>OY728140.1:2055025278-2056275278 GCA_963277665.1 Viscum album
CGAACTGCGGTGCCCTCTCGGCCGCCCGCACCTCTCGGCCGGCCGTACCCTCTCGGCCACCTGCTCCCCACCGGCCACGCTGCACCGTCGTCCGTGCCTTGCCCCCTCCCAGGCCGCGTCGTGCTGCCCCGTTGGCCACGCCGCTGCGCCGCCCTGCTGGCCGCTGGCCGCGCCGCCCCGCTGGCCGCGCCATGCCGCTGGCCGTGCCGCCGTGCCCCCGTGCCGGCCATGCTGCACCGCCGACCACACCGCCCCGCCTACCATGCCGCCGTGCCTCGGCGACGCTACCCCTAGCCAAACCGGCCGCACCCTCACGACGCTACGGGCTGAACCAGCTCCGCACCACGGAGCCGAGCTGCCTACGCGGCACCTCCGGGCTGAACAGCCCTCACGGCCTGCTGGGTTGGGCTTAGTGAGTCAGGAAAGGCTAGGCCCAATAGGTCAGGCCGGATCTACCTGAACTAGGTCAGCCCAGATGAGGTCGGGCCAGGTCGGACCAGACTTGGGCCCACTACGACCCATTTGCGCTTCTTTTGGCCATATCTTTAGCACCAGGCATTCGTTTGAAATACCATAAGAGGATTTGGAATTACTGGAACATGAAGGACCCTTTGAGTATACCCCACTAGTTTTTGGGGTATAGTTGAGATACGTTCAGGTTGGATTGTGCACAAATCCAACTGGGCCCCCAGGACTAAAAGGCTAATAACTCACAGAACATGCATCTGATTGGTACGCCGTCTATTGCGTTGAGACCCCTATGACATGACGGACCTTTGAGATACTTCTTCGTGGGACTTTGTGACAATTGGAGTATCAACCAGTAGCTCGTGGTGTAGTTCTTTCCAGTGACAAGCGAGAAGAGTGCAGAGACCTAGTAGTTAGATGAGACTTGACGACTGCTGACCGATTGACTCGGAGTGACTCGACTAGCCCAGTGGGTAGCACCTGATTATGGCGGCAGACCCATGGTGGAGGAGTTCCTGGTTGTGGTGGAAGACCCACGATACTCAACAGGAGGAGTACCTCTACAGGCTATGAGGGGGAGTGCCTGGTTGTGGTGGAAGGCCCACAATGGGGAGCACCTCTGTGTGACTCAATAGACCCACGGTACTTGACAGGAGGAGTACCTCAGCAGTCCAAGGATAGTGGGAAGTGTGCTTGGTGTTGCAGCAGGTCCACTGTACTCAACAGAGGAGGAGTTCTCTAGCAGGAATGGTTTCGATAATGTGAATAAAAATCCTGGTTGAGCTGAGTTAGTATCTTTTGTGTTTTCCTCATGATTGAGGTGGATTACTTGATAACGTAGGTATATGTATGGGAATATAACTAAGTAAGGTTATTTTTTGATTTCATACTTTTTGGTTTATCCTTGTTGGATTTTATGATACCTTGATGGTTCGGGGTCCCTACTGAGTATCGTTATACTCACCCCTGTACGGGCTATGCCCGCACCTTGTTGTGTTGGTTGTAGAAGATGGATAACACTGACTGAGGCTGAGAGTACCAGAACTGGACGGTACCTAGAGGTGGACCTTACAATGAGTCAGTACATGGAGGAGACTGACGGACGTGGAGTGATGAGGAGGCTATCTATACCTACCTTTCAGGTAGGAATTCCGGAGGACGACCCAACAACTGTTTTTCTTTTCTTCAGTTGTACTTGTACTTCTAGTTCCTTGTACTTTATAGTTGGGCTTGTATTTTCGGGCCCTTTTACTTTTCATCACTCATTAGTTATATAGTTTACTTAGTGTTTTGTATCAAGCTTTGTGCTCTGATGTGTGTGTTTACCGGTTATAAAGGCAATGCCTTCTTAGTTTTAGGTAATTACGCCTTTGGTGATAGTCGCCAGCCCCTAGCCTATAGAAGGCGGGCTTAGGGTAGTCATGACATGGGCCCTGGGGTATGGTTTGTGACATATAACATGATTATTATTCTTGATATGATTTAACTATATATTATACACAAGAATTGTAACATTCATGACAAATCACGAATTAGAAAACAAGGCAATTAATACCTGAAACAATAAAAATATTGACAGATTAATAATGAACGGGTGATGAGATGTTATAAGTGGATAATATATTTAAATATTAATATGATTTTTCTATAACTTAAAAAAAGTTTTAAACCACTATAAATTAGGTTAAACTATGTTCAACCAATATTAATCATGAGGTATGAGACATCATCTCAATTCCTCTTTATTGATATGTATTGTAATGTTATCTACATAGTTTATTTTATATGGTGTATATACTACAACATTAACATGAAATATAATTATTCACAAATAATTCTTGGTATTTTAAGTTTTAATTTGAATTATTTCATCCCTCAGTATTGAACTTAATAGTTATGAAGTGGTAAAGAATTTCATAACTCGATTTCTTTTCATTGGGTAATAATAATTCTTTATCATCAATGATATTATAAGATTATATTTACAATGTCTTTTAATTATATGACTTTTTATTTCTAATTATTTTTTTGGATTTATAGTTGATACACATAATTGATTCATTGATCAATTCCCACTTCAATGTTAAGATCATTTTAAGGGTTTATTTCACAATCACATTCTAATCATGTTTGTTTATTCTTGAATTTATTTTGAAGGATTTTTTTATCATTTACTAATAAAACTATTTAATTTTCTTCTCACTTTGTTATACATGATATTTTATTGTAAAAGTACCATTTTCACACTCTTTGGAAATTTTAAAAATTAATTTTTAAGTAAATTTGAGTTAATTTCTCACATCGCTCAGAAATCTATTTACTTCTAAATCAATTGTTTTTAAAAAATTATCAAAAAATATTTTAACCGATTCAAAAATATTTTTTAAATAAAAAATTTTCCATTTTGACTTTATAATTTTTTTGAATGAATCTTCATGTTGTTATCAAATCAATGACCATTATTATTTTACCGAATATGTGAAGGGAATATTTGGTTTAACATGTATGACATGAATAGATTTTCAACCCATCATAAAAAATCAAATGTTTTAAATATTCCTTTATATAAATTAAAGACTATTTTCGAATAAAAATATTTTCATTTTTTTTAAACTTTTAGTTTTCAAAAGTTCTTTTCAAAATGAAAATGATATTTTTCTCAAGAATGTTTTTAAATATCTATATATGGTATTTATATTATTCAATGAAAAAAACTCTTTATTATTACTTAAATTGGTATATATTATATTTATAATACCATTATTCTTCCTATATATGGTTTATGATTGTATTGACCAAGGAAGATATTACAATTCACTTCCTTGATTCGTTTTTAGAATCATTAAATTTAATTTGAATTATTCACTTTCAATATAAATTAAATTTCCACTAAATATCCATATTATTAATCATGGATATTTAAATTGATTAAACCTTATATAATTTCGACGTATGGTGTTTTCCATTGAATTTTTTTAATATAGGGAAACATTAACAATTCTTTATTCCTTTATAAATATAGATATTTGATGATAAGGAACATTTTTCATGAATTAAATCGATTATTTAATATATAGGGAATTACTTAGACATGAAAACATGGGTGGAGCCTAGTTATTGATAGAACTAGGATTAATTGCTTTTTTCATGAGGTGAATCAGTAGGATATTATCAAATTAGTTGTCCCAACAATATGGTTTTGTACACAATATTTTTAAATTATCTTGTAAATGGTCTTAACGGTAGAGGTATTATGATCATGAGTTCTATATGTCCAATAAATTGTCATTCCCTTCATTTAAAATTAATTTATTATTATTATTATTATTATTATTATTATTATCCATGATATTTTTCTCTTATATTATTTTTGGATTCATTTTATTCTCAGATATTGATTAAATGGTATGTGTTTTTCTATTATATACATTTCAGTATTGATTTTCCCTTATCTTGTCATGATTTTCATATTTTTTAAATGGCATGTGTGTTAGTTTATTTAACTTTCAATAGTGATTATTTATTATATAATTATGATAGAAAATTTATTTATTTAATTGAATATGGATTCAATTATTTAGATTTCCATATTGATTATTATTTATTGATTCAAGATAGATTTCATTGTACGTAACCCTTTCTAAGTATTTGTGATCACCCTTATTTCCCCCCATAAACTATGAAATATACTATGATTAATATTTAATGAAATTTTAGAGGTAATAATGTTATTGTTGAAAAAATTCATTTGTAATTTGTGTATGAAAATGTAATTTAAGACACATGTATGTATCGATTTTACTAAGAATAGTAAACTATTTACTCCACCATCATGTGAATTATTATATCTTATGACAATGTAATAAAGTATAATCTAGCTCTAGGATAATGGGGTTAGGGTCGCTACCATATATTTAATGTATAAAATGATAATAATTAAATTATTATTATTCTTTAGATGATGGAAATGACTCGTTTGACTATCATCAACTTACCAAATTTATTTTTCAATTATGAACCAAGCATCTCCAAAACACCCAACATGAAATTAATAGATTATGTAATTAAATTTCTCAATAAAATAAATAAAATAAGTGGTTTAATTATAAATAAATAAAACTAGAAAATGTTTTTAAAGAAATAAATAACTAATATTTTTATATTATATATATTGACTGAAAGTTAAATTTTTATTAAAAAACACTTTTATGGAAAAAGTTTGAAACCTAAAAGTTTAAACAAGATCATTAAACACTATAACAGGTGACAGAATTGTTATAAACCAACTTAAACTGATTATATGAATCCTACCTATATAATTTTTGGGAAAGTTATGTTACATTTTTATTACGATCACTTTGATAACATCTTCAAATTTATTGGAAACTTTGTCCCATGTTTGCATAAACTCTTCCAATGTTATCTTCTTTGCATTGAAGCCTCTAGTTATGATTAAATTTTTCTTGTCAGTTCAATCATCATGCCCCTTGTTTGTGTCCACATGAATCAGTCTCCCATCCATCCTTTCCGAATCCTCATTAGAATCATGAATGATCAAGACATTATCTAGCATCTATTCCTCAGAGTGCATAAGAATGTCCCATGGTTTGTCCATGGTGTCTACATCTATAGCCTGCTACGATCCAACCATGTTTACCAATGAAACATCACCCACATCACCCTCCTTTCGAGATATCCCTTTAGGATCAGTTAGAGGGTCAACAAAAACCCCTGATTCTTCCTAGATCTAAGACAGTTCTTTGACCATATTAGTATTCTTCTCCAGAACTTGATCCATAGAGTTAGGACCTTCAAATGTTTCAATTACACTCACTAAAATCAAGATGACCTCCATTAAATGTTTATTTTTAGATGACTCACCTTACATTACCTTGTTCCCACATTTTTTAGTTGATCTTGTCTTCATAGGTATTGGGAGGCTGGAGTAGTCCTTGTGGCCTTTGGATTTCCTCCTCTTGCTCACAATGTAGCTACTCGAGTCCCTATTTTCTTTCTATCCCTTATTCCTCCTTAGATTGTGAAGCCTTATACTAGATTCTCCCTTTGCATTGTCCTTTGGAAGTTGGCCATCACTCTCCCCACCCTATGACTTTTGCTATGAGAAATAGTGTGAAATGTTTGGCTCCTGATCAGGAGTATCAGATACTAACCCATCGAAAGGATTACTAATATTAATCTAGGATAAAATAAATCCATGATTTTCTCTTCCCCCACTATTGACCAATATCCCCAACTCACCTAGAAATTCAAAAAGTTGATAAATATGATCCTTGTTTTATACTGCCTCAAGTCCATTTCCAATCCAAGACACATCTGTATAAGAAGGAATCTTAGTAGAATCATATTTCAGAGGATTAGTTGCACCAGTAAACCCTGGACCTAGAACAACCTACTCAGACAGATTATGACCAGACAAGTCATTACGTAGAGTGTCTGAATTCAAGGTAAGTGGTTTCCTAATTCAAATTCCATTCATTGGGTTATAAAAACTCTTCATTGAAATTTTTATTCCTTCATTATGTTTGAAATGATTAATGAGTTGTTTTATAATATATTTTATTTTATTTATTTGAATTTAAATATGTAAAAATTATTACTTCATGGATTAATTATGAATTCGATTTGTATGATATTTTAAAGGGATTTCTTTGCCTCAATCTAATTTTTTAGGAGACACGTTTCATGTTGTGAATAATAATTTTTTGGTTCGATTTACATACTACCCCATAAATGATTTTTAACATATTAATTAATTAAATTAATTTTATTTATAAAGCCATATCATATTCTTTTTTTAAATTACATTTTATTTGAATGCTACTAATGTGGTAAGGGTTTTGTGTTGCAATATAATTTCTTTTTGTGATTTTCTATACTAAATTTCCATTGTGGTAAATTATATGGATATTATCTATTAAAACCCATATATTTTATTATAATTTGTTTATTACTAGAATATCTATGTGTTGGTACCATTTTACTCTCTTTGGTACTTAAAATCATTGAGGATTTTTTAAGTAAGACAAACCTTATTTCCTCGTTAGTCTATGTATTGTTTCTTCTACATCCATGTTCTTCAAATTTATCAATCTAAATTTTTAACTATAATTCAATCTATTTAAAAATAACATTTTTCAAAACCTTTTAGTTTACATATAATGGTTTATAAGTGATATTTTTAATGATTATTTTAGAACAACTTGCTATTGAATTTTTACAAAAGCGTGGAATGAATCTTCTATTTTAACATATACTATAAAAAGATATTTTACTATCATCATAGTTTTTCTTTAATATTAAGATTACTTATTGAGTTTACATGTTTATTTTCAAATGAAAATATTTCTCCCATTATTCTCGTGTTTTTTATAAAATATTATTATATTAATTGTATATTTTTATTTGTATTCAAAGAAATGTATTGAATGTTATTTTAAAGGTATATTTAATTTATGGAAATATCACCTATTTTTTCTTATAATACAAAGGGATTATATTCCAATGTTACCATCATTATTATTTCTATAGAAGTAATATAATTTTTTAAATATATTTTCATGGAACTAGTTTTCTTTATATAGGTTAATCAGTCTAAAATGGATTTTTTTAAAGGTTGTATTGTTAAGAAGTACATGAGTATACATGTTTTGATTTTTATATTGTACTAAAAAATATATATGGATGACTGAAGGGTTATTATGTTATAAACCACAAACAGGTGGGTCCATTATATCCTTAAAATTCATTGGGTAAAGAAAAAGAGTTTATTGTTGTAAGTTACACATAAGATATGATGAAGTTTTCTGATTTAAGTTACTCTTAAGAGATGAAAAATTTAACTATTGTAAATTACCAAAAGGAGATGTTGGATTTAACTGAATATGACTAGATCCTAAGTGATGATGAATTTAATAATTATATGTTACTCATAATAGAATATTTTAGTGATTCTATATAGGTGATTCTATGATGAATTTTAGATGTTTATTGTTACTATAATTATATCATTATACATGAAATATATTGTAAAGAATCCTTTGATCAAAGATTATTTTCACATGGATTTTTATTTTTATCTCTTATGTCCCTTGTATTTAGTTTAATATTTATTTCATGTCTTGTTATATATGTTCTAGGTTTTTATGGGTATAAATTCTCTTATGATATGATCATGCGATTTGAAAATGTTCTCGTACCCTTATGCTCATCTTATCATTAATGAGGATATTAAAATATTAATGAATATGTTTACCATTTAATAAAATTTGAGTAGACACATCTTAAGTTTCTTTACCCTAGGTTATAAATAAATATTTTATTTAAGATTTTTCAAGAGGTGTTTCAGGTGGGAGATAATGACGACTTAATATGGAATAAAAAATTGTAATATATTTGAACAAAGGACACATATAAAGACATAGGTAATGTTATGAAATATTTTTTCATAATTATATAAAACTATAATTCTAAAAATTCTTGGGGTATTTATGTGATCTAATATATCATTTTTATGCTGTAATAATTTTTGAAAGCTAATGTCAGGTGACATTTATTAGTATCAAAACCAGAATTATAAAAAATATGTTTTCTGAAAGGGATCTCAATGTATATGTTATAGGATTTAATTTAATATATAAGTTTATGGGGATCATATCTATTATCAATATGATCCTATGAATTTGAAAAATCATAAAGGTAATCAATATGGAAAATTAATTAGGAAATTTTATCCTAGAATGAAAACCATCTTATCGATTATAAATTACTCTACTATTTTTTTTCTTGTGGATGATTTTTTACCTAATGATATTGAATCATTAAATTATTCTAATTAGATTATTTTGATTCATTAATTACTAAATAAATATGTAAGAAATAATTTTTTTTCTGGTCTAACTTCAAAAAGATAAATATATTATTATAATTTAATGGAAATAAAAAATAATTTTTCTAAATTTGGTAATATATTAAAAAAGAAGGGCATACTAATTTTATAAGGATATTCTACGGAAGAATGTATTGACTATTAATATTTATTTTCAATATTTTCTAGAATTTAATCCAATCTAATTTTCTAAAACTTTTCTTTTTTCAAAATATTAATTTTTTTCCAATTCTTATTAAAGGTTAATTTTTAATTGGTTTGATTATCACATAATTCTATATTAATCACCCCCCGTCGATTTAAAAATGATTTTTTTTTCAAAAAAATTATTAAGGACATCAAAATTACTATATGGTCTTAAAAAATCCCCTAGAGTTTTTATGATAAAATATATTTTTTATTGAATAATGAATTTAATTAATAAAACATTGATCCAAATTTAAATATTAAGAGTGATTATAATGGTATTTTAATTTTAGAAATATATGTTGATGATATTGTGTTTGGTTTTTTAATTGAATTTATATGTAATCCATTTTATAATAGGATGGCAAGTGAATATGCGAATATTTTAATGGGTAAATTGAGATTTTTTCTTAGATTATAAAATTTTCATTGATCAGATGAGATATTTTTAAATTAGTAAAAATAATATAAAGAAATTTTTATAAGGTTAAATAATGATTCACAAAAAAATATTTAAAACCCCAATTATTATTAATTATAAATTAGATTTATATGAATCCAAAAAAAATTATAAATAATAAATAGTTTAAAGAAATGACAGGAGATCTATGTTATTTGACAACATCTTCACATGGTATTATGTTTTTAGTGTTAATGTGTTCGTGGTAATCCTATGGAAATTAATTTTAGTCCAGTTAAAATAATAATTAGATATGATAGAGGATGTTTTAGTACTATCTTATTTTATTATAATTATGAAACTTTTCATTTAATATATTATTTTTATTCTCTATTTAGAGATTGAAATATTGTCACATAACTTTAGGTATGTGTAATTTAATTGATAAATTTTTTATTTCATACATATTAAATAATAAATTTTTAGCTTTTTTATCCAAATACAAGGTTGATTATATTTTAGCTTTTAGTTTTTGTGCACAAATTTTATGGATAAAAAATCATTAATTGATTTTAGTTCTTATTTAGTTTACCTAACTTTTTAATCTGACAATACCTATGTAATTTTATTTTTAAAGAATCCCTTGTAGAATTTAAGATAAAAAATCATTTATTTTAGATTTTATTTTTGATGATATAATGTAAATAAACATTCAGTATTCTTGAATTATATTAAAAAAACCAAATTACTGATATATTTAATAATCCTATAGATTTTATAAATTTTGACAAAATAAAATTTAACATGGTATGATGAAGATTTGACTTGAAATGTTAAAATTTTAAATTATTATTAATGTTTTAGTGTGATAATATATATATCATACATATTATGGAATCTTTTTTAGGAGTCTATTTGATTTACTGTACTTAATTTATTATTTTCCACTGAAATTGGAAGTTGATATAATTAGCATACTTATGATTATATTGATTATTTGTTTTAATTTAAACATGGTTTATTATTTCTAAAAATATTTTATGTTTTAAAGAAATCTATCTTTAGGAAATAATTATGAATATTCATGATTTTTCGTATATTTCTTACTAAATTTTAAAAAAATTATTTTATACATTTATTTAGGAAGATTTTTCATATATCTCTCAATTTTCAACATTAATTTAATCATGACTATTATTTTTAAATTCACTATTTAATTTATCATGGCACATGTTTTTCTTTTCAATTAAAAATAATTTTTTTTGTAGGAAAATATTTTTGAATGAATTGTAAATTTTCTTATCATTTTGAATAATTTTAACAAAGATGATAATTAATGTATAATTTTTTTAAACAATTTTTTTGTTTTATAATTTAACTGAAAGAGGATATTGTTAATTATTATCTTATTTGAAATGAATATTGTTATAATTTATGTTAGATTTATTTTTTATTTTATTTTTTTAATATTGAAAGGACCTCACATAGTTTTCAAATACCTCACATAGTTACATTTCTTAAGTTGGATAATTATAATTTCTTAGAACATTGTTAAATGACCTTAAATCTATTATTTAAAGGGTTTAGTTTTAGTAATGTTATTATAATGAATCTGATGTTCTCGAATTTTATATTTTTTATGTTGTTTTAATAATTTTCCAAAAAGTATATGTCATATACATATGATAAAGTGATATGAAAATAACTATTTTATATGAAAAAAAGACACACTACTTCTCTCAATGTAATATGATTCATAAAAATTATTATGAAATAATTTAAATGTATTAAAATCAAATTTTCCAGTCCATATGGTTTTTCCAAAGGTATTTGTGTAATGGAATTGACTTTCTGGTCCCTTTGTGAGAAATCCAGTGTTTGAGGTGTTTGGGGTTCGTCCGAGTTGTTTTTGGGACTTGTGATTTATTCCATCAGTGACTCATTTCAAGATTTTTCTTATTTTCTTATTTTCCAATAGTGTGTCATTCTGGTGGCATGTCATTCTAATGGTGTGTTGATATGGTATAATCTTATTATGGTGGTGTATCATTCTAGAGGATTTTCATCCTGGTGGTTCCTCATACCAATAGTGTCTCATCCCAACGATGCCTCATCCCAACAGTGTCTTGCCCTGGTGGTTTATCACCCTGGTGGTGGCTTGCTATTGGGGTCTCACCTAGGTAGTGGATCAATGGTGGTGTATCACCGTGAAGGTTTCTCACTGGTGATGGCTTGTTGGAAGTGGCTCACAAGAGATTCCAAATCCAGTGGCTCTTCACTGGTGGTGTCTCTTCTAACATTTCCTCATCTAGTGGTATCTTGCAAGTGATTCTTCATGAGTAGTGCTCCTAGTTCTTCTAGCTTTTCCATTTTGACATATTTCTTTGACATTAAATGGGTTTAATTCCAAATTTAAAAGGATTTGGGGAAGATTTAAATTACATAAATAATATCTTTAATTAACTAAGGTCCTGGATACTTTTAAATGGTAAAACTAAATTGTTTAATGTGACCCTATTTAATGGAAATTTGAAAAAATTTATAACCATGAACACTTTGGGTCCAATATTTCTAAAGAGAAGATATTTAATATCCTCATCCAACCTTGATTTTTACTGATACAGAACATAACAAATCCTTCTTCCTATAAGAGTCTAGGGGTAAGGTGTTGCAGTAGGATTGAGTCCCACCATGAAGTAATTTCCTTCAATACACACCCCATGTTTTGGTGAAATAGGTCTATGAAGAAGGTCTCTTTCTTACAAGTAGGGTTTTCCTTTGATTTTATATGTTTCATATGGAATGTTTTATTACAGTTAACTATAGTGAACATGGTTATATCCAAATTAATAAAGATAATGAATTGGTTTACATTTAATTTAAAGGTATAATGGAATGTGAACTATGATGCTATAGTTTCTTTTTGATTTGATTTGATTCTATTCAATGTTGTGACCATATTGGGGTAATGCCTTCTTAAAACCCGTGCTTATTTATGGAATGACTATGATACGACAACTCCCTTTCTAAATCATATTTTTTTCATTGAATATAATCATTATAAATAAATTAATAAATTATTAACCACATATATTCAGTTAATTAAATAGATACCCTAGTATTCAATGGTTTCTATGAATACAACCTTATATAAATAATTTAAATTTAATATTCCCCACATTACTATCTAAATATGAAAATGAATTGTGTTGTGATATATGTTGTGATGTGAGGAATGGTTTTGGTTTGTCTGTGTGAGATTTATGTAATGCGCAATAGTTATATTGTGATGTGTGTGGGGGAATTGGATGAGATGTGGTTGTGCCATGGGGCTGTGATTGGTTTAGAGGGGTTGTGATGGTGGGTGTGGTATTGTTATGTAGTAGGGCTGTGAAACTGGATGTGGCTGTAAAGTGATGTGGATATGGAAGTTGGGATGTGGTGTTATTCTTATCATGTGTGGTTGGTTATGTTATATCTACCCAAGTATTAATGGAATTAATACTGCATGTTATTAATTTAAAATGGGAATGTTTAATGATGAAATTGATTATGGGTTGTGTTGTTTAATTAGTTAATGTTTATATGTATACTAATGGGTCAAAAATATAAAATAATATTTCTTTGTAAATAAAATGAGTATTCTAATGAATTTTGTTTAGAAAAATAAAAGTGGGTGATAAGGTGGAATTTTTTGATAAAATAATGTCCTGAAAATGTATTAAAGAATAATGTATGATCTTTGTCTTATGTCTTGTTTGTGTGATTTTTATGCATCTAAATGTGGTAATGATTGTGTAGATTCTATGAGATGGTTAGTTCTTATTATAAACACATAGGTTGGGCTTGTGTACTGTCACTTTATATTTATGTACATTTTTATTTCCTTATTATTTCTATATGCATCCCATGCACATTGAGAACTATGTGCTGAACACCTGCATTATTATATGGGGGTGTCTTTTCCCATACACCCTGATGGGAGGATGGATAAATGGCCTCTCACCCTTCCCTATTCCCTCTTCTAGGTGAGGTAGTTATTCCACAAGCTATAATGGATGAAGGTCTGTTAGTTAACTAGATGGTGGATGTTATGTGGTATCCTGGGTTTCTTGAGGATGAGTTATGATGTGATTTCCCAGGTGTCTTTGGGGTGAGTTATGATGTGATGTCCTAGGTGTCTTCGGAATGAGTTGTGATGTATTGTCTAAGGTGTCTTCAAGATAAGATGTGTTTTTTTGTGAGGCCCAGTTGTGTATGGGAAATATGTGATTTAAAGAATAGGTGTCTATAATAGGGATATGTTTTGAGGCACAAGTGTGTGCGGGTGAGGTGTGATGTGTTATATTCAGAAGAGGTAGGATCACCAGGACGTTTTCCATTGGGGAGAGAGCGGCTAATCAGTGGGAAAGTGTTGTGTGGTACCCTATCATCAATGTGATTTATAATATATTATATTTTATGGATGCATTATTTGGTGAGATATCCTTGGTGAGTTTGGGGGTTTTGGTATGAAACTTGTTTAGGTTCTGTTTGGTTCTACTACTTTCACAAGTGTGTTTTAGTGTGATCTTTTCACATGTACATGAGGGAATTTGTTTTTTATAACTGAGTATACCTATATGCTCACACTATATGTATAAAAACTATATTTAGGATTCCATGAGGACTTTGTGGATTATACTGTACATTTCTTGTTCGGGCCACTAGTTTAGTTGATGCGTTGTAGACTTAGTTTTACTCTTTTGTTCTTTCATTTGTTGACTTTTATATGCATCGGTTTTGATTTATACGTGAATTGTGGGATGGTTTGGATTTATTTTATATTATGTCATAGAGTTTTTTGTGGTTGATTCATCCTACATCCAGATATTTTTTTATTATAAAGGTTAATGCCCCCCATATTATGAGATATCCATATCATCTGTACTAGTTTCCAACCCAAGGCCTACTGGAGGTAGGGCCCAAGGGTCATTATATCCCTTTATTAATTTCCATCATAAGTGGGGTATCTTTGGAGGGAGGGTGTCATGACAAAATGGTATCATTAGTGTTGGTTGAGAGATAGGGTGTAGTTTGGAGATAGGCACAGTGAGGATTTCAAAGGTTGGTGTGTCAACGATGTCATTTTACCTTGGTGCATGATATAAGACATGAATAATGGCTAGGAAATGGGATTTTAGGGACCATCGTGATCCGATACAAGGACTCTAAGCCTACCGAAGACCAAGAGAGGTGGTACCACTGGAGGGTATAGACCTATGAAAGGTACATGTATCATGATGAATTGTGTTCTTATTTAAATTGGTTGTTTTTTGTAAAGTTAAAATGAATTAAATGAATTATGAAATTTTATATTTGTTACTACGACCTTTTCCATGTTTTTATTTTTAATAAAAATATTTTTTCTAAATTATTCATATAACCAAAAGAAAAGAGTAACATGATGGTTAATTGACTTGAATTGTTTGTTTGAAACCTTAATCAGGTTTGAATTTTTTTCATTTCCTTTTATAGCATGATTCGAAATTAATTGAATTTGTCATCATTTGTTATCAATTTATAACATTTAATCTAGTTTTCATAATGTTTAAAAATTTTAGAGAATCATGCTTAGTGTATTTTCTGATCAACTGTTTGAATTTTGGAAACCCTTATGAAGAATGTAACATCAAAGTAGACTTCACACTGGCATGACAACATATATTATTTTGAAACCATAGTTAGAAGTATTCTAGTTTCCATATGAGTTAATATTTCTTACATTTCTTTCCATTTTTTATTTTTCAAGAGCACGTGTTATCAACTTGTTATAAAACATAGTTTTAGATATTTATATTCTAAAATTACTAAAATGTCTATCTTAATTAATTGGTAATTTCTTTTAATTCGGAAAACTTCACAAAAAAAATTTCTCTTCATTTGGCCTGATTGTAGTTCTGATGTATTGATATTACCATATGTTGTAATCATATGTTAGTGTAGAAATTATTGTGATATTTATTTCTAAATTTTGGAAAATTATAAACATGACCAATGGTAACTTGTTGATACTTAAAATTATTTAAATGATTGAATATATTATTACATGACTTCTTAGAATTTTATGTACTAAAATAACCTTACCTCACAAGTTATGTCTTGAGTATTTTGTTATGGGTAGCATGCCTAAAGTTTAAATAATTTGTGCGGTAACTAGGTAAGTTCTAGTATGAAAGGCCTAAGCATATATCATGTTTAATACATTTTATTTACATATATAAGTAAAATAATGTTATCCTTATTAAAATATTTAAGCATATTCATAATAGAAATGAAATGAGTAAGTAATTTTTAGTATGATCATGATAAATCTTGGAACATAGTAGTGAAACATGTGAAATTTTAATTTTGTTGTTGGAAAGCATGTTTCCTTGAGCAATGAATTGATTTAGAAATGTTTATCTTGATCATGATAATGAATGAAATATAGTAATACAACATGTATAGTTTTTAATTTCATGATTAGAAAGTATATTTTTTTTATGACTCCAAAATCCTGCTATGTATGTCAAGCTATATTGGAATTGAACACAAGAAGCTAGAATGTAAAAAGTTTCAAATGAATACTGGAAAATCATTTCATTGATAATAATATGAACCTATAATGTCATGTTTTGACATATTAAACATGGTGTGTAAAGAAACTTTTTGTGCATTTTTGTCTTTAACATCAACATATGTTAGAAATATTAGAATTTAAGGTAGGATGTTTCACTGGATATAACCTAGAAATATTGAGTTTTGTTTGTGGTTTCATTGTGATCATTTCATTGATGTGTTAATATTCTTTACTAAAAATAGTTTTTTTGGTAACCTAGTTTATGTTGTGATTGTTATATATTATGATACCCTTGATATGACTACCTACTTAATATCACCATGTATTAAATTGATAATTACTTATATATAGATAATGAACTGATTCCCCATAAAAATTTAAAATTGTGTGAAAGTATTGATGTGAAATAATGAGATGAAATAATGTAATCCCCTAAATAGATATGGGAGATAGAATTTGTTGCTTCTATGTGTGATTGTTCATTTGGTGTTTCCTTATGGGATATGTTATTTGAAACTTCAAGCATATGAAGAGGGGGAAAACTTATCCTTTATCGAGACACTTTATACATAAACCATGTGGGAAATTCAATGCCTCCGAAAGTGGATAATATTTCAACATGGTAAAGGGGATTACTTGATTTGTGTGCTTAGGGATTGATGTGTGAATTTAGTGGTGATTTTTGTTTGGGAAAGTGCGGAGGATGAGATGGTAAAATCTGTTTTGTGAAAAATGTTATTTTCCTTTAAATAGTAAAGTGGTGTGGGTATGTGGGTGTGTGATATGTCTGGTGAACATTTTTTGTTATTTGGTAAGTTTGGCCAATGGTTGTGTTGTGAAATGATGTTTTTGTGTGGTGGAAAAGATGTTTGGTTATTATGGTGAGATGGATTTTGTTGTGGCGTGTTGTGATTATTCTAAAAAATACCTCACCACCCATAAAAAATATTAATCACTTAAAGTCGGTAATAAAATAAAATGGTTATTTTGGAAATCTTGTAATTAATGAAGATGGGCTTGCCTTCTATGTGTAAATATTTTTTTGAAGGAAGTGATGAGAATGTTTTACTACTATCTTGTTTGTTGGGTTTGTTGTGACTTATTTTATGTGGATGACATGGGTTATGACCTCAAACATATGATGAGAGGGAAACTCTTTCTCGCATCAAGACATGTTTTATTACGACACATTTTAAAACTGTACAGGCAAGTCAGTGCCGCCCAAGGTGTAAAATATTGTGGTGTAGTGGATGGGTTCCATTGATTTTCATGCTTGAAGTATCTCTATATATATTAATATAAGTGTTCATATTTGTAGAAAAATGTTACTATAAACTCTTGCATGTAATGGAATACACCTGTGAAAAATTGAAATTGGAATGTTAAACCCTATACTATTTATAAAAAAGTATATTCCTA
Organism: Viscum album; assembly: GCA_963277665.1. Taxonomy (NCBI): domain Eukaryota; kingdom Viridiplantae; phylum Streptophyta; class Magnoliopsida; order Santalales; family Viscaceae; genus Viscum; species Viscum album. The sequence continues at coordinate 2,055,042,259 of OY728140.1, forward strand.
GTAATTAATATCTTAATGATAAAAATACAATAATTTTAAACTTGGATTAGCTGGTTCATTTAAAACTCATGTCATATTTGTGATGCATGACATATGTTAATTCGACTTTTCTAATTTTGATGTTAATTCATGTTAATATTAAATTAGTAATGAGAATGATAGGGTTATGTTAGTAGAACTGAATAATTTTTTTAAAGCATGAAACCTTCAAATTTATTAATGTTATTTTGGGAAACATGTGTAAGAAAAAGTGGTTTTAAAAAAGTTGTTGAATGTGTTTTCAAAAAGAGTATTTTGATACATAACATGCAATAAAAAGTATTAAAACGTGGGTTTTGACCCAAAGTGGTTTTCTTAGACTATTAAATTTTCTTTAAATACAAGTTCTTTCATGGAAATTAATTTAATAGGAATTTTTTCAAACTTAACATCCTTCAAAATAAAATGTTGAGATACATTTCTAGAAAGTAATAGATCATTTGAAAAGTAATGCTTATATTTTAAACACCTTCATCAATATGAATTGATAAAATGTCAAAAATATAATATTAATTCTTATTAAAAAATTATTAGTCAAGTATGAAAATATGTTTTCTACATGATATGTTAAGTATGGTATGTTTTAAATGTTTCTAATTTAAATTTTATAGATCAGAATATGGGGATAATTCATGTATAAATATTCATACAATGGAATGTCTAAGTTAATTTATTGAAGTAAAATGTATAACCATTTTTTATCTTATCTAAAATCTATTCCTTCTGTTTAAAATAATGTTAATAAATTGTTTTTGAATATTTTACCTTCCAAGGTGTTATTATTTTTGTTTGATTGTTATGTATTTTTTTCTGGACTTGTTATATCCATCTGTGTGATTATGTTCTTGTTTGAGAGGTATCTACCATGATATATTATCTTTAATGTATTGCGTAGATTTGAACTTCTTTACCTAACAACTATTTTGTTTCAAATATATTGAAGAACTTGAAAGATATATTTCAAGGGATGGTTGTTCGGACCCTCCCCCTATTTTCTTCTGGGTTGGTTTTGAATTATCAAGGGTTATAATTTTTTGAGAGGTATTTGATGTAATGACCGAGTCATTTAGTTCCATTACATTATGAGAAATCTGGTGTTTGTGGTGTGAAAGGGTATTTTGAGGTGTTTTTGAGACACGTGAGTCATTTCAACAGTGAATCGTTTCAAGTGTTTTTTTCCAAATTTCCAGTTTTCCAACTGTGTTTTGTTCTTGAGGCATCTTGTTATCATAGTGTATCATTCTTGTGGGTTGTCTTTCTGGAGGCGTGTCGATTTGGAGACATCTCATTCAGGTGGTGTGTCATCCTGGTGGTGCCTCATCCCAATGATACCTCATCCCAATAGTGCCTCATCCCAACAGTGCCTCATCCAAATTTTTTATCATGCTGGAGGTGTCTCACCTTGGTGGTGGCTCACTGGTGGTGTATCACCCTGACAGCGGATCATTGGAGGTGTCTCACACTGGACGTGGCTCCCTGGCGGTGTCTCACCCAGGTGGTTTTTGCTAGTAGTGGCTTACTAGCAGTGGCTCTTGGGTGGTGCCTCACTGGCAGCGCCTCGTCTAGTGGTGCCTCACTAGAGGTTCCTTGTCTGATGGTGCCTCATCTGGCGATGTCTCACTAGTGGTCCCTTGTGAGCAGTTTTCCCATTTCTTCCAGTTTTTCCCTTTTGATTTCTCTCTACAATGTAAAATGGGTTTAATTCCAAATTTAAAAGGTTTTTAGACCAATTCAAATGCTAATAATTGTATATTTAATTCCCTAATGGTCTATAAGATTTTAAATGGTCCAAATACATGGTTAATGTTATCTATTATTATTGAAATTCAAAACCATATCTAAACCCAAACACTCAATATCCAATCTTTCTAAAGAGAAGATATTTCATATCCTCATTAAGCCTTTATTTCTCTCGATATGGAATATACCAAATCGTTCTTCCCATAGGATTCATTAAACAATTTTTTGTAGTTGGTTTGAGGCCCCATGAAGTAGTTACCTCCTGTACGCACCCCCCTATTTTGGAGAAACAAGTATATAAAAAAGGCTTCCATCATCTAAGTAAGTTTTTTACTTCGTTTCTATTTATTTATATGATGAGGGTAGTGTATATTATTTTTAACTATTGTAAACATGGTTAAATATAAATTAATAAAGATAATGAATCAATTTATATTGAATTTAAAGGTTTAGGGGAATTTTAATTGTGATGTTACATTTTCTTGTTGATTTGATTTGATTTGATTTGATTTGATGTTATTATCATATAAGGATATTTCCTTAATAAAAATAGTGTCTGTTTGTGGAATGATTATGCTGAAGAAACCTCCTTTTTAAATCCTCTATTTTTGTGATTGAATAGTTTCATCATAAAAAAATAAATTATTAACCACATATATCCCGTAAATTAAATGGATTCCCCAGGATTGAATGGATTTTATGACAATACCCTTAAATAATGAAATGAAATTTAATAAGTTCCCCATTAATTTATAAATTATAAAATGTTTTGTGTTGTGGTATATGGTGTGATGTATAGAATGGTTGTGGGTTGTGTGTGTGAGATTGATGTAATATGAAACAATTATATTGTGATGTGTGTGGGTAAATTGGATGAGATGTGGTTATGTAGTAGGGCTGCAATTATTGTTATGGTAAGGTGGTGAAATGGGGCAATGATGGTTAGTGTGGTATGGTTATGTAGCAGGGCAATGTAATTTGATGTGGCTATAATGTGATTTGGATATGGAAGTTGGGCTATGGTGTTCTTCTTATGTTGTGTGGTTTGTTCTGTTATATCTACCCAAATATTAATGGAATTAATTCTGCATGTTAGTAATTTAAAATGGGCATATTTAATGGGAAAATTGATGATGGGATGTGTTGTTTAACTGGTTAATGTTTATATGTAAACTAATGGGTCTGAAATAAGAAATATGGTTTCTTTCTAAATGAAATGGGGTTTCTAGAAAATGCTGTTTAAAAAAATCAGTATGGTTAATAAAGTGGAATTTATTGATAAAACAAACTCTTGAAAATGGATTAAATATTAAAGTATGATCTTTGGATTCTTTCATGTTTGTGGGATTTTTATACATCTAGAGGTGGTAGTGATTTTGTAGATTTTGTGAGATGGTTAGATCATATTGTAAACCCATAGGATGAGTTTGTGTACCATAACTCTCTATATATATATATATACACTTATATTTCTAGGTGATTTCTATATGCACCCACCCATGTTGAGAACTATGTTTCGAACACTCACATCATCAAGCGTGGGGTGTCTATGTGGGAGGATGGATGACTGGCCACCTACTATTCCCTGTTCCCTCTTACAGGAGAGGTAGGTATTAAAAAGGTTGTGATGTCTTGTGATCTATTAGTGCATTAGATGGTGGATGTGATGTGGTATCCCAGGGGTCTTCGGGATGAGTTGTGATATGATATACGAGGTGTCTTTAGGATGAGTTGTGATGTGATGTCCAAGGTGTCTTTGGGATGAGTTTTGATGGGATGTCCAAGTTGTCTTTGGGATGATATGTGATATGTTGTGAGGACTAGGTGTTTGTGTGTGGGATATATTGCGAGGCATGGTGTGTGTGAGTGATATGTGTTCTAAGTACCAAGTGTCTGTGGGCAGGATGTTATGTGGTATGTCCAGAAGAGGGGGGATCATCAGGATGTTGGTCATTGGGGTGAGAGCTTCTAATCAGTGGAAAATGGTGCAGGTACCCTATCATCGATGTGATTTATAATATATTATATTACATGGATGTGTTATTTGTAGAGTGATCCTTGGTTAGGTTGGGGGGTTTGTTAGTATATCCATTTAGGTGTTGCTTGGTTCTACTAATTTCACATGGCTGAATTAGTGTTCTATTTTCACATGTGCAAGAGGGAGTTTGATTTTTCCAACTAAGTATACATGTATTCTCACACTATCTGCATAAAAAATATTTTCATGATTCTAGGAGGAATTCTTGGACCATTATAGACATTTATAGTTCATTCCACTGGAGTAGTTGTTGTGTTGCTATCTTAGTTTTATCCTTTTTGACTTCCATTTTGAGACTTTTAGATGTATCAATTTTGATTTATACGTACACTGTGGGGTGGTTTGGATTAATTTTATATTAAGTCATAGGGTTTTTTACAGTTGATTCATCATATCTCCCAATCTCGTTTTATTATAAATAGTAATGCCTCCCATATTGTGAGGTCTTTATTCCCTCAATTCCAGTCGCCAACCCAGGGCCTACTAGAGGTAGGAATTGGGGGGAATTATCTCCCTTTCTTCATTACCAACCCATGAGGGGTATCTATGGAGGGAGGAGGTCAGGATAGTATGGTTTCAAATTCATAAATATTTCAAAAAAATAATACATTTTATATAATGTCATATTATTTCTTGAAATGTATAAAAAATAGTTAATAATGTCATATGAAATTGTTTTATATTTCATATGAAGTTTTATTTTCAATACACATTGAATGATATTTCTTTCTTATATGAAAACTGGAAAAAAATGTGTATGACTGTAATTATCCTTGTGGGAGAATTTATACTTTTATATGAAATTATTCTTATGGGGATTTCATTCTTAATGAAAAAAAATCCATAAGTATTTTGATACAGACAATAAAAATCATCCTTAATGATTTTCATGCAAGCATAAAAATTATTCATATACATATATTATACTTACAGATTATAATGATTACACATACTATATACTTTAACACCTAGATTTTAGAAAACTAAAAACATGCACTATTTTCTATTATATATTATATTTAAATTTATAATATTTTTATACGATTTAATATATATGATTAATTAATTTATAAAATATATATATCCTAAGAAAGATATGTGAATACTTTTTGGATTTTTTGATGAAGGTTTAGTGTGTGATTTTTATATACATATGTAAATTATATTATTTACATGTTCTTATTAATTCTAACTGTGTCTCTCTGTGATCAGATTCCAAGATACTCACACATTAACCAGAGGATATTAGAAATAATGAAGAAAAAATTATGCATTGTTTGATCATGGATACTTGTTAAAACTTCAAAATATAGTTCATTCGACCCATATAGTATTCTTGAGAGATAACACACATGATATAGACCAATATTATTTGATAAAGAGTACACATGAAAATTGATACTATTGTACTGGTTTTTTTCTAATGTGAAGTAAACTCATACTATATATATATATATATATATTAAACATTTGATCATTTTCTACCAAAGTGATGTAATCTACGTTGAGATACACCATCTTTGATTTTTTTTCCATTATTTTGTTTGGTTTTAGATATTATATATTTTACTATTTGATTTCTCCATAAATATGTGTTTTATAATTTTAACTAAAAAAATTATGTATGGTGTTGATTATACCTTCTAACCAAAATATAATTACTTTGGTTGTGTCTCTCGAACAAAATTCAAAATGTTTAGTATTTCTTTGGACCATAGAAAGGAAAGGTCTTTATCTTTAGGTTATGGAACTCGGGAGAGAAATACAAATGTACGTACAAGGTTATCAAAAGTTTCAAATGTGAGGTTTCTAGTGACTAACATTCCTCTCACTGAGTAGATATGGGTTAAGAGTGGATCTAGGATCATTCAGTCTGAACTACTATAAAATCACACCTTAATTATTATTTTTATATTTCATATTAGTATTGCCTAATTTTTATGTTTTTAGCTACATTATTTTAACTTTTTGGTGTTGATAATCTCTAAAAATAAACACGAGAATTTTATTTAGGTTATATTCTATAATTTTTTAAAATGGTCTATTCACCCTCCATCTAGATCATTTTATCATCTTAAGTTAGGATAAAGAAAAATACTCATGAAACAATATATTTCTAATTTCATTTTCACTTTCCCTCTGATGATTGTAAACACATAACATTTAATGTTTCTGATTCACTATCTAATTGAATGTTTTGTTTGGATTCACATTGAAGTATTATTTAAACATTTGATACAGATAGAATTTACAGTTATTAGTAACTCTAAAAATTATTGAAAATAAAAAAATTATTTATTCAATTTAATTCTCCCACTTTCATTATAAATAATATGGACAAAATGGTTTAATTCACAATTAATATTAAATCTATTTTATAGTAAATTACATTTTTAGATTAATATATTTCATTATGATGAGAAGCTTTTTGAAAATGAAAATTTGGGAGATTTTTTTTAATGAATGTTCCTTTTCAAAGAGAGAAATAATTTTGATGTTTTTTTATTTAATAATGTGTTTTTATTTAGAATCTTAAATGGATAGAAAACTAATTCCCAAGTTTTTTTATTGGATGAAACATTTATTTTTATTTTAAAATTTTAGTCAAACATACATTTTCATTGCATGTATTTTGATTATATTTAATAGCCACAATAATATTGATATAAAACGTTTTCATATATTTATTAATAATAATTTATCTAGTTATGTTAATTATAAAAATATTAGATAATTTTTAGGTCAATAGGGAAAAAATTTATTTCTAACTAAATGGGGTTTTATAAATTATATGGTTTTATTTAAAATTCCTATTAAAAAATTATATAATTTTAATTTTAAAAAATTGATCTTCATTTTTAAATTTATTATGTCAGAATCATCTTAGGATTATTTTTTGGGGATTTTCTCTAAATATTGAATTTTAAATGAGTAGGGAAAAATACTGATTTTTATTGAAAATTATATATTCTTTTCATCTATCTAAAAGGTAAAATTATTTATTAAAATATTAATAAAGATTAATTATTAATTTATTATTTTAAATAATCTATTTATAATTTTTTAAATTAATTATATTCTTGTGTTTAGTATAAAAACATTTTATACGTAAAATGGGTATTTTTATGAGACACCATTTTTTTCATAAAATTTTTCCGGTATAATTTTAAATTAAATTATTCCAATTCTATATTTTGAATATTTAAAAATTTATTATGTATTTTTAATCATAATTTATTGATTTTTTAAATAATTATATTTTACTTTTGATCAATATGAATAATAACTCTAGTAATTTTATTACCATGGAAAAGGTTAAATTACGTAATTAAAGCTTAAAATAAAATGATAAGAACTAAGGAATGACCCTAAAACATGACTAAATATTAATATTTGATTATATATATTCCATAATCATAAATAGTTCTAATATATTTCCATTTTTACATTTGGGAGGTTTTTGGATTTTATAATATTTGAGATAATATAAAGCAAAAAATGCAACATTATTAGTTTTAATGACAATAATATTTTTTACAAGGGTATAAAAAGTGGATATGTATGGCTATAAATATTAATTGTAAATATAAATTATTTATATTAATCATGGGAATTTATTAATAATTTTTTGTGAAGAAATAATTAGGTTAAATCTTACACAATGCTGAAGTATTAATTATTCAATTAATGGAAAAATAAAATAAATGATTTTAATAATATAAAAAATATGATTTGAATGAATATTTTCATTACATAGTTTTTAGATAAAAAATAAATATTATAGATATTTTTATTTATTTTATTTATTTTATTCAAATAACTTTGTTTTCATTATTTTATTAAAATCAAAGTAATTGGATTGTTATTAGATTTACATTAGTGATATTTTATAACAAATAATATTTTATTAAATAATTTAAAATGAAATAATATCAAATATTCACCAAAATGAATAAAATAAGGGAAATTAAATCAATAATGGTCTATTTATGGTTCATTTTTCATTTTATAGTTACATTATTAACCCTTAAATGGTAGAAAAATTCAACTTTGCGGTAATTGTCAAATGGGTTAACAAAGGGTCAAAACATAACGATAATGGCACAAATGTGATCCAAAATGTCAAAATATTATTATATAATATTTTTAGACTATTTTTTATATTATATTCATATATTATCAATTTGGATCCATTTTGTCATCATAAATAATTTATTTGAATTGAATATTTTATGAATTCCTAAAGTGCCCCTTTACTCTCTTATAAAAGGGTACATATTTTTATCATTTAATCAGTCATAAAAATAATATTATTTTGTCCAATACCATACCTCATACCTTAATATAACCCATAAACTTATTCTACATTCTTTTAGGCATAATACCAACCTCTGAGGGATTAAGGTGTTAACCAAAGGAGACTTTGCAGAGAGAAGGCATAGTTTTTGACCACATGTTTAAGTTATATTTCTTCCTTAACCTCATTAATATATTGTTAAGAAATGATAAAATTATAAAAATGGTTTACTATAAATACTTATATGTTATTATTTAAATTTGATAACCTATATATATCTCCAAGCTCTATCAAATGGGAGAGAAATTCATCATTAATGTGTACTTAGTACTAACACCTCGTGAACCGATGAAATTAATTTTCCACCACCATATATCAAGATTATATATAATGATGTTATTAATATATCTATTTATATAGTATTAAAAATATATTTATCATTCCTAAAAGGTAATATATCATTTAATTTTTTAACTTTATATTCATTGGAAAATGATAACGTTATTCTTGTTTACTTTTGGACTACCACCTCCATGAAGCAATGTGATTCATTTTTCATCACCAAATCACATGGATAATATATATAAGCATGTTTAAATAAATTATATGTTATTGACTATATTATAATAATTATGGAAAGATAAAATGATAATTAACTTATTTCCATAATGATAGTTCAAAAAATGGAAACGTTAGTCATGTGAATGTACGATGTACCATCTCCACTATTGTAACATAGTTGATTTTGAATAATCATATTTCATGATTGATTTAAAATGTATAATTGATGCATAATAATGGTAATTATTTCATCATTACTTTTCTATAGGTGATGGAATAATTACCTATTTGACCATATTCAACCTATGAATGTCATTTTCGAATTATTTATCAAATATCGTCAAAAAGTCCAATGTGAACTTGAATGATTATGTAATTGTATATAACATATTAATAATGTATGTAAAAGGAATAATAAACATAAAAAATATTCCTAATAATGCAAATAATCAACAATAGTTTATTATTTAGGAAGAAAAAAAAATAAGTGGTGATTCAGACTCTAGGTAAGGGAATTTATTTTCAAACCCCCTTTTGATGTTTCCCTTTCAACTATTTTTCTTCATTTTAAATATTTTTAAAACTATATTTTGGGTGTTTATATATAGATATAAAATATTTATTAAATAAATTTTATGTATCTTCTGACATTCATTCAATTTTTTTTAAAAGGATTATTTTTACATAATGTTTTGACTTTCCCTATAAAAAGGAAAAAGAATGTTTTATTTTAACATATATGAAAAAATGAATTTTCTCACCATCATAACTGTTATATTATTTTTAGATTTATTTATAAGGTTACATATTTTATTTAAAAAAATACACAATTCACAATGTTTTTTTTATTTCTAAAATGGGTTTTAAAATGTAATGGATATTTAAATATCCAAAAATGTTTTCTTATGGGTAAAATTATTATTTTTATAAGTTTAATGATGAAAAAGAAATCGTTTATATTTTATGAATATTTTATTGTTCTTGGGATTTTTTTTGAGGATGAGTGGTTCTATTACAAATCAAGAACATATTAGCCTATTATATCTCTCCAATGAAATGGGTAAATTAACAGATTTACCTAATTAGTTTTCCCCTAAGTTATTATGGGAATATCCAGCAATTATTATTCCAAGTATAACCAAGATGGTTATTTAATGTGTAATTGTGATGGTTTCTCTATGTATAATTATGATGGTTATTCCATGTGTAACTATTAGGGTTACTCTATAAGTTAGAGTGATATGAAAATGATGCCTCCAATCAGCTACATTGGTTTATCTATGCTTAAAATGGTATTTTATAGACATATTATGATTTTAAAAGGTAAATAAAAATATATATTACTTCATACAATTGAAGATTATAACTTTTTAAAATGTTATTAAAAGTTTCTCATGATTTTAAAGAAACAATTATGACTTTTTATTTTTCCATTAAAATTTCTTATAAAAAATTTTATGAATAGATTTTGAGCGAGAAGTTGATTTCTTGGGTAAGAAAATGTTTATTTTGTTCCCAAATTATATTTTACAATGGGAAATTTCTATAAGTTTACTGATATATTTTTTACCATATCATTTTTTAAAATGTTTTCAACAGAATATGTAGTGTCATGTTTTTGGTCAAGATAAATTTGTGAATATTTTTCATGAAAATAAAATATTTTTCCTTTTATAACATTTTATTCATGGGAAAAATGAATGCTGAATAGATGTTCCCACCTTGTAATATATATTTATTTTATATAATATATTTGAATTAATTCTAGAAATATCTAAAATTTAAATGATCCTCAAATATAGGAGAATTACTTTTTTATGTAAAACTAAATATTATGTAGTATTTAAGGTTAGGTCCTTATAGTTTGTATTAGATTAATGGTTTATATATATCTATGTGTTATGATAATGTTAATTAAATTCCATCAAAATATTTTATGTTATGGTTAATTTAAAATAATATTTCATTTGATGATTACTATGTTTCTTTTTCTAATAATTTTTCATTCATAATGGTTTTCCATATAAGAATGAGGGAATCATAAGTATGAGGTAACTAAGGGGGTGATATCCTTCTAAACTAGAAACTATAAATGGTTTGAATTAGAAAAAATATGTTTTACACTCTAATGAATTAGTTGATTCAAGATATAAATGGTGGGGGTATCTATGATAGATAATAAAAATATCTACCATATAGGAACTTGTCAATAATATAAAAGTTTATGAGACAACACCCTTCATCATTTAGTAGATCTTCTAAACCTGTTGCAACCAAGTGATGGAATAAATACCTAGAAAATATATTTTATGTCATTTTATGATTGGATCATAAAAAATTATGACATTCTATTTACTTATTTTAAGGTGAACATTACCAGTGGTTGACAATGGTCAAGAATATCAGGGGAATAGAGGAGATTGATTCCTTAGAATGGGATGAATTTAAGAATATTATCCTTAAATTGATTCTGAGAATTGATGCCATTAAAGGAAAAATTAGTGTTAAGGTATGGAGAAAACTTCACCCTAGTTAGCATGATGCACTAGGAGATTTATAGAGTTTCTGAGTTAAGTAATCTCAGCCTGGTGTTTAATCATTTAGTCATCTCTTTCATCACGTAGTGGTTTTTTGTTGATGAACAATGGTTGACCATTTTTCCTAAAAATGTATTTTATTAAAAAAAATTAATTTATTGGAGGATGAATAAAAATTCACCCGATTTTCAAGTTACATACCAAACTTTATCCATGATCATGATAGTGGGATTAATCAGTTTTTCAAATTATTGAATCCAAAATATAAAAGGGAAGTGGATTTCCATGATTTTAAACATTATAATAAACTTTTGTGATGTTTTTTGAAGGTATAAATTTATTTTACTGATTATCAAGTTCACATAGAAAAACAGAAAAAAATAGGACCAGGTGGTAGGAAATGGGATGAAATGGAACAAATATATTTGTTGGAAAAAATTAATCTTCCAGTTTGTGAGAGTTGTTGTAAAATGAACATAGGGGATTTCATTATGAATTCTAGTAATTTCTTATAATGTGGTATGTTTGGGGACCCAACTCGTAATTATATTTAAAAATATCTTGGTATTTATAAGACTAATTTTAACAAAAAGTTAGTAAAATGGTTTAAATGTAATGAGATGGGTCATTATACATATGATTGTCTTAATAAGAACCTGAATGATGGGAAATATCTAGACTATAAACTTAAAGTTGTAGAAAAATCATTTTCAACTACTTCAAAAGATTATGGGACATTATAGAACATGGTATTAGATATATTTCATTTTTATTCAGAATATTATAATATCTTGTTTGATTTGGGGAGTACACATTCTTTCATTTTGGAGAAAATTTTACATAAATGTGAAATTCCTCTTCAAGAATTAATCAAAAACATATGATAAAAACCTCTCATGGAGTTATTAAGGAAAGATGAAATTATAAGAATCTTCCTATCATTGTCTGTTGAGTGTATATACCAGAAAACCTTGTTGGATTTACTCAATAATAGTTTGATGTTATTATAGGCATGAATAATATTTCAGGTTACCATGATAAGATAGATTATAGAGATAATGTTTTTCATGAAGTGTTTTTTTAATATAATAATGAACTCATACCTTTAATAACATATCAATAAGCTAATAATATTTTAAAATATGGAAATTAAATTAATATTGTATATATTTTTGATAATAATGTAACTCTATATATTAATGATAAACCAATAGTAACTAAATAACTGGATTTTTTTCTTGACGAGTTTCCTTGTATTAGACCTAATCAAGAAGTTGAATTTTCTATTGAATTTGTTCATAATGCTATGAAATCATCGAAACCTCCATATTCAATGGATCAATTAAGTTTTTTTAATTGAAAAAGTAGTAGAAGTAGTTTCTTATTAAATTATTTTTTCATCCTAGTACTTCACTATGTGGTGGTCATATTTTTTAATAGAATGATGGTTCCATGATTTTTTTCAATGATTATAGAGATTTTAATAACATAACTATTAATAAAAAGTATCCATTGCCTCATATTGGTGATTTTTTCATGTATCCAGGGAGTTTAGTATTTTTCAAAGGTTAACCTAAGGTCCATGTGGTGTCATCTTAATGTTATAGAGGATGAAATTCCTAGAAAAGTGTTTTAATCTAGATACATGTATTATGATTATTTTATTCCCATTGGATTGAAAAATTACCAAATAGTATATATGGATGTCATGAATATAGTTTTTCATGAAATGTTGATTAATTTTGTTGTTTTTTAATTGATGATATATTGATATATTAATTTTTTTTGAGTATCATGAAAAACATCAATATATTTTTCTCTAAACCCTAAAATAAAACTAGAGATATTTAAAATTTGGAAAATCTTATTTTTTATTATAGAAGATTTCATTCCATAGACACATCCTAAATAATGGTGGAATAATAGTTTATCTCTCTATAAATAAAGTGGTTTATTAATGGCCAATACCTACAAATTTTACTAAGATTTATATTTGCATTATATTAACAGACCACTACCATTTGTTTTATGAAAAAAAAATTAATTGTAATATTGGAAAAATTATATTATATCTAAAAGAAGTTAAATTCATCAGTACAAAATAATGTGATGAATATTTCAAAGAATTGGAAAAAAATATTAGAGAGTGATCAAATTTTGGGTCTTTACTGCGGATGTGATGAATTTTTCTTCTACATTGAATATTCTTTGAAGGGACATGGTTGTGTACTGACATAGAATGATTAGGTAATTTATTATGATTTTTTTCAATTAAAACCACATGAGGAAAATTATCCTACACATGATCTTAAATTAAAAGATATGATGTTTTATTTAAAAATTTGGTACATCATTTATATAGATCCAAGTGTGAAATATGTACTAATTATAAAATATTTAAGTATATACCCAATAAGAAAAATCTAAACACGAGATAGAGGAGATGCCTATAATTGTTAAAGGATTTATATTACATAATTCACTATCACCCTTGAATAAAAAAAATGTTGTTAAATAATTGAGTCTAAAATGTAATGTCGCACTAACAATGTTATATTTTGAAAATAACCCTTTGGTTAATTATTTAATTAATTTTATCCTATAAATTGTTCATTCAAGTACTTCCTCTATTTTTAATATTTAAATGATCATAGAACAACTGAAGGGGGGGGGAGGGGTGAATTAGATATTGAAGTTTTACAAATTTAAAATGTAATAAACACAACCCCTTCAAATTATTAGAGTTTATTATTTTTCAACTTTTAGTAAATGAAAATATATTATAGTAATAAAGGAAGAAAATATTTACATGCTTCGACCTTAGTATGAGTACCTACATCATTTATATATCCAATCATATAAGTATTTGAAAATAAAATATTATGAATAAGTGAATGAAACATATTTAAACTCTTATTTTAATCCTTCTATCTCCTGATTGGAATGATTATAATTAATCTGATAAGTTTATAAAATTTTTCTTAACAAATTTGATAAAAAAAATCGATTTTTTTTTCAAACTGCTCCACAAACACTAGATTGGGTACTCAATTTGATGCATCCTTTTAATGGCATCTATTTGATGTCTTTATTCCAATGTAACTTTTCACAATATATACCAATACCAAAAATTATGATCTATATAATTAAAAAAACCTACTTACCAATATACTTATCAAAACATAGATTGATTCACTCAGTTTGATTCTATCTATCTGGTAATATGAATGTACCTTTGTTCGATATTTTGATCAGAACCCTATGTCTGAAAAATCTTCTTTAATGTGAAAGAACATTGGTTGAAAAAATAAATTCTGAAACTTGTTCTACAGATTATCACCATTTATGAAATGAAGAACAATGTTATATACCATTGTACGTTCTACCCATATTTATGGGTTATCTCATAACAGTAAAGGTTGAAAACTAAAATATTTTCTTCCTCACCCAAATCCTAAAACATTGAATTTCATGTTCATTTGAATTTTATGGGGTGACTCTAAAATCTTATCAACTTTCCAAGATTCATATCGATTATTCATGAATCCACCACAACTTCAACATATTAATAATTTTTAATTTTTAGAGTATTTGAAAAATCTCTATCCAAAATTGATATTCCAGAACATCTTAGTACGGAAATATGTTCATCATTCTTGTTATCTTGACCAAATTAAATTACTCACTTATTTCTCTCCTGATCCATTGAAAAATAATGAAAACAAATTATTTCTTACTTTGATACTTTGATCCAACTAAAAATGTTGGGTACATTATTGATACATATATAGACATCAATCACCTACAACATTAGAAAAGTTTATGTTTTAAATATTTATTCACATATATCAGTTCAGCTTCCACACTCTGATGGTTTTGTTCTAATTATTGACACTCTGGTTATATTCCTCAGGCTGATCAATCTATATCCACTATTTTTTCAGACCAGTCAAATTTTCCATTCCAGTCAATCTTTATTGATATGAGAAATTGTTCAACTAATTTCATGATACTGTCATCTGTGTTTTATCACTCAGTAAAATGAAATCTCATATTAATTTCTAGGAGAATAAAGTCAGATTGAAAACTTGATATAACCCTTTTTATTTTCTCATGTATTAAAATCTATTTTCAAAACCACTGTAATTTGTTATCTGGTGAACTTGAATTTTCATAAAAAATCTTTTTTTAATGGATCAATGTCAAAAACTTTTCCCCATATATTGGTGTAATAAATCCATCTAATTTAATTTTTAATTATTTCAATTTTCAAAAAAACACAATATCAACAAATAAAGGGATTCCATCTTTCTAGAAAATTCATTTTCAGATCATCTGCATTTGATGGTCTATCTGACAGTGCATCGAATAAGTAACTTTTCATACTTTATTTTTCTCCTCTTGAATTGTATGACCTTTTAACGTAAGAAAATAAGACTAATGGTTAATTAGATGATTATTATTATTAGAAACATTGAAAAACAAATATGATTAGTAAATTAAAACTTATAGTCATTTATGAACTTCTACGTCTAGTACTTCTTGGTCTGATAAGCTACATCTGGAAAATAGAAATTCTAGAAAGTAGAGAAATTACCATTTATCTTTTTTTTATAAAAAGTCCAAATTGTATCTTTAAATATTTATTATTCTCTTGAGACTTAAAATAATTTCATATAATTGTATTAAATATTTTTTAAAGTTCTATAACTTCTCATATATTTAAGTCTCACTATCAAGAAAACATTCTGAAACCTATTTCCTACAACTCCTAACATTTATCAAGAACTCAATCCAACAGAATGATTAAAATAGATCGTCTTATGGATCTTTTGGGTGAAAATGTTTCAAAATAATTTTTTAGTCTTATTTTTAGAAAGTTCTCAACAAAAATGTTATTAGCTTCTAAAACACATCTTTCACCTGATTTACAAAAACATAATTTGATAAAATATTTGTTTTCAACAAAAATGAAACATTGTTAAAACAAAAAATCATAAAGGATCTTTAATCTCCCCATTTTTATTTATTAAAAACTCTCATTAACATCTTTTTGAAATCATAATTTTTCAATAATCATAATTTTCAATAACTCATTTTTGTAACAAATAATTTTAATTATTTGTACAAAAACACGTCTTTTATCAAAAGATACTATCAGAAGACCAAATAACTAGATAAATTAATGTTTTAGAAGGAATTTTATCCCTGGATAAAAATTAATTTTTATCCATGTTATAATAAACTCCTCCTAAATTTAATACTTTCCTCTCACTTTTCATTCTCTACCCCATTTTATGATAAGCATTTCTTTAGATAAATTTATGTAATTTAAGAAATTATCTATCCCATTATCAGATAAGGTTGTTCATATTATACCCCTTTTTCAATATAATCCAAATTGTGGAGGGGGTTCTCCGTTAAGATGTTTTGGAGGACTTTGGTGTAGGTTGAACATGAAGTTTCAGTCTAAATTCCAAAAATATATATTTAGAAATTTATTTTTTGATGATATCCAAAATTTGATACTTTTTTAAAATATATTCCAATATAAAATATCTATAAGTAATATTTTAAATTGTGAAGTGAAACTCAATATCAATGTGTTTTGATCATGAGTGCTGTAATGGTTTTTTAGAAAGATAAATTGTACTCAAATTATCAAGAATTATTTTCAATGGTTTGAAAAAATAAATTTTCAAATATCTAAACTGAAATTTTATCCAAAAAATTATAGTATTATATTAGAAAGAAACAACATATTCCGATTCTAATGTGATCAATGTTAATGAAATTTAATTCTTACTACGAAAAATCACAAAACATTCCACCAAGTAAAACGTTCCTCTAGATGTTAATTAACTATCATATAAATCTTCAATCCAATCAACATCAGTATAAGCATGAAAGTTCATATCGCAACTTCATTTATATAAAATAATGCATGATAATGTTACATTAAAAAATCAAATTATTATATTTTAAACCAACATAAATGATTATTTCAGATCAATCTCATATATAAAACAGAAATTCATAGCATAAAATCCTTTTTATGGCCAAAATCCACCCTAGGAATGTATTGCGTGAAACCTAAAAAAGGACACCTGAAGAAGCAGTAAAGTTTATCAACAAACATTTTTGTTTTATTTCATCCTTCACATAAATAAATTATTTTCATACCATTATATTATTATTAAATAATTATATTAAATATTATTATATGTATTATGTTAATGTAATGACATACAACCATCTCTACTTCCATTAAATGGGTTACAAAATAATTATTTCTGTGTACGGTGAACTACCGCCTCCCAAACCAAAGCCATTATTTTTTCCATTATTACATATCAAGGCTAGAAATAATGATGGATTAATATTTTATATGTTATATTTATGATATTATTATTCTTTAGAGTTATTGTATCACACATAACATCATTATTTCTATTTTTTGGAAATAGGATAACGTCGTTTGTGTCAACGAAGGATGACCACCTCACGAAGCAATGTGATTCATTCACGGATTACCTAGAAGGTAATAAGGATGGTTTTAATGTAAGTATGAAATATATATTACATAAAAATTGTTATATAATAAATATATATAATTTAACTTTATCTCTTTTAATATGAAAATAAAACGGAATGAATGTTCAAGCATATGTTTGACATATCCTATCTATCAATGATCTATTTTTTTCTCATACTAAATTTTATGGATTAATACAAATACATATGTTATAAATATATACAATATTTATATCATATATAATATTCTGGGGTTTCTAAAATCATTATCAAATTAAGATGATCAAAAATAACTAATCAAAACTTATAAGAAAAACTAAGATGTTATTACATGAATTATAACTATAACATGGAATTGTTAATAAATGGGTAATAAAATGTCATATAGAAATAATATATGTTAAGATATATGTAAATATTTTTTTATATGATGTATAATAAACATATATTTATTATACATGAGGTTTTAATGAGTATGAAAGAATTCAAAACTAAAGCTAATGTATTTTTCGTTAGACCCAAACCATATTCACCATGTGTTTCTTCTATGTGATGTATATACTTAACATGAATTTATTTTTTGATTATTACCCATATAATTATTTATATTTATATATCCATTTTATTATATTTTTTTCATGGGTTAAACAGTTAAAAATTTCTGAATGAAATTAGGGGTTATTCTCAATTTTCCTTCTTTAAGACGTATGTTATGATATGAACATATATTATTTCAAGATGTGTATATAAAAACAATTTTATATTTACTATCCTGAATTTATATATACTCATTAAATTTTAAGTTCTATTTTATGTTATTCCTTCATAGGTATTATGATTCAATTTTTTTAGAGTTGTAATGATTTTATTTTATAATCTAGTCATTTTCAGAAATGTTTATGATAATTTATTTGATGATAAAATATTATGATCCATATATCAAGAAATTAAATATTCATAATATCCTTGTGTAATTCATGAATTTTTCAAGTAAAAAACTATTTTATAAACCCTTTGGTACTTAAAATAATTAAGAAATTTTCTGTAATAAAATATGAATTTATTTATCTATTTGGTTGGAAATCCATTTTCTTCCAAAACCACATTTTATAAATTTTTTCAAAAATGTTTTATTACTCTCATTTTATTATTAAACAAAAATATTTTCCCTTTTTGAGTTTTTACAAAAAAAATTCATAGGAGTATTTTGGGTATCTTCCAACAAAATTCCCATACATATTTCACCAAAAATGTAGAAGAAATATTCATATTATTGTATACATAATAAATATAATTTTACTATGTAATAAGAAATCATTGATTTGAATATTCCTTTATATATTTTCAAGGATATTTTTAATAAATTATTTTTTCAAATTATTTTTTGTTTTAATTTTTTTTTTCAATATGGAAATGATATTTTCCTCAAAAAATGTTTTAAATGATCATTTAAAAATTATTTTACATCTAATATGACATATTTTTATGTTACATATACCTTACTAGGGATATGATCCAAGGATACCATTATTATTCATTGTTTTAATGGTTTATGATTATGATGGCTTCATGTTTATGAATCCCATTTCTCTTACATGGGTTATACTGTGATAATTTTTTTATTAAACTCATTTATTTTTGCATAGGTTATTCTTTGATAAGATAATGAAATTATTATAAAAAATATAACTTTCAAATAGGTTGGATTTGATGAAAAGTTTATGAAATCCATTTCATTTAATGGGTAACAAAATTATGAATGTTTTATGATCTTAGGCCACACAAGAATATGGTTCTCATTATGATATGTGTGAGACCTATATCTCTCTCAAATGCATTGGGTTAATATGGATAACACATGAGTAAATATGTTATGAGTTATCCTGATTACATGTTCATAATTTTATGTGTGAACCTAATTGAATGTTCAAAATGTCGTGCATGAACTTGATTACATGTGAATGGTGTTATGTGCATGCCTATGTTTCATGTCTACAATGTTATGTATAGACCTTGTTTCATTACCATAAGTTTATGTAAGGGTCATATTTCATGTTCTTAACTTAATGAGTGAAGGAGTTTCTATTTACACATGTTGATAATGTTATAATATGATGTGAATATCAAAAATATATCTCTTATTCTAGATTTATGCTCTCATGGATCATGTTCTCTTAATCATTTATGATTCATGTATTATGAAAATACAATATTTATGAAAAGAAGCAATATTATTATCTTTTATATTTAGGGAATGGTTATTGAATTTATTTTTCATGTTCTCATTCCTTGATGATCATGTTATACTTTTGTATCTCCCTCATTTACCCATAATGAGAATCTGAGCTCACCCTTTCTTATATTTCCTTTCCCTATGTTATATATAAAGGTTTAAGTAGGGTATGATTGTGAAGAATATTAAAGGGGAATATATTTATGGGACATATTGAATATATTTCAAGAGATTAGAATATTGTGTTACATGTTTCAAAAATAAATAAACTAATAGGTTCAACAAGTTTCTATTAGTGTAATGTATTGTATATTTATCGCAAAAATGTAATATCCATATATGAAAATTCTAGGTCACTATAGTTGGGTTCAAAGGAAAGGACCATTTAACCATTTGAAAATAGAATGAGAAAACTTTAGTGAGATCACTAGGGATATTTCTAGAGATGAGTCCATGTATTTATCTAAGGATAATTCTAAGGATGAGTCAAGGTATATAAAAATTTCCTTTAATTCTGGTAAATAATTAGGAAATTGATTTATAGGAAATTAAATCTACTCTCGGATACTAGAAGTTGATATGGCTCTAGAATAGAGGTAAATATGTGAAATATCTCTAAAAATGGTGTATTGATCTAGAATCAATCATCACCTAGTGCATGAAAATATTCCTTGTTTCACATATAGTATGAAGTTACCAGGGGATATGCATTGGATGTTCACAAAATATTTATGAACCATCATAATGGATTTTAATAGATGATGACTGTGAATGACCTAGGTAAACCTAATGTGTTATAAATTAAAAAATGTGTCATTATTTAGACATAATATAAGTCATTTATCATTATTATGTGTTTCCCCACTATGATTATTATTTATGAAACTATTGTTTTTGGTTTTAGTCAAAGGATGGGACTCAAAAGAATTGTGTTAATGTTAAATGTAATGAAAATGAAATGATTGTAGTCCTGATCAACCAAATGTTATGGGATCTAAAATGAAAAACCTCATTTTTTACTCTCACACTACTTTCTCTAGCTAAGAATCATTATTAAAATCAAAATTAGAAAATGAGATAATAATTTTTTGTTGAGTACATCATGATGAAATTCAAAAATTCTTTTTATGGTTCCACTAATCAAGTAGTTATTGATAAATAGATCAGTACCAATGAAATGATATTTTTTATCTAAATTTTAAAGTAAGAAAAACTCATTTTAGTTGTCTATAGTTTGGAAGGTTTGGTGTATCAATAGTGTACACTTATTATTAATCTATGAAATGAGAAGAAATTGCCTGAATAAAGCGGGGTGAAATTAAAAGATAAACTTTTAATAAGTAATTTCCTCATAATATTCATAAATAATCGAGAAGAAATTACTTGAACATAAGTAGAAGGATGATGAATCTTCTAGTACCTATGAATAATATTTTATAAGATTTTTGAGGTACTATTTAGTTATTATCAATCATCTGGAAAGTAGGGTTAACCTATTCTTCATTGGAATAAAACCAAATCTACAAAAGGAGTTAGTCATAAAAAACATTGAATGCTATGAATAAATAATTTTATGTTAACTAAAAATGGAAATGGATGTTAGAAACCTTATTGTTTTTGGAGATATGAAAAGGAATAAGGGGTTCAATATAATTACTATTATATGTCACGTGGAGGGATGACAAATTTTCAAACTCATACTTGAAGAAAATAAGGGAAGGATCACTTAGGTGAGCTCTTGAGAGAAAGAAGAAGGTGTTCTATGCCTGGGATGACTATCCATTAAGAAAGAGAATGTAAAAGTTATCTAAATTTGATAGTTAGTGAAACCATTTGTTAAAGAGATCAAAAGAATACACAACCCATACTCTAGTGTTTCAAGTTCATGGAGTTTGATAATTATGTTAATTAAAGACCCAATAAAAGTTATAATATAGATGATAAGCTATAACAAACTCTAAGGAAAAAGATCAAAATGAAATCTTATGAAATCATAATGGACGAATTTAATCATGAAAATTAATGGAACACTTATCCACTTCTCCTTAGATGGTAATTTTATATTTTAATTTGTATGAATAAGCACTATCAAAATTTTATTTTGAAATTTCATATCATCATCTCCCTCTACATGGATATTAGAATAATTAAATCTCATTTTATATTCTAACAGTAAAGGGATGAAACCAATATTCTAATGAAATTTTTATTTAAAATATTAGAACTTATATAAGGGATAAATGGTTATATAAATTTTTTAAATTTATATGTTTCCATGTAAGATTCACTTAAGAGTTATAGATACCGCCATTATTTTACATGTTTAGTGTTGATCATAATTTCAAATACATTGTCACTCCTTTTATGGTTTCATGTGATAAGAAATTATCAAGATTAAGGATATTTTAAGAGGAATTTACAGTAATACAACCCATTGGTTTTTTATAATTTATAGTGAAAAAGTTATTACACATTATAAACACATGATTAAAGGTATTGGTAAACTTTAGGGTTTTTCTTATACTTGGTGTTGAGGTAATTATGGGGTGTTGTCGGTCACAATACAATGTCAACACACTTCGTCCCTATGAGAGAATACTTTTTTAGGGATCCTATTTCCAAAATATAAATTATCAATGTGGTAATGTTATATGATGTACCACGTTTAATTGTATTTGATCAAGATATAAATATTACCTTGATGTTTTGGAATAGTTTTCAGCAAAACTATTGATACATAGATTTTTTGGAAAATGAAGGAAGATATATTAATCATGAAGACCATGAGTAATAAGATATAACATCCATTAAGAGAAGAAATCAAACTAGAGGCACTTCTCTCCATAAAAATAATGAGTGGCGAGATGACTTGCTGCTTTATTTCCCTACCTTTGGATGAATTATAAAGAAAAAGCCATAAACCTGAGACTGAGAGACAGAATTTTATAGATGAGGAATCCATAAAAATGGACACTGAATTCATTTGTGTTGAGGGAATTGATTATTTTGATATAATCAGATTCAATGTGTATAAAATTCCATCCATACTCTTTTTCAATGGTAAGATCAGTAAGGACAATGTGGGCTTCAACAATAGTGAGTTCCAAAAAAGTGTGGTTTGATTCCTCTTTGGAAGTGATGATTTTACCAAAATGGGCCCAAACCATCAATATGATTCCAAAAAATCTACCCTTGGGTAATTAAGCATTGAGATTTATTTTAAAAGACCATTATAGAGGGGGATTCCATCTTGCTTCAGCCAACCGAGAATCAGAGAGCCCATTCTGGTGAGGGTCCTGATTCCACCCATTAATCTAGGAAGTTTCTCATTTAATATGGGAACAACATGGTTTTAAGGTGTGATTAAAGATTAAATCATTCAATCTAACCCATATAATCCAAGAAAATACACCCAAAGAGGATACCTTATCAGCAGTGAATGGGGAAGACTGTATCATCAACAGTGATGGGAGATCCGACACCACATCCAGCATAAGCTCTGTAAGATATCCCCAGAAAATCCAAACCTCCATACACCTAGGTTGTGGATGATATAATTTATACTGAATTACATATCAATTGAGAAAATGGGGAATATCTATTTGTCTATAACATGGAAGAAGGATTGGAAATTCAAGGTGGAAAGGATACTAGTATAAATCTTACAGCATAAGTAGTAGATCTTTGGGGGGACATCCAAGTGCTAAAGAATTTTCCAGATCACCTCCTTATCCTATATGTGAGAGTCAAGAGAAAGTATGTATCCTGATTTCACAAAATAAGATCTAGAGATATCATTTCTATAGAAGATACAATCCTTCCCACATCCGTCGCACATGAAATGCTAAGAATAATCCATTTACCCCTTTCATTAAACCAAGATTTAATTTTATCCAAGCACAAAATAGTACCAGTATCATCGAATAGGAAGCAAAAATTGGAATCCTTATATCCAATAAAGGCTGGGGATGTATCCACCACGCTATCTATATCAATCATCCAAGGATCATTCGAATTGTTGACTTTTGTTACATCCCTAATCCTCCAACCAATTCCTTTATCATGTAATTTTTTTGATCCCCTAATACTTCTCAATATGAAGCTAGAACGGTGGATAAGAGAGGATTTTCTAAAATCAAAGTGAGAAAAATATTTTTCATGGAGAATCCATATGTAGTAAGATGATGGTTGAGTCAAAAGGCACCATCCCTTCTTATCCAAAAGGGAATCATTAAATAGGTCAAGGTCCCAAAATACCTTATCACCACCAGCTTAATGGGTTTAAAATGACTTATATAAAATCCAATGAATTTTGTTTCTCCCATTAATATGGTCCCAATAAATGTTGGAAATACGGGAGTGAATTTGATCAACAACACCACCAGGACAATGACATGATATAACTTGGGATAGATTGAAGAGATGACTTGATGAGACTTCATTTTCCCACTTTATAAATTCTTTCTAGATACCAAACCTAATTTTTTTTCTCAATTATTCCCATAGTGGATGAGAAAATTTCTTTCTTTTTTGATTGGCCTACCATCATGTAGAGCCCAAGGTATTTATTATGTTTTTAGACCATCTGAATTCATATAATGAGACAAAGCTCTGATCTTTTGTTCGGTGGAACACCATAGCAGAAGGAAATTTCAGATTTGTTCTGATTAATCGCCTTTCCAGAATCCCTTTCATAAAGGTGGATCACATTGCATATATAAAGTCATTAATCATGTGTAGATATTGGGAAGAGAAGGAATTAATACACAAAAAAAGATACGAGAAATAGGTGGGCTAATCTGGAGCACCTTTTCCCCATGTATCGAGTTAGAGGAAGAGACAATTGAAATAAGGGTAGAAAAAACATCATCCAAAACGTTGAAGAGAAAGGGGGAGATGGGGTCTCCCTAGCAAAGGCCATGGGTGGGGGTAAATCCTTGTGAAATTACACCATTAATATTGATCTTGAAAGAAATAGATGAACCAGAATGCAAGATCATATCAATCTATTTTGAACAAAAACTAATCTTGGTCCTAAAAAACTGGAGGAAATTCCATTCCACTCTATCATACACCGTAGTCATATTCGATTTCCAGGACATAATACCTCTTTTCTTAGCTGTATGTTTTTTCATTGAAATGAACAACTCATGATCCATAATATAATTATCTATGATGAGATTTTTCATAGCAAAAGTGATTTTATTTTTAGATATAATGGAAGGTAACCACTTCCGAAGTCATTTAACTGAAATTATTGAGAAAATTTTATAGGATACGTTCCATAAGATAATTTGAATGAAGTATTAAGCCAAGAGAGGTTTCCTCATCTATTTAATGTATGTTATAATGGACTCGTTGAGAGTGAAAATATTGATTTTTACTTCCCATATATCATTTATAAGACCAGAAATGTCCAGACCAATAATGTACCATTATTTCTTGAAGAAGAGAGCATGGAAGCCATCAAGACCCAAGGTTTTTGTGGAATGGATATTTTTCAAAGCATATAGGACCTCATCATAAAAAATATATATTTTGAGCTGTTGATCCATTACATTATTGATTATAGGTTATATACATGCTTCCACCTTGACTAATATGGTGGAATTCCCTATAATATAAAGCTTCTGAAAATAACAGGAAATAATATCATGAATTACATAAAAAATGGATACAGTTATGCCAACTAGATATGAGAGGAAAGATATAGTTTTTTTGGTTCCCAGTGGAATACTTCTAGTGAATGTAACAGGTGTTGGTGTCCCCTTCTTTAATGTTAGCTTCACACGCTCACATAGCCCAAAATCTCTCTTTAATATGATGGGTCACATCTAATTCACCTTAGGGAAAGATAATTCTAGACAAAATATCATTTGTCAGTGATCACAGAAAAAGGTAATTTCACTATCTCTAAATTGAGTCAAAGTTCTGGTCCAGTTGATGAAATTTAGTATTTCTCTAATAACTCAGCTTAGAATCCATTAGCTGTAGATTGGAAAAAATGTCTGAATTTCCACACTTCCAACAAGAGAAGACAACCTCTTCACATTCACGCTATTTTTCTTAGAATATTTTAAATCTGAAAGGTTTCCCATATCATTTATTGAAAATTATATGAGAGAAATCAATGATGATAAGGTAGTGGACCAATGAATTCGGTGCCAAAAGAGAGATATATAACATTATGAATATGTTGTCTCATTCTGTTGAGCCCAAAAACCTGTCTCGATGCTCTGTAGTGCTTGTGCTTTTCTGAGTTCCCTCAAAACTAGGAGAAGGGACTACATGTTTATCCAATGCTTGATAGCTCCAAACAGGAGATCACATCCTAGAAGATAAACATCATGAAAGAGTAATAAAAAACTCCCATGAATTTTTCATTTTTAAAAAATATCTCATTGATGCCACCTCCAAATAGGACAGCTCCAGACATTCTTCATCATAATGAGCGAAGAAGATCCCAAGATTTCTATTTTTCATTTTGTGATGTCCATCCATAAAAACCAAAAAATGTCCATGGAGTAGATGTTCCATCATGGATAGATGCATCCACATGATTCAAAGTTTAAGATATGATTATGACGTCAATGTTATCCTTCCATAAAAGATATAGCCCCTGAGTGGCCTTAGTAGGGGACTGGAAAGTATCCATGCAAAGAAAATTATGTGCACAATAGTAGTGTTTTCTTTATTTCCCAGCATGGTTTCAGACATGAAAACTATAACAAGGAGATATTTAGTGAAATGGTGCCGAAGTATCCAAAACATTCATGGGATTCCAAGACCACGCCAGTTCTAGTTTAGCATGATCATTGTGATAGGCGGGGATAGATTATTCCAACCTTAACCTATTGTAATTTGAGTAGGGTTCCATCTGCAGAAACATTACACCTTTTGGCATACCTTTTATTTTCAAATGGTTCCTCTAAAATTATTTTTGATCCAATTCTTTCTGTTGAGCCCATATCATATCCATAATAACCTCTTGACTTCCTCTTCCACATATGTGTAATTTTAGGCACAAGCACAGTGGTGAGGAGAAGGGGCGCATCTGGTTGTATAGCCTATAAGGTGGGACAACCACTAAGAATACACATGATGTCTGGGGGGTCTGTGTAGATGTGTTTAGGGTTGGTCAATGGATGAGGAAAATCCCTAGAGGTTGGAGGAATAAATCCTATAGACATGATTGATGTTATCGAGGGGGTCTCCTAGGATTTTTTAGTGTTTTTGGTTTCCACCGATGAGGAATTAGTTAAAAGTTTCTTTGCACAACATGATTAATCTGGGTTACATAATCTTTCCAGGATGAGAGGAGGTCTAAAAAATGATTTTACAGTACCTATGGGACTTTTGTGCATGGAGATACTTGGTGAGTATTTCTATATCTTGTAGCTTTTTTTCTTCGGGGATGAAAGATGTTTGTGTATTTTTTTCACATAACCATGGACAATACTGCATCACCAGGTTTCCTTCTTTGTTTGTCACTTTTTTTGAAAAATATTTTTCTCAATATATAAGGAAACCAGAGAAAAATATGAAATTTGGAAGATTTTCATATTCAAAGGATAACTAATATTTAAATCCATAAAGTGTCTAGAAGGTACCTCTCATGGGAGGTTTAGAAACCAAAACCAACACATTAGTTCTTACTGACAGTCCCCAAAAGATGGGGTCTGATCTATCCTATTCTATGAACTTTCTAATACAATTTTAAATTTATTCAATCAACCATTCTAATTTTCCACTGAATGGGATTCTAGTTAACCACATCTAGAAAGGGGACTTAGAAAAATCAGTATTGAGGATATCTTCTCTGCTCTGCAGGTCTTCCAATATCAAAATATGGGTATCAAATGACCACAACCTCCACTGGAGAACCTTTTGTTTATCCTTCATGTTGAAGAATTTTAATATTAGATGTCTGGATCTAACATCCCTATTTAGAAATCCATCACTTATGCATCATACCAAATTAAAGATATTCTTTAGCACACTAAGTGTAGGGGTCTTTTAGAAATGAATTTACAGATTAATAAAATGGACATGCGCCACACTAGGAGGGTATCATCATCATTATTGGTGATAATTGTTTCTTTATCTTTGTCTATAAGAAATTTATTTTTCCTTATATTAACCATGACATTCTCCATTTTAAAGGTGGAAACCATGTCACTAAGATCATGAGAACAAGAGAACTTGGGAATAACTGTCACCAACCAACCTGGGTCAACCTTGGACTGGTCACTTGAGCTGGTTTGCAGCATGGCCCGAAGGGTGTTCCCAATCCACACGGGCTAGAAACTAGTGTCAGACATCAAAAAAAGTAGCTATGAATGATTTATCCCAGAAAATAAAAAATGGATAAATATAAATAAACTGATGAAAATTGGTAAACAGTAATAGATGAAAATAAAATAAAGACAACCAACTAGACATACCTCCAAGTGACCCCATGGGTCACCACCAAACATAAAACCATGATCTCTGCAAGAGAGATCCACAACTAGAATCTAAAACTGAAAATAAAGTAGGACTGAGCACCTAGATGCTCATTAGGAAAGCCAAGGAATAACAATGCCCTATGCCTTTTCCTTAAAAAAGAAACACAATCATGCTAGATTGAAAATAATAAAAATGGAAATAATATTTTTCAGTCTTTTCAAAACCAAGTAACAAGGTTACTTTTCCAAGAAAAGATTTTCTCTTCCACTATATTTTCAAAGTATATTAAAAGCATTCATTAACACATCAAAATGAAAAGGCAGTACTGAATATTGAAATACTGTTTTCCCCAATGGGGCATCAAGCATGAGAAACAGAAAAGAAAATCACATCACAAGAATTATTACACAAACAAGCACCATGGAAAATCCATATAGTTAACCAGCACATGTGGGACCCTAGAGACCTCGTACCTCAGTGAAAATGTGAAAGAGGAGCCTAAACGGTCTTTGTTCTTGTGAACAAGACACTGGTAGGGAACATACCCATAACTTAGTGGTCTCTAATAATCAAAAGTATTTTGTTATTTTTGTAACATTAATCCTGCTAGATGAAACCAGGATGAACCACTTACGTATCATCTAGTATACTATTCCTAGTCCACCCACCTAGGTAACTAGGGTTTACCTTGGGCTTAATTTAAAGTTCACATGCACACACACCACACCTATAAATTCACACAAAGTCCCAACATTTCAATGAACACATCCCTCTTTACGAAACATCACCTTTGTCAATTTATTCACACCATAGAAAAACCCTATTTCAAATACCCCTAAAAAAAGATTTTCACCTTTTAAAACACTTCATAAATCAAAGAATACATTCATAAAATCAAACAAGCATAATTAAAATCATCTAGTGATACTAGGGCACATAAACACCTACCATATATATATAGTGCTTATGCATTTCATATAAATGCCAAGGAAATACGTTTACAAGAACATCAAGAAATAATGGTAATTATAATTAATGATCAAGGCATAGGGAACCAACCTCAGACATGATTATATTTTTCAAAGACCACTCGAATCGACACTTGGCACATACAAACACATACATTTATACATATGTATATATATACACCCATAGTTGCATTGCACATATTCCCTACACTATGAGGTAATATGTACAATGAGGGAATATACATATATATGCCTTACCCAACACATTTACATGTAGGACACCTCGACACTTGCAACCCAAAACCATAATAGAGAGGTCCAACACACTACACATATAATTTAATAATACAATTAAACACTTAAAAAATCTCTAGAACATTTCAAAATAACACATCAAGAGTTTTCACCAATAACACATTCAATTTCACATAGTAAAATACACTTTAAAACCAAATTTTTAACAAAGAGACATTAAAATATAGTTTCTATATTTTAAAATAATTTAAAATACATATTGAGAAATGAACAGTAAGGCACACACACACAAATACCCCTATTTTCTTACTCAAACCTAGTTTTTAAAACACACACACACCAAAAAATTATCCAAACATTCTTCACACACTTTATAAGATTTAATAAACCACTAAAAAAGTTTATGAGACAACTCTAATTGGTATCACAAGACTTTGAATAGAAAAGCCCACTCAAAAACCTATTCGAAGGCCAAACACACACCACATACATGTCAAAATAGAATTCTTATCCCTTTTTAAACATAATAAACCAACAATACTATTTATAAAACACTATGAATGGCTAAAAATGAGTTTTCACAGAATAAAAACATTCATATCACATAAACACACTACTAAAAACATCAAAGCATATTAAATCTCAAGTAAAAATATATTTTCACCAAGAAAACTAATCAAATAACACATGAAATATCAAACAAAATAGTATTCAAACCATTACAACCAACTAATAAACATGATAAATTGATTAAACACACAACTAAATTAATCAATTAATAATTATGTGTGGAACCACCTACCTCGGGGTAAGAACAAATTTTCAAAATTGGCACGAAACTCACGTCACACAAAAATTACACCGCAAGGGGTCTAATGAGAACCATAAAAAGAATGTATCAAATGAATTATTCCAAGAACTAACAAAACAAAATATTAAACCCAAACCACAAATCTTCTAATTGTAATAATGAAAAATTATAGAAAAATGCACCAGCAGCAATGGTGTGGATGGCCAACCGAGCAAGGGAGAGGGCCACCAGAGGTAAACCACGATAGAAAATCTAACCGAAAGAGATGGGAAGTGAATATCTGAGTAGTATGACGTGAGGCAGGGTGATGCCAGTTGGTGAGTGGTAGAGAAGGGAGGCATTGGTTGGTGATAGGAGGAGTAGGGCAGCACCAGTTGGTGAAAGGGGTTCTCTGTTTGGTGCAACTGGAGAGATGAGGGAGGGTTCCAAATAGGGTTAGGAGGAGGGGGGCATGCACGCAATAGACCAGGAGGAGAGGTGTAGCGTGGTGAAAATTAGAGGGAAGGAAGAGGGATGTTGGAAAAAAATACTAAGAATAAAATAAGATCAAAATAAAATAAAAATAATGAATAAAGAATAAAAGAATAAAATAAAATAATGATAAATCATGAACAATTTAATACTAATGATATAAATAAAATAATAAAACTGACCACAATAATAAAATTATTTCTTGTGACCGGACACTGTGCATGATCGTACGCATGGTCACATGCCCGTATAATAATAAATTTAATTCTAAAACTTTTTATTATTAAGGTCAGACACCATGTACGTTCGCGCACCCGCAAATGACCGTAATTTTTTTCTAAATTAAAACATGTTCAAAATTAATCTTAAAAGAGAAACAAAAAATAATTAAATTAAAATAAAGTGTCGACTGGGGTGTGACAATTCTCCCCACCATGAAACTTTCCTCCCCTAGAAATTCCCAAAAGACTTGACCAACCCAAGATTCTGAGCAAGAATGTGAAGATACCGAAATGAAAAACTCGATCACCCGAATGCCAAGCATTCAAAACACCCCTAACCTAAAACTCCATAGATCTAAAATCTATAATTACCATGAAAAAAGAATGATAGTAAGGAATTCACCCCCAAACACAACTACAACAAGGAACACCCAAACCCCTAACTTAAGGATCACTAGGGCCGCTCGAGACCTCAAAGAACACTGGTCAAACGACCCACTACCTTAGCTAAAGAATTACCATGGTCAGAGTCAAATGAAGAAGAAGTAATTGATTTCCCTACCAAGAACACTTTTATGATTGAGTTTTCCAAAACTTCATCCTATGGTGGTCTCCCCACTATTTTAGGATTCTTTTAAAACATTAGTTCTATAAACCAAAAAGAATCACAAACCAAGATAAAACCTATAACAATGGTTTGATGATCTAAGCTCCCTAAGTTAAACCAAAACAGCACAAGATGAGACATGTATGAGACCCATAGTGGGTATCCCCACCATTTTAGGATTTTAATAGCACCACAACATCTATGCGTGTATTCATAGTTTACCTTGAGTGATACAGATTGAACTCTTCATCACAAACCCACCAACACAGACCCACCCACACAGAGGATTCCCACACTGGCCAATACTCCACCACATTCGAGGGTTTTTGACAGAATAAACCCTTAACCCAAAGGTGAACTGGATAGACAATCGTCAATTTGATAAGACATTAACATCTCCAAAATGGGTAAAATTTTGATCCCTAACTGACCCAAAAGAAGGTAAACTCTTCAAGATTCAACATTCAGAGAGTGAACTCACTAGATTTTCAAGAATGTGGGTTCTCCAAACCACCTCAAATACCCACATAGAATTTCCATAAATTAATACCACAACAAGGAAACAAGGCCTTTATTCCCCTCATAATAAAAATGTATCATTGAAAGACAATAAAAAAATAGGAAAATTAATTCATCCCCATCCTAAAATTACAGACTTAAGTCATACCAAAACCATCTCATGTTTGATGAATTTTGAATTCGTGCAAGATTCACCCCGGGACCTATGGTTGGGACCCTGATGTGTGAAGCATCTACTGTTTCATAACAAAAAGCTGTCCATATCTGACTGGAACCTCCTCCACTGGAAAACCAACCTATAGACTTCTCCTCATGCCCCAAGCAGCTACTCCATCAACATACCAACAAAATTTATTGGAGAATGATGTTCTCGACTGACCACACTAGAGATAGGTGATTGAGTGGTCTGTCAGACATGTAACATGAAATGATGGAAGGAGAAGTCCATGAAAAAGTACTTTAAGTTCACAGTCCTCTTTGAATGAGGATCCTTCACTTACCACAATATGAACAAGACCAACTACTATTAAAAGTTTTAAACTGATTACTCCACACCATCACTGGGGAACATGAAACTGGCTCATCGAAGGGTCAACACACCTCTTTCACCATCTATTGACTGGTTAAGCACCTACGAGCTCCACCAATTTCCCTCACCTTCACTTCCTTAGGTACAACCATAGGATGAAGTTAGTCTTTAGGATCACACAAGACATCCCCATTCACAACAAAAATGGAACAATAATTATTCACTAGTTTAGTTCCACTCCTCCAAACATACTCAAGACAACTTACACCTGCACAACATTTGGAGTCCCTCAAAATCGGAGACACTGCCAACTTTCCCCAAAGTACTCAATGATATTTGACGGAAATCAATGCCTAAAAACGACCAACATGACGGAGTAGAACCCAAATACGTTACTCCACTGAGAGTCTGGGAAAAGCCAATAACTGAGAGAGACCTACCGAAAACCCATGGGACCTTTATAGTGGGCATACCTGAACAAGAAACACAAAACCAAGCACCTCACAAAAAAATATCCACACTTCAGACAAAAATCCAATAACTCCAACTTAAGATATAAATTCATTTCAAAGAAAAACACCAGCTTAAAAAAACCATGATCTATACAAAAATTCCCAAAATCTCTTTTTAAACTATTTTCTTCACTCCAAACTCAAAACCATTTTTGAATTACAAATCCATTTAAGCACAAAAACCCATTTTAAAGAAAAACCCATTTTTCTTTTCTCATCCTCTCAAATAAAATCAGCCCAACACTCTTGACATAACCAAAACACATATGAAAACATCAAGTAATTTTTTTACAACCATTTATCCAAATAAATATTTCAAGAAACAAGAAGAGGTATTAGGAATCAATCACCCACCACTGGTATTCTTAGGTGCCTCAAAGATATGAATTTCCATGCCACTCAAACAACCATCCACAAGATCCACCAACTATCCATTAAATCACATCCATGTGAACACGTGAGAACCCATAGGAATACCACTGGAAAAAACAAGACTCTTCCACTTTCAAAACAAAACATTTTCAATATTTCAAGAAAATATTTTTTTTTCAAAAATTCAAGACAAATTCTCAAAATGATTCATATTTCCAAAATAAATCACTTTAATTTCAAATAACATAATATTTTCTTTTAGAAATTCATTTTTTATGAATCAATATCCAAATTCCATAAACATTGTCCAAGGGAAACACACCCCAAAAATCTTTCCCAACTCACACTAATATAAAATAAGAGGAACCCCAAAGTCCGATTTCATTTTAAAAACCACTTCGTTCCACCCCAAAATTGATCCAATACATCACCAACACTAAATAACCTGGACAAAGAAATAGTGTTCATGACTTACCCAACTATATGGTTTAGCAGACCATTCCCTAAGTAAGCGCCAACCACAAGGAGTGTCGAACTATACTCTTGAGCATCACATGGGTTGCTACTCCATGTGAGACCACACACAGTACCAGTTCACTCATACTGTCGTCCCCCATCCACAAAGACCAAAGATAAAAACATAAATCCCAGATGACCCCTTGTTACTCAAGGATCAGAATGAGCAAGAGTTCGTGATGCTCTTCCCACTTGTACCACTCAAATACTGACAGTCATATCTCTAATCTACCAGACACCCCAAATAACAAGAATAAAACCTTCTATGATACCAAATGTAAAAACTAGGTCGTGATGACAGTATATACATCCCTCCCTTAAGATGGCCATCAGTTCCTGACCTTCTAGGTACCATAAGTTTCCATGAAGACATGTGGTCCCCACCCTAGGGCCCACCCATGCGCTTGAATGGTTTATCTGACTAATGATTGTCCCCATAGGCCAAAAAATGTACTCTACATTGTGCGTTTTCCTCACTCACACACAACCATAGAAATTTCCCAAAATGTCATCCATCCTGATAACTACTCCAATCCAAAAATGGATAACTATGTATTTATAATCATCTAGCCTTCCAAAAAGGAAGGTTCACCTTGTTGACATGAGTCATATTATTTCATAATTTAACCCTTTATCATTTCAAGGTGTTACATTCACCCCCAATTTAGAGAACAACTTCTTTGTTGTAGACCCTACATATCAACACAGGCATTACACCATAGTTAAGGCAGGGTTCCTCTTATGATACCATTTTGGGATGTACCAACTCGAGTCAACCCTGGACTGATCACCCAATCCGGTACGAAACATGGACCGAAGGGTATTCCCAATCCCCATGGGCCAGAAACTAGTGTCGAGAAGAAAAAAAAGTAGTTGGGAATGATTGAAATAGAAAATAAAATAAAACCGGATAAATATTAAATAAACTAAAAAACAAGAAAACACTAATAGAGGAAAATAAAATAAAGATAACCAACCAGACATACCTATATGTGACCCCATGAGTCACTAAAAAACATATAACCATGCTCTCTCTAAGAGAGATCCACGACTAGAACCTAAAACTAAAAATAACGTAGGCATGAGCACCAAGATGATCAGTAGGAAAATAATATTTTATTTCACTGAAGGTATGTTATCGGTGTCCCAAATTGACATTACCCAATCTTAAGATATTATATCATAAGTGTGGGGTGGATCCATAGGGAATGAATGAGTGTGTGAATTCTATTGTGTTTGGAATTAAATTATTAAAGGATGATGAATTTAGAGTGGGATTTTTGTTTTTGATTATGAAAACCATTTTGATTGCTGAAGTAAATATTAACTTTTGAAGGTAAATAAAACAAAAGTATTTTTTAATTTTGTTAATAGAAAAAGGAGAATATTGTGTATATAGTGATTATGGAGGTCATATGAACTTCTTATTAGGTTGTGTTGTTCATTTTAACCCAATACTCTGGGTTTCAATTGTGACAAGGTTAACTTGGTCAGGTAAACTATGTTTGGAACTGAAGAAACTGACTCCATGGTCTGGTAGTCAGTGTTCCACAATTATTTATTTAGACCAGTCCATTTGGGAGTCGATGAATACTTATAATATCCATGAAGGTATTCATCATTATTCTTCCTTTGAGTCCCTGAAAATTCTGTCCTTGGTCTGGCTCAGAATTTTTAGTAATAAAAAGAAATGATTGAAGAAGAATATGAAGAATTAAATAGAAGAAACACAGACATAAAAATTAATAAAAATTACAACACTATTTAATCATCCACAAAACCAACACATAGGGTGTTTATTTACACATGGAAGAAAATATGACAACAGAACCCTCGATACCTGATGTGGTCATCACAAAAACTTCAAGGAGAGGAGAATTCTTTGGTATAATGGTGGAATAGTGGAGTAGTGAAACAAAGGTAGCATGACAATAGGGAAGCGAAACCTCCCCCCTTCGAATATTGAATATTGACCCCCTAAAACTAGAGCCCAAGTCCTCTATTTATAGAAAACAAAATTACCCTATGTGTATAAAAGGTATATACCATGTAGTTTTGTCAACCCATTTTTGTCATAGTTTTTCTATGGTAGGTGGCCAGCTGTGCCGCCCTTGACTTCTATGGTGTCGAAGACCGATTGGTGGAGGGTACACGATGTGTGTCTCCACCTCACACTATGTGTGGTGCCACCTCACATGATGTGTAGTCTCTAGAAAATGCCACCAATCCCATCAAGAAGCCTATACACAATGTTTAGGTATGACCCACATAGTGTGTCATCTCTATTCTAGAAACTTGAGCATGTACTCGTCTGACTGATCCATGTTAGAGTCTGAATGTTTATGGCGTGTAAGTATGTAGACATCGTGCAGTTGGGAATTTCTCTCATAGTTCTCTCAGTTTGTGTGGTTGGCAAGAAAACACCTAGAAATTAACAAGATCACAGAAATCCATGTATTTTTCAACTAAGAAATAGTATTTTTTGGAAAATATGTGCTTATTTTCAATAAAAATATGTGGAAATGTATACACAAATTAGGTGTATCAAACTCCCCCACATGTAGCCATTTTCTTTCCCTCAAGAAAATCTCAAAATCTAATTAAAAGAGTCTATATTTTATAAGGAAGAAATTCAATTAATCGTAAGTGTAAATGATAAAGTTAATGGAGAAAATTATAAAAAGGTAAAAAATAGATTCAATTCACAAGATATTTTCATCAAGCCTCATATATTATTCAATTAACAACTTTTATCTTCTTTTAAACACATTTTTCAACCTTTCAAAAATAAGCATGCCACCTGATGATCTATCTCACCAGTAAAAAACACACTCAACACTCAAGATATTTTAGATCAAAATTATGCTCTATCTAAGGTACATACACTCTATCCATGGGTTTGCAATAAATCTAGTTCTCTACTTCAGAAAATTAAATTACAAAAATCATGAGGGATTTTAAATAAGGTTTATATGTCTCTGTGGCTAAGGGATGGTAGGTA
This sequence comes from Viscum album, assembly GCA_963277665.1. NCBI lineage: Eukaryota > Viridiplantae > Streptophyta > Magnoliopsida > Santalales > Viscaceae > Viscum > Viscum album. Next base: position 2,055,079,468 of record OY728140.1, read on the forward strand.
AAGATGTGAAAAATAAACTCTAAGGCTTGAAAAGGGAGGGTAAATTCTTTAAATAACACTGAATGATATTAAAAATAAAGCTCAATGTAAAAGCATCCTCAATAATCTCTATCAAATGCACTCATCACCACCATCTCCCTTAGTTATGTAGGGTTCACAAACCCTCAAGTAAGTATAAGGTCCCATTGTCTTTACCATTTTTTCTTCCTTTTTTAACTAAGGGGACCACTAAGGAATTCCACAAATAGGGGTTTGGAACCCTTTCTTCCGCAAATGAAAAAAAGGCACTCCCCCACACTGAATTTCATAACTATTTAAAAAAATGTGCCATGTACTGCCAATTTACTCTCTAAAGAACATGTGAATAATCATTCAAAGTTAAAAAGAATTAGGGTAGGAAGGGAAATAGGCCAGTAATGTGGACCCCTATCAAGGATGTTCATGGTTTCAAGGGAATCTACAAAGATCATATGTAGGGTAGGTATCAATATAAAATGGGTTGAAATAATCTAATGCCTCAATCATTTTAATGTAATTCGAAAATTCTTCGTGTTTTGAAAAGAAAACTGGAAAATTCTGGTAGTCATTTATATCTTAAGAATCTTTCAAGAAAGAGTGTATTAGAAAGAATATGAAAAAGGGTTTAGAATACCTCTTAGGAGTGGAAAAAACAAATAAAGAGACAATCAGGTCGTGACATGCATATAAATGATGAGACTAATCAATGTAATTATCCAATGATTACAAGTTGCAATTTAAACTATATCAGTAATCATTTTAAAACACCTAAGAATCAAAATAAGTATTCAAACTTTAAAAATTTACTACTTATAGCTTTATTATTTATAAATATGACTAACCAAAAATTATTCACGTTTTCAAATATATATTTTAATAATGATGTCTCTTAGATAACAGTAAGGGAAAAGACTAAGGTGGTCGAGAGAGTCTCCCCCATACTTAATACTGCACATGGTCCACCAAGTGCACTAGTAAGGGGAAAAAGATGACGGAGACATGAAAAGGAAAGGGAGAGGGGAGGAATGACAAGAAAAAAATAAATATTTTGAAAACTGAAAGAATACTCCCCTCATACCAAATAAAAAAGGTCGCGGTAAAAATTCAAGATGTCCAAAAGTCGCTCTAGTGTACCTGTGACTATTGATGGAAAAGAAAACTACAAGTAAACACATCATCACAGTGTAGAAATGGACAAAAAATATATATAGAGTAAAACTCAAATGTCACAGTCACAGTGTAGCCTCAGGGGAGGTAGTGTCTAGTAGAGGTGGTGAAGAATTAGCAGATGTAGTAGCGGGAGGAATAGAGCCCTCGAACTATGGTAGTGATGATGCTAATGGGGAGTTTGTGATGGCTAGCTCTACAAGAGGAGGTGGGCTGATACCTATAGTAAAGATAATTATGGAGTCTGTGGCCATGACAATGTTAGAAGGGGGTACGATAGAAGCAATAGGTGCATAAGCAGAGTTAGCTGCCAGTGAAATGAGAATCCCCTGATGTTCTAGCAGTAACTCCACCATTTTATCAATTTGGTCTAGGAGCTAAGCAGACGTAGTCTGCCGCTAAAGGATAACAGTCTGCTGATGCTCCAAACAAGACTTGAGATGGTCTATCGTAGCAAGGTGAATGGATATGGGGAGGTCAGCCAAGGTTGCAGAAGGTTAAGGGTAGGGTAAGGTCCAAGAGGGGGAATGGGAAAGGAAGTAGGGAAGGGTGAGGAAGCTGGAAGGGGTGGGGAAGGAGGTGAAGGTGTATTATAGGGGGAAAGACGGTTGGGAGGGGTGATGGTGGGGCTTGGGAAAGAATGTATATTCCCCCTATTTCAGGACCAATACCATTAGAATAAGCATGAGAAAGTCCATCCGCTGGGGGGAACCTAATAAGTCATGGGGAAGGGAATAATCAAGAATGATGAGGTGATGGGAAAGGCGGGTGGCATAGAACCCACTATTTAGGTTTCCCTGACGATAGATGAACATAGCGTGGAAGTAAGAGGTGGCAAGGTAGGGGAGATCCGGGTAGTCCTGATAGATGAAACATGTGAGGAGCTCCATGTCACAGTTGGTCAAAACTTCTATATTCTCATGGAGGGAAAACATGATGGCACATAAGCACAGGTGGGTGAAGCAGAGGATAGGGTCAATGATGAGGGTACTCTTCTAGGAAGTAGGGGTGTTCCGGTGGTCAGGCCTTGCAATATCTCACCACATGTTGATGAGCTCAGAATGCTTGAGGTAGGTTAGGGTGGAGACAAGGGGTGGGGTGATTGGATGGGGATAAAAGCTACTCCCTCACCCAAAATCAGAAAAGGTAAGGGAAAAAGGTCGACCATCCAGTGGAAATCAGACCACTAGGTCCGTATGGCTAGGTGTATCCCAGTACTCAGGTCTGTGGAACTCAACAGATGCAGCGAACTACCAAAACTAAATATCTGAAAATAGTAGTGATGATCAGAAAGATTGTGAGTAACAACATGTGACTGAGGAGCTCCTCCAACTCCCCTCAGATACCCAGCTAGTGAGGCACACTGCTGTCTAGATAACGACTGCTCAACTGGATTGTGCTATAAGAGAATCATCAGACTTGGTCATGCTCCAGGTCTGTGACTGAAAACAACAAGAAAGGATAGGGGCACTGACAGGGGCTGGCCTAGGTGGGGAAATAGTAGGGGATACCTTTAGTGCTAGAGTGACCCTAGTAGGTGACGATCCACTATACGTGGCGACCGGTGAGGGATCAAATACTACTAAGGAGGGATCAGGAGGCATGGAAACTGGTGGTGAAGAAATGGTGGTGCTCCGAGGCACCGTGCGGGGTGGTTGTGGTGCAACACTAGTACCAGCCTCTTTCGGGTTGGTGAGTGGTGGAAATATGGCCAACAGAGGAGGCTGGTACTCCAGGAAGTCTGGGGATGGTGTCATCATGGGTTGGATTTATATATGGAGAAAAGTGGGCCTCTCACCCCCAGTAGTGAAGGTGGTACACTTCCCACGTGTAGGGTATCTATCTTATATAACCTAGAAAATAAATAAAAACAAAACAAAAGAAAATGAAAATAAAAAGAAAAATAAAGTGTGAGAAAATGAAAAAACAGAAAGTACACAGTGTGTAATCCCAGAGTACATGGCATGTAGTGTAAGTGGGTTAGCATCCCGTATTCTCTAGATAGACACGCCGAGTGGGCATGTCACTGGATAGGGAAGGATAAACGAAATGTAGATAGAATCCATGTCGTGTATGTGAAAATGGGTTTTTAGTCGTGTTGTTCAAAGACACGTCCATTGTTAGAGTAGAGACAAGAAATAAGTACACACCGCGTGAAGGTATGACACGATGTGTTGCTGGACATAAGGTGAGGGTCGTGTAGGATAATAGACACATGTTGGTGATAGTAAGGCCATACATAAAGGTATAATCCATTCCATAAAGCCACACTACGTGTGTAAGAACATGGTTCATATGGCCATGTGGAGTGCTGGACATGGGCTTGCCCATAAAAATGGGATACATGGCATGTAACAAATAGACACACTATATGTGTAAACATGGTTTGTGTAGCTATGTGAATGAGGTACCTGGGAATGACTCTGGATGGTACATAGTGTGTACTAAATAGACACACCATGTAGTTTCAAATTTCAATTTGTCCACGGTGTGGCCGTGTAGAAAAGTACATGGAATGTGTTCTTCATTTCATGCCCATGTACTACAGGTTTCATTGGATTGAGTTGATAATCTTAAAAACACCCTAAATAGATGTAAAACCTTGAAATAAAGGGTCAAGAATAGTGTACTTAGTAAAAGGATCATAATGTGGAAGAAATACGGACCTAAAATGCACAAAAAGGGTGGATTGGAAATCGGGAGGCCAGAGGGCATGTGGGGGAAGAAAACAGGGGGATAGGGGGGTTGCACGACATGAGATCAAGCCGAGTGGGGCACGACCTTTATAGTCGTAGTACATGGTGTGTACCAGGACCCACACACCATGTATCACTATGTTTTTTTGAACAGACGTATATAATATAATTATTATTGTAAACTATATAATAATTAATATTAATACTTAATAATATATATATATATATATATTATCTAATAAATCTATACATGAAATGTAATGGAATATACACGTCGTGTGTTCTAAAATTGGAAAAAGAAAAGTATAACCTTTGATCTGGTGCTTGGGGCTAGGTTTGAATCAGCGATCAACCATTCAAAATTCAAGCCCTCAACCACTGGAGAAAAGGTTGTACTGATACTCATGTTTATGAAATATATATATTTAATTTATAGGGAAAATACTACACTGGATTAAGAAAAGGCACGATGTGTGGTTTTGAATTGGAATAAAAGGGATGAAGTAGGGAGATTAGCCGAGTTCGAACCGAGTTCTTTTGGATCCAGGGATGAGACTCTTCCAATTTTCCAACTTCACCTTCATGTATGTTAGTGCTTCAAAAACTATTTAAATTATTGAAAACTTTCTACACATGATGTTTATTGGAATGCATGACGTGTGGTGTTATTAATATGAAAAATGAAGGAAATGGTCCAGTTTTCAGGATTCAAACCTAGGTCTTTTGGAAACCGATATACGACCCTGGCCAATCGGTCCATCCCCATCAGGGGTTTTATTTTTCTTTAAAACAAACATATATGGAATATTAAAAATACTCACATGTCGTTTACTTACACACGAGTTAAAAAATATTGAATCCTATACTGAAGGAGAGCGTGGAGAGACTCGATCTAGGGGTGGTTCAGATACATTCTAGTGTTATTCCCATTGGCACAGGCTTCATTCCTGTTTATTTAATAAATTAATATATATTCATATAACTAGTTTTATTAACACACACACTTAAAATGTACATTTCGTGTATACCAGTAGTACACGTTTTGTAGTCTTCTAGGTTTCCTCCCAGGAAGGGCCTTTGTTTTAGGTCATTGACTTGAACGAATTACCTCTTCTTACCTAAGATGCATGGTGGAGAGTGTTCCCACCATGTATTCCATGTGATGGTAAGTCTTCAACTACTATTTGTTCACCTTGAATAATTTAAAATCCTCCCCAGCAATTTCCATCGCTCCATAGTGGAATAATCCTATGACTTAGAATAGTCCCGACTACCTTGACTTTAGATTTCATGGAAATAATCGAATATGAGAGTTAAAAAGGACTACCCGATCACTGGGTTGGAAATATTTTCATGAAATCATTCAGTCATGGATTGGTCTCATCTTCTCTTAGTATATCTTGGCATTATCATAAGCCTCTCATCGGATTTCATCATGTTCTAAAAGTTGGAACTTACACTTCTCTTTAGCTACCTTCATATCAAAATTTAGGGCCTTGATGACCCAGTAAGACTTATTGTCATACTCTACTAGATGATGTCATGGATTTATATAGATGAGGCAGAACAAGGACATCCCCAATGGTATCTTGAAGGTGGTTTGATATTCTTACAATGCATCATCTAGCTTCTTGGACCAATATTTCCTTGAAGTGTTCACTGTTTTCTCCAAAATCAACTTGAGCTCATGGTTAGAGAGCTCTACTTGTCCACTGGACTGGGGATGATATGACATCCCCATATGATGCTTCAATCCGTATGTCGAAAATACTACTTTTATCAATCTTTTGTCAAAGTGGGTCCCTCTGTTGCCGATCAGTACATGGGGAATGCCAAACCTTCTAAAAATTTATTTCTTTTAAAAGGCCACGACCACCTTTGCCATGTCATGTGCTGTAGAAGAATATTCCACCCACATGGATATGTAGTCAACATGGATCATGATACAAGTGTTCCCGAAAGATGGGGGAATTGACCCATGAAGTCAGTGCCCCAGACATCAAAGATCTTGGCCTCTAGGATGGGGTGCTAGGGCATCTTAGATCTGCTCCCCACATTACCTATTCTTTGGCATCGATCACAATAGGAAACAAAGACTCATGAATCTCCATGCATGGTGGGTGTAAGATACCGGTTTTTGGAAGGGTATGTTTTCATTATGTTTTGGTTGAATCCCTTTTTTTTTATCTTCAAGGGATGTCTTCTAAAAGTATGAGAGGTCTTGGGGGTGTTTCGGGGGCTCAAGTCATGAAATAAAGGAAAGCTGGGAAAGACAAGCCTAGGCGAACGACCTGCGCACGGCCAGGGAAAACCATGTGGCCTGGCCAGGTAAACTGTGCAACCCCTCCTCCTCCAGAAAGTAGCATGTACACGGTTTGCGCACGGTTTGTCAAACCATTCTGCCAAACCTTGAGACCTCTTAAAGATGGGACAAATTACAAATTTTACACCCCGAGATTTTAAGAACCCACTTGAGATTTCCTATCCATTCCTCCCTCTTCACCATAGAAGCTAAACAAATCTCCCAAGAGCTCTAAGAGGTCGATCTCCCTCGTTTCTAAGGAATTTTTTGTGATGTTGGATGCAGTTCGAAGCTCCGAGGAAGGCTAATACCATCCTTGCTTATCTTTTTGGTTTAGGGTTTGTATCTTGTCTCCCTCTTGTTCCGAAGCTCTAAAACCCTATCTTTTGGGTGAGTTCTAGGTTGAAGCTCCAAAGGCTGGTCAGATTGAAGTCTAAGGACTCGTTTGAGGGTGCGTTCAATCGTGGTTTTGAGGTAGGTGGTCTACAACATTATCCCATAGTTTTATGGTGGATTTATGCATGTGTAGATTTTCTCATGGTTTCCTTTTGACGAGATTTGATCAACCTGGATGCATTTGGCATAAAGGATGCTTAAAAACGGTAAATGGGAACCCTCACAATCCATATGGGATGTGTGGAAAATGACTTGGCCTAATTGGGGGCCAACCATGGGGTGTGCTAGCTTTTCCCGAGCTTAGGGATTGTTATTAAAAAAGTGACCTTGTTGTAATAAATGGTAGAGCCCTTGAAAAATATGTTGGCATGGTTGGTTGAACTTGGAATAGAAGTTTGGTGATGCACCTAGACTTGGCAATGACCTAAGGGTTATTTGGAATGGGTTGAATGGTTAATTCATGGAAATGAAGAACGGGTTAAATGGGTTAATGTGTAAACTGATGAAAGACTATAATGGGATATGTTATGGGTTTAGTGTTGAATGCTTAGTGAGATAGGCATAACACATGGGAATTGGGTGAATGGTTAAATGATGTGAAATGCTAATGTGTTAATGGGTTAAGGCATAATGTAAATTCCCATGTGGTTTTTTGTTAATGGTGTTTTCCAAAGGGAAATGGTATGATGGGTTGATGGTTACTTATATATAAGCATGTGCACATGGCTTGGTAGAGTGGGGTATGACTTGAGGATCTATTCCCACAGGTCGAGTGAAGAATGATGCTCTGAACTCCACCCTAAATGCATGGGTTAAGAATGAGGACTGAGGATCTATTCTCCTAACGGTTGAATCCACCCGAACTAAGGCTTCGAGGTGAGGATATGGTTGCTATGAGGGGGTTAGTCCTAGTGAGATAAGATAATTATGTGTTTACCCTCTTGCATGTGATTTTTGAACTTAGACCCATGTAACATAATGTATGTGATTAACCCATGGAAATGTGATGAAATGGTAAGTGATGATAATTGGTGTGAAATGAATGGTAATGGAAGTGGAAATGGATTTGGCTCTGAACTAGTTAATGGAACCTTAAATAATTACTTGGAAGTTATCATTCATATTCCTTTTGCATGAACTACCTATTTATACTGGATATTTTTTAGACACTGTTGGTGGTGGCCTACTAAGTTGTACTCACACCCTGCTCAGGCCGCTATTGGGTACCCAAGCAGACTTCGTGTTTGCAGGTTAGGATAAGGGAAAGGGTCCTTTCTAGATAGTTGAGTGGACATGGGTAGCACTTGGTAGAGGATCCAGAATTCGAGTCAGGACCATTTTGGGGATTTTGGCCGTTGTCTTTATTTTTTTCTTTTGTCCACTTTTTAATTTGTAGTAGGACATGGCATATTTATTATTGGAAGTGGTTGTCATACATGTTACTTGTTTACTTATTATTGTTTCTGTTATTGGTTTACTTCTGTTGTGGCTTACTCTGATAAAAAGTGGGTATAGTCTCCCCACTTGACCACATAGACCCCCGCTGCTAGTCGGCAGCCTTTGGCGTACAGGGAGGCACGCTTAAGGTTATGTAACTACCCAACTCGGAGTGGCTTCCGGGTCAGGGACGTTACAAAGTGGTATCATAGGAGGTCTTTCTTATCCTTCTCTGGGGTCTTGTTATTTGGGATAGGTTTCCAGGGGTTAAGATGTGTCGGGCCTTGGTAAATGAGATCATGCTTGGGTGTAGCTAACCCATGTACGAGGGAAAACCCAAGTCACCCTGGGTGGGAAATGTTGTTCTTGGTTGTGTGTTGTTATAGTTGATGATATTTCACCATTGGGTGATGCACATGTGTTTTGATATGACTGTTTTATGATATTTGGCTCATGGACTTAACGACATGAGGGTTTTCATTCATGCATCATTGTAGGCACCTAGGGAGATAGGTGACATGCATTATGTTATGAACACGCACGGGGTGGGTGTGTGAGGCAGGAAATTAGGGTGCATCATGAATTTCATGAAACCAAGAAATAATGAGAATAATGAAATAGAAAAATTGGGTAAATTATGTTTAATGTAATATAAGGGTTTGAAATGAAGTGGAAAATGTTTTTGTAAAATGTTGTGTGAGTTTGGTGGTAGTGCATGGTTGTTTACCCCATGTGAACCATGGCCCGCAGTAGGGATGGTCGGGGCAGTGAATTTGAGGTGTTAATGTCGTTGAATTGGTATATGAAAATGGGATTTTGTAGCCAGTAAATAGATTTTGGTGAAGTCGTGAAAGTTTTATGGTTCGCATGCAAAATCTCATGCTTGGAAATGTAGAGAGATGCCGCCACGACGTTGGTTTCCAGTTGGGAAATGGGAGGATGTTGCTGAGAACACTCCTCCAGAAGAAGTGCATGAAAATGTTGTAATCAATGAAGGTAGAGAAGACCGATTCTGAGATAACTTGGCTCACCTTATGCAGATAATGGATCGGGACCCAGGGCGGGTTGCACTGAGTATGTTTGAGCTGACCAGGGAGTTCCAGCTGCAACACCCTCCGACCTTCACCGAAGAGGGTGGTCCAGAGGCATCAGAGTTCTGGTTAGAGTATTTCTAGATGATACTGAATCATCTGGAGACCCCTATTTAAAAGTGATTAATGATGGCCATTTATATGTTGTGGGGCCAGGCAAGGCGTTGGTGGGACATTCAGACTCAGACCGAGCAGGATGAGGGGATGTAATGGAAGGTTTTCCAAGAGAAGTTTTTGGGGAATTTTTACCCAGAGACTTTGAGGTAGGAGCAGGCTTTAGAGTTTATGAACCTGACTCAGGGATCACTAACGGTGATGGACTATTCTAGTCACTTCACTGATTTGCGACTCTTTGTCCCAGTGTTAGCAGGGGATGAGGCAACAGTAGCACAACGTTTCCAGGATGGGTTGAGACATGAGATAAGGTCTCAAAATTAAATATATTCCTCTTGAAGAGGTTTATAGAGGTGATGGATCAGGAACTCATCTCTGAAGGGAACCTGAAGGGAGCTTCGGGTGGTGGGCTTGTCATGCCAGCTGGGCAGACAAGTGGTGCATCTTCCGAAGGACAGAAGCGCCATTTGGAAAGTTTCCAGCAAGGTGGTCAGAAGAGCGGGCTATCCTCTCAGAGTGGGAACCAGGTGTTCTATTATTAGTGAGATAGGATAGGGCATATGCATGGTTAGTGTCCTTGACCTCCAGTTGAGTTCCGTTCATGCGGAAGGATGGGGCATGTGTAGAGGTTCTGCAGGAACAATCTGCAGGCGGGTGAGTACGATGATGAAAAAAAGGTACCAGGTACGGGAAGTGGATCAGTTTCCCCATATAAGGCAGGCAGTTGGAGCTCCATGGTCCATACTGGTAGGAACGGTGGATGTGGAACTCTAGGGAATGATCGCTCACACCAGTAGGGTAGTACGGTGTAGGGTGCTCAAGCTGGAGCCCAGGGTAGAGGGGCAGGTCAGCTTCAGGCAGTTCAGTTTGCGCCTGGTGATGGAGAGGTCGGACCATCAACTGTTTGAGGTACGATCCTTGTAGCTTCTAAGTTTTCTAGCTCATTGTTTGACACAGGTTCCACACAATATTTTTTTTCTTCTAAACTTGTGGTAGTGCTGGGTTTACCTGTGGAGGGGGTGTGTGGAGCTATGTCAATTGAAACCCCATTGGGGGTGTGGGTTGAGGATATCAAGCAGTGAAAGGGATGTGCCTTGGAAGTTGGTGGGTATCGTTTTCTGTGGGACTTTTTTATTCTCTAGATTTCAGGGTTTGACCTAATCTTGAGAATGGATTTGTTGGTGTTGTATCGAGCACACATAGCTTGTTATCGTCACAGAGTATCGTTCAGGTCGCTTGAGGGTGATGCTTATGTCCACCGTGGAGAATGGAATGTTCGAGTAGGACATGAAGAGCCATTTTGTCAATAGATGAGTGGAATCATAGATCAAGTGAATATCTCATGCATGATGATGATGAGGGATGGGAACAATCTAATTTTACTCCCATGGTGGATCGGTTTCAGGATGTGTTTCTTGAGGATTTCTCAGGGTTACCACCTGAGAGAGATGTCAAGCTCACGATCGAGTTGCTGCCAAGAGAGGAGCCAGTTTCTATTACGCTATACCGAATGGCACCGGAAGAACTCCAGGAACTGATGGTTCAGCTAGAGGAGTTGTATCATAAGGGGTATATCCATCCTAGTACGTCTCCTTGGGGATCTCCTGTTCTTTTTTCAAAGAAGGCCAATGGGTCGTTGAGGCTGTGTGTTGACTATCGAAAGTTGAATCAGATGACAGTGAAAAGTTGGTACCCTTTTCCTAGAATTGATGACCAGTCTGATCAATTGAGGGGTGCATCGGTGTTTTCTAAGATTTATCTGAGGTCATGTTATCACCAAATGAGGGTGAGGTCTTCTGACATACCGCAGACAACTTTCAAGATTCAGTACATGTTGTTTGAGTTTTTGGTAATGCCTTTTGGCTTGACTAATGCAGCGGTGGTGTTTATACCTTTGATGAACCAAATCTTTCATCCCTATCTAGATCTGTTTGTCATTGTGTTTCTTGATGATATCTTAGTGTACTCGAAAACTCATGACGATCATGCCCAACATCTTGACATCGTCTTGGGTATGCTAAAAGAGCATCGGCTATATTCCTAGCTATCAAAGTATTAATTCTAGATAGGTGAGATGCATTTTCTGGGTCACATCATCTCAGAGGCAGGTGTGTCAGTGGATCCAGAAAAAGCGTAGGCATTTGTATCTTGGGAGCAGCCCAAGAGTGTTTCTGATGTTCTGAGTTTTCTGGGTTTGGTTGGGTATTACTGAAGGTTCATTCAGAATTTCTATCACTTGGCAGTGCCACTCTCGGGCTTGACCAAGAATGGGATCAAGTTCGAGTGGTCTGAGGATTGTGATAACGCCTTCCAAGAGTTGAAGAAGCGGTTGACGACCACACCTATCTTGATCTTACCTGAGCCGGGTAATAAGTACATCGTGTTTTGTGATGCATCCGGAGTTGGAATTGGAGTTGTGTTGATGCAGGGTGAGCGGGTTGTGGCTTATGGGTCAAGGCAGTTGAGACCCCATGAGCAGAACTATCCCACACATGACCTTGAGTTGGCTATAGTAGTGTATGACTTGAAGTGTTAGAGGCACTATCTTTTGGGATAACAGTTTACTATGTTTACCGATCATACGAGTTTAAATTTCATCTTCTCACGATGAGATCTGAACCTTCCGCAGCGAAGATGGGTTGAATATCTCCAATATTTTGACTTTGAGTTGGTGTACACGCCGGGAAGGAGAAATAGTTTTGCTGATGCTCTGAGCAGGAAGGTTCAGAACCAGGTGGTTCTAGAGTCCAGCATCTAGTGGAAGGTGATGGATTTGATTTCAGAGATGCACCTTGAGGTGCAGGAGGAGATTGGTCATGTCACTCTTGCTTCCTTAATGATGGAGTCAATGCTTTTGATTTGAGTTAAGGAAGGTTATCTTGTTGATCCTTAGTGTTTGATCATGAAGGAAAAGCTTAAAGGTGGGGATCTACCTTCTGGTTGGGACATCGGCATGGAAGGTGTGGTTCGTGTTCGTGATCATGTGGTTTTTCAAAAGTGTGTGTGGGAAGATTTTATGCATGAGTTCCATGAATCAAAGTGGGAAGTTCATCCTAGTTTGACCAAAATGTACCGTGATCTCCGAAGGCAGTTTTGGTGGCCTGGAATGAAGAAAAATGTTTCGGGCTTTGTGGCACAGTGCCTTACCTGTCAGAAGGTGAAGGCCAAGTATCAACACCCAGGTGGTTTGTTGCATCCATTTCCCATTCCAGAATTTAAGTGGGATGATGTAACAATGGATTTTGTTGTGGTTCTTCTGAGGATGCCGTGGAAGAATGATGCAATCTGGGTGGTTGTGGATCGGTTAATGAAAGTGGCTCATTTCTTACCGATTCAGGAGACCTTTACAGTCAACCAGTTGGGTGAGCTGTATGTTTGGGAAATAGTGCGGTTTCATGGTGATCCATGGACTATAGTTTCGGACTAAGATCCACGTTTCACATTGCGTCTCTAGCAAGGGTTGCAGAAGGCGCTTGGTACCCAGGTTTTTTTGAGTACGACTTTCCACCCGCAGACGGACAGGTAGTCGGAGCATACGATCCAAGTGTTGGAAGACATGTTAAGAGCTTGTGTCTTGGACTTTGGTGATTCTTGGGGGAGGAACCTATCATTAGTTGAGTTTTCCTACAACAACAGTTTTCAGACTACAATTCTGATGGCACCGTTTGAGGCACTCTACGGGAGGCCATGTAGATCTCCATTGTGTTGGATAGAGGTCGGTGAATCTGAGTTGTTGGGGCTAAGTCTCATGCAGGAGACTTTAGAGAGAGTTAAGTTGACTAGGAAGTGTATGGCTACGGCTCAGAGTAGGCAGAAGTCATATGCAGATCAGAGGCGTAGACCTCTTGAGTTTGCGATGAGAGAAAAAGTGTTCCTTCGGGTGTCGCAAAGTTTTGGTCACTGTAAAATTCAAAAGTAGGGTAAGTTGGCGCCCAGGTATGTGGGACATTTTGAGATTGTGGAGAGGATCAGACCAGTGGCTTACCAATTGGCTCTTCCACAGCCGTATGGTGGGATGCATGATGTGTTTCAAGTGTTGTAGCTTTGACGGTATCACCTTGACCCATCTCACGTGGTTGATGTGGAGGATGTGGAGCTTGAGGTTGATGCATCCTTTGAGGAGCATCCGGTTCATGTGGTGGATCATAGTGAAAAGGTATTGTGAGGAAATTTTGTTCCATTAGTGTGAGTAATATAGAAGCATGGGAATGTTCAAGAAGAAACTAGGGACCGGGAATCAGATATGCGGGCTCAGTGGCCCGAACTCTTCTCTTCGGTGGATCAATGAGGCTTGGAAACTCATCTTGAGGAAGAACCGTTATAAGGTGGGGAGTTTGTAAGATCCCGGTTTTCGTAAGGGTATGTTTTCATTTTGTTTTGGTTGAATCCCTTATTTCAGGCTTTAAGGGATGTCTTCTGAAAGTATAAGAGGTCTTAGGGGTGTTTCAGGGGCTCGAGGCATGAAAGAAAGGAAACCTGGGCAAGACAAGCCTGGGTGCACGGCCTGCGCACGGCCAAGGAAAACCGTGCGGCCTGCCTAGGTAAACCATGCAACACCTCCTCCTCCAGATAGTATCATGCGCACAGTTTGTGCACGATTTGTCAAACCGTGTGGCCAAACCGTGCAACCTCCTAAAGTTGGAAAAAATTACATAGTTGCGACCCTGGGATTTTAAGAACCCACTCGGGATTTCCTCTACATTCCTCCCTCTTCACCCTAGGAGCAAACCAAATTGTCCAACAGCTTTAGGAGGTCGATATCCCTCGTTTCTAAGGAATTTTTGGTGCTGTTGGATGCAGATTGAAGCTCCGGGTAAGGCTAATCCCATCCTTGCTTCTCTTTTTGGTTTAGGGTTTGTATATTCTCTCCCTCTTGTTCCGAAGCTCTAAAACCCTATCTTTTGGCTGAGTTCTAGGTTAAAGCTCCAAAGGCGGGCTATATTGAAGTCTAAGGACTCGTTTGATTGTGCGTTCAACTGCGGTTTCAAGGTAGGTGGTCTACAAACGTTATCCCATAGTTTTATGGTGGATTTATGCATGTGTAGCTTTGCTCATGGTTTCCTTTTGATGAGATTTGATCAACATGGATGTGTTTGGCATAAAGGATTCTTAAAAATGGTAAATGGGAACACTCACAATCCCCAGGGGATCCGTGGAGAATGACTTGACCTAATTGGGGGCCATCCATGGGGTGTACCGACTTTTCCCGAGGATAGGGATTGTTATTAAACAAGTGAACTTTTTGTAATAAATGGTAGAGCCCTTGACGAATATGTTGGCATGATTGGTTGAATTTTGAATAGAAATTAAGTGATGCACCTAGACTTGGAAATGAACCAAGGGTTATTTTGAATGGGTTGAATGGTTGATTCATGGAAATGATGAACGAGTTAAATGGGTTAATGTGTAAACTGATGAAAGACCATAATGGGATATGTTATGGGTCTAGTGTCGAATGCTTAGTGAGATAGGCATAGCACATGGGAATTGGGTGAATGGTTAAATGATGTTAAATGGTAATGTGTTAATGGGTTAAGGCATAATGTGAATTCTCATGTGGTTTGTTGTGAATGGTGTTTGCCAAAGGGCAAAGGTATGATGGGTTGATGGTTACTTATATATAATCATGTGCACATGGATTGATAGATTGTGGTATAATTTGAGGATCTATGCCCATGGGTCGAGTGAAGATTGATGCTTTGAAATCCACCCTAAATGCACGTGTTAGGAATGAGGAATGAGGATCTATTATCATAACGGTTGCATCCACTCGGACTGAGGCTTTAAGGTGAGGATATGGTTGTTATGAGGTGGTTAGTCCTAGTGAGATAGGATAACGATGTGTTTACCCTCATTCATGTGATTTTTGGCCTTAGACCCATGTAACATATTGTATGTGATTAACCCATGGAAATGTGATGAAATGGTAAGTGATGATAATGGGTGTGAAATGAATGGTAATGGAAGTGGCAATGGCTTTGGCTCTGAACTGGTTACTGGAACCTTAAATAATTACTTGGAAGTTATCTTTCATATTCTTTTTTCATGCACTACCTATTCATATTGGATATTTTTTAGACACCGTTGGTGGTGGCCTACTGAGTTGTACTCACACCCTACTCGGGCCACCATTGGGTACCCGTGCAGACTTCATGTTTCCAGGTCAGGAGAAGGTCAAGGGTTCTTGCTAGATAGTTGAGTGGACATGGGTAGAACTTGGTGGAGGATCTGGACTTAGAGTCGGGACCATTTTTTGGATTTTTGCTATTGTCTTTATTTTGGGATTTTGTCCACTTTTGCACTTGTAGTTGGACATGGCATATTTATTGTTGGAAATGGTTGTTATACATGTTCCTTGTTTATTGATTATTGTTTCCACTATTGGTTTACTTCTGTTGTGGATTACTCTGATAAAAAGGGGGTATAGTCTCCCTACTTGACCCCATAGACCCCCACTGCCAGTCAGCAACCATTGGCGTACGAGGAGGCTTGCTTAAGGTTATGTAACTACCTGGATCAGAGCACTGGTTTAGTGGATTCTGGGTCTGGGATATTACAGTGGGCTAGAAAAATCCAGACAACAAGATATTTTCTATAGTATGGTCTGGCCCATGATGTCCCCCAATTGGTGAGGCATGACAAAATTTTTGGCCTCTGTGAACTTCAGATTCCAGGATGCAACATCAGATCACCCCATCTTAATAGGATCAGAATAGTAGAAAATCTTTCCACATGTACTTCTTAACATTATATAGAAACCACTTCCTCTTTTGGAAGGAGAGGTTAGGGTGGATGGAACCTATAACCAAATAATTAACAATATTAGCATAATAGGGTCGAGGTGATTCTTCGACTGAAAAAATGTTCTCATTAGGGAAATCCTCCATGATCTCTTGATCTTCCTCCTTATCCAAATGAAGCAACTCTAGGTGGAAGAGTTTATCAACAACAACATTATATCTCTCCTTATTTTCTTGGATCTCTAGATCAAATTCTTGTAGGATGAGTACGCATCAGATCAGTCATGGCTTCACATCCTTCTTGTTCAGTAGGTACTTGAGTGATGCATGGTCAGTATAAATAATAACATTAGATAGCAGTAAATAAGAATAGAACCTGTCAAAATATAACACCACTTCTAGAATCTCCTTATCAGTGGTAGTGTAGTTCATCTGTGCCTCATTGAGTGTCATGTTGGCATAATAGATGGGCCAAAAAATTAGGTCAAGACACTAGCCCAAGATTTCTCCCACTACATTGTCACTGGCATCACACATCACTTCAAATTGATCTTCCCATTTGGGATAAATCATCATTGGAGCTTCAACCAGGCACTAATTTAGGTGATCAAAATCTATGGTGCATGCCTCATCAAACTGAAAAATGGAATCCTTGGTCAGAATGTTGGTGAGGGGATGATCTATCTTTGAGAATTCATATACAAACTTCTTGTAGAAACCTACATGTCCTATGAAGCTACATATGACTCTGACAGAAGTCATAACTGTTGTGAAATGACTTATATATTTTCCGAGTCCACCTCTATCCCTTTCTCGGATATTTAGTGGCTTAGAATGATGCCACTCTACACCATGAAATGATAATTTTCCCAGTTCAAAACTAGGTTAGTGTTCTCACATATTTCTAGTACCATCTCTAGGTGCCACAAGAAAGTGGTGAATGATTTTCCTTAAATGAAAAAAATCATCCATAAAACCTCTAGGATCTGTTCCACCATGTCATGGAAGATAACCTGCATGCATCGCTGGAAGTTTTTTGGAGCATTGCACATGCCAAAGGACATACTTCGGTAAGAAAACATACTACAGGGGAAAGTAAAATTTATCTTCTCTTGATCCTATAGGGAAATGAAAATCAGAATGTAGCCAGAATATCCATCAAGGAATCTGTAAAACTCATGCCCCGATAGTATCTCTAACATTTTATCCATGAAGGGAAGGGGGAAATGATCTTTCCTCATGGAATCATTCAGCTTTCTGTTTTCCACACACTCCCTAGCCCGTGATAGTGGATGTGGGGATGAGATCATTCTTGTCATTTGAAATCATAGTGATACCCCCATTTTTGGGTACCACTTGTATGGGACTCATCCATAGACTATCTAAGATGGGGTATATGAATCCTATATCCAACAACTTGATTACCTATTTCTTCATAAAATCCTTTAAGGAGGTGTTCAGGGGTCGTTGTAGTTGCTGATATGTATTCTATCCTTCTTTGAGCAGCACCTTGTGGGTAAAAATAGTAGGGATGATGCCCTTCAAGTCTTCAACTATCCACTTAATAGCATGATTCCACCACTTCAAAACCTTCATAAGTGCATCCTCCTACTCATGCGACAGTGTTGTACTATGTATGATGAGAAATGTATGATGGTCTCCTATTTACCCGTACTTTAGAGAAGATGGTAGAGGATTCAGTTCTAGTGTAGGTGCCTTTAGAATTTAAAATACAAGTTGTTGTACCTCTTCCCACTCCAAAATTTTGGAAATAAAAACATGCTACAATGGTTAATTCATTACATCCATCATGCTTTGGTAATGATTCATTCTTGATGGATTTCAGGACATTGTAGGAGACTCTATCATCTCCTAATCTGAAAATTAGCTCCCCCTAGTGTACTTTGATAAATACCTTCCCAACAGACAAGAAAGCCTTTCCTAGAATGAGTGGAACCTCTTAGTTTTCCACCATTTTGAGGATGAAAAAATATGTAGGGAGGATTAGCCTACCCACCTTTACCAGCAAATCCTCCAGTAGCCCCTTCAGATATTTTATGGATCGTTCAACAAGTTGAAGGGATACTTGGGCAGGCTTCAATTCATTGAGCCCAAGCTTCTTAAAAACTCTGAAGGTCATGAGGTTGATGTTGGCCCCTATTTCATAGAGGGCCCTCCCAAACTCACATGGTCAATAGTGCATGGGATAGTGAAGCTACCTGGATCCTGGATCTTGGGAGGAATCAAATGTTGTACGACCACTAAGCACTCCTTGGTCAGTGCAATGGTTCCCACATCCTCCCTCTTCCTTTTTTCAAAGAGGATATCCTTCAAGAATTTCGCATATGTGGGAATCTGCGTCAGTGCCTCTACAAATGGAATGTTGATGTGCAAATTCATAAATACTTCCACAAACTTTCTGAATGGTGGTCCAACTTTCTCTGCTTCATCCTCTCCAAGAAAGGAAAGGCATGCTGAAAGGGCTTGAAAACCTCCTTTATTTTGCCCGGTGGGGTCTTTTTGGTGGGACTTTAGATGAGGAGAGGTATGTAACTGTACCTTATTTTTTAGAAGTTGGTGTAAGTTATCTTGGATGTTTTTGTTCCTTCTATTGTTTCTAGTTTCCACTCCATAGTGTGACGAAATGGGCCTCCTCACTCAGGTTCTTCTCAGTGTTACCTGATAGTGTATCGGGAAGACTCACTAAGAGCTGGTTTTCCAGATGGATGATCTTGTTCTTCAGGATTTGAATGGAAGCCTACTGATTCTAGATTCTGGTCTCAATAGTAGATATAAACATGTTCATGAGAACCTCTAACCTTGAGGTGTTCTCCTACTAAGGTTGTTGTGCAGCTGGTGGAGGCGATGTCTGCCTCGGCTGCTGTAGGTGAGGGTTTTGATACCCTTGCTACTGGTAAGAGCCATGCTGATTCTGTTGTTGCCTTGTGTACTGGCTCTGATATTGGGGATGGCCATAGCTGGGCAGTCGCTGGGGCGGAGGATACTGCTATTATGGTCCCTAGCCTGTGTTCTGGGGATCATTCCATGCTGAGTTCTGGTACTACTGGTACTGGTTTGATGTTCGATTTTGAAAAAAATAGTTCACCTCACTCGTTGAATGGTCGGGTGTAGGTCCTGGGCATTCTCCCAAGATGTGGTTGTCACTAAATTCTATTCAAAATGGATGGTTCACCGCATGTACTCGGGACACGCTCTTCATATTCAGTGCATCGTCCTTTTTGGACACATATTTCAATAGGGCAACAAACATAGTAGTGGAATCGATATTGTGCATACCTTGTTTTTGTGTTCCTTGATCGGAATGCCACTGGAAGTTGTTGGAAGACATGTCTTCCAATAGATTAAAAATCTCTTTGGGAGAATTCCTCATAACCATACCTCCATCAGCAGCATCCCCCAACAACTTTGTGTTCATCATCAATCCTCCGTAGAAGGTATGGACCTGTATCTAGAGTGGGAGGTCGTGGTGTGGTAATTTGCGCAGCATCTCCTTGAAATACTCCCATGACTCGTACTACGACTCTGATTCGTACTGCTATAAATTGTGTATTTTGTTTCATAAGGTCACCATCTTTAAGGGTGGGAAATATTTTGACAGGAACACCTGGGCTAGCTCCTCCCAAGTGAAAATAGTTCGCTGTGTCAAACCTTTTATCCTGTCTTTCCCCTTATCCCTTAGAGAAAAGGGGAAGAGAAAAAGACGAATGAAATCCTTGGATACTCTGTGGTGGTGAAATGTGTCGTAGATATCCAGGAAATTAGAGAGATGGTTGTTTGGGTCCTTACTAGGTAGGATGCTGAACTAAACTATGTTTTGAATCAGCTACATGATAGCAGGCTTGATCTCAAAATGATGGGCCCGCACTAGCGGACAAACGATGCTTGTGTCGTCTCATTGAATAGATAGCATGTCGTACTTAATGAGAGTACAACATGATGGTGGATGCTGAGGGAGTAGAGGAGACATATATTTCTGCCCCTGAGGGTAGAAGTATGACTACTGGAAGATTTTCTGTGACTATTGGGGCTGGCCGTACTCCGGAGGGCGTTGTTGTGGAGGCCTCTTGTAGTTCCTCAGGAGGAATTCCTTGAAGCCTCTTTGTGGGGCCCGTTCTGGCATACCCACATAGGAAGGTTTCTGGTCCTAGTATGGGTGCCCCACTGAAGCTTCAGTTGTTGGCCCTCTCTCCTTGTTCTCTATGGGTGGTGAATTCTGGCTATGCACTTTAACCAGTGCATGTTGGAGTCTCAATAATGTCCTTTTTATTTCTGAGTCAATCAGAAGAATGCCCAATGACTCGGTGCTCCTGGACCATGTAGGGAGTCTGCTTATTCACCTGTGATCCTACACACACACAAAACAAAAACCTGGCATAAAAGGGAAAAATAAAGATAAAAATAAATTGGTATTATAAAAGATATTTTTGGGAATTTTTAATTTTTATTTTCACTAAATTAATTAAAACACAACTAAATTTAACACTCAAACATCAATCCATTGAAACAGTGAAAAAATTTAGTTAGTTGTTTCACCGAAGGTATGTTATCGGTGTCCCAAATTGATATTACCCACTCTTAAGCTATTGTAGCATAAGTGTGGAGTCGATACACTGGGAATGAATGAGTGCATGAATTTGATTGAGTTTGGAATTACTTTAGTGAAGGATGATAAATTCAGAGTGGGATTTTAGTTTTTGATTATGACAATCGTTTTTATTACCGAAGTAAAGATTAATGTTTAAAAGAAAAGAAAAAAGTGGGTTTTAATGTGGTTTATAGAAAAAGGAGAATTTTGGGGCTATGGTGATTATGGAGGTTATACAAACTTCTTATTAAGTTGTGTTGTTCACAATAACCCAAAAATATGGGTTTCAATTATGACAAGGTCACCTTGGTCTGGTAAAATATGTCTAAAAATGAAGAAACTGAATCCTTGGTCCAGTAGTTAGTGTTTCCAAATTATTTATTTAGATCAGTCCATTGGTGAGTTGATGAATACTTCAATTGATCATGAAGGTATTCATAGTTATTCTTCCTTTGAGTCCTTGAAAATTATTCACTTGGTTTGGGTTATAATTTTTAGTGATAAAAAGAAACGATTGAAGAATAATAAGAATAATTAAACAGAACAAACACAAACATAACAATTAATCTAAATTACAACACTCTTTCATTATCCACAACCCCAACACATAGGGTGTTTAGATACACATGGAAGAAAATATGACAACATAACCCTCGATACCTGATGTGGTCATCGCAAAAACTTCAAGGAGAGGTGAATTGTTTGCTATAATGGTGGAATGATAGAGTAGCAGAAAAACGGTAGAATGATAGCATGGCAGCAGAACCTCCCTCCTTTGAATATTGAATATTGAACCCCTAAAACTAATGGCCAAGTCCTCTATTTATAGAAAACAAAAGTACCCAACATGTATAAAATGTACAGGATGTTTATAAAATGTACATGCCGTGTAGGTTTTGTTAACGTGCTTTTGTCACAATTTTTCTTCGACAGGTGGCCAGCTGTGCCACCCTTGAGTTTCTCAATGTCGATGACTGATTGGTAGAGGGTACAAGACATGTGTAACCACCTCACATGGTGTGTAGTCTTTGGAAAACACCACCAACTTTATCTAGAATCCTATACATATCGTGTAGGTATGGCCCACACAGTGTGTCGTCTCTGTTCCGTCAACTTGGTTGTGTACTCATCCGAACGATCCGTGTCCGAGTCTAAATGTACACGATGTGTAGGTATGTACATTCCGTGTAGTTGGGAATTTTTCTTAGAATTATCCTGGTTTGTGTTTTTGTTCAAAAAACACTTGAAAATAAACAAGATCACCAAAATCAAAGTATTTTTCTACTAAGTAGTACGTATTTGCTGAAAACATGTGCTTATTTTCAATAAAAATATGAGGAAATGTATACAAAAATCGAGTGTATCAGAAAACCAATGAATAAAAACCCCCTATTCCTTTTCCTTTTAAAAAATACAATCATTCTAGTTTTAATCTAATACACACTAAAATAATATTTTTCAGTACTTTCAAAACCAAGTAACAAGTTTACTTTTTCAAGATAAACATTTATCTTCAACTATATTTTCAAAGTATATTACAATCATTCATTAACATTTATAAATAAAGGGGAGTAATGAAGATTGAAATATGGTTTTCCATAATGGGGAATCAAGCATGAGAAATAGAAAAGAAAATCACATCATAAGAATTATGCCACAAACAGGCTCCATGGGAAACCCCGCTTGGAAACTAGCACATATGGAACCCTAGAGACCTCATACCTGGGTGAAAACGTAGCATAAGAACCACAATAGTCTACATTCTCATGCATGCAACACTAGTATAGAACACTCCCACAACCTAGTAGTCTCCAATCATCACAATTATTTTTTACTGTTGTCATTTCAATCCTGCTAGATGAAACTGGGATGAACCACTTACATATCGTCTAGCGTATTAGTCGTAGTCCGCCAACCTAGGTACCCAGGGTTTCCCTTGTGCTCAAGTTAAAGTTCACATGAACACACACCAAACCTCTACATTCACAAAGGATAAACCTTTCAATGAAAACACCCCTCTTTACAAAATGTCACCTTTGTCAATTTACACACACCATAGAAAAACCCTTTTTCAAATACACCATTTTTTAAAACAATATTTTCACCTTTTCAAATACTTCAAAAATCAAAGAATACATTCATGAACTCAAAAAATAATAATTAAATTAATCTAGTGATACTATGGCACAAAACCATGTACGATATATATATATATAGTTCTTATGCATTTCATATAAAAACCAAGGAAATTATTTTACATGAAAATCAAGCAATAATGTTAATTCTAATTAAAGATCAAGGCATAGGGAACCTACCTCATACATAATGCTATTTGCCGATGACCACTCGAACTGACACATGGCGCATATACACACATGAATTTATACATTTATATATATATATATACACCCCTAGATGCATTGCACATATTACCTGTGCCATGAGGGAATATGTACAAAGAGGGAATATAAATATATATTCCTTACCCTATGAAGGTACATGTAGGAATCCTCGACACCCACAACCCAAAACCATCATAGCGAGGTCTGACACACAACACATATAATTTAATAATACAATTAAACACTTAAACAATCTATAAAACATTTCAAAATAACAAATCAGGGGTCTCAACCTATAACACATTCAATTTCACATAGGGGAATCCTCTTTAAAAACAAATTTACAACAAGGTGACATTAAAACATACTTTCCATATTTTAAAATAATATATACATATTGATAAATTCATAACAAGGCACACAAACACAAATAACCCCATTTTCTTACTCAATACCCTTTTTGAAATCATATGTAAACCAAAACAATATACAGACATGTTTTACACACTTTATAAGATTTAATAAACCACTTAAAAATTTTATGAAACAACTCCAAGCGGTATCACAAGACTTTGAACATGAAAGCCCACCAAAAAACCTCTTCTAAGGCCAAACACACACTACTTATATGTCAAAACCGAATTCGTAGCCCTTATGTAACATAATAAACCAACAACACTATTTATAAAACAATACGAATGGATCAACATGGGGTTTCATAGTATCAAAAAATTCATATCACATAAAAACGCTACGAAATACATCAAAACATATTACCTCTCAAGTAAAACAATATTCACACCAAGAAAACTAATCAAATAACACACTAAATCCCCAAAAAAGCGGTTTTCACACTAGAAAAACCAACTAATAAACATGATAAATTGATTAAACATGAAATTAAATTCATCAATTAATAATTTTGTACAGAACCACCAACCTCGGGGTAGGAAAAACTTCGCAAAATTGGTGTGAAACTCCTATCGCACGACAATAACACCACAAGGGGTCTAATGCGAACCCTAAAAACATAACATCGAATCAATTATGATAAAAAAAACCAAAAAAAATAAGAAACCCAAACCAAAAATCTACCAATTGGAGGAAAGAACAATCAGATCAAAACAAAACTACGACAATGGTACGAATGACCAACCAAGAAAGGGAGAGGGCCGATGGAGGTGTGCCGCATAGGAAAATTTAACCGGATGGGACAAACAGCGTGGATCCAGGTGGTGTGATGGGAGGAAGGGTGGAGTCGGTTGGTGTGAAACAGAGAAGGGAAATGTTGGTTAGTGCAAGGTAGAGCAGGGCGATGCCGGTTGGTGTGTGTGGGGGGGGGTTGCCGCTCTGTGCAACCAGAGAGATGAGGGAGGGCACCGACTAGGGTTAAGAGTAGGGGGACCTGCACGTGATGGACTGGGGGGAGTGGTGTAGCATGAAAAAAATAAGGGGGGAGAATGAGAGAAGTGGGAAACAAAAATAATGAGAATAAAATAAAATAAAAAATAAAATAAAAATAAAAATAGAGAATAAAATAATAAAAGAAAATCCCGATAAATCATAATAAATTTAATACTAAAGATAAAACTAAAATAATAAAACCATCCACAATAATAATATTATTTATTGAGACCGGAGACCATGCATACTCATGCACATGGTCGCATGACCATATAAAAAAAATTTAATAATAAATTTTTTTCTTATTAATCTTGAACACCACGCACAGTCGTGCGCCCACAAAAGATCACAATTTTTTCTAAATTAGAATTGGTTAAAACTGAAGTTGAAAAGAAATAAAAAAAATAATTAAATTAAAATAAAGCGTCGGTTGGTGTGTGATAAAAAAAATCCATTTTTTTGAACCAAACCCTCAACAAGTTGAACCTTTATGAGTGGAAAACCTCCATGAGTAGACACCTTCATGGTCTGGATCACTGTGAGTTGATGTATTTTTGAGCCACACTTTGCAAAATGGAGGCCTTTGTGAACCACAAAAGGCTAATCAAACAAGACCCTATGTGAGAAAACATCCTTTGCGAACCACAACTACATGAAGTATACTAGAAAACCCTTCATAAACTAGTCCATGAAAACTTCCACAAATGATTTTTGAAGTCTCATTGAGGAAATCCCTACATGTGAAAGATCCCCACAAACTATGGATGATGAGAATGTCGAGAAGCTTCCCATGTACCGCCCTTCACGAGTAGTTCATTTGCCACCACAAATGATGGAGTAATGAGGTCCTTCATAAGAACAATCTCTACAGATGCACCAATATGAAAATCTCAATCGATTAGAGGCAATTCACAGGATGTAGTCCATAAAAGTAATGGAAGCCGTAGATCACCAAAAAATAATCCATTGAAGGATCTGAAGCCTATATTGATCCGAAATAGGTTCAAAAACCGATTTCAAGTTAGAGCCTTGGAGTGAGAGAAATGGATTCCAAGGAAGAACCAAAAATCTCAAGTGATGCAAAAAACCCTCAATCATAGTTGTATCATAAGGTCAAAGAGAGGGGACACATTTCTGTGTGTTGGAACATCACACTGGATAGGCAGATGGGAGGGGAAGATCAGTCATGGAGGAACAATTCAGGCACTGATATGAAGAATACAGATGTCGTAGAAGGAGAATAGAGTGATAAAAAACCCTAAGAATTCATAGGAGGAGAAATCTCACAGCGGGATAAATTTTTTTCATAATTAAGTGGGAAGGTATAGAATCTTGATGCATAGTTGGGTTTCATCAATATGTATCATACATAGACATATGGTAAATCTAAGAGAAAAATTCAAACCCTAGAGTATAAGATAAGATCTTGTTCTGTTGACTTTGAAGGTTTTTGGGATCAACACACTTTTTTATATTGATTTTTCCTATAATTATATCTTTCACTTCAGCATTCATATGAATCCTTATAAATCCATTTATGGAATGATGTGTAGAAATACAACGTACTGAAATGATGATGTAGAAAGAAAGATATTGGGAACTGAGAAAGCAGATGATATGGAAGATAAGGTTATATCCATTCAACAAAACACAAGGGAAGAAAAAAATTTAAAAAAATTTCATGCCGATAATCGTTAATGTGATCCTGAATTTAATGTTTCTAAGAGGGTGTTTCTATGGATTCCTCCAGGGTAGAAACATGGAAAAAATATTCCCTAGGTATATTGGTCTATTTTAAATTCTTAGTAATATATGTTATTTAGATTATTAGTTAGTGATTCCATGAAAACTTTCTTAGTTTCATGATGTGTTCCATGTATCTCTCTTAAGAAAGTATATAACTAATTCATCACTTGTACTAAACTCAGTGGTCAGACTGAAAGAGCATGTTATTTATTAAAAGGAACATCCAGTATAAGTTATGGATTGAATAGATTATGTTTTAAAAAACAATTCCACTCACATGGTTAATTTTTTTTTGAAACCAACATCTTGAGGAAGTTTTGTAGGAACTTAATAATGTAATGAGGAATAAGTATCCACTGTTTTTGATTCCAACGTGATGAATTTTGAGGTTCAAATTCATTTTAAAGGGAGTATAATGTAACAACATGATATTTTTTTGATGTGTTTCTAATAAAATAAATCTTTTAGATATGGTGTATTACACAAGCCATTTATTTTATATTTCATTACCTAAAAATCTACGATTGGCTTGTGTTACCCGCAATACCAATTTTAGCTTGCGATATATGCAATGATGATTTTAAACATAATATAAATCACTATTAAGAGATTATTATTTACTATAATAGTTTCCATCTTTCGGTTGTAATGGAGGGTGTAAATATGATTAAATAAATAAGGAAAGTATGGTTTACACATGCATATATAATAATTTCTTTGGTGAATAATTAATTATAATTGAAAAACCCATTTTAAAAATAAAAGGAAATGTTTTTCTTAAAAACTTTTTTATTAATGATTGTGTGTTTTACATAAATAAATTTAAAAAGTCACATTTGGTGAATTATATTAATTAAATTTATATATTATATATTAAATCTAATTTTTAACAACTATATTATTTACATTCTAGACAATAAATAATAAGTAATCCAATTTTATTCTTAAAATTGTATTTTTCTAAAAAAAAGTTTTTTCGCCTTTGGAGAACTTATATTAAAATTATTCCTTAAAATTTATAGAAAATTAATTTAATAAAATAAACTTAATTTTTCAAATCATAATTTCAAAATTATCTTAGGGTGAATTTTTTTATATTTTTCTGAAAAGTTTTATTTTTTGATGAATACTGTGAAATACTAAATTTTAATTTAAAACTACATTTTTGTTTAATTTATTTGTAATGTTAAATTAAATTATAATTATTTTTTAAGTAAAAATAGATTAATTATACATAAATTAAATCAATTTATGTTATTTTAATCAATTTCATTTTGAAATTGAATATAAACAAATTGTAATATTTTGAAAGATTTCTATTAAAAAACCTTTTTTTAGTCATGTCTACCATATTAATTTAAAATTAAAATTTCCCTCTTATATGAATGCAATTTTTAAAAATTAATTGAATATTTGGAATCAGAATATTTTATATTATATAATAAGTTTAACTTGATTTTTGAGCAAAATAAATAGTAAAAATAGTAAATATTATTTACCATGGTTAATATTAAAAGAGGATTACTAGAGGTTTGAGTAAAATGATAAGAGTTAAAGTAATACAAAACATGTTAAAAAACATTAAATATCCATATTTAGACCTTATAAATTCTAATACATTAAATTATCCATTATTGGAGCCTTTCTAAAATAAAAAAATGTGGGTGGAATTCCTTCTTTTAAAAAAATCACAAGCATGCCACTCACCATACTTATAAAAGGACACCCTTTTACTATATTCTTCCAAACTTCAAAACCTATATATTTTTACAGAAACGACCAAAATAACTACCCAAAATCCCTCCTCTTAATCTATAATCCTTATTTTGGACCAAAATCCACCATAGGAAGGATTTTGGTGCAAACCTAAGGAGGATACCCGAAGAAGAGGTAACATTCAACAAAAAGTATTTTTGTTTTATTTATTACTCACCTCCCTCAATTATTAGTATACCATGATGAAATAATAACATAAATATCTTAAATATACTTACATGTTGTTATTTTTATGGCAATTACCTACACCCATCTCCACTTCTATTAAATGGGTTATGAAATAATTGTTCGTGTGTTTGGTAGATTACTGTCACATGGATTGATGCATTATTTTTTCTATTAAAACCCCTAAAAGAAGGAAATAATTATGTAATTATTTTTTATATGTGATATTTCTGATATTTGTATTATTTTTTAATTATTATATCACACATACCATTTTTTTCTATTTATTTGGGAATACGAAACACTGCTCATGTGTATTATAGAATACCACATTGTGTAGCAATGTGATTAAATATGTATTTACATGTAAGGTAATAAGGCTGATATTAATGAACATATTTGATATATATTTAGTTTAAATTATTCTATAATAATTTTATATCAATTACCTTTATTTCATTCAATTTGACACAAAAATGGAAACAACATTCATGGGTATGTACGGTTTACCATATCCATTGGTTATGTATTTCATTTTCTATCACTAAATTTAAAGGATTAATATAAATAAATTTGTATTATATTTATATAATGGTTAAAAAATTTATATGAATAAATAATTATCAATTTAATTTGACAAAAAATAACTAATCAAAACATATATGAAAAATGAAACGATTATTACTAGAAACGCAGCGTTAACATAAAATTGTTAATAAATGGGTAACAAATGGTCATAAGAAAATCATATATGGTGATATATATATAAATATTTATATAATTTATTTATAATAAAATTATATTTTTTAAATACCTTATTTTTTACTGGGTATGACAGAATTCATTACATAAGCTAAGGGATTTTCCACCTCACTATTATTTTCCAGGAGATGCAAGTCTTATTCCTAATGTATTTATTTTATTTGGGGGAATATAATGATGATGAATGTATATTATTATTATTATAATAAATATTATCAGAATTTATATATCCTTTCTATATTCTCTCTTTCATGGGGTATAAGGTTCAAAGCTATCCCAATCAGTAAGGGCTTTTGTCTAAATATGCATTGTTTGAGACGTATGTTATGTTATGAACCTATATTATTTAATTTGATGTATATTAGGCCCCTTATACATTTAATATCATGAATATATCTATCATCATTATATTTTAAGTTTAATTTTATGTTATTTATTCATGGATCTTATGATTCACTAAAACTAAATTTGTAATTATTTTATGTTACAATATAATTTTTTATTAGGATTGTTAATTATAATGGTTTTGATGATAAAATCTTGTGATACATATCTTAAAAAGAATATTTATTTTATTCACCTCTTTATATTAATGATATTTCAATTAATGTTACCATTTTACAACTATTTGTTACTTAAAATACTTGATAAAATATCTTAAATTATATTCTACTTTATTTATCCCTTTAGTTGGAGATTGGTCTTCTTTAAAAAATGTTTTCTAAAAATGTTTTCAAATTTCTTTATTACTCTTCTATGATTTTTAAAAATTCATTTTTAACCATGATTGAGTTTTTTAATTTTTATGAAAGTAATCTATATGTCATTTTACAAAACAATTCCCGTTTCACTTTTAGTGAAAATGTGAAAGGAATTTTCATTTTAACATATATGAAATGAATAGAATTTTATGAAATCATAAACAATTATTAATTCCAAGATACAATTATATTTTTTCAAATTTATTTTCAATGAAAAATAAAATAAATATTTTTTTATGTTTTAAAAATATTTTTTAATGTGGAATGGATATTTTCCTCAGAAAATGTTTTAAATGATTGTTCAAAATAATTTTCTATATAAGATGACATTCATTGATGTTACCTATGACTTGTTAGGAATATGATCAAAGGATTCCATTAATATTATTTCTATTAACTGTTTACGTTTTATGATTGAATAGTTTTTATGAAACTTGTTTCTCTTCCATAGGTTTTATCATGATAAAATTCTTATAAAAACTGTTTATTTTCCAATGGGTTGTACTTGGATGAGATGGTGAAATAATTATGAAACTTTTCTCTTTTCTATAGTTTATGATATGATGAAATGTTTATGAAACCCATTTAATTTAATGGGTAATGTTTTAATGAGTGTTTTAAGTTCTTGGTCACACATAAATATACTTTTCATTATGAGATGATTTGGACCTATATCTCCATCCATTGAATTGGGTAAATATGGAAAAATTATGAGTAAATATTTTATGTGTGAACCTAATTAAATTCTCAAAGTGTTATGCATGAACCTAATTTCATGTTCAGAATGTTATGCATGAACCTGATTATGTTTTGACATTGTTATGGATAGACCTAACATTCATGTATACAATGTTATGTGTGGGCCCCATTTAATGTCCATAAGTTTATATGAGGGACTAATTTCATTTATTTAACATAATTGGTGAATATTTTTTTATTTAAACATGTTTATAATGTTATAAACTGATGTGTATTGCACAAATATATGTATTTTTCTGATGTTATAATCTTATGGATAATTTTATTTGATTCCCTTATGATTCATCCCTTATTAACTGCCAATATTAATGACATGACTCAATATTATTATCACTGATATGTTGGGTATGTTTTTTGAATGTTATGACCATATTATGATACCCTTATTCTCATGATATTCTTATGTATCTCCCTTGATTTCCCTTATTGAGAATTTTATCTCAAAATTTACTATTCTTAATTTCCATAGGATATTAATAAAGGTTTAAGTAGGGTTTGTTTGTGAAGAGTACTAAAGGAAAAGATATTTATGAGATGAATTGAAGATGATTAATGA
Source organism: Viscum album (assembly GCA_963277665.1). NCBI lineage: Eukaryota > Viridiplantae > Streptophyta > Magnoliopsida > Santalales > Viscaceae > Viscum > Viscum album. The sequence goes on from OY728140.1 coordinate 2,055,110,306, forward strand.
ATTAAGAATATTGTGTTTCATGTTTCTAGAGGCACTAAACTATTACGGTTCTTAGGTCACTATTTCTATCATGTATTTAATATTCCACTAAAAGGATGTAAAATCCTTGTATGAAAGGCCAAGGTCACTATAATGGTTATTCTATGTGTAACACTGAGGGTTACTCCATAAGTAAGAGTGATATAAAAATGTTTCCTCATGTTAAATACAAGATATTATCTATTATTTATTTGTGTTTTTATAGAAATTTTATGCTTTCTCAAGGTAATGAAAATTATATTAAACTTAATTAGATATAAAAATAAATTTTTTTGATAATGTTATTTTTTTTTCAGGATTTATAAAACCCTTTATAAGTTTTTCCCTTTATGTTTTCTTATGAAATTATTTTTGAAATTATTCGGGCATGGAAGTTGATTCCTTCAGTTATAAATTTTTTTGAGCCCAAATTTTATTTTTATAAAGGGAAATTTATATAAGTATTCTTTGACTTACAATTGATTTATTTTTTTTATGCCCATCACTAATATTTTTGTGTTCATAAGTTATTTTAAAAAATTTCACAAGCTTAGTTGGGACATGGACAAAGTCAAGATAAAAAATTGATTGCTTTCCATTAAAATAAAACATTTTTATTTTTAAATACTTTTTATAGGAATAAATGATACTAAATATAAATGACCAAATTCTAATATATGAGTTTGTCATGTAATATATATAACCAAATTCTATAAAACTATAAACATGAGAAGATCCTCAAATATAATAGACTTAATTCTGGAATTAAAACTCATGATTATGTATTTTTTAAGGGTCATACCATACATTATAAAAAGTGATATAGTTTTTAGGTTAAAGAACACCTTCAAATATTTTGATTTTAATATGAAAATAACATTTATATGATTTTTATCTAATTTGAAATGTTCTCATTATGCTTTATGATTTTTATATGGATGATCTATTAATTTGTTAAACTATGAACTTAGTGAATTAAATAACCATTAAAATGGTAAGATGTTATTGAAAATATCATATTATAGAAGATGAGATATATCAATTTAATGATGGATTACTACATCCAATGCATATGAAACTGAACCTTAAGATCTCCTAATCTAATCATTTGAGTTAGTTACATGGGCATATATGTAAGGACCTAGTTTTTCAATCAGGTATGGATTCTATAAATTCTGGTCTAATTCCTTATTTTGTACTTGATATGGATTCTTAGTGGGTTAGTGAAGGTCCTGAGGGTGTTTGGGGCTTGTTCTGATCCCAAACCCAATCTATTTGAAAAAATGGACTTGTCGCATGATTAGAGTAAACCTTACTGGTTGGGCGTATAGTTTGATATAACCATGAGGATCAACTAAATTTTTGGTCTGAGCCATCTCACATGATTGGAATACAGTTTCACTAACAGTGCATCCTAACAATGTGCTACACCCCTTTCTCCAGGTACCCATGCATAGTTTTCACATGGTTTGGAAAACCGTGCAGGCAATCCGTGCACATGCCAATTTTTTTTGGTAATTTTACATTTTTTCCATTAATGATCTAATTTAACCTCCTCCACCATACTATATGATTTTCTTGTGATATGAACTCTATTATATCTCAGTTTGGATCTTTTTGAAGGCCTAATATAGGGATAAAAAGATCTCCTTCATCTGTGATCTGTTCGAGCTTCCACTCATCATTTTGGATGCACAATGGTAAGAACTTGAGTCCATTTGAGTCGTTATTATTCTCTCTTTCTCTCAACCTAGTTATAGATGTGTGAATGTTTAAACCCTTTTCTTAGATATACTCCATTAAAAGTCAAATTAGAGAATAATACTAGATGAGGAGAGTTGTAAAATCCAATGGTGGTTGGTCTATAACTCATCCATCAAGTTCATTGATTTTAGAATTGTCATGTGGGGCCCAAAGAATTCATTAAGATCTATTTATTGAATTTATATTCCATTATTATAATAATTATAACTGTATGATTACTTTCTTTACAAATATATGATTAGTTGTTAGTGGTTAAGCCCAAAACTCCATCTCCCCATGTAGTATGTCATTCCATAATTTCCATTAATTTGTTTTGAAACATTTGAGCCAATATTTGGGTGTGCCTTGTATTGAAATTCATAAGAGTAAGATTTTATTTATTAAATAGATTGATTTATATTATGAATTTCATATTGGAAAGTATCATGTCTTCTCACCACTTGACCCACTTAAGGTAATTTCTTCAATTAATAATATTATGTAAAATTGAAATTGGAAAGTGTAATAAGTATATGACTTTACCCTTTTAAATGTAATTGAATAATTGGTTACACATCCATAGCACCTCTTACCACATTGATGGATGGTAGTAGAGTGAAACTTTCTTATTAAAGTTCATTAAATGGATTAACTGAATGATTGAAAGATAATTTGCTTTGTCACACTAATTAAAGGAAAGCCTTGAACCACATGGGCTTGTTGATTAATTATGACTTGAATAAATGGTTGCATGATCAATTAGACTTATCACACTAATTAAAGGTAATGGATTGAACCTGATGAACTATATAAGACTTCTTAATCAAAATAGGAGTGGTCCGACTCAAGATCACCTTGGATTCTTGAGGGAATGCCATGAGATGTCGAGGAACCCATTCCAAATTCAAGGATACTACTTAGGATGAAACCCACGTAGATCCTAATCCTTGTATAACTTTATATTCTCAATATAGAACTATAGGATCCATCATGTAGTACTACATGATGCCATGGATACACTTCTATGATCTAGCATTGAAAAGTAGGTTCCATGGTTAAAGCCTATTGGGCCCAGTCATTTCTTATCCCCATTTTACCTTGGATGAACTCATTGGACTTATTAGGAATCTTATTATGGAATTTCTTGGAAATTTCTCATTGGATTATACTCTTACCCCTAGAAATGCTATAGTTATTGCTGTGTTTTCGGCCCTTGAGGTCTATGTTGCCTTGGTTATTACCATGGAACTTCATTATTAATATCATTTCAGCTTGTCTTGTTAAATTTTTGAACCATTAGTATTATTGAAATGTGACTTAAATATAAACCGATAATAACCAAATAATAAATTTGTTACATGTTTAGACACCATCTGAGGGATGAAGCATATACTTGGGTCTTTAGTTACATTGCACTTATTTAATTTATATATGAATTCTTTCATACTGTTCTATTTCCATTACGCAGGCCGAATGTTATAGACACCATTGGTGGTGGCCCACTGAGATTTATCTCACACACTCTCTGGGAACATTTTTTCACATGGGGGTGGATTAAAATATTGAAGGTATTGAATAAGGGAAACATATGACTTTGAACACATGATTACATGATGATTAGGATATAAATTTTTAGGATACGACCAAGACGGAGCTCTGGATGCTTGGGAAAGTATTTTTCACTTTATAATTTTGTGGAACATAATTTTCCTACTCTATGGTACCCATGTTTTCTAGTTTTCTTGTGACCTAACATATCCTCATTAGTTATTTGAGTTGATATAGTTACTGTTATCCTTGTTTATCTATTACTCTTGTCTGATTCTACTATTTACTCATATTACTTCATCTATTTACCTCTGTCATATATTTATCCACTGTGCTAAACTCTGGTAATGAGGGAGTAGTCTTCCCACATACACATCCTAGCCATTTCTTCTAGTTAGTAGCCTCTGGTGTTTGGGGAGATACTCTTAAGGCCATGTGTCCAACCAGGTTTAGGGAACCTATTATGTGGCATCCGAGTCTGGGATGTCACAAAGTGGTATCAAAGTGGTTCCTTTATTGATTTACTATTTGTAGAAAATAGTTAGGTGATTAGTAATGCAAGGGACTTGGTCATAAGTCATGCATTAGCATCACGAACCCATGTTCGGGGTAAAAGAAGTGTTTTTGGAAATTTAATTTTTGTTCTATTTTTATCCAATTATAGTTGACATTATATCACATTTGGGTGACAAACATGATCTATTGAGGTTATTATTATTATTCTTATTTAGGGTTTCTTTCATCCTTAGTCCAATTATGTAAGGGAAAGGATAATAGTAGATGGGTCATTATAGGCACCTATAATTCTCATGTCATGCATATTTCCATTCCATATAGGTGAATTTCACTACTTTTCATTGGTTGATATGACTGTGATTATTGATTGATGTTCTTATAGTTATATTATGGTTATATTACTATTTTTTTGGTTGGTTGATTTCATGTCTCAATTCATGATGTGTATGAGCCCTCAGGGGTTGGGAAGAGTAATTTACCGAGTCGATCCATTGTGCTAAAAATAAATGGCTGTTATTTTCATTGATGAGTTGTATGGGCACTGATTCAATGGGAATGAGTATATATCATAAAGTGAATCATGTCGTATAATATGAATTTTTTTCACATTATCCCACATTTTCATGTCTATTAAAGGTAAAGGACTGAACATGGTAGTTAAATGTAAAATGAAATAAAACTTATACTTGAGCACTTACCTATTACTAGACATATAAGCATGCATTTGGGGTAGTATGTATTATCCAGTGAGTTTTCATAAATTAAATTTCTTCTAGTGATGTTATTTATCATCTTAAAGAATATTTTGAGGCCTCTTCTTATCATTTGTAGACCAATTCCACCATGAAATCCTCATATTGTATGCTAGGAAGGTGGAAAAAATCATGCTCCAGACATGGTGGTACCTACACAACCAGGCTTACCTCCAAGAGTGATACTTAAGGAAACTACTTTTGTAACTAATTTTGGAATTGACACCCATTTTCGTGATATTTTCATAAATCTAATGAAGTCCTTGCATGGTGCTCCATGACTTGCATGTTCTATGGATGATCTGACTCAAGAGTTCCAACAACAAAATCCTCCAACATTCTCAGGGCATAACTGCCCACATGCTGCTGATTTTTGGCTAGAATAAATCCTAACTATCTTTTAACATCAAGAAATTACTCTAGAAGGGAGGGTAAATCTTACAACATACATGCTTTGGATTTGGTGAATCATTGGTGGGATGTAATTTCCTAGGATTATCACCATAAATACATGATATTGAATGACTTCAATACTGTTTTCTATGATCAGTTATTTAATCAAATGCTGAGAGTGGAAAAATATAGATAGATCATTCATCTTGAGAAGGGTTCTATGTCTTTTTTTAATATTCATTATATATCATTGAGTTATAGTGATTTTCAACCCTTATAGCTGGTGATGTTATTTTGTGTGCTAAACTCTTCGAGGATGGGATTCAGTACAAAATCCATACGCAGGTGAATGTCTTTCCTCTATCAACATTTTCTGAAATAGTCAATCAATCTCTTATAACTAAGTACAATCTCAGGGAAAAAAAATATCACCGGGTATAGAGGATCAGTGCTGTGGTAGGCCTGTAGTCCTCATGAGGGAATGAAATATTCTTTAAAATTATCTCATTAGGAAAATAAAAACCAAAGTACCCAGTTTGATAGCTCTTTGGTGTGACATCAATGTGGATGATAGTGGAACCTAAAGAATCATTGTAATAAAGACCCAATGGAGTGATGGGATTTCGTCCGTATAGGAAATCCTTAGCGTTTCTAGAGGTCCATTCCACCATGTTCGAATAAAAAAGGATCTGTACTAGATCTACCTTCAGTAGTGGGTTATTTTGCACTGCATCAAGCGGGGATTTGGAATAAAACTAGAAGGTATAGCTTAGGAGGAGGTCTTGGCCATGATATCCAGACCCTTGGTCACCAGAAGCACCAGTAGAGCAATTATGATTGTGGTAGTCTAGCTGTTACATAGGACCATGGATCATGCTAGTTGCATGAAATACATCTGATACCTAATGATCATGTTGTGGGAACATCTATAGTACAAGGACATATTGCAATGGAATCTACCACATTATCTTCTTTATTTGATATAGGAACTCCAAAATCTTTTATCTCTCTATATATTATAGAGAGTGTCATATAAGAGATACAATATTACTGTGGTGTAGTGACCCTAGATACATCAATTGGGATATGGTCAGAGGGAATATGCCAGTGTAGGGGCTGTCCCCTTGTGGTAGGTTGTCACCCTTTCTTTCGGAACCTCTTTTTTCTCAAAATGATGGGATTAAATGTCATTCTTGGGATGTACTTTTTGGTTTAGTATCATGATTTTGTAGACTTCTATCACCACATGGTATCATTTACATCATAAGAGGGAAGCAGTTATCTACACAAGGTTGAGTGGGATTTCCAGACTTGTAGAACTTGTCCAAAGAATCATAGGCTAGGTGGAATGACAACTTAGATTTATAACAACTTCATGGATGATCAGGGATTACATCAAGTTTATTTCCCTCTAATAGTGGATCGTTTTAGGGATATCTCTCTTGATGAAATTTCTGTCTTACCTCTTCAGAGGGAGGTATATTTTACAATCGATCTTATTATGAGAAAAAATCGAGTGTCCTTTCCCCCATATAGGATGGATCCAACTGAGCATTATGAGATCATGCAGTAATTAGAGGGTCTAGAGGATTTATATCTACGAGCTCATGCGGCAGTTAGAGGATCTAGAAGTAAAAGGAGTTATACATCCCAATACTTTCTCTCGGGGTTCATAAGGGTTTTTTACAAAGAATGTGGATGGAACCCTATTTATATGTGTAGATTATAGATGGTTAAACTGTATTATTGTCAAGAAACAGAATCTAGTGCCCCAAATAGATGATCTCTTTGATAAGCTATTAGGAATAAGAATCTTATCTAAGATTAACCTGAGATTGGGTTAACATAAAGTGTCAGTTAGGATGTTATAAATACTGCATACAAATTTCTGTAGCAGGAATGGTCTATAGAAGTAAATATTTATGTCATTTAGTCTTAAGAACATGCCCACCATTTTCATGGATCTAATGAATAGGGTTTTCCACCCCTATATGGATTATTTTGTCATAGTCTTTGTGGATGACATCTTGGTGTATTATCACACTCATAGAGACTACACCAAAAAACATGAGATCGTTCTGAGTAAACTGAGAGAGAATCAGCTTTACACCATGCTTGCTAAGTGACACTTTTGGATTGAAAAAGTTTACTACTTGGGTCATATCATATCAGTGTTCAGAGTATCTTTTGAACTATAAAAGGTTAGTGTGGTAGTCTCCTATGAGCAAAAGACGAAAGTGTTTGATATATATAGTTTCTTGGGTCTTGTAGGATATTACAAGAATTTCATACATGACCTCTCAAGCCTTTCTTTACCTCTCATTGGTCTTACAAAGAAGGGTGTAATGTTCATGGGGTCAGAAGTGTGCATGCTCGACATCTATTATGACACATCAAGAGACAACCATAGGTTATACCATCTTCTATGATGCATCAGGAATCATCCTAGTATTATTGCTGATGTAGAAGGACATATTCATTATGTATGGATCTTGGTCATCGAAGCCTCATGAGAAAAACTACCCAACATAAAACCTTGAGTTAGCATTAGTCATCTATGCCTTATGTTTCTGGAAACATTATCTATTAGGTGAGAACCTTTTTGGTGTATAAAAACTATAAGATCCTCAAATATATCTTTTCATAGAGTTACTTGAACATTAGACAACGATGATGGGTCAAGTATCTACAATCCTTTGATATCGACCTTGCATATACGCCTAATAATAGTAATGTGGTTACAGATGCGATGAGTTAGAAAATTAAAACACATGCCATACGGGAAGCTAGTGATGAATGAAAGCTAATAGTCCTCTTCTCCAAGTTGCATCTAATGTTTCATGATTTTCATGAGAATTTTTACCTATAAAATTTGACAGTCACATCTTCCCTCCTTATGAAGGTAAAATTTTGAAAATTTTCACATCCTGAGGGCTTGGTTCTTCATGAGAGTATATTAGGAGATGACATATATCCAGATTGGTCTGTAGATAGAGATGAAATCCTAAATATTCATGGAAATGTCTAGGTTCCAATAGATATTTGATAAGATTTGATGCATGAGTCCCACACTTCCCAGTTGGAAATTCATCCAATAATCTCCAAGATGTATCATGATATGCGACGTGAGTATTGGTGGCCAGGTATGAAACACTAGATTTTAGGTTTTATCACTAGGTGTTCCACCTATCAATAGGTGAAGGTGGAGTACCGGAGACCTAAAATATTGTTACAACCACTTCCAGTTCCAGAATGAAAATGTTAAGATATTTATATGGATTCCATAGTTGACCTACCTAGGTCTCTGAGAGGTAGTGATGTTGTATGAGAAATCATTGATCAAACAACCAAAGTAGACCATTCCACTCCTATTCAGAATAACTTCTTAATCGAAGATCTTGGAAAACTATATGTCCATGAGATAATAAGACCACACAAGGTGCTACATACTATATTTTTGGATTGGGATGTTTGTTTCATGTCATGGTTTTGGAAAAGATTTGAGAAATCCATGGGAACACAGGTGCATCTAAGCACAAATTTTCACTCTCAGACTAATGGACAGTTAGAATGGTTGATTCAGATCCTAAAGGATATTCTCCAAGCATGTGCCTAGGAATTTGGTGGTTCGTGGGGGAAGCATATCCCTCACACTAAGTTCACTTATCATAATAGTTTCAAAGAGAAGATTTAGATGAATCCTTTTGAGGCCTTACATAGAAGGTCATTCCATTCACCCCTGTACTGGATAGATTTAAGTGATATAGAACTACTAGGTCCTCGTCTCATTCCAGAGACTTTGGAGCATGTTTAGCTGATCAGAAAGCGTATGGTTTCTACTCTTCCTAGAAAGAAATCTTATATCAATCACCATCAACAACCTCTGGAGTTCAAGGTCGGGGATCATGTTTTCTTTTGGGTATTGACCAGGCTAGAGAATAGATGGTTACATAAGAAAGGTAAGTTATCACCTCATTATATAGGGTCATTTGATATTCTAGAGAGAGTCCAGTCAGTAGCCTATCGGTTGCTACTACCTCAATGGTACCATGACATGTATGATGTCTTCCATGTTTCAAAGCTTCTCCAAAATCATTCCAACTCGACTGATACCTTTTATCATGTGTAAGTTGATTTAGATGCTGATTCAACCATTGAGGTATATCCAGTAGTCATTGTTTATCCAAGTATGAAGGCTCTACAAGGATGATCTTTCCCTCTAGTATAGGTGCTAAGGGGGAATGGTCGCATGCATGATGAGATTTGGGAGCAGGAGGCCAATGTTTGTGCCTAGTGGTTGGAGTTGTTCTCAAAAATCATTTCCCCTCCCTTGTCAGGTGAAGTCGAGGAAGAGTTATTTAAAGGGGGGAATTTAGTTTGAACTCGGGTTTTCACTCTGGTATGGCACCTTTAAATTTCAGTCTAATGCTTTTTTTGGACCTAATATGGATGCTTAGTGGGTTAGTGGAGGTCATGAGGGTGATCAAGGATGGTTTTGAGCATGTATCTCATATTTTTGGAAAAAATTCCCTATCGCATGGTTTGATCTAACCATACTGATGGTCTACATTATCATGCAGATCCATCTCAAACAATTGGAACACAATTTCTCTAACCATGTGTCCTAACCATGTAGTACAACCATTTCTCTAGGTACCCATGCCCAGTTTACACATGTTTTGTAAAACCGTGTGGACAAACCATGCCCAAGATAATTTTTGGGTAATTTTACATTTATTCCCTTAATGATCTAATCTAACCTCCTCCTTTATCCTATAAGATTTTTCAGTGGGATGAACTCCATTTTATCTCAGTTTTTATCTTTTTTGAGTATTATTCTTGGGATAAAGAGATATCCTTCATCCAAGATCCATTAAAGCTTATGTTGATCACATTGGATGCCCAATGGAATGTACTCAAATCTGTTTGTGTCGTTATCCTTCTCTCTTTCTCTCGACCTAGTTATCAACGTATGAGAAATCTTACCTTTTTATCAGATATACTCCATTAAAATCCAAATTTTAGGCTAATAATGGATGAGGAGAGTCATACCAGCCTAAGGTGGGAGGTCTATAACTCATCCCACATGTTCATTGATTTTGGAATTATCATGTGGGTCACATTGATTTCATAGGGTTACATTTATTGAATTTATATGGCATGATTATAATCATTAGAATCATATGGTTTTGAGGATTCCAATTATGTGATTAGTTGTTTTTTGTTTAAACCCAAAAATCCATTAATACCATGTAGGATGTTATGCCATAATTTTTGTTTTAGTGTTTTGACATGTTTGAGCCACCGTTTGGGTGTGTCTTAGCATGACCATCTGAAGTGTAATATTTTCTCTATATAATGTATTGATTTATATATTTATTTGAATAATGGAAAGTACCATGTATGATCACCCATTGACCCACATAGGGTAAGTGCTTTAATTAATAAACTTATGTGAAATGGAAATTGGAAACTATACTAAGTATATGACTAGCCCTTTGTAAATGTTATTGAATTATAGGTTGCACTTTTGTAGCACCTGTTACCATGTTTATTGAAGGTAGAATATTGAACCTTTCTTATTAAAATTCTTTAAATGGATTAAATGAATAGTTGCAATCTACTAGGCCTTATCACACTAATGAAAGCAAAGTCTTGAACTAAATGGACTTATTGATTAATTATGGCTTGAATAAATGGTTGCATGCTCAATTTGACTTGTCACACTAATGAAAGGAAATGTATTGAACTTTAGTAATTATATAAAAATTATTAATAAAATAAGTGTGGAATGGCTTGAGTTTACCTTAAAATCATGTGGTAATTCCTTGATCTCTCAAGTAACCCATTCAAAATTCAAGGATACAACTTTATTAAGTTGAGACCCACCTATATCCCAATCCTTTTCTAAATTTGGATTCCCAGTATGACACCATAGGATCCCTCATGTAGTATTATAGGATTCCATGGATATACTCCATGGATCTAGTATTGACAAGTAGGTTCCATGGTTAAAGACCATCAGGCCCAATCATTACTTAGACCTATTTTACCTTGGATGAAATCCTTGGACTCGGTTTGCATATTATTGTGGAATTATTTAAAATATTCTCCATAGATTAAAGTCATAACCCTAGATAGGAAATATTTATTATTGTGTTGGTGACCCTTGAGGTCTATGTTGCCTTATTTATTACCTTGGAACTTCACTATTAATATCATTACAGGTTTCCTTATTAAAACTTGGATCAATTAATATTGTTAACATTTGTCTTAAATATAATTTAGTAATAACTAAATAATAAATTGGTTTCATGTTAAGAACCCAACTGAGGGTTGAAGCAATTACTTAGGTAATTAGTTATATTGTACTGATTTACTTTATATATCAATGTTTTCACACTATTATATTTACATTACATGGGGAAGATGTTATAGACACCATTAGTGGTGGCCAATTGAGATATATCTCACACCCTCCCTGAGCACTGTTTTGTACCCATGATAGATTACATGTATACAGGTGTTGAAAAAGGGAAGAATACGACTTAGAACACTTTATTACTTACTGTTTACAATAGATATTGATAGAAAATAACTGAGTTGTAGTTCATGATTCTTGGGATAGTATATTTTTTTCTTTATACTTTTAAGTAACATGTTATTACTACTATCATGTACCCTTGTTTTCCAGTTTTATAGTGAAATGACATATCATCATCAATTATTTCAGTTGATACAACTATTGTAATCTTTATTTGTCTATTACTCTTGTACGATTATGTTATTTACTTATATTTATACTCCTATTTACCTCTATTTATATTTATCTTATGTGATACACTTTGGTAATGAGGGAATAGTCTCCCCATAGGCACACACTAATCCCTCACTCCTAGTTGGAAGCCTCTGGTGTTTGTGGATATTTTCTGGAGGCCATGTGTCCCACTAGGATTAGGGCACCTATTAAGTGGAATTCGTGTCCAGGATGTCACAATATATAAATAAAACCCAATTATTTAAGTATCATAAGAAGTTACCTTGAAACTCTGATTTTTTTTCTATTATTTTAATGTTTAACACTTCCTTATATAGAGTGTTCTTCCAATTTTATTTTTTTTCAAATGGATTTTTCTTACTGAATCTTCATGTGAATTTTTTATTATAAAATACCTAGGTTTCTATTATTATTAATATTTTTTGTTCAATCATTAAAATAGAGGATAATTTTTGTTAGAAGATGATTTTTCTAATCCTTTATAATTGAGGTATTTCATGGATAGAAAGATAATGGGGTTTTATAATCCTTTGTGATACAAGGGTTGTGTTGTTTTGAAGAAATATATGGTGCAATTTTGTTCATTGAAATATTTATTGGATAGGAAGACAAAGTACACTTGGATGGGGCACTAATACTATTATATGGGGTTCATTCATGGAACTTCCTAGTGTAGAAGTGGGATACCTTGGTTAAGGTTATTAACCACCTTTCTCTTTGGTCTAAAATATAAGGGTCCCATAATTGGATTTTTTTTTGTAATTGATATCCTTTTTTGGTATTTGAGTTGTTACACAATACTCCATGAGTTCTTTTAAATTTTATTTTTTTAAATTGTATTGGAAAATTAATTTCTATTAAACTTTTTGAATTTCGAAGATATGTTTTTAAATACCAATAGATTTATATTAAAATTAATTTAAAATCTTTTTACTCTAATATACACTTATTTGATTAGAATATGGTATCATCCAATCCACTTAAACTTGAGTGGTATTAATGTTTATAGTTTTTTAACTATAATTAAACCCCACTTATTATTCTATATCCATACCATATTGGACCAATTATTCTTATATTCATTTTATAGTATTGAAATATTTTAATGATATTCTTTGAGTTGTCAATTTTGATGAACCATATTTGGGTTTCCTTCTATCTTCCATCATTGTTTCTATCATCATTGGAAATTTATTCTCTATTAACATTTACTGTTAGCTTCTTTCCACTGACATCATTGATTTAATATTGAATAATAAAATAATTTAAAGGATCATATATAATATATAATAATTATTTTGTAGATAATCTATTTATCACCTAAAATTACAGAACATAATATTATATATCAATTGAATTATTATGTAGGATTATGTTTTTATTTTTTTAGTTAATTTTATATTTCTTCTCTTTTGGAATTATTAATTAATTTTATGTTAAAAATTTAATATGATATCATAGTTCAAAGAATTACATATTGAAAAAATAATGGAAATAATTTTTTTATATATGTTATAAAATATATTTGTTTAATACTTACATGGATGAAAAGAAAAAAAGTGTAGGTTCATGTGCATTTTTTTCAAAAAATTTGAGAAAAACATTTTTAATTGTAGTTATATCTGACCATAAATGTGTAGAATTACTTATTTATTGCAATTCAATATTAAAAAAATGAATTCCAGAAATAATAAAAATACATAATAATGAATATACTAGGGGAAATGATGTTTGGGAAATGTCATTTCGATAATACATGTAATTATTATAGGATTTATTTATAAAGAGAGGGTCCAAGTTTTTTAAAATAATGTCTTGAAATCCAATCATGAACTGATTGTTAAAAAAATAGTTTTTACTTGTAATATTATTTATTAATATAAAAAATATTTAATTATAAACATGTTATGTTATAATAACTTTAACCCAAAATATAGTGTGATAATAATTCTTTTTTACTTTCAAACACACCAAATTTTTTCTTTAGTCAAGTTTCATCCTAAAAATAAGAGTTTTGACATGAGATTAACAAGTGTATGAGCTCAAAAGTACTCCATATTTTATGTAGATTTTGAAGTTCCATTGGATTTAATTATTATGGATGTCTTTTGTATTAATTTTTCTAATGTTGCTGTTAATGTATCAAGAGAATACTTTTTAATTTAGTGGAAAATATTCTATAGTGAATTTTTGTGTGAATGTAAATTTTTTGAGTACTATCCTTAAATAAAGGATATATAATATTGAAGACTAAGGAATCATATTAAAATTTCATCAAAATTTTGAAGGATTTTAAGTAAATTGGAGATAAATTTAAGACCATAAAACACTATTATACACATAGCATATGTTTTATAGTAATCAATCTATATGAAATATATTCTCATTGATAAAGAAAATTAGGGATATTGATGTGTTATAATTATTAAATTGGATCATGATAATATTTTTGATATATTTTTAGTTCTTTTAAAGAGAATAATGTTAATATATCCATTGAAAACTCAACCAAAAATCTGATGACGATACAAAAAACATATAAATAAAAAGAAAAATACATTATATTATGATTTTAGAATGTAAATGATTTTTTAAAAGAAATACTATTTAGACATATTCTATATGATATTACTAAAAACTATAAATGGTAAAAGTTTATGATGAATTAATATTTAAACTTCTTATACGTATAAACCATAGTCTATAATAAAAAAGATTTTTTAGTTTTTGAGTACAAATAACATTAATTGTGAAATAAATTGAAGTATATTTTTAATTGATTGTTGTTTAAAAAATATTTTATTATGTGCTATTTATTTTTTAGGATATTAATTGGATTGTAGGTTTTATATATATATTTATGAAATATTATGAAATTTTAAAATAAACTTCATAAATAATTTATATTTATGTGATGAATTATTGAAGATATGAGTTAGAAAATGATTGAAAATTGATATAGAATATGTGAAATTGTTTATAATTAATTTCAATGATAGTTGATATGTTCAACATGAATGAGTTGGGTATGAAAAATGAAGTATGATAAATTCCATAAAATTATGATGAAGAGGTGCAACATCCATAACCGACTGAAGAGACAATTCCTATGAATGTGCTCTAGGACTTGAAATCTTTGGGGGACTTTATTCCTTCTATTTTATTGAAAAACATGAATTTTAGATATGATGGGTTTCTTTAGTAAAATTAATATGGGATCCATGAGACACACAATTGAGAATTATAGTTTACCATGGAGGATCGAGAAATGTTTGAGTGGAAGCGTTCATGATGTCTTGATGAAGACACTCTTATATAAATTTATTCTGAGAATGATATTTGTTTTTACGGTGTGAATATTGGAAACATCAATATTGCTGTATGTTCTATTTTTTTAGTTTAATATATAGAGAGAATGATAAAATAATTTTTATTCACCCTAATCATGATATTAGAGAAATTTCAAAGATTTATTTGATGAATACATAATCCAATTCGAATTTTATGGATATGTTTAGTATTATTCATTGTTTGTCCCTAGGTTTCATTTGAGGGTTCTCACTCAAGAAAAAAAGTTTATTTTTAATAATAAAATTATATAATGGATTGAATAGTTGAAGGTTACTAGGACATGGAAATTATTTAATAAAAGTATTCATTATATTACATTTTAATCCATTATAACATCATATGATATTTTTTAAATAGGTTTGATAATAATTTATGAAATATTCAAACAGTTAATAATTCTATTAATGATTGAAACAGAAATTATAAATAGTTATAATTTTATGACATTTATGAAATATTTGAGTTATAGAATACAATTTATAATATGTTGGGAAATCTAAGGGGCATCCTTATAGGCCAATATAAATATATTATATCCTTATAAAATTTTGTGTCTTGATATTATGAAATGATAAAAGTTAAATTCCTTGAATAATTTCTTTTATTTGACTTATCTAATTAAATAAAAAGTTATATAATGAAATTATTGTGAGAGATATAATTTCTAAGACTTTAAATATTCATAAATCCCATGGACACCATTAGAGAAAAGGGTTGGTTGGATATTTACAAGGGATATCTTTTAATAACATATAAATATAAATATACTATTCTTTATAAGTATAAAAGAATTTGTATCCTTCCTTTTCAAATTTAATAGAAATGGAATATTGTTGGATGTTGGAAAAAATGTATTAGTAGGGGTTTTTATAATTAATTATCCAACTTGTGCCTCTAACAATAAGAGTTATAATAATCTAGTTAGTTTAAAATTATATATATTATAACATTTATCTTTTTATTTATTATTATCTCCATATAAATATTATATTGGTATTAAAAAAATATTTTGTTATTTATCTATTACATTTAACTCCCTGTTCATATCAATTTTTTTAAATTTAGTTTCTCTCTCTCTCCTCTATACCTTTTTGTTAATTATTTTTATTTATTACTTTTAGTTAGTCAATATCAAAAACAATAATTCTTTCAAGTGTTGTTATTAAAAAATATCGAAAAACTATTTATTGTCCATGATTTCATTATTTAAAATATTAACATGGATTTAATTACATTATTTATTTATATTTACGTTCTATTATTTATTTATGTGAATTTTATTTTATTTTTTTCTCATTTGGTGAGGATTTTTGGACTATATATTCCTTAATTTGGCTTATCAAAATATGTTTTTATGTTTTATATTATCTATTATATGTCAGGGTAAACCATAATAGAGATATAAATCAATTAATATCCTTAGGATAACATATTTTTAAGTAAAAAAAATTATATTTATATTTTGATTCTATTCAATTTATACATTTACATCCAAAAATAAAAAATAAATAGTCATTATTTATATATTATTTTGTATATTTTTTTATTAAATTAAATGTTCTATATGTAAACATGGAATAATTTAACAACTCTTTTTATTTAGGTAATTATCTGTTAAAAATAATTAGTGATACTTTTGAAAACATTCCAAGTTAATGTTAAATGTGTTTATTCACAAAACTCATTAATATCTCGTAATAATTTATAAGGGTAATCCCACATAACATAGGATAGAAGGACTATTAATCTCATCTTGAATGGAGGATGGAAAATCTCAATATATCTATTATTTTAATTTGACCAAGATGAAATTTCCATGTTTTAGGGAACAAGGATTTAGTTGGCATCACTTACTAAAAACTAATTATAGAACATAAAACCATGATTGATGAAATTATTTTGAAATAACATATATAATTATCACTTATCAAAAGATACCCTATATACCTAATTATTTTTATTAGAACCTATTTGATATTAATTATTTGAAACATATTATATTAGTTTCCATATTTTTATTTAAAAATTAGTTATCAAAAAAATAATAAAGTCATTTTCAATCTCTTATCTTAGTGGTTTTCTTCATATAATTAAGTGCATGTGTTTTTTTAAAAATTTAACAATCATTACATTATTTCATTAAAGTATAAAATCATGCATGATATGTTATATGAGATATGTTCAAAAAGTTATTTTAAATAGAACCTTAATGAAAATATTTTTATGTTATCTAAAGTGATCGTATTTTTTAAGGAAACTATTTTAAAAGTGATTATTGGACATAAGATAAGTTATTTTGTATAAGTAAATATTTAATTTCTTATGAAAAAATAATCATAGAAAATAAATTTATTTTCACTCTCTATTCTATTTAAAGAATTAATTGATTATGATTCGTCAATTTTTCAATGGAATACATTTTGGAATGGAGATAACTGAGTTTTTAAAATTTTATTAGCTAATCGGTGTCTCCAACCATAAGTAGTTGATGAGTTTTGACTGTTACTTTGTATTAAAATTATAATATCAAGCATTATTAATATTTAATATTGGAAATGTTTTTTTATTTTATGTTAATTTATATACATTTTCTTTTGTAGTATTTTCCTTGATATTAATTTTATTCATAAATTGTACAATTATAAAAAATTACTTATCAATAACTTTCTCATATACCCAGTTATAATGATCTATAAGTTGATCCTAACATAGCCAGAAGGGAAATCCTAATCCCCAATGGTTGATGAATTTCACCTGGAGTCATATTAAACATCAATGGGAATAGTTTTTTCACAATAATAATGATATAAAGGAATAAAATATATTACACAATCAGTATTCCAAAAACTCCTCAAGGAGAAATATACTTCAATAAAACATATAAACATCCCAATATAAAACATCATCCAAAAGACTAAATAACATTTATAAAAACATAGTCTTCTAATCCATGGGAAAAAAGTTGACCAAAGCTATACCAGTCACAAAAATCACCTCTAAGTCTCACTGATTATGAAAACCCACCACCTCCAAGTGGCTCTTTCCCTTTCCCTAGACATAGCATACAAAAATCTACAATCACGTAATGGAACATGTATGGTGTGAGATAAATAGTTCAGTAAGTCTCACCATTTATTAAATAATATAATTCAATAAAATGTTAACCATTAATTATTTCAATTTAAATAAAACAAGGAAAAACATGTCATTTACATATTCTAATCTAAAATTCAATTTCAAATAAATTAATGGTAGATATATAAAAAAACAGACTTAAATGAAGAATTTTAAAAAAAATATATTTTCATGAATAAGATAGTTTTATAGAAAAACTCATCTATAAACAAGTCAAAAAAATCCAACCAATGTGGTCATATTACATGAGTTATGTTAGTTTCAGTCTCTTAGAAACTCACACTACTCAATCTTCAAGAATTTTTAAAGTATGTGTACACACATCCCTATGAACCTGGCCTAAATGAAAAATAATTCAAAATCCAACCAGGGATAATTATATTGAAATAGATCTAGTTAAAATCATTAAATTTAAAAAATTTATAAGGATTTTTAGTCCCATAATTATTTTTCCTAATCACCCAATAACTACACATGCTCGCATTTTCTTAATCAATAATTAAATTTCGGTAAAAAACATCATTTAAAATTAGTTCATCATTCATAGTTGAAATTCCCAATTTGATGTTCAAAAATTCCTTTCAATTTCAAAACCAAATCAACGGTATTTATCAAATTCAATCCTTTCAAATCATCATTCATTTTAAGATTTTTTTCTCAAGAATCAATCATCAATGATGTTATCAAATCACCTTTCGTGGTAAGAATTTTCCTCTCTAATAATTTACCCGAAAATTCAAATGACATTAAAATTGGGGGTGATTTCACAATTTCCATGCCCTTGTCAAATAACAAATCAATTCATGGTTTTATAAATCAATTTAATACTCACTTCAATTAATTCATTTAATTTAGGGTTTCAATTATAGGGTGAATTATGGATCCACTTACCTTTAATCACATGATCAATCAAATCCACACCTGTAGTGAGAAATAAAAATTGACTGATGAAAGAGAAGAAGATATAAGAGGAAGCACTAAATTTAACATCCATAAGGAAAGATATACCAATAATGAGTTCTAATCCATCAATAATGTGATTATTCACTTATCTCAAAATTATAGATAAATTTAGGAGAGGGAAAACCCAAATCAAGGGAGAAACCATATACAAGAGAGGGGTTGATATATTCTACCAGAACAAGGATTCATAAAGATAAGGTTTGAGGATCCAATAAATCTAGTAAATAGATTATACAATATTAGGAATCCAATTTTGTAAACATGGGGTGTTATTATAGGGTACACTGAGGGTCCCATGATTTTAATTAAATTATTTGTGGAATTTAAAAAAACAAGCATAGTTTCTTGGTTTGGTCAAATGGTTAGTAGAAACTGTGAATGCTAACTATGTACCCTTATTGGGATTATAGAAAGGGTATATAGGTTAGACATATCATTAAGATAACCATAAATTAACCTTGAAAATCTGTCTATCCAAGGGTCCCTAATTTGGAGGGGGTGGCCACATGATTTTGACTTACTATGAACCCCAATACAGTAAACCATGATACAATGTATGTTTTGAAAGGAAATTACACATTTTTTGGAAAAAACATACACCCACTCCAATTACCCAACATAGGGTGCATGATTTTGTAGGCCAAACTATACGGGTTTTTCTAACTATACGCTAAACCAGTAGAACCCCCAAAACATCCAAAATTTCCCAAAAGTCAAAAAAAATCATCAAAATAAGATCCAATAAATGTTCAATAAAAACATGTGTGTAAATATATATTAAATCATGTAACGGGATGTTACAAACTCCCCACTATGAAAACATTCTATCCTTAGAAGGGCTTTCAAGAATATTCTATACCAATGAGATGAGGAAACTACTCTCTCATTAGTGCACCACAATCCCATGTGTCGTGTGAATTAAAAACATAATGACATATCCAATAGATGAAAATTATTGAATTCCCATGATGATATTATTTCAGAGATTCAATAATCTTGTTTGGACTCTTAGTCACAAATAAATCATGTTCAACATCAATGTATTCCCAACTCAAGAAATAACAAGGGTCGAAAAGATACTTCCTAAGCTACAGTATATAAAACAATTTTTATAACAATGTGTAGTTTATTTGTAAGGATAAATGATAAGCCACATTTCCAAACCACTCAACAATCTAAAAATACCCACAAATCTCGGTACAAGATTTTCTAGTCTCTAAATCCATTAGTGAATAAAAAAAGTTGAAAATCTCAAAAAAACATGGTCACCAACAGAAAACTCCAAATGTCTATGTAAAAGATTATAATATGATTAATACTGACTCTATGTCACCACCATTATCTTTTTAATCAATTTAATCTTTTCCTTCATCTCTTGGACTAAACACCATTAATTTAAGGAATCATTAACAATATCTATGAAATATAGAGGAGATCTATAAGTCCAAACATACCATGCCTTAATAGAATTTATTTGAATTATAAACTAGTACATATTATTGTAGGACAACTTATCCAATAAAAAATGGACATCCCAAGCTCCACCAAAGTCGATAGTGAAAACACATATCTGGTACTCAGGGATATGTATAGCTCATTCAATTTGGCCATCCATCTCGGGATGATACACCATACCAATTCTAAGACAGGATCCCATCACCACCTAAAGGACTTTCCAAATCTTAGAAGTAAACCATAGATTTATATCAGAGAGTATAGTATAATTCACTTCAGGGAATCCTAAAATCTATTTCATATAGAGAATCCCCATGTTTTTTAGTTTGGTAATATTAAAAATGGGAATTAAGTGAGCCCATTTGGTCACTCAATCAATCACTATGTATATCATATTCTTCCCTCATGGGGTACATGCAAACCCAACCCTCAAATCCATATAAATAGAACCCCACTTTCATGTCAATATTTGAAGAGAAAAAAGAAAACTTGAAGGTTTTTGGTGCTCATCCTTGACCTGCTGACAAGTATAAAAATGAGAAACAAATTCAGTGATATCTTACCTCATAACTATCCCCCCAAATCACCATCTCATATTAGATAAAATCTTTATGATACTAGGGTTTATCTTCAATTGGGAAGTATAAAAGTCCCCCACAATAGGATTTCTAATTGGAAGATGTAGGAAATACCATTTTGAGAAACATATGACACTGTCATAGGTTAAAAATCCATCACTAATGGTATACCTACCATAAAAATATCCTCTAATTCCATGGAATTCATCATCAACATACTTGTCAAGAACCAATATGGGGTTCTATCCAACCAACCACCTGACCCAGTCCGTGGCATGTCACAAAGGGTGTTCCTAATCCCCATAAGCTGGAAACTAGTGATTTGGTATCAATAATATATCATGGTAATGATTTCACCCATTTAAATACTCATAAACAAAAAACTATAATAAATATACCAAAAATGAATAATCATAACCAAAAATGGAAATAAAATATTCATATTCAATGTTAAAAACATTTTAAAAAACCCATGAGCACTAACAAATGGGAATAATACACTTTTTTAAAAACCACCACGTAATAAGAGGAGAATTATCCTTAAGAAAACACTACAACACATACAAGGGGAAACAACCAACACCCCAAACCACCATCTATAAATATATTGAATTTACCTTTGTCAAACATAACCAAGAATACTTACACACAAAGGTGTATGTTGGGTGTGATAAAAATCCTAGTAGGATTCCACCCAATAAATTGGTTTTGTGCAAAAAAATTATAAGAAAATTTACATGCAGGTTTTATAAAGTAAAATCTAGAAACTTTTTCATGGAAAAATTTTTAAAGGTAAATCATTTCATAAGAAGAACCTTTTAAAAGGTAGAACATTATTTTCTTCAAAAGTAAAATAAAAATTTCACCATATGATAATTGAAAGTATAATATCATCATAGATAACTATGTCTGGGTAAGACCCTATAGGTAGTATCTCAAATGAAACACTAGGTACATCGTATCTTGGGGAGAAGTGGTATATAAACTACAACAAACAACTTTCTCATGCACATGAAACTACAAGGGAAAATCCAACAAGAATAGTATTCTCCAAGCATTATCATAATTGAGTTAGATTTGAAATCATAAATCCTTCTAGATGAATCTAGTAAAATAAACTTCCTAGTCAACTAGTGTACTAGTCATAGTCCACCCACCTAGATACCTAGGTTTCCATTAAGGCTCAATTTCCATTCCATATATCACATAAAACATAATTTTAAAAAACACACAAGACATACATCATAACACATGTGATAAAACACCATTTCTACATAAAAAACCCATATTGGAACCAAAAACACACAAAATATATTTCAAAATAGGTTTCCCACCATGAACACATTTTATCAAACACCTTCAAGATACAAAACAAGGAATTAACAATGAAACACACATGGAACATAACCCATTTCCTATAAAAACTAATTTTCAACACCAAATAACCTATAATAATTTTAAAAATACATTTCTTAACTATCATAAAATACATAGAACAAAACCAATAATCAAAGTAGGCATACCGAAATTACCAAATAATTTTTAAGCATGGAACTACCAACCTCAAGTGAAGAAACATGCCAAAATACATTCTAAAACTATAAAACACCACCAAGGGATCCTATAAAATAATTATTGAACCAAAAAAATAAATATAGAATCTTAGAAATCAAGATCCAAACCTCAAAACCTCACCATACCAACTAGAAACATGAAACCCCAAGAAACAAGGAGATAACCCATAGTAACGAGGAAAAAATCAAGAGATGAGGGACTTACTTGAAGAATTGAGGAGAAAAAACACCAAATGCAATAAAAAATAGTGGTCCAAGGGTTCAAAGAGAATATTTGGAGGTACCCAAAGATGGAAATATTTAGTGGGGATAAAAATTAGGGATTTGGGGTTAAATACCAAGTGGAAACATCTGGTATTTTAAATTTTCTAATGACCTAGAAAAGACGCACGATTTTCTCACATGGTTTTCCAATCCATGTGAAAACTGGGAGCCCCTTACTACCTAATAAGAACATGACACATGGTTTAAAAATAATGCGATCACCATGCGATAAGCTTATATATAAAAACACCATTTAGTGGCATGGTTACTTGAGTAATGGTGCATAGTTTTCAAAACTGTGTGCCAATCATGCACCACCTGTCGTTTACCCAAATTTTATAATTTTTCTCCAAACACTCAATGGAAATCCCAATGATAAATTATAGTATGAAAATAAATAGAAAAATACCTCATAATGAAATTACATATGTGACAATTCACCCAATCATAAAAACTTTCCTCCCTTGGAAAGTCACTCTAAAGCTTGAGCAGAGAATAAAAATGGATACTCTTTCTCAACTAATGAATTCCACTAATAAGTCTCATGAAATTAATTTACATGCTGCCAAAGGACCTAGAAACCTTAAATATTCTTTCAATAAAGAGAAACCTATTAGGAATATACAATATACACTGGCTTCTCAAAGACTGAAAAAACCGCATCTATTTCCAGCTCTTCCCAATTTAGCACATGAGACAAATTTGGGTTATATTTATTGAATTGGGAAACATGGACCACAACAGGAATTGATATAAATTTTGAAGTAAAATATAACTTATAATCCACTTTACCAACTTTTTCAGTGATCTCAAAATGTCCTACATACCTCTATGATAGCTTCCCTTACTTACCCAAATATCGATGACCCAAACAAGGTGACACTTTTAGGAACACCTGGTCATTCAAATAAAACACAAGATCTAGACATCTATAATTGTCATGAGATTTTTGGTGAATATGATCTATCAATAACCTCTAATTTATCAATTTTAATTTATTGGAATTATCTTTCCCTAAGCTCAGTCTCAATAATGAGGTCTCACCAACCTCAGGCCAACACAAAGGAGACCGACACAACCGACCATAAAGTGACTCAAAGGGATCCATCCGATTTTAGGATTGGTAACTATTGTTATAAAAAAACTTGACAAATCCCAAATGGATATCCCAAAAACTGCCAAAATTCACAAAAACTTCCTGAAGAATGTTACCTAAAATGTGATTTTCCCACTCCATCTTACCATCAGTTTGAGGATGGTATTCCATGCTAAATTTTACGTGCAACCCCATATCCTTTTGAAGGCCTTACAAAAAACGAGAGGTGAAATGGGGGTCCCTATAAAGAATAATTATTTATGAAACCCCATGAATCCTCTAAACCACCTGAACATACAACCTTCCCAACTTATCTATTTTTTCTCAATCTATGATCAGAATGAAATGGGTAGATTTGGTCAAACTGTCAATCACTACCCAAATGGAATTCATTACTTAGGGTGTAAAAGGAAATCTAATAATGAAGGGCATGGAGACCTCATCCCATTTAAAGGTAGGGATAGGTAGTGTCTAAATGAAACCTAAGTTATTTTTATGCTCCACCATTACCTTCTGACACATATAGCACCTCAATACAAAGTCAGCTATATCCCACCTCATACTTGGACGCAAGAACTACTAACACACCTCATAATATATCTTGGTATCTCCAAGATGAATGGACCACTAATATTTGTGACTATCCTACATTACTAACTTCCTCAATGATAAAAACACCAAAAAGTGAACCTTAAAGCACATGATTCCCTTAGGAGATAATGATCAATGGCATGCTGTCTCCCCGCCATGAATGGTCTGTATAGAGTGATACAAAAACTCATCACCATATTTCTCCTACTGAATTAATTCCAAAAGAGAAGGTTTCAATAGGAAAATATAAAAGAACACACCACCACTACACACGGTGGTCTCAAGGTGCATATGGTAAAAAAGAACCATCAAGGTCCACTCATCCTAGGACTATTGAAAGGCTGAACTATAAATTTTCTACTCAATGTATCTGCTACAAAATTAACTTTTCTCGGGGTATAAACAATATTAATGTAAAACCTTAGAAGGTACTCACCCCAATAATGTTTCCTCCAATTTAGATTGTTCTTGGAGAAAATATAGGCCAAGATTTTATGATCAAAATAAACATTAAATTTCCCCTGAAAAGATAATGGGGCCACATATTTAGGGAATTCATCAACTCTAATAAATCCATAAAATGGGTTGGGTAATTCTTCACATGTGTTTGGAGTTTTAAAGAACCATACACCACCACATGGTCATATTACATAAGCACACACCCAAGTCCAACAGTTGAGGCATCACAATATTCCACATATCCCTCTCTAGATTCGAGAAAGATCAATACAATAATAGTATAAAATCTCTAATTTAGCTCCTTGAAGGATTAATGACACTATAGAGTCCATTAAAACATCACCCCTTTAGGGTGAGAAACTTAATGGGTGAAGAAAGCTGATAGAATTCCCAAAAATATTTCCTTTTAATACCTATCTAGGCCTAGAAAGCTTCTGATCTCAAACACATTCTTCAGTTTATCCCATGATATTACTGCTTGGATCTTCTCAAGGTCCACTGAAACCCATCATTCCAAGATCACATGGACTAGAAACATTAACTAATTTATCCAAAATGTTCACTTATAAAATTTTTCTTAAGTAAGATGGTCCCAAAGAGTTCCCAATACAATCCCAAATTGCCAATCGTGCTCCTGCTAAGATTTAAAATAAACCAAGCTGTCATCCAAAAATACCATGAAAAAACAATTGAGATACTAGTGGAACACTATATTCAAAAACACCGTTAGTACCAATGGAGAATTCATCATCCCAAAAGGAATGACCAAGTAATCAAAATGGTTATACCTAATATGGATAACTGTTTCAGGACATCCGCCTCTCTCACCCGGAATTTGTGATAACCATAACACAAGTCAACCTTAGAAAACCACATTTCCCCCTTTAACTGATCAATAAAGTTTTCAATTTAGGGAAAATATTTTTTATTCTTTATGGTTACCTAGTTCATATTCCGGTAATAAATGCACAACCAGAGATATCCATCGGGTTTTTTTACAAAAAAAGAACTAGGGTGTCTCAAAGATAGATGCTTGAGTGAACCATTCCTTTGGATTTCAGATCATCTAGTTGTACCTTTAATTCCATCAACTCAGCAGGGGACATATGATATGAGGGAAGAGATATCAGTTGTGTTATAGGTGCCAAGTATATAGATAACTTCACATCCGACTATAGAAGCAAGCCTACAAGGTCATATGAAAACACCTCTAGAATATAATCAACCATAGAAAGAAATCCACCCCCATGAACACCACCACCATCCTCCAACATGAGTGATCATAAATAAAAAAACATCACTACCAAAATCTAGAAGTGGAGGTCTTACATGACCCAATAGAGGATCCCATTCACCAGGAAAGTCTTAGGTACACCCATTAGGTATTATAAAACTCACTCACACCCTATTGAAATAGATATGTTCTTTAAAAGAGAACTATAAAATCCCTAAAGAGGAGTACATGAAAGAGGTCTATTTTCAAAAATAAAAAATAATACCCTAGTTTGACCCTTAACATGGTGAGTGCAAAAGATGGAGACCTGAAACCCTACTATTTGTTCTTATCCAATGGTGTTACTAACTCCATTTCATACGAAAAATATCTCATTATCTAAATCCAAAGCATTAAAAAGACATGTAGAGATAAATGAAACATAATAACTAGAATCAAACAAAACAATAGATAAGGATGATGCAATGAAAATAGTACCTCAGAATATCAAAGGTCCCACATCTAATTTCATTGGTGCTAGATCCACCACATGAAGTTGAATCATCTCAACTTGAGACTGAGAATGAATAATATCCTACAACTCTACCTTGAACAAACTCTTACCATAAGATGAACCATCCATGAAACCGTGACATCTGAATAGAGAACCCACTGAATTGGATGATTTGGACTGGGATTCCATCCCCTTAGAATCCATATATCATGAACCCATCCTATAAGGACATGATAGTTTTCAGAATTGTTTGAAGTTTCCCATAGATCCACATCAATGATAGAATTTGGGTGGATATGTGCATGTAGTTTTTATGTTCCCTACCTTTCCACATTGATGAAACACATATGAACTTTTATAATAATCCATAAAATATGATAGTTGAGAAGGGTGGAATGAGATTCCACCCCCATATTCCCTTAGTCATACTTCTTCCTCTTATTATCTCATGAGATACTACTGCCCACTACTGATGCAACCCCAAAGGAACTAAAACCTCTCTTTTGTTAAGTATCCACCATTCAAGCATGTAAAACAAATTAAAAATATGTTTTCATCTTAAAAATAAATATATGGCCACAACCTCCTCTCAATCTTCCAACTATTCAACTTTTCATTGGAAATTATTTCTTATGTGTGACAAACTAGATCAACAAAGTTTTTGGCATACTGCATCGTGAAATGGTTTCCCTAAAGAAGGTCCATGAACTCCCAAGATCTAATATAGGATAAAAAACTAGGATAATACTTCTTGTAAAAAACCTTAAAGTATTTCAAACCTATCTTCTCGTTATTTCTAGCTTACAGCATTGAGTCCCACCACCTCTAACTAAGAACTTATAGCAAGGACAATGCACATTTCAACCTGACTACCTCAGGAGTAGCAAGGAAATCGAAAATAATAACTATCCTGTCATTTAATGGCTATTCTTCTTGATATTATGTTCCCCATAAAAAATAAAGAGGCTTTTTATTGAGAAACTCTTGAGCCTTTTAATTTCTAGGACCGGTCTAGACTTCTCTGACCTGAGCATGGCCACATCTCGACCCTTTTCCCAAAGCATGGATAGCCTGAACCATAGCTTCCACTAGCCTATGATCGATTAGTGAGGGATAATTCTCTCTAATCTATTCCCATGATTGAACATGAATTCTCTAGGGGGACATCTTTCTACAAGAAGCAATAACCATAATAAAGACCATCAAAACAACCATTATGAAAATTTTATGCAATAACAACAAATATCAACATTCCATAAATCCAAAAAAAAATAAAACACATCACATTAACATAACAACCAAAACAGTTCCCCTCCACCCAGTGTCTATAAAAAGTATGCATCCTGTATGTCTCACCTAGAGGAGAAGTGAAAAAAAAATACCAAAATAATATGGAAACTCAAGATATATCACAAGGTGTGCTGGCCAAGCACCATAGGCGAAACCAGAACCTCAATACCTTTCCATACTAGATCTAGTATATCCGAAATTTTCCCAAAATATCTTGACCCGAAAAGAGCGTAACCTGGCTCTGATACCATTTTTAAAAAACTAAGCTGGGTTTCCATCCAACCTGATACTAAACCCTATCTATGGAATGGCTCAATGGGCATTACTAATCCCCACAGGCTATAAAATAGAGATCGAGTGTTAATAATATATCATTGGAATTATTTTACCCATTTAAATTATCATAAACAACCAAATATAATAAATAAACCAAAATTGAACAATGATAACAAAACATGAAATACCAATTTTTAAATTCAATGTTTACAACATTTAAACAAAAAAAGGTATACAGTAAAAAGGGAACATGACACTATCCCAAAAAACCACCACGAATCAAGATGAGCACCAACCCCAAGACTACACCACAACACCTATAAGGGAAAACCACCATCATCCCAAACCACCATCTCCAAAAATCATGTATTTACCTATGTCAAACATAACCGACTCTACTTACACCCAAATGTGTAAGTAGGGTGTGATCCAAAGCCTATTATGATTTCACCCAATAAAGATATTCCATGCCAAAACATTATAAGATAACTTACATGAATGTATTTTAAAGGTAATTCAAGAAATATTTTTGTGGAAAACATTTTAAAGGGAACAAATTTCATAATAATATCCTTTTTAAAGTAAGAAAATTCTTTTCTTCTAAAGTAAAATAGAAAGTTTACTATATGCCAATGGCAAGTATAATATCACAATAAATATCTATGTCATGTGAGAACCCTATAGGCACTAGATCAAATGGGACACTAGGTACATCATTTATTAGGGAAACGTGGTCTAACAACCATAACCAACAGTGTTCTAATTCATGATCAACTTATAGGGAAAATCCAACATAAATAGTTGTCTCCAATCATTATCATAATCTATTGAGAGTTTTAATCATAAATCCATCTAGATGAATCTAGTAAAAGATACTTCCAAGTCAACTAGCATACTAGTCATAGTCCTCCCACCAAGATATCGAGGTTTCTCTTCATGCTCATTTTTGATTCCACATATCACATATAACATCATTTTCAAATAAACATAAGAAAAACACCATAAAACACATGATAAACCACTATTTCCACATCCAAAACCTATTTTGGAACCATACTTACAAAACATCCATTTCAAAATAGTTTTCACACCATCTACCCATTTTTTTAAACACCTTCAAGACATAAAACAAAGAAGCACACATGAAACACACAAGGAACATAACCAATTTCCATTAAAAACGATTTTTCCACACCAACACAGCTTAAATAATTTTGATAACACATGTTTTCACCTCACACATAACACATAGAACATAACCAAGGATAAAAAAGAATACTGAAATTACCAAATAATGTTTAAGAATGGTACCAACCACCTCAAATAAAGAAACTTATGTAAATCAAAGAGAAATAAAAACCACACCACCAAGGGATCCTATAAAGGAAATATTGAAAAAAAATCAATATCAAACACTAAAAAACAAGATCCAACCCTCAAAATGTCACTGACCTTCACAAAACATGAAACCCCAAGAAAGAAGGATAGAACCCCTAGAAAGAAGGAAGAAATCAAGAGATGATGGACTTAATTGAAAATTTGAGGAGAAACCACACCAAATATTCCCAAAAAATAGAGGTAAAAGGTGGAAAGGAAGAGGGTTGGAGGCACCTAGGGATGTAAATCCTAAGTATAAAATAAAATTGTGGATTTGGGGGTTAAATTCTGAGAGAAAACATCCTATATTTTAAAAAAAATTACTGACCTAGAAATGATTGAATGTTTTCTCACATGTATTTCCAAAATTTGAAGAAATCATGCACCCCTTACTATCCAAGAGGAACGTACAACACATTTAGCCTATATGGTTTACAAAACGTCTACTAACTATGCAATAAACCTCTTCCAAAAACACTATTTGGACGCACAGTTACTTTGGCAAGGGTGCACGGTTTGAAAAAACATGTACCAACCATTAACCAACTAATATTTACCCAAATTTTATTATTTTTCTCAAAAAAATTGAAGGATATACCAAGGGTAAATATAGACCAAAAATAAATAGAAAAATAACTTAAAAGGAAGTCATGGATGTGAAACTGCTACTCTAAAAGAATAATCTTTGGAATAGTGGAGGAAAATTAAATATTTTCAAAATAATCTCAGCCAGATCCTCCTAGACTCCCAAATGCAATTGATTAATTATATTCATTATATTCTACTCTTTTTATGATTCTTTCATTTCCTAGGTCAAAAGTTTCCTACCTGAAGCTTAAAAATGAAATCCCCCTTACCGGGGGTGTAGGAAATAATGAAATAAAAATATTTTAGGTACTAAAAACATTTCCTGTTATTAGGGTTCAGATACTTTTGAAATATGGTAAATATAATGATTTTTATAATTGAAATTAATCAAAAACATTTATCTAAATAGGTAATTATTCCAACTCTTTAGAGAGTGAATCACAACTATGAGTTCAAGGTCTTGGGTGGGATATTTCTTCCTATGTGGCATGAGATTTTGGGAACCTAAATATTTACAATGATAAACTAACATAAGAACATTAGCCAAAACTTAAATAGATACTTTAAAAATGACTGTATAACCCTATCTAGTCTATAGAATAGTAAAAACTAGTGAAAAAGCAAAAATATGTTTCAACTCATCAATAGAATTATAATATTTCACATCCCATAATAAATTCACTCAATTATGGGTGAGAGCGATCATCAAATTATCCATATTTGAGAATTAGTTAATGAACATGTGATAGTACCCATCTAGGCCCAAAAATCTATAAATATTGAAAACATTATGTTGTAGAAACCATGTCATGAAAACCTCCACCTTATTAGTATAGAATAAAATAATAGGTTTCAAGACCACATGTCCTAAGAATGTCACTTCATGAATCTAGAAATGATTTTTTTATAGATTGATAGAAAGCTAGTGATTCCATAAAATTTCTAAAACTACTCTAAAATGAGGAACATGTTTTTCCCATATTTGTGACTAAATCAAGTTGTCTCCCACAAAACCCCCATTAACATATATAAATTCTCATTGAATATCATTTTCATTAGGGACTTAAAACTTATTGGAGACATGGTTGGAAAAAGACACATAACATGGTGCTCATAATGATCATTCCTACCACTAAAGGTGGTGTATGGGATGTTGGATTCTTTAATTCACAAGTAGAAATTAAAAGAGTAAAGATCAAACATCAAGAAAAATTCACATTTCAAATGACCAAAAAATTAATTAATCTATGGATAAAGGTAATTTTTCCTTACAACAACTCGATTGAACATTCATTACTCCACAAAAATTTTATGTATTTCATTATTTTTTTTTAAAAATCATAGACACTACCAAAGGTGATACACATGGGTGAATAGATCATTTTCCTTAAATCATACAATTGAGTATTCAAATCATTTGGATCCATATTTTATGAAGGAATAATGATAGTCTGGGTACCTTGTACCATGTTAATAGATAAATATACATTCCCTATCAGTGGTAAAACATACAATTATAATGGTAAAAAATTGGGGAAAAAATTGGTGGAATATAACAACTCAATGATTCCCATTCCAAGTTAAAGGAAGAAAAAAATATTACCTTACCCAACTCTAATAAATATGATCTGAATCAACTCAAACTCATGTCCCATTCTCCCTGAAAAACACATAACACCCCATCAAAAATATGGAACTAGACCCACTAAAGGTACCTATAAATTTGAGCCTTATAAGAAATTATCCAATATATCCCAAGGATGATGTAAAGATGTATCATGTAGGGAACCTAAAATTTCAAGGTAATCATGATGTCAACTAATGAGAATGCACAGGAAGGGAATCAAGACCATTCTATTTATTCACTTCTTGGGGTATAATAATATCCATCAAATTGGACATAATATCTATATGAAGGATAAAATGGTTCACAATACGAGTCGATATTGTGGAGTGAGTTACACTAGTTTCAAATAAATAATTCTCCGATGATGAATCTATTGTGATGGCACATATCACTATCTCTAGAACCACATCTAATTCATCTATAGATTCATACACTACATGAAAAATCTTTATTATGGATGTATGTGGTTGTAACCACTTAGTAATTAAAGGATACTATTATATAAAACTAAATTTTATAAAATATATGAAAAAAATATGCAAGTAGCTTGAACGAAATTATGTACAATAGTTATTAGGTTTCTTATTTAAAACCCAAATATGATTCCTAAACATTCCACATTGCATGCAAGTCAAAGGGCCTCTTATAGTAACCGCTAAACATATGGATGAAGTCAATTGTCAAAATCCACCACATGACTCAACACACATTTTATTTACATTAATGGAAGTAATAGAACATACAATAGGAATAAGAGAGACTCATATCATCCTCGAAATACTAGTTAGGTCAACTTCATCCATCAACACTCCATCCAGAATGTCTAAATATGATATGAGTTTCAACATTAAAAAATGACAACAAACATCTGATCAAAGACCCATCTGAAATCATTAATCCTTTTACTTAATATCTATCACCACCTCAGGAGAAAACTGAACATGTTCAACAATGAAGTGTCCATACTAAGGCATGGTTTTTCCACCTTACTAGAAGTTGATAGACTATAAAATAATCTAAGACTATGGATTCAAGATAAATATACACTATGAATATATATCTAAATTCATTCCACAACAAGGATTTATTTTTATTTACTATAACCATAGAATCCATGCATCTCATGCAAGGACCATCTATCATTATGGTAGTAGAAATCAACTTGACTGAATCAGGTGTTTCAAAGAACACAAAAATAAACTCAATAATTTTCCAAAAATCCTTAGTCTCATGAGGATTATTTTATCCTTGCAATAATGGTGGTTTATAACGATGAAAATCTGGATCATGATATCTTACTTCATCAATGCCAGGTTTCACTACAGAATCCTGAATAGTAATATGTGAACAAACCTATCCTAGAGATTGGATAAGACACCCAAAAATCTCAATAATACCATGATAAAATATAGGATTCATTAGCTATGGCTCAACAATAGCTTCCTCTTGTAGTCGATTCAAGGGTCTCATCAGAGGAAATATTCTTTAATAACAAAATTCATAGGGAA
Organism: Viscum album; assembly: GCA_963277665.1. NCBI lineage: Eukaryota > Viridiplantae > Streptophyta > Magnoliopsida > Santalales > Viscaceae > Viscum > Viscum album. The sequence goes on from OY728140.1 coordinate 2,055,143,913, forward strand.
CATAAAAACATCAGTAATGATACTCATAACACCATCTAAATAAATAAAAACCAGAATATTAATATACTCCTATCAAAATAGGAAAATACAGTATATTTTTCAATTATTCCTCAAAGATAATTTTTATAAACACCTATGGTGACTTATGACTCACTATGATGAGAGTTGTTGATGAACACACTCGTAAGAACATTTTATTTACTAAAAATCTTTCCTCATGTCTATTTGGATATCCTAGATTAAATTATAAAATTATGTAAAGACACAAAACCTACTCTTTATACCATTGTTTCATTAAATTTACTAGATTATCTTGTACAATAATACCTAATCCGGTCATAAAATATCATGTAGGGCATTCTGGATCCCCATGGGTAGGAAAAAAGAACATAGAATAATATAAAATGTCAAGGGGAATGGTTTTTACACTATAATTATGAAACAATAAAAGATAAAATATTACATAGTCGATATATCAAACACTCCTCAATGATATTATTATCACAAGAATACAGATTAACATCACAAAGTAAAACATCATCCAAAAGGAAAAAAATATCTATAAAGAAATTGTATCCCAATCTCCACGAAACAAGTGGACCATATCTACACAAGTCACAACCATCACTGTAGAGTCCCATAGATAAATCAAAACCACTAACTCAATGTGGAACATTCCATTTCCTTAGACCTTCCATAAAATAATCTATAAACTTCTAAAGAAAAAGGTAGCATGTGAGTTGTACATCCTAGTAAATTCTCACCAATTACTCCATAATAAATACCATGAAAATTAAACCATTTTTATTTAAATTTAAATGAATGAATGTATGTAATTTCTTTTACATATTTTAATCCAAAACATTCCATCAAATTAATAGATGGTGGATATATAAAAAAAATTATTAAATAATTAATTTTTAGAAAACATCTTGGAATTGAAAAAAAAGATATTTCTACAAAAATGAAATATTTAATCAATTCAACCAACAACAAGAACTATATACATATTATATGAGTTATTTTAGTTCTAGGATCTCATATAATATCACAATTCAGTTATCAACTAAGACTAATCAATGCATCTAAATGTCCCCAGGGCTCAGTCCTATAGGAAAAATCAATCAATGTCTGATTGGGGAAAATCATGTTGAAATATGTTTCTTTATATTTTTTATAGTCAATCCATTTACAATGAGTCAATTTCCTTGTGTGCTTTTAATAATCCTCTAATAACTACTCAGGATCACACATGCTTCAATAAATCAAAAAATCATTGGTAATTCACTCAATTCAATTCAATTCATCACCAAAAGTTCAAATACCCAATTTCAAGTTCAACGTGCCCTTTAAATTTTAAAACAAAACCATGGGATTTCATCATGTTTATTCCATTCAAATAATAATTCATTTCAATCCAATTTTTTCAAAAATCAATAGTCAAATAATTTCATTAGATAATATTTCAATTCTAGACAATTTTATTTTTGAAAAATCTGACCAAAAATTTATATTTCATTGAAATTGGAGGGTTTTCAAAATTAACATTCCCTTTTTAAATAAAAAAATCAATTAGTTTCAAATCATATTTCTATAAATAAAGATCAAACTAAATTCAATTCAATCAAGAAAATTACGGTGTCAATTATAGGGAAAAGTCTTATGGAACCACCTAACTTTAATCACATGATTGATTGAATCAACACCCATGATGGAAAAAGACAATGGAGGGATGAAGGTAAAGAAGATGAAATTTCGATCCATATTTTAAATATCCATCTGATTATGATCCATAAAAATTCGGATCTAATCCGTCAACCACATGAGGATTCACCGCATTTGAACAGGTAGAGAAATATAGGAGAGAGAAAACCCAAATCCTGGGAGAAACCACATACTAAAGAGAGATCAAGATATTGAACAGAAAAATATATTCAGAAGTAGGGAGGTTTAATGAGATAATAAATACCCAATATTTCCTCCAAAATCAAATTAATTTGATTATAGTCGAATGGGGTGTGGTTATAAGTTAAATTGGGGGTCATGGTATTTTAATTAAATTTTACATTGAATTAAAAACATATGAATAAATTTTTTGAGTTGAGTTTCATGGTTAATAGAAATCATGAACCTTAACTATAAAATACTGTTGTAATTTTGGAAAGGGTTCATGATTTTTCCATATGGTTAAACTAACAAAGAACCAAACTTCAAAATCCCTATGTCTAAGGGTTCATGACTTAATGGGAGTGGCTTCAAGGTTTGGACTATCTATTCACCCACTTCTAGTGCACCATGACATGGTTCATGGTTTTAAGGGTAAGTCCACAAAGTTTTGATGAATTTTACTCTACCCTTTATATCAATAACATAGGTAACATGGTTTTCTAGGAAAAACCACACCGTATTCCCAAACCACAAACCAATCGTGTATAGTATCCAAAACATCCAAAATTTCTCAAAAGTAACAAAAAACCTACAAAAACAAGTTTAAAAAAAAGTATGATAAAAATGTTTTTAAAAATACCTGAAATAAATTAATGGGAATTTACATTCATACTCTAAATATATTCATGGTACCCAACATAAAGCTTCACCATTAACAAAAAAACATTCAAATATATTTTTCTTAAATACTCAAATCCCTTGATGGATTGATTTATTAAATGAATTTACCTTATTTTTATTTAATATTTCTTCCACTTTAATATTTTGTTTCTAAATTATAGAATAAATAAAATAAACATAGAAATTGGGGATGAACCCTGTTCAATGAATACATTTTATTCATAATTATAAATTTAAACCAATATTTTCTCAATATAAATTCCCTATGTTATTTTCTTATTTCTTATTCAGGATTAAATTTTATTTGTAGTTTGTCATTTTTAAATCAAAAAAACATGATATTCACCCATTTTATTTGTGATAAAATACTCCCTTGATATATATTATTGATATTTTTTGTTAAAAATTGATTACACACCATTAAAAAGATGTTACAAATGATACAAAATTAAAATTAGTTGTATAAGGAAGCTAATAACCAACTGATTTAGAAAATTAAAATAAAGTCAAAATTTTCACAAGTTTGGACTTACATACGTTCTATTCTAGAAATAAATGAAACAAAATAATAGTAGGACGAATCATGGGTATTTGAAATAATATATAATACATTTATAGGGTTTCTCCTTTATTGTAGGTTCTCAAATTCTCCACTATATGGAAAATGTGGAAAAGAAAATATAAAATTATTTTACCTTATTCCCAATGCTTAATATTGACATGAATATGTTAACTATAATGTTATTTCTATTTTCTAAATTTAAGATAAATGGTTTATACCTTTTAATTAGGTTACGACTACAATTTTTTACTATTGTATGATTTCACTAAAATATATGGACTAACTATTTTTCAAACTCTAAATACAAAAAAAGTTCAAAATAATTCACCACATCATAATTCAAAAAGATTAAAAATTCAGTATGAGAATCTAACTCCACCCACTACATACAATAAAAATAAAACATTACCCTCAAAGGATGAAAGGGTAAAAAAATGTTTGTATGAAAAAATATATTAAAACGGTTACAGGAATGTACTTAATTATTTTCTTGATTTCTAAAATATTTAGTACATTAATGTTATATTGAAGTATTCTATTATAATTATATAGTAAAAATATATTCCTTATAGATCAGGGCATCATGTACTCCTTGTAGTTTATTTTATTATAACCAATTATTTATTTTTACTACCACAACCCCTACATCCATTGATTTAATTATTATACCATGTGAATGTCATTTTCCTCTAACTGAATTGTGATATAATGGTAAAATGAATACTTTTAAATATAATAATTAATAGAAACACAAAAATTATATTGTAAATTAAATAATTAAAATAATATACTCATGTATAGGTTCTCCATTGATTTATGATCATCAGATATATATATCAACATTGATTCAATATTGGTTGTCTTCTATTACATTAATATGGCTACTAATGAAATTAAAACCATTTGAATGTAAATAATTTTCATGCTAATTCTACATATGGGTATTATAGGAAAACATTACAAATAAATTTAAACAATTAAATATTCATTGAATTTCATGATGGAAGAAATTTATATGATGTTTAAGTGTTTATTATTGATATCTATTTTTGTAATTTTCCTTGTATTAATAATTAAGATCAAAAATTTATATTATAAATATTATCAATATATTACATATGAAAAAATATTTACATTAAATTAATATAAATAGAAATATATACAAATTAAAATACAACAGTTGGACATATTAGTATTCCATAAGCCACTAAAATTTTCCAAATTATGTTTTTTATTTTTCTTATTATTTTACATTATTACTTAAAATATAATAATTGTTAACATATTACATTAATATTGGTGATGAAACCACTACTTTATTCATAGTTGTTATATGTTGTAGTTTGATGAAAGAGTTAAATGATACAATAAAAAAATACCCCTAGTTTTTCACTATATTATTCTCTTAGTAAAATAAAACTACATAAATTTGATACCCCACCTGGGTACCTAAAATCCCTGATTTTTTATGATAAGTAAAACAATGTAAAACAATTTTGGTATCATATCCACCTTTTAATTATTATTTTCTCATTTATATAAATTTGATGAATAATTGATAATTCTATGAATACTAGAGGAGGATCTTAAATTTATATGGTTAATGGAAAAAAAATATCACCATATTGGATGCTTATTTCAAAATACTAATAAACCATCGTAATTACCCCAAATATTTTTTTTGGAAAAATCAATCAATGGAAAAAATAAAATATTTTTTAAGGTTTTTTAACTCTATTTCAATTATTCATTCATATTTACTTGTTTTTTTTAATTTAAAATATATATTTTTTTCCATAGTTATAACAAAAATTAAATTTATTTCTCTATCATCCAAATCATTATAGAAATTTTAAAATATATTTTTGATGAATTAAATCATTTAATTAATTACTTTATAACTGCAATGAAGTTATTCAATACAAATTATATCCCATATTTGAAGCTATAGTTAATTAAATAAACAAGATTAAATTTTCATACATAAAACTTTCCAACATCATTGTAAATTACTTAGTTAATAGTTAGTGATATAGAAGATGTTAACAAAGATATAGATATCCTTAGACAAACATGATCAGCTAACTTTAAACTTATATATGATCTTCCACTTCTATATATTCTTTTGAAATATCCCTTATTTATTCTAATGGGTAAATATGGGTATTCTAATAATGGTTATCAATGTTCTTATTCTGTGACATTAAAAACTCAAAAAGTAAAAAATGAGTGTTTATTATGTACCATATTCAATTCAATAAATATTTAGTATGTGTTACTATTACATTCAATAAGCCTCATATAATTTTTTGTATTTGATTGGTGTATAATGGTAAGATCTCACAGCCATTACTTCATTTTATTTATAAAAAACAAGAGCTAACTGATATAGTGGTTTTCAATAAGAATACATAATATGTGAGAATTATTGTGAAAATTTTAGAAAACATATTATTTTACCTTCATCTTTACCGGTGGACCAAGATATATGATTCATAATTTTCAAAATGAATGGGAAATTTAAAATTGGTTTGACTATCCATATCTTTTCCTAAAATTCACATGAAAAATGTGTTGGCCTAATATTACATGATTTTTTAAGAGTAATATCATTTATCTAGTGTATTTCATCCAAATACATTCATCAGTTTTCAATATCAAGGTTGGCCATTTAATGATTGACTTAAAAGATAGATTTATTTTTGGAATGTAACAATCATGTATTATTTTTTATCTTTGAGATTAATTTAATATGATTTTGTTGAAATTTTTAATATGTAATTCAAGTAAATGTGATCTAATTAATTAGGTAGTTGTACACATAATTGAATTTAAAAAATATGTCTTTCATCATATACATATACTTGTATTCCTTGAACCCCCATATAAAATTTCAACAATTTCTTCAAAAAATTTGATTTATTCATATGAAATACTTGATAAAATAATGTGTCTTCTTTTAAATGAATTTTTTTAAAATTACATGATTCGTATACCATATGGTACTTATAATCCATGACCACCTTTCATGAAAAAATGTAATTTTTCATAGATTTTACAAAAAATATTTTTTGGTACATCATGTTTGGATGTGGATGGATATGCTACATTTAAAATATGATATAGTGGTTGAATTTTATAAATGAATGGTATTGAACTGAAATATTGTTATATTTTCCCTTATTATCCAAATTCATTGGTTAGATACTAGGAACACCCTGATATTGAAATATTTAATCACTCAGGTTCAGTAATTTTTTTTTAAAATACAACAAAAAAGGGAATGAATGAGTCATAGTTGTGCAATATGGCGAAAAAAATATAAAGGAATGAAAAAAACATGTAGCTGAGATAAAAATGTATTTTGATTATCGATATATTTCACCATTTGAGGCTATATATATAATATATGATTATGATATCCATTTTAGGTTCACCCAATTGAGATATTGGACATCCATTTTAATAGTGAACAAAACATAAATTATTCATATATAGACAACCATGACTACATTCTATTGGAAAATACAATCTCCCTAACAATGTTCACCAAAAGGTTGGATAAAAACACTATATATCCTAAACCACTATGTCTCACATATGCTGAATTTATTAATTTTTTTTGTAATAATAGTCTATAATGATGATGGTATTCAAGTAAGGAATTTTTATTGATAGATTTCATTATGTTCCTCCCCCAATTGGGGTGCTATATTATCTTAGATCCATTCCCACTAAAGTTAGAGGTTCAACAACTTCTAATGATATCCTAACTATCAATTATACCATCCTTCACACCTTCTATGAAGCTTTCATTTCTTTGGGATTACAGAGGGATGATATATAATTCATTGAGGAAATTATAGAGGCTTAAATTTAAGAAATGAGGAATTCATTATGCATGTTTCTTGCTAATAAGGTATTCTCAGAAAAATTTTCCTGACCAAACCTTTTATAGAGTAACAACTATAATATTGTTTAATTTTTTTAATATATTCAATGAAAAATTTTATAATTACAACATATATGTATTATGTATTAATATATTTCTTTATCTTGTTTATATATACTTCTTCTAATGTAACATTAAATTACATAATGAAAAGAGTTACCATTTTAATATTCTTATCATTAATGGTATTTATATTAAATTGTTAGTTTGTATGTATATTTTTACTCCATTTTATATATATTGAATAAGTATTATTCCATCTAATATAATCAATGTAACATGATATTTACTCATTACATAAATTTTCAAATATTTCAGTGTGTGTTTAATAATACAATCACCATACTACTAGTCTATATACTTTTTACACAACATTTTTTAATTATCTAAATAAATAAACATATAATATATATTTATATTTCCCAAAGTTATTTTAGTTTTATGCATTTCATTTTGTTGTGAATAGTTTACCCAATGAATTTAAATTGGATTTTAGTAATGAAAATATTCATTTAGAGTGGTTAAGTTCCACAATTTCACTTTCAAATGCCTAATTACATGAAAATATTAACCTTTTTTAATCATATCTATTAATTACTTAACTTAATAAAGTATAAATTGTATGTCTATTGATACATGACCATTACTATATGCAACAACATGAATGTATACCCACTATTACATTCCCTTGGTATTCCCACTACCATATGAAATGTAGTTAGATTTTGTAAAACCTTTACATAGTTTTATAAAAATAAATTATTGATATAAATGAAATATATATTTTTTTCAATTTAAAAAAAATAACCAACTTATTCAAAGAATTAAAAACTATATGCCATAACCAAACCATCATTCTTTTTTCGAAATAGGTAACTCAATATTAGAATTTTAACTACATTAAATTATCATTTTTCTATATCTCATGTATATCCCTGAAAGTATTTTTCCTTCACTTATTATAATTAAATTATTTTATAATAAAAAAATTTATTCATATCTAATAAGATTTTATGATAATATAAATACTTCTCAAAAATCACCAATTGTAACAACATGAATTATTGGATATTTATAACATTATTCACTATCATAGAAGAATATTTAATAATAATTCTCTCATGCCTCATCTAGATTCATTTAGTACATTAATTTGAATGAGATTAGTTACATTATAATAGAATCATAATATGTAAATCTGAGGAGAATAATTTTTTATTCTACAAGGAAAACTAACTTGCGAATAATAAAATATGGAAACCATAATTATTAATGAATTTAAAACTCCCACTAGAGGTGTTTTCTTTATACCTTAATATGGATTAATCGGTAAAAAATTCTAATGGAAAGTAAAATGACACAACATATTTTTAAGGAAATATTGTACATTAAATAGTATCAAGTTGAATAGAATCCTGGATGATTCTTTTTGAGAGAAAAAAACTCTCAATTTTATATTAAAATTGTATTTATATAAAATGTAACATGAAACATATAGTCCGAAAATGAATTGAATAAAAAATTTCAAAGAAAAAAACTAATAATTTTTTTACGAAGAACACATGGTAAAAAATATTTATTTGACTCATTATTTATTACATTGAGTGACATCATGTCAGTAAATATTTTTCATAATTATGATATACCATATAGAGGAAAAATGTTTCTATGGTAGATGATAATCATAGATTTTACCAGTTTCACATCATGAGAACAAATGTGATATAATATTTTAAAGTATAAATCACTATTATCTATAGAAAAATTGTGGTGTTCTTAAACTCATAGTGAACATGAGACTAATTTCCTCCAATAACTCAATAAACTATTCATAAATCCAAGATATTTCAATACAGATTATGTAAATTAACAATGGTGTGCATTGGTGACTGAACAGATGGAGAAATAGAAATTCACATTCTAAAAGATTGTTTACTTACTTCATTTCAAAATACAGTTAATTCAATTGTTGAAATAATATACCACTATTTATCTATGAAGTATGATTGTATAGAATAATTAATGGAATAAGATATTTTAAAAACAACATGAAATGTTTTCCAATAGACGAATGATTACATTTTAACATTCATTAATGGAGAAGATAAGGTTTATCTCATTTCTAATTCATTCTATCAAACATGTTTAGAAAGAGACAAAACAGATAACTTATATACATGCGAAATTCTAAATAGAATAAAAATATCTAGTTTTATATTTCATAAATTAATTATTGATATGGTGGTACCCATTATATTATTGAGAAATGTAGAAAAACATTATTTAATTTTTAATCAAAATATTTTCTTAGTCATATATTTGGGATATCATGTAATTAGAATTCAGATACAAACCAAGACTTATTCAGGGATAAATTGTTTCATAACTATATTAAATATGAGTCATTCAAATTCTAAGTGGACACCCAATCTTGAAAGGAGACAATATCCTTTAACTATTTCATTCACAATGAATATTAATAAATGTCTAGAAAAATATATTTCATTTTTTAGAATATATAGATGAGAATTTTTTTTCATAGTTTGTTATATGTAGAAATATCCTGAGTAACTAACATGGTAGGATTAAAATTAAAAATATGTGATAAGGATAACTAACAATTTTGGTGTAAAATGATCATTTTCTACAAATAAATATTTTGATACTTTCATTAGGTATAATAAACTTTTAACTATTACATCTAGTTCAAATTTATAGCTTTAACATTATATTTATTTTTTGTTAATAATTTCATAATGATGACAACTTTACTAAAAAAATTGTCTTAAATTTTAATTTAGTTTCATAAAAATGGAATATTTCAATAATCAATTATGAAAAATATACATTGAAGAAGATTAAATTTTTAAAATTGAAATCCAAATCATTCAGATTTGGTTAAAAAGTCATCAATAATCTCAAATAACATAGAAGTCATTTATTTTCTAATTATAAATGAAATTGTGAGTTAGATATTATATATTTATGTTGCAATTTATAAATATTAAAATATAAGCGCTCGTATACATTGAATTAAGTAATATTTCTACATATTTTTTAAAGTTAGTTAATCATTCCACTGTACCTATTTGTATTTTTTTGATCTACTAACTTATGTATGTTAATTATTTAATATGTATTATATCATTTGTTAGTAGAAAATTATAAAATTATTTTTTCCTTAAAATGATGTACGTTTATTACTCACAGTTTTTTATTACTCTTTCTAAAACAAACTATTAGTATATGATGTTATGTTTATTCTGTGTTTGTGGGATACAAATCATACATATCTATTAGTAATAAAATATTTTGTGTGGAGTTTAATTTTATAATCATTAAGAGATACAACAGATCATCATAATAAATACATATCAAAGGATATTTATTATACTAATATATTGCATTTACTATAAGGATATATATAAGATGCAATGAGTTAGTATATGATGATATACAGTCTAATAGATTATACTGTTATATGGATATATACTGATATCAATCAGATATCATATGATCTATTATAAATCTGATGTAATTTGTTAGTATATTAATGTATTGTAATTGTCATCAAATTAAATATATTGTTTTACTAATATATTTCATTCATTTTATCTATGTGATCAACAATCCATTATACATGATGATCATTATATAATATATTGGATACAAGTCATATTTAATGTATTAGAAAACCCATATAATTTTATATAGAGTTTAACTTAATGTTATCTCTAATGATATATATAGATAAATTTAATGTTTCATCTTCTCTCTATCTCTTTAGGGATTAATATCTGATGTAATTTTCATGATAACCCATCATATTTAATTTTTTTGAGTGATACATTAGTTTGATGTATTTTTATTTTAGTAATATCTTTTTAATTATTCTTCATTGGTTGTATCCTTTTATTAAGTGATGATGTATAATCTATTAGAAATAGTTTAATTTTATAATCCTAACTAGTTACAATAGTTCATCATAATAAATACATTTGAATATCGATATATATAAACTATTTAATTCAGTAGGAAATTATTTCTAATAAATGTATGTTATATATAAATATAACAATATAGTAATAAATACATCCATTAAACTATGTTTTCTACCTCTCTTACTCTCATTATATAATTATGCATTACATTTATGAAATTTAGGAAAAAAATTTAAAATTGTGGTAAATATGTTAATATATCAGTAAGAAAATTGATAGAGCACATGAAATGATAGTGTACTCTTAGAGTATGAATTATATCACCCTAAAATATAACCCACTATATTTATTGTATCACACTACATAAACTGTATATCTCTGTATTCATTGTAGTCATAGAGAATTAATTTTATCTCACAATATACATTGTATCTCACTAAAATTTATAGGAATATACTACTGTATACATTGTTTCAGATAGAGTGTGTTGTATCTCAATGAAATGAATTAGAATATATAGTATTTAGTGAAATTTATTTACCACTATATTTTTTCAATGAAATTTATTTATTAAAATTGAAATAAAATCAATCATTTTATTTTATGTCTCCTGAAATTTTTAGTTTCAATATACTATATTAAATGAAATTTTCAGTTTATATCATTTTCAATTTACTCAAATGTTAATATATTATATTCAATTAAATTTATTGAATAAATCTAAATTTTTATTAAATGAAATATTCGATTCAATTTATTTACTTCAATCATCATTATTTTTTTGAACTTATGAGTTCTATTAAAATTGGAAGGAAATAGCTATTCATGAAATTATTAGTGGGCTTCATCTTATAACAAAGGAAAAAATATTCTATGATATGGGTTGTGTTATGTGATATAAAACTTTCATAACACTAAAATAAAAGGGAATCCTTATGAAATCCATCAAAAGTAAAAAACCATTTTTAACATCATAACTAATTTAAAATTATCTTACATGAAATATCATTATTTTAGATTCAATTCCATTATGTTTTATTACATAAAACACAATAGGGTTCCAGAGAATTTTTTGATATATATATTTTCTATTAGTTTTATCATTTGACAATAGTATACTTCCTTATTTTTATTTATGTTACACTTCACCTAATGAGAATATTATATTGTATGTTATTGTAAAGCTATGTCTTCATCAATTAATCCAAGCATGGGGAAAGATAATAGGAGAATACAACCAAATACGGTTGATTAAAGGTAATTTGAAATTCAATTTTCATACATTTTTACCATAACATTTAATTGTTAAATTTATCTTAAATTTTGAATTAAATGTTATAGATGAATCACTATCTGCTTCACTTTGGTGGATGCATTTTATAGACTACAACATGACTCCAATAAGATGAAAATGAACCAACTAAAATTTTGGTCCTAGAACTTTTCCATGCAAAGTGACTCAGTATTATATTCTTTCAATATTCTGTAAATATTAAATATCAAATTCTTACATAAAAACATTGAACTGTTTGATCATTGAATATCATTAAAATTTATTTAGACATTGTAATTTTTACCAAAATTATGAATGAAAAAATGGGTTTTCTCAATCCAGAAATTCCAAGAGTGTATTATTTTAGAAAATAGTAATATTTTTTCTTACTCATCTCAAATTAGAATATTTATTTTTTATAATATCTATGATTTGTAACTTAATATATAATGATTTATTTCCACTAATCTCTTAATCATTGTGAATTTTTGAATTTTATATCTATATATACATATTCATCAATAGTACCTACAATGATTATTATTTTCCCACCATTTCCTTGTGACTATATCTATTTATGCTTTAATATTCATAAATTAGTGTTTTTGTTTCATTTGAAAAATTAATGACATTACTAACTCATTAGTTTGTTGACAACACTAAAAAAAGTGAGAAATTGAGCACATAACCCTCAATATATTTTATATCATCTGGAAAATTATTCCAGATAATAGATAAGAAGAAAACAATAGTATAAATTTATTCATCCATAGAGGTTAGATAACAGATTTCATTAGTGGAAGTTCCATATTTAATATTGACTCATCATTTATTGAACTAAAACATGGTACACATTAATTATTTATTTATTAGATTATCAGTTATGAAGCTCACAAGAGTGTATTGTAAAAAAAATTCAAAGAAACTACAAATTTTATTATGAATAATTAATTTCTTTTAAAAATAATGTATATTACTTGATTATAAACCTTTGGTGTGATAACTATAATGCATCACCACCATTGACTATCCCTTTATAGTTTTTTAAAATTTTAATTATCATATTCAATTTTAATAGTATTTATTGATGACCACATTATAGTATGAAATGATCGGTAACTTTTAATGAATTTAATAGTAATTTTTACCATATAAATATCATATAGAATTAAAAAATCTTTATCAATTGGTTATTACAATATAAACAAAGTAAAATTTCCATCTTATATGATCTATTGAGACATTAAATGTTGCACTACAAAAATATCAATTTACAACATATTTAAAATAAATAGAAACATGGATTAACTTGAACACATTATTATTTGAGATAATAAGTCTATCTACAAATCAAAGACAATGATTGTAACATCTTGAGTTTTTTTAAAAAGAAATACTTTGTTCGATTGTGTATATGATACACCACATCAAGGTTAAATGAATAACTAAATATTAAAATTTAAATGTTACCATTATGACATAACTGTTAGAATAGAGGGTATGAACAAGATTAACTGAATTATGAAAATATTATTTACAAATATATATACAATTCTTTAAAAAATTAATTATAAAATAATGTAAATCCCTTTTTAAAATAAATGGAAATGGTTTTTTGAAAAGCAATTTAAATATGGACAGCTTTTATTCCAATAAATAAACTCATTAATATTATTGTATCATAATAATGATTTTTATATAAAATTATATATAATTATTAACATTCATCTTATGTTTTTTATAGATATGATATAAGAATATATTCAATTTTATGCATAAAATAATTATTTTTCTAAAAATAATATTTTCCCTCCTTTTCATGGAACACCAGTTTTAAATCTAGTTTTGATAATTATATAAATTATATTTGAAAAGATATAATTATAATTTTAAAATGGAATATAAAGTTTTACTTAGGATTAATTTATGGTAATTTTCTAATAAGTTTCATGTTTTGATGAAAAGTGAAAAATATAGAAATTAATTGAAAATTGATTTTTTTTGTATAAATAATTTATAGTGTCAAATTATATTTTTTAATTGTTTTAAAGTATAATTAGTTAAATTTTTATCATTTAATTCAATATAATTATTTTTAATCAATTTAACATTAAAATTTTATACAAAAAACAGGTTAATCTCTTGCATATTTTTTACTTTAAAAACCCATTTACTCGATCCTTCAATATGATTAATTTTAAAATAAATTTATCCAATTATATGTTTTGAGTTTTGAAACAATATTTCCTTATTTTGAATTTAAAGGTATAAATTTAGTATGTATTTTTCATTTATTTTTGGAAAAAATGAATAGTGACTTTATTAATTATCATTACACTATTAAGGGTAAATCTCGTAATTAAGTGTAAAATTACTATTATAAATACTAAAAAATTACCCTAAACCTTGTAATACTTTTATTATATGTATTATTTTATTCTTAAATCATCCCTGGTTCACTTTTGGGAGCTCTTGGATCCACTTGGATAATTTAATCTATTTATAGTATTTTATTCATCGAAAAGATATTTTTTTCATACTTTTGTTTTTAAAAAGTGAAATATAATTCCTATGGGGTTATATTAGATATATGTTATAATATAATAAGTATTTTGAAATATAAAATATTTATAATCCCTGCGTTAATTTATTTTTTATTTTTATAGTATACATATTTAAATCAAAGGCTTAGAAAATAATGATGCATTAATTATTTTATTAATGGAAATACCAGATAATTGATATTAAAAATATTAAAATAAATATAAGTTGATATAATTTGTACAATACATGAATTTTATATATTACTTTGACACATAATTGATTATATAAATGAGATGGTTCAAAGATATATATATATATATATATATTATATTATATTTTTAAATTGTCAGTTAATAAATAGAGTTAAAATTGACAATGATGAAATTTAAAAACAAATAATATATTATTAAATGATTTAAAATTCCAAAAATATAAAATTAAGTAAAATTATTGGTATAAGTATTTAAATTTCATAAATGACTCATTTATTTTTCCTTTATAATTTTATTGTAATTATAATAACCCATATATTGGAAATTATATGATATTAAAAGAACAGTTAAATGGATAAAATAAAGGTTAAAAAATGATTAAAAAATTATATTTTTTATTGAAAAATTTTATTTTTACATAAAATCATCATATATTTTAAATAAATTACTTTCAATACATTTATTATAGATAATTAATTTATATTTATTTAATTTTTTGACGAATTCCTATTGTACCTCTCCCCTCTCCAATGAAAGGGAACCCATTATTCAATATTATTTATACTTAAAAACGTATTTAGTTAGGCCAATATCAATAAAAATACCTTACTGAAATCCATCCATATATTATATAGATCTTGTTTTAGGTAGAACAACTCCCGTAGTGTTGTTAAGGTATTAAAAAAATGACATCCTTCATAGAATATATATTCTTTTAATCAAGTATTTCTATTTTATTTCTTCTTAAAATCCCTTCAAATATTCTTAAAATGTGATGAAATTAGAAATAAAGTATCTCCAATATACCGAGGTATTATTTTTTTATTATCATCACTAAAATAAATTACCACTTTCATCAAATTGGAAATCAATTTTTTATTTTTGTGTACGCCAACTTACCACCTCTCTAACCGATATAATTCATTTTTATTCAAATTATCTCAAGACTAGTTATAATGATGGAATTAATGTTTATATATGATATTAATGAAATATTCATCACTATTAAATAATATATTATCTTTTATGTTCTAAATTTTTGATGCACATAAAGATGATAATGTTTTTTTGTGTACGTGTTAACTATCACCTCGACGAATTGATATGATTTATTTTTCATCACCAAATCACATGGATGATATATATATGTATATATAAATGATTAATATTATATTTATGATATTAATATCATTATGGGAAGATCAAATAATACTTACCATCTTTCTGTAATGATCTTAAAAAAATAGAAATGCTACTCATGCGTACATACATCTTACCATCTCAATGATTATAACGTAGATCATTTTTCATAACCATACATAATGGTATATATTATAAGTAAAATTCATGTATAAAAATAATTATAATTTCTTGAATATTATTATGGATATGATTTACGTATGACCACTTAGGCTATTGAAATTATAACAAATTCATTTTGGACTCAATACCGAATGTCATCAACACATTCAACGTGAACTTGAATAATTAAGTAATTATTATAACATGATAATAAGTGTTTTAAAAGGAATAATAAAATATAATAAGATTATCATGTTATTAAAAAATAAAACTATATTTATTATTTAGGAATATAAATATTTTATGTTACATGTCAGACTAAAGGTAATGGAATTTATCTCAATCTCCTTTCATTGAGGTATATTTTGATGTTATACATCCACAATATTTAATGAGGTTTATACATAGAAACATTGACATATCATATCATGGATTTAATTATTATCTTTTCATTTAAGGTATTTTTAATACATCATGGGTCTTATTATTCAAATATTTCAACGTGGTATGCTGAGCTTTTATTTAAAATTCTATTTTTAAATGTTTAAAGATTTAATTTTAAATTATATTCATCCATGTCAATATTCATGATATTATTTTATATTTTCATTTATATATTTATAAAAGTATTATAAAGGAAATTGTATGTCTTTTTTTAATTTAATTAAATGGTTTTCAAAAATGAATATTTTTTTCTATATGAAACGTTTGACTTTCTCTACAAATGATAAAAGGAATGTTCATTTTAACATTTATGGTGACAAAAACTTCTCCACCCCTATTAAAATTATCTTATATTTTGATTATTCTATAATACTTCGTGTTTTTAATGATAAATAAAACCCTATTTTCTATTTTATACGGTTTTTTTGGAATGGATTTTTGTAAAGGATTTCTTAACTCAATTTTCATTATTTGGTTTAACATTAGTTTCATTTGTTATGGTAAGGTTATGTGTGAAACGACTCTTTATTATCATATGTTTTATTTCAATTTTATTGTTTTTATTTAATTATTATACACATAATTTATTCATTTAATTAATTATATTATCTTTTTAGGGTACTTTTTTTTTAAATCTCTTTTAATGTTACTTTTTCAACTATTTTTAAAAAAGCCTAAATGATTGTTTTTCTGACATATGATGCATGAAAATAATTTATCACTTTCATGTATATTTACTGTTTGTAATCTCATGTTACATTTTTACAATTTTATATTCAAAAAATGTGTTTTCATTCATGAGTGCACAACATTTTAAAAATAAAAAGTGATTTTAAAAGGGAAAATTTATTTTTCTTTTATGCATGATTTATGTGTTGTTCTTACTTTTTGGTTCTTGTGAATTTTTTAGGAGTATGGGTTGTTCAATTATAATCAAAGGGTTTCTAGATCATTATTTCTCTCTAATAAATTTGGTAATGAGAAAGAGTAAACTGGTAGGGTTTCTTCCTAAGATATTAAGGGGATATACTACAATGGGTATTCCAAATGTGACCATAAATCTTACTCCCTATGTATTCATGATAACTACAATAAATGTAAGAGTGATATGTAATTAATGACACAATTTACCATTATGAATTATGTTTCATATGGGTTTTTATAGAAAACATAGGTTTTTATGAGATGAGATAAAAATAATATGTTTTATGTGTGAAAAGTATGACTTTGTAAAAATATTTTCATGGGTTTATAAGTATTAACAAACTAATAGTTTCTTTCTCTTATTTTGGGTCCCTTAATGAGATTTGTATACTCATCCATTGTTTTTAAATTTTTTTCCCATCAATTAAAGAATATTTGTGACAATGATGATATCAAGGGTAAAATGGTGAATATTTTTCATAAGGAGAAACCATAATTTATTTTAAAAACTTTTCCTTTGATGAAAAAAGGATACTTAGTATAAGTGACCACTTGTAATGTATTGAATGAATATATAAGTTATTCTCCTAATTTTATAAGAATATAAAACTAAAAGTTATTTGGTAAATGAAAGTAATTTATAGTTTTAAAAATAACTATATTTTAGTAATGTTTAAGGTTGAGTCCTTATAGTGGGATGGGTCCTTACATTTGGTATCAGAGAAAGGATTAGAAAACATCGGAGATTAATATATTTTCTTTAGAGTTATGGATATCATCATGAATTTATAATTTTCATTTTGATAATATGTTTAGTGTATTATAAATCATGTTGATGTGTTTAATTATGAAATTTTAAGGCAACTAATGATATTTTAGAGGCATTCAATTTTTAGGTAATTATGGATTATCACATTTTGGGATGAAAAATAAAAGGTATGAGATAACCATTTAATTCATGACCTTTTAATGTTATTGAGAATGTATCAATGATATATATAATTTTATAATTATTATATTAATATAGTTTTAGAAAAAGGAAAACTCATTGGATGGGTGAGTACCCATTGTGTTTGGGAAGGTTGTAAGAATTAAACCCACAACTGAAGAGAGACTAGGATGTATCAGCTAAATACTAGAATAAATGAGGTCTTGGTTATTATAAATTTTTATGTCTTTATTTAAACCATCTGACAGATAAAGGTTAAGTTCATTTTCGGAAGATATGTTTTATAGATAACCATGATATTGGAAATGATTTTATGATTAAGTTATTAATGTTATTTTGGAAGAATTTCACAATTTTTGGAATCTTATACAATTAAGGTATAAATAATACTATGAGAGTTTTGAGGATAGTTATTTTTTGAATGGTCTATGTTGAACTTTGTATATTAAAGTATAATTTTAGAGATTAATGTAGTTTTTCATCATATAATGATTTATTATTTTTGTGGAAATATCTTATCTTTTCCTAACTATGTTAGTTTTAGTTAATGTTTTATGATAGGTGGAATATATATTTACTGTTTTTTGGATTATTTTATTCTTTAATAGTTGATTCCAGTGCTTCAAGAGTGAAAATTCCAACATGAATACTCACCCTTTGGAGAAAAAGGATGAGTTTGTGGGGAAAATTTATTAAAGGTTGAAACTCTAATTTTCAAGTAAGTATATTACCATATGTTCTTAGTCCATGTGGTAAAACAATTCCTCAAATATATGAAAATAATATTTAAATATAAATTTCATCTATTTACTTTTCTTTCTCAGTAATTAATGAACTTTTTAACCAATAACATATATATAGTTTTTTGATTGTTAAATATCACATGACCATGTTATCTATCACTCTCTATCAAGACGTGATAGTTTGTTTTATATTACATGTGCAAGTTTACCTACATGGAAACATAGTATTTGTTATCTCAGGTGACCTCCATATACGTCTTTATTTATTTTAACGGGGAAGGCTCATTAATCCTTTTTCTAATGTGCTATTTCAATAAAGTTATTCTGAAAAGTCAAACCATAATTACCGATCCTGAATTTAAAATTTATAGGACATAATTTCCAAATAAATGGGGACAATGCAACATCCCGAGTTTTATTAAAAGAAATAATAAGTTTGATAGCGTACATGACACACCCCATCAATCTTAAACAGATAACTAAATATTATTATTTAAATGTTACTGGAATAACTAAGTTGTTGTAATGGAGGGTATGAACAGTATTAACTGAATTATAAAAATATTTTTTACACATGTATATATAATTCTTTGACTAATTTATTATAAAATAATGTTAAGCACTTTTTAAAATAAAAGGAAATATTTTTCTGAAAAACTATTTAAATTTGCACAAGTGCATTTTATACCAATAAATAAACAAATAAAACTTGTTGGAATATATTTATGATATATATATAATATTAATTATAATTTCTAAAATTTATATTATGTTTTATCTAGACATGATATAAGAACAAATCCAATTCTATGTGTAAAGGAAGCATTTTTATAAAATGGGTGGTTTTCCTCCTTTTGATGGCACACTGGTTTTAAATCTTGTTTCTGAAACTTTTATAAATTATATCCGAAGTAATAATATTCTTATTTAAAAGAATAATATTGAAATTTTATTTGGATTATTTTTTGTATTTTTCCGATAAGTTTCATATTTTTATGAATAGTGAAAAATACAGAAATTTAATTGGAAATAGATTTTTTTTCTAAATAATTTATAGTGTTAAATTATATTCTGAATATGTTTAATATATATTTATATCACTTATTAATATTTTAATCCAATTCTCTCCATTTTAATAAATTTCACATTGAGATCATATATAAAAACAATCTAATCTTTTGAATGTTTTTACTTTAAAACTCCCTTTTTTTGATCCGTCAACATGATTAATTATAAATTAACTTTAGTTAATTATATGTTTTTAATTTTAAAAAAAATGATTCTATATTTTTAACCATAATTTCTACATTTATTAAATAAGACCCTTTTATTTGGACAAAATAAACAGTAACAGTAGTAATTTGTATTACCACTTTTAAGGGTAAATCAGGTTATTAAGTGTAAATATAATATTATAAATATTATATCATTTCGCTAAAAAATTTCATAATTTTATTAGATTAGTTAATTTAAACCAAAATCATCATTTATCCTCCATTTTTTCTCTTGGATCCTCATGTACGACTTTAATCTATTTATAGTATTTTATTTAAAGAAAAGTCAATTTTATCATACAATTGTTTTTAATAAGTGAAATATTTTTAATATGGGGTTATATTAGGCATATGTGGACTATAATTTTTTTTAAATATAAATTTTTTATCTAAGTTAGGATATTTTATTTTCATTTTTAGAGAATAATTATTTAAAATAAAGGATTATATAATGATTATGGAGTAATTGTTTAATTAATGAAAATATCAAATATATGGTATTAAAAATATTAAAATAAATATAATTTGATATAATTAATGTCATAAATGATTTTTATAGATTACTTTGACATGTTATTGATGATTTAAAAGGGTTATTTTGACGATATACAGTTATTATGATTTTTCTAAAAAGACAAGTAATGAATAGTGTTAAAATTGACATTAAAGATATTTTATAATAAATAATATATTATTAACTTGTGTAAAATTCATAAAAATATAAAATTTATCTAAATTATTGGGACATGTCTTGAAGTTTAAAAAATGACTCATTTATTTTTCATTTTTCATTTTATAGTAATTATAATAACCCTCAAATTGTAAATTACATGATATCACAGTAAGAGTTAAATGGGTAAAATAAGGGTTAAAAAATAAGAGTTAAAAAATAATTAAAACTTACCTAATTTTTATTGTATGAATTTATTTCGAACCATACCTATAATATATTATTAAAAAAGTCACTTTGATCAAATTTTAATAGAAAATTAATTAATATTAATTGAATATTTTGTAAAATTCCAAGAATGCCCCTACCCTCTTCTATAAAAGGGTACCCATTCTTTTCTTTTCATCACAATTCAAATCCTATTTCTCTCATAAAATACATGAAAAAATACCTTCCTATAATCCACCCCCAAATTATAAAGCTTTTATTTTAGGCAAAAATTCACCATTAATTCTCTTATGGTGTTATGAAACTGTGATAATCCAAAGAAGATGTACTCTTTTAATCAAGTATTTCTGCATTATTTTTTCTTTTACTTCCTTAAAATCATATTAATACATGATTGAATAATTAATAAAATATACACAAAATAAATTGATTTTATTATTTTAATATCATCACTTAAATACATCTCTACATTCATCAAATGGGAGATGAATTATTCATTTGTTTGTACGATAGGGTACCACCTCACGAACCGATATAATTTTTTTTCATCATCTTTTATCAAGAGTGGTTATAATTATCATATTAATTTATATATATGTTATAAATTTATTATTTATATTTATTTATGAATAATATATCATTTTCATAAATAATTTTCCATCAACATAATAATTGTAATGATGTTCGTGTGTACGTCTGAACTATCACCTCCACAAAACGATGTGATTTGTTTTTCATCACCACATCACAGAGATGATATAAATATGTATAGTAAAATTATAAATATTATATTTATGATTTTATAATAATTTTTTAATGATAAAATAAAACATAATTCATTCTATAATGATCAATGAAAATGGAAATGTTACTCATGCGTACGTACGACTTACCATCTCAATGATTACAGTGTAGTTCCTTTTTTATAACCATTATTAATGGTTTATTTGAGAATTAAAATTTATTTATAAAAATTATAACCATTTAATGAATATTATTCTAGATATTATGGACTTGTGACACCACGTTTGGTGTTGACACCATACCAAATTCATTTTGGCCTCATGTATTGAATATCATCAAAACATCCAACATGAACTTGAATAATAAACTAATTGTTATAACATGAAAATAAGTGATATAAAAGAAATAATAATCTATTTTAAGGTTCTAAATTAATTAAATAATTATCTTATGTTTATTATTCAGGAATATAAATATTTTACAAGATGAGTCAGACTAAAGTTGATGGACTTCATCTCAATCTCCTTTTTGTGAGGCATATTTTGATGTTATACAACCACATACTTTAATGAGGTGTATATATAGACAAGTTGACATATAATATAATGAATTTAATTATTTTTATGTTATTTAATGTTTTCAATCATTTATCAGACTTATGATTCACATATTTCAAAGTGATATTGGACACTTTAATTTAAAAAATTTCTTTTAAATGTTTAATGATTTACTTTCAAATTATTTTCCTCTAGGTCAATATTCATAATATTACATTATATTTTCATTTATATAGATAAAAAAATATTATAAATGATATTATATATATATTTTTAATTTCATTCAAAGGTTTTCAAAATGGAATCTTTTTATGTTTTTTATATGGAACGACTAACTTTAATTACAAATGATAAAATGAACTTTCTTTTTAAAATACATGGGGATGAAACATTCTCTTCCACCATGAAAATTATTTTATATTTTTATTATACTAAAATAATTCATGTTTTAAAAATAAAAATAAACTAATTTTTTACATTTTTCGGTAATTTTCATTAAATGATTTTGTTATGGGATTTCTTAACTCAATTTTTATTTTTTGGGTTAACCTCATTTTTAATTTATTATGTGATGGTAAGGTTATTTTAGAAACTAATTTTAATTATATTATGTTGTATTTCCATTTTTATGTGGATTCAAAGTGGATAAATGTTATATATTCATTTAATTTACGGTAAAATCTTTATAAGGAACATTCTTTAAAAAACCTTTTTTAAAGGTACTTTTTGAACTATTATTACCAAATCATAAATGAATTTTTAATTTACATATATGTCATGAATGGATTTTCATTTCTTCATGTCACTTTAATGTTTTTATGAAAAATTATGAAGTTTATAATTTCATTTTATGATAATGTGTTTTCATTTAAGAGTGTGTGGCTCCATAAAAAAATGATTTCAAAGTGGAAAAGTTATTTTTCTTTTATGCATGATCTATGTGTTGTGATTATGTTATGGTTAATGGTAATTTTTATGAGTATGAGTAGGTTTTTATAAATTTATATTAGGTTATCCAATTATAGATCTCCAATTAATTGGCTAATGAGACATAGTTAACCGATAGAGTTTCTCCTAAGAGATTAAGGGAATATACTGCGGTGGATATTAAACATTTTACCTTGAAGGTTACTCCTTATGCTTCCATGAGAGAAATAGTAAATTTAATATTGATATGGAATTAATGCCACAATTTACCTTTATGATTTATGTTTTCTATGGACTTTTATAGAAAATTTATGATTTCATGAGGTAACCTCAAGAGATTAAGTTTTATGGTTGAAAATATGACTCTGTGAAAATGTTTTAATGGGATAATAATTATTTTTATACTAACGGTTTCTTTCTTTATTTTCATGTCCCTTACTATGATTTTTTCCCACCCCATGTTTTAAAATGTTATTTAATTGTTTTTAAGGAAGTGTTGGGATAAATATGATATCAAGGAGAAAATTTTAAATATTTTTCATAAATAAAATCCATTATTTATTTTAAAAAAATTCCTTTAATAAGAAAATGTATAATGAGTATATGTTCCCTCTTTGAATTTATGGGATCAATATGCCATTTATTGACCTAATTATCTAAAAATATAAACCTAAAATATCTTTGTGAAAATAAAGTGATTTCTAGATTAAAAGAAATTAGAATATGTAACATTTATGGTTGTGTCCTTATAATTGGTTGAGTCCTTACGATGATGGATCTATCTCAATCCTCATCCAAAAAATTACGTTATGAAATTTATATCAAGATATATTTTTTTTTGTAAGAGACTTACTTATTTAGACAATTGAATATTATTAATATATTTATTTCATATATATTTACAAATTGTTACGAAATTAATTATATTTGATGTAGAATAATGATGAATTTTGATTTTCTAGTCAACACCAAGTACATAAGTATAAAACTATTATATTCAGTGTCAATATATCAAAATCCAATATACAAAATAGAAAATAACCAATATAATATTATTATTTTAATGTTTTCTTCAATATATATAATTTATAAAAGATAAATGATTTTTGGACAACCTCAAACAGACTCAGAGCATGTCATTAAAACCCATTTCACATAAAATGTATAGTTATTTATGGTGGTTAAAATTAAATTTTAGTTCCTTATAGGGTTTTCTTTCTAATGAAACCTCTTGGTGATCTATTTCAATCACTACAACAATATCGTCTTAATACCCAACAATATAAAATATTTAAAATCCTATCTATTTAATTCTATATTGAAGACAAATTTAAAAAGATAATGATAATAAATATCTAATTTCAATCATTTGTTTGAATGAATGAAATACTAGAGTAAATAATTTCAATAGAGAATAAATTTATATTTCTAAATTTTATTAATATATTCTTAGATTTTTTAAAACAAAGAGTACCCTAAAAGTGTTTTTTGTTGAAAAAGAAGTTCACTATATAGGTATATTTATAAATATATAGATTACTGTTTCATTGATAAAGGCATTTATTAAATTAGCACAAAACTAAATTAGGGAATCTATCATTATAATGGATTCAATTAAGAAATTTTGGTACTCCTTATCAAACACATATTTATAAAATTGAGAGTAATCATTTTAACTTTATATTTAAGAAATATTAGCATCGTTTGACTAATGCATAAATCTGATTGCTTGTGATGTTTGAGTATTCTTGTGAAATCTAAGCACTCTTAATTGAAATTACATTATAAATTTATAAAATCTAGAAATTTGAGTACTCATTGGAAATATCTTATTGTTCTAATGTAAAAATTTATAATTATGACAATTGAGAAATCTAACTACTCTTTTATAATTTATAATTAACATAATTTTATTATAAATCTATGTGCACTTTAATAAAGACATGTACTCTCAATTTTATAAATCTGGTAATAGTAAAAAAATACTCTTCTATGTCAATAATAGAAGAGTACTCCATAGGTACACTTTTTTTTCTATAAAATTAATTAACATATTTCATTTCTATTATTTAACATTTAATAAATAAATTTTTATTTCTCATTATAGGGGTATATACACTATGATCATTCAAACTATTATCCATTTATAGTTGTTCTATGATCATTCAATATTATTAAATATATTATGTATATTAGAATAAATTATGATTATATTTTTCTCTATTGTTACGTGAATATACCCTACATTGATACATGTTATACATAACTTATTATGTATAATTAAGTTTTTATATGGATTCACGTCATTTTTATTTTTAGTAATTTTATATTAAATATCACGTTAAATTTTATAATTGATTCATGGAAATGAATTATGAATTTGAAAATATTTAAACTTGATCTCCTATTTATTTTTGAAATTTTATAGAAATTTTAGAAAACATATAATTTAAAGATACATTTAGAACATCAATTAGATCATGAAATGATTGATAGAGGTGAGGAAGTCAATATTGAATTCAAAAAATATTATTTAACATTAGAGGATCCAAAAAATAACATCAATGAACCTCAAATAAAGATGAAAATAAAACCTGAATAGATGAAACAAAATATAATTACAATGTTCAACTATGTATTTTTTATTCAGTTTTTTTACGATTCCTCTATGATTTAATCTTATATTTCATTATATACCTATATTTCATCTGTCTAATAGTTTTCATAACTAATAATAACAATTGTGTGTATATTACATTGAAATTAACTGATTATGTTATGAAAATGCATGGGTGGTTTTGTAGATATTAATTATATGTACTTATATATTAATAAATGAGAAGATATTATATTTCATAAATAATAATATAATGTTAATATGAAGGAGTTATTAATACTTATAGTTGATAAAATATGAAAATTTAACATTTATAACATAAATATAAAGTGTGTATATTTTTATATTAAAAAATACCCATCAAAGAATGTCTAAATAATATAGTTATCACTATTTTTTAATTTATTAAATGTTCATAAAGTGAAATATGAAATCTAAATATTAGAGAATTTTATTTATTTATTTATTCCTAAAATATTTCATTCATAGATATAAAAGGTATATATTATGAATCGATGTATTGGTTAGTTTAAATTGTTTAAAATGATTCTTATAAATTTCATAAAATGAATATAATTTGTTATATATCTGGAACATTATATGATTTAAAAATTTTCAACCAATATTATAATTCTCTTAGGTTATAAAGTCAAAATTAAAGGATTTTTGAGATTTATATATATATATCATGTTTTTTGACTGTAATGAAAATAAGGCAACTCTTGAGTATTGATCTATGGATAGTTTTAATTTGTGTTGTACTTCCTACTAGATATAGATATTAGGTACTATATTAGAAATGTGTGGGTTTCCTACTCATAACCATCTTTGTGAAGGGATCTTACATATACAATTTTAAATTACCCTTGAATGCAGTAAGAGAGTTTGTAATGAGTTTGACTCATAAAGATTCAACCCAAACAATCATTATTATATGAACTTATTAATTTTATAAGTGTTTTTTTTTTAAATTGAATAAAAATAAAGAGGGGGAATTGATTTGTTTAATTAGATAAAAAAATTGAAATGTGATGCATGTAAACTGTCTAACATCGGTCTGGAAGAAAGCACACAATTGTAGGATTGGATAATCGAATCCATTATGTTTACATATTGAATTATATAATCCATTCATTAATTAACTCAATAATATTAATTATTCATCCTCGTTTACTTATTTTGTGAATTTGTAATGCCCTAAATAACCATAATGTTTACTATAATATTAGGAACAAGTTGATGAGAAAGATGATTATATTTTAAAGTGTTGTATTTTATTGTTAAGGAAATTTAAGAGAAGAAAGAAATCATATCACATTGTAGTTGGTGAAAATTGTATTGGCCATCATATTCAAAGGAATCATGCTCACAATGATTAAAAAGGCCCATAATATTCAGGAGATATAGGAAGAAAGAATCATTAGATTTATTACAAATCATAAGTGAGAAATATATCATGAAGAATATTTCCTGAAGTAAATGTTCATTAGATTCATTATAAATCTGGTTGATAGATAATTCGGGTCTATAGGATCAGAGTCCACATAACTATGATAAATTAAATTTGAGGATGCTTTACTGATCCTAGAGTTCTCCTAAATCTTAAGTTAGTGGTATGAAATTTGAAGAAATATTGATGAAAGAAAGTGTGAGTGAATGAAAAGTGACCAATCATATTCAGATTGATCAGATCAAGATGTAAAGATAAAAAGGGTGTTGAAGATATTATTCATGTTGATCGTACTCTACCCGAGAAGGAAATAAATAGGTTGTTTATTGGGAAGTTCCAATACGTTCAATTGTAAGAAAAAAACTATATCGTCCAATTTTCAATGTATTCAAAGGAATTAGAATTAAAGAATAATGTTGGTAAAGCCCTCGTAATGGGATCATCAGATTCACAAAGGCTGAGAACATTTGTGAAAAATGAGTTGTTTCTTCAATCGGGTCAAGATCAATCATAATGGTAGAAAGATTTGCATGAGACTGATGAATGAAAAAAAAAATAAGATGATCAACAATGTATTAAAACATTCTAAAGGGTTTAATTACTTTTTTTATTAATCAAGTGGATCAAGAGAATTTATGAATAAAATAGATGGATGTGTTTTTAAGAGGGGGCTTGAAATTCAAAGAATGTTCTGTTTTCTTCATTTTTACAGATCATTATATCGAAGAAATCATATTGAGTTAATTTAAATATAAAATTGAAATTGGATTGAGAAATAAGATCCATAATTATTTTTGAAAAAAAATTCGAAGGAAGAGCTGAAGTTGATAGAAGATTTGATAAGGATCAAAAATATTTGATAAGAGTTGATGAGGCCATGATTCATCTCAAATTCTAGGAAACCTAAAAATTATGGAAATTTGGGTGAGTGAACTTTTTTTGGGGATTCCCAAAAAAACCATCCTTAGGTCACCTATAAAAGGATAAAGTACTATGGACATTCACTAATTACTGACTCAAATATATTATTCACCGATGATAGAGAAACTCCACCTTTCTAGGGAGATAAAAAATGTTTTTGTATATAACCTTGGTTGAATATGTTTCGATGGAGAGAAGGTAAAGAAGAATATACAAGACCAAAATGTTGTATTCAGCCGATCATCGTATTAAGTGATCATCGTATTCAACTATCTATCGAGTTATTATTGTCATTTTACTCGTATAGCCATTGTATCACCCTGGATAATCAAATTTGGAATTTCCCTTTTTGATTTCTGAATTGATTAAGGAAGTGATCTGAATTGTCTTGATCGTATTGTAAAAGAGTTATATCCATCGGATTGGACAATCATCTTTGACGATCAGATTGAGAAATCAGACTAAATTTTCATTATGAAGTTTAGGAGGTTCTTACGAGCTTTTGGGTATGAAATTGAATAATTGTATTTCAATTTAACACACTTGTGAAAATTGAAAATAAACCTAGGTAATTTTTTTTAAAAAAAACATTGAATTAAACTATTTGTGCTAAGAGGGTGCACACATACTTTTGGATTGTATTCAAAGATTCTATATGAGTAAAAGAGAATATCCTACTCATTATAATTCAAAATTTTTTTATAGTAGATTGTGTGGTATTGAATCATTTTCAAACCATACCAAGGATGTAATTATTCTTTTTAAATAGTAAACCTTTTAAATACTTTTGTTCTTGTAGATTTGTGTTTGAATTGTTTTTCAATAGGGAATCAAATTTTTAATAAGAGGAAAATGTCACGACCTGACCCCTGGGGCCCGTACCGTGACTACCCCAATCCCTCCTTCCAAAGTCTAGGGGCTAGCGACTAGCGCTGGAAAGGAATATCCCTAAAACTGGGAAGGTATTGCCCTTATAACCTACAAACTCACACAACCAAGCACACAACAAGATAAGAGCGAAAAGTAATCTGTATAGTAAAAAAGAGTGTGTACTGTATGTAAAATGGGCCAGAATACAAGCATAACAAGAATGTAAAAGAAAAAATGAAAACAAATCCTATGAACACCCACCAAGGATCCGACCTGAAGGGTAGGTACAGATCTCGTATGGCCGTCTCTACGGACCATCGCATCTAATGTCCACCTTTGAGCAGCCTCCAGTCCTGGTACACTCATCCTCAGTCAGCGTTATCTGTCATCCGCACAAGACACAATAAGGTGCAGGTGAAGTCTGTGCAAGGGTGAGTATAACGATACTCAGTATGGACCCCTAGACCAGTCGAAGGTCTCTCAGAATCCAAAAATCATAAACCACAATGTAAGACCACAATAAAAAATCACGAAGTAATAGTCAACCCTACTTAGATATATGCCCATACATATACCTAAGTTTTCAAGTAAACCCATCTTGTTCATGAGGAAACACAAGGCCCAACTCTTTATCCAAAAGTACAGCTCTTCCATGAAGAAATGAATACCATGAAGGTAACACCACAAAGGTA
Source organism: Viscum album (assembly GCA_963277665.1). NCBI lineage: Eukaryota > Viridiplantae > Streptophyta > Magnoliopsida > Santalales > Viscaceae > Viscum > Viscum album. The sequence goes on from OY728140.1 coordinate 2,055,174,277, forward strand.
AGTACCACAAAGGTGATGCAACGTAGAAGTCTACCACAAAGGTTTCATCACAGAAGAGTTTACCACAAAGTTAACGCCACACAGAAGAATAACATAAAGGTTTCACCACACAGGAGTGTACCACAAAGGTAACACAACATAGAAGAATACCACAAAGGTAAAGATTCAGCTCACACCCGATATAACTTAAGTACAAAAATACTGATGACTAGTTGTATTTCTAGATCATCTTAATTCGTCAAGAATCCCTGCTTCTGACACACACAAGATCAAAGATGAACCAAATAAGATTTGAAGATGACCCACATAGGATCGAAGATGAACCTCACAGGATATAGAGATGACCCACACAGGATCGATATGCACTGACCCACACAGGATCGCTGAGTGCTTACCCACACAGGATTGATATGCGCTAACCCACAAGAGATCACTGAGCGCTGACTCCCACAAGATCTATATTCCCTAACCCACACAATATTGATAAGCGCTGACCCACATAGGATCTGATGATGACCAACATAGGATCTGAATATTCTTCAAGTACAGTTGGTCGCAGGGTTCCCGCACTAACCATACTTGATTCTGAGAGATTCTACTCCTCAAGCCATCATTTCATACTTCAATTGCCAAAAAGTCTCATGAAGAAGCATCCTAGAGGTATGTCATGTCAAAAGGGACCTAATGTGACAGACGACACGTCAATTGGGCACCCGGTCCATAAGCTATTAGCGTTTCCATTCCAAGGGCCCAGTTGGATTCTGATTCAATCCAACCCATCCATAATCCAAAATTATCCAAAACTCATGTGAAGTATACTAAAAGGACCGTCTCGATCCAAGGATTCTGGGGCCATAGATGGTTCCTCAAACGGACGCCCGGTTCTCAAGACATGGTCAAAAAGGTGTATCTGGGTCTAGATGGGCTCGGGTCCCATCCGACTTGACCTGGGCTGTGGTTCGTCCCTGCCCGCGAAGGGGGTGGTCAGACCCATGATGGGTGCGACCCGCTTGGCTAGTGTGATCTACTATGGCGGCAGCTGCCTAAGCCGTAACCCAAGGGAGGCACCCTCCGATATCTATCGCGTCCAAGCGGATGCAGTCACCAAATCTGGGGGTGCGGACGTGCGTTTCCACTTCGCAACGTGTCTGGATGGCTTTCTGGCCGCTATCCTCTTCTTCTCCATGGCCAATGGGCCACGACCTACTCCACTACCGGTGGTCTAGATGCGTGACGCCTAGGTTCCACGCAGCCGGCCAAGGTGTCGGCCACCTCCACCCTCCACCGCGACCAATGGGTTGCCGCCTCTTTCCCTTCTGGCAGTGCAGACGTGAACCTCCTAGATTCTAGGTGGCCAAGAGGTGTGCCGGCTACCATCCTTCCACCGCTGTTGAAGAACACGTCATACTAGGAAGAATTTTCGGAGGGATCGTGCCATTTTTTTGGCCTGAAACCTTCGTGTTATACCCATAAGAGACGGTTCGTGAGGATGGAAACAAAGTGAAATCATGAAGAACAAACAAGAACATCCAAATTCAAGACCCCTACATTGATTGTTTGAGATATCATAAAGATGAAGGAAAAGATGATGAATATGGCATCGTTCATTGCTCCTGCAAACACTCCTGATCTGAGCTCATGCGTCGTCTTCGTCAGAGGTTCGTTCTTCGTTGGAGGATGCTCTTCAAAGCTATCCCTTACCAATAATTTTCCCAACCTAAAGAAAGGTGAGAAGCCAACTTATTCAACCAAGTTTATTAATTAAGAAATTCATGTTGGCCCATTAAATTGGTGGAAAACCAAGAGTTTCCCCACCATAAAGGGGAGTTAAGGTGGTCCCCACCACTAAGAATTCAGATTGGAGGTTTCAAATAAAAATAAAAGTTATTTATTTTATTTTTATTATTTTTTACTCTCCCATGAAAAACTAGAAAACCAACTTCCACCCCCCTACCTACTGCGGTCAAGGTGAAGGTGTCCTTAAGTGAAAATCGGCACTATGAGTTTAATAGTGTCCTCAGATTTCAATTCCGAGCACCAATTCAAATTTTATAAAACGCTGCTCGCACCTTTATTGAACGTAACCAAAAAAAAGTTCAGAAATTCATTCTAGGAACACCGAGCCTCAGAATCACACACCATCAATTTTCACAGACTTTAATATTTTTATATATTTTTTAAAAAAATTACATGGAAAATCTCAGGTCTTTACATTCTCTCCACCTCAGGTATTTGCGTCCCCAAAAGCCACAACAAAAACTAGGGAAACGAGTGGGGGTACTAAGAACAAATCTGAGCCTCCCACTCCCATGTGCTCTTTTGGAGGTTTCCATGCTGCCAACGAACGCACACCCGAGGTATCCATCGCCCACGAAGGACCCACTCCTTTTAATCCTCAATCTTCATTAGAACCTCTAAAAATGTCACCCCATCGTCGATGTCCAGCTCACTGTGGTCGATGACGTAGGATGGTTCGTGCACGTATCTCCTCAGTTGAGATACGTAGAAAATTTCATAAACCTAATGCAACTAAGGGGGAAGAGATAGGCAGTACGCCACCTCACTAACTCTACTGAGGACCTGAAAGGGATGAACATTGGAGATAAGTTGATGCCTAAGAGAAATCTCAGCAAACCTCGTTAAGTTGACACTCGTAGAAAGACATAGTCACCATCCTCGAATTCAAGAGGTCTTAATCTTCTATCAGTGTAAGACTTATGCCTGCTCGGTGTAGTCTTCATCCTCTCCTAGATGATTTGCACCTTCTCCGTGGTAGCCCGCACCATCTCTGGTCCCATGAGTGCAGACTCTCTTGGGCCAGTCAAGCATAGAGGTGATATGCAAGGTCGACCGTACGACACCTTGAATGGTTCCATACCAATGGTGGAGTGGTAGCTGTTGTTGTACGGGAACTTCCCCATGGGTAAGTGATCCTCCCAACTATGACTAAAATCAATGATTAAAGCATGTAGCATGTCTTCGAGGGTCTGAATTGTCACGACCCATCCTCAGGGCCCGTGCCGTGACTACCCCAAGCCCGCCTTCCATAGGCTAGGGGCTGGCGACTAGCACCAAAGGCGTAAATCACGATAACTGGGAAGGCATTGCCTTTATAAAGTAAACAAAACACCACAGAGTACAAGAGGAATTAACACTAAGTGCAAAGAGAAGTGCTGAAAGGTAAATGGGCCAGAATACAAACCCAAATGAAAGTACAACTATAACTGAACAAAGTACAACAGAAAAAGACAATAACTGGAAGAACGGTAGCGGCTCCTGGGTCATCCTCCTCAGATCCTACCTGAAGGGTAGGTATAGATGGCGTAGCTCCTGGATCATCCACCACGGATCCTACCTAAAGGGTAGGTACAGATAGCCTCCACAAAACTCTCGCCCGGCAACCTCCTCCGAGTGTCGTCTCGCCGTGAAGTCCACCTCCGGATACTGACTCTTCATGTAGTCCACCTCCGGGTACCGTCCAGTCCTCGAACACTTGGCCTCCGTCAGCACTGCCCGTCATCTACAACCAACACAACGAGGTGCGGGCATAGCCCGTGCAGGGGTGAGTATAACGATACTCAGTAGGGACCCCGAGACCCTCAAGGTGTCACTAAAACCAACAAGTTTAACCAAAATGAATATCTCAATAGATAACCTCTACTTAGGTATATGCTCATGCATATACCTAAGTTATCAAGTAACCCATCTCAATCATGAGGAAAACACCAAGATCACGAAATCAACGGATAACCACTACCTAGGTATATGTCCATATATATACCTAAGTTATCAAGTGACCCATCTCAATCATGAGGTAAACACAAAGGTCAAAAGTCTCAGCTCAAACTAGGATTTTCATTATCGAAACCGTAACTGCTGAAGAGCCCCGTCTCTGGAGTGTACAGTGGTCCTATCACGACTCCGAGGTACTGCTCACTAACCTAAGACTGCTGAGTTACTCCTCCTGTCGAGTACCGCGGGTCAGCCACCCAAACACGGTAGTGCTTCCCGCCAGGGTATGCCACCCAAACACAGTAGTGCACACCCCCTAGTAGCCTGCTGAGGTACTCTCTGGATGAGTACCACGGGTCTGCACTGTCACACAGGTAGTGCTCTGTCTGCCATGGGTCTTCACCTCACAAAGTAGTGCTCCATACACTGGGCTAGTCGACTCACTCCAAGTCGAGTCGGTCAAGCAGTCGTCAGGTCTCAGTCGGCTACACAGTCTCCGTACTCCGCACGCTCGTCTCTGGGAGGGTCCACTCCACGAGCTACAGGTCAATACTCCAAGTATCTCAAATTCCCACGAAAAAGTATCTCAAAGGACCGCCTCGTCATAGGGGTCTTAACTCAACAGACGGCCCATCAATCGGACGCCCGGTCTATGAGTTACTAGCCTTTTCGTCCTAGGGGCCCGGTTGGTTTCGTGTGCGAACCAACCCGGCTGTATCTCAACTATACCCTGAATTCTCATAGGGTATGATCATAGCGACCATTTCTCAACGTGATCACCAACGCCACGGACGGTTCATCAAACGGACGTCCGGTCTGAAAGATATCAGCTTTTCCGTTCCAGGGGCCCGGTTGGATTTTGGGTACAATCCAACCCGGCCACTATCCAACTACATCCAAAACTCGGGCGAAGTATGCCAAAAGTTCTTTCTCAACAAAAGGAATTCAACGAGACATACGGTGCGTGAATCGGACGCCCGGTCTGTGAGTTATTGGCTTTTTTTTCAAGGGGCCCGGTTGGTTTCGTGAGCGAACCAACCCGACCGCACTCCGACGGCATCCAAACCTCGTGCGGAGTAATCCAAAAGATCCGTCTCACTTAGAGGAATCCAACAAAGTTGGCGGCACATCAATCGGACGTCCGGAGCTCAAGATATAAGCGTTTCTGCTCCGAGGGCCCGGTTGGTTTCGTATCCGAACAAACCCGGCCGAATGCAAAATGTTCCGAAACTTTAAGTGCGATATACCAAAACGGCCGTCTCGTTCCAAGTATTGCTACGTAACTGACGGTACGTCGATCGGAGGTCCGTAGTCGAAGATATTGCAAAAAGACCAAAGAGGGTCCGAAAACGGGGGGTCTGGGCCCGGACCGACCTGGCCCGACCCCCTTGGGTGGGCCCGAACCGGGTCGACCCGACCCAGGTCCGGGCTTGACCCGGTTTGGTGCGACCCGGCCGGCCCAGGCGGCCCGGCCCGGCATGGGCGCGACCCGGCCCGGCGGGTCGGCTCGGCTCGGCTCGGCCGAGCGGCCGCGCGAAGGAACCGCGACCCCCGCGCGGGGGCCACTCCGCAGCACCCGGACGCGGCATGCCGGCCGCGTCCCACCTCCCGGTTCCGCGAGGCCGTGGAACGGCCTCGCCGCCGCGACTTCAGCCACAACGGGTTTTTTCGACGGCGCGCCGGGCGCCGCCTCCGGCCGCCGGTGCTGCCGCGCCGGCGTGGGATTCCACGGACCACCGGACGCGCTTCGGTGGTCCATTTTACGTGCGGTCTTCTCTAGTGGTCCTCCTGGGACCCGACCTTCACTGTAAGGCCCTCAAATCACCTTTGCGGCCCCGTTTTTCGTCGTCCTCCGTTCCGCACACTAAGAACGAGAAAGAATGCGGTGGTTCGGACTTGTTCGTTGGTCCGCACCCACCGCGTTAGCGGTTTGAAACAACACCCTAATATTTCCCATAAATTTGATAACCCCGAACCGCAATAATAATCCACGGGCCAACTTGTTAATTAGTTGGTCCGCGTTCATTCCTTGAAAGGAAACAAATATGGAGTATTATCATTTTCAAAACAACCCCTACCTCGTGCGAGCTTGAACAGAGGTTCGTCGAACGAGGATTCGTCGCGGAAAGAGACGTCGCGGAAGGAGACGTTTTGGAATAAGACGTCGCGGAAGAAGACGTCGCAGAAGAACCGTCGCGGTAAAAGGCGTCGCGTAGTCGGTCTCCGAGGACTCGGCGTTCTTCGACGGAGTTCAATGCGTTCTTCGCGTTCTTCGTGTTCTTCGACGAAGAAGATGAAGAACTCTAGATTTCCTTAGATTTTCTCCCCAAACCTTTCAAGCAACAAAGGTTTCAACCACCAAATAAAATAAGCTTACCTCTTATTTTATTAACATAACAAAAATTTGAATTTCAAGAGTTTAAAATTCAAATAACCACACTTAACTCACTTAATTGAAAACATAAGTTATTAAACTTAAGTTGTTAAATATTAAATGTGAGTTAGGGGGGGTTAAAGAATGTGAAGAGTTATGGAAGGTTAGGGAAGGTGAAGGGGTAGGGTTTGTGTGGGCCCCACCACCTTCATAACCTCCCTTGGGAAGTTGGGTAGTATCCCAACTTCCACCCAAAGCCTAATCCACTTAGTTAAAATAAAAATTGTCGTTTAATTTTTATTTCAACTTCCAAAAATTCTAACAACTTACCGCGTGTAAACGAAACTTCGGAATTGGTTTTCCTAAGCAATTACCAACGCTACGGTTCCATTGGTGCCCTCGGAATTCGATTCCAAGCACCGGTTCAAAAGATAGGAATTCCCGCTCGTTCGTTCACTGAACGTACCCGATCCAAACTTCGGAAAATGATTTCGGGCACACTGGGCCTCAGAATCAGGCGCCGTCAAAAACTGTGTTCTTGTAAAATTCCAAAGAAAATTAAGAAAAAAATTTCCTTGAAATTTCCAGGTCTTTACATTACTCCCACCTCAGGGATTTACGTCCCCGTAAAGCTTCAACACAAACTAGGGTCACAAAAGCGGTATTGAGCACGCACCTGAGCCTTCCGCTCCCATGTGCTTACCTGGAGATTCCGTACTGCCAAAGAAAGCGCACCCGAGGAATCGACCGTCCTCATAGGATCCGCTCCTATCGATTCTCAATCCCTAAAGGAACCTCCATGGAAGTAACCCCATCAACATCGTCCTGCTCCTCATGGTTGATGATATGCGAAGGGTCGAGCGCGTATCTCCTCAGTTGAGATACCTGGAAAATGTCGTGCACCTGGTGCAACTGAGGTGGATGGGTCAAGCGATAAAGCACCTCTCCTACCCAGTTGAGGACCTAGAAAGGTCCGTTGAACCTCGGAGATTACTTGCCGCCCTGGCCACATCTCCGTAAACCTCGTCGAGGTGAGATCCGTATAAGGACGTGATCTTCATCCTCGAACTTCTAGAGGTCTCCAATTCCTGTTAGAACTGAAACTCAAACGACTGCTGCCACGAGGGTATGGCTGACCGACTCAAGAGTGATCAGTCACACCCTCCTGTGAAAGAGTTTATCCTGTGCTGCCTGGGGTTTCTATTTCGCCGACAAAGGGAAACCCAACCTGACGTCGTAGTTAAACCACAACCTTTTTTCCTAAAACCATCAATTTGTGTATGAACTGGGATTGCCCAGTCCATACTCAAACCAACTTCGTAAGGCCTCAACGCTGTCACCAAGAGATTCCAACCGAATCTCTCGCCTCGAGGGTCTGACCACACCGTCGGCGTAAGTATGATTATCGAGTCTCCTCCCAAGGTATCTCCAGACGTGAGGGTCAAGTCCACGGCTTATCGGAAACTCTAGGTCTGGGACATGTTTCGTGAAAGCAAGGAATGATTCATATCGATGTCTGTTACTACAACAGCTAGTAGTGGATACAGACTGTCCCTTGAATCATTTTTAGAGCCATTGGCTCACACTCCTTGACCGCATGCAGCTGCATTCTTCCTCCGCCCTCCAGCTCCCTGAGCCTGGCGGGGATAACTAAGGTGGGTGGTTGTAGCATGTTAAGATGTACACCACCTCATGATGCTCTCCTAGCTCTGCCTCCACGTCTGCTGCTCCACAGACTCATCTCTCCTTAAATCCTCCTCTTCTTTAAACATTTAACACGCTCGAGTCTCTAAGACTGGAGCCGGTTTCCTGTTTCTTACTGCACTGTGCAGTCTTCATCCGCTCCTGGATGATCTATACCTTCTTTGCATATGATCTGAAGGAGCTGCTAAAATTTCTCCTTTGCCGAAAAGAGAAACTCGGTCTCATCCCCTGGATGAAACACACCCATTTCCTAATACAGTCAATCCCGACATGAATGATGCATTCATGCCATGGATTGACGTCGTAAGGCCTCGACGTAACTACCAAGATATCCAACTGTCACTATCGCCTCCAAGGGTCAAGTCACACTGTCGGAATCAGTGTGAGGCCACTAGGTCTCCTCCAGTAGAAATCTCGAAAGTGAGGGTCATGTCAACAGTTTTAACCGAGACCACTCAGTATCAACCAAACAAAAGGACAAGAAAGAAAACATCACAAAGATAAGTGTCTTTTTATTATTGCAGCTCATAGTACAAAGACACGAATACAACAACAACATGTAATTAGAAGTACAAGGGTCGTATCCACTAGTTCCGCTCCTGTCCACCTGCTCTTGGAGCTCTACTGCCTTGCCCACTGCCCAGCTGTTGCTCAAGAACCAGTCGCTGCTTCTGTCTCGGTGGCTCCTCCAACACCCGCTGATCAACTGTGCGGGGAGTCGAACAGTCACGTGCCAGGTGACCCTTCCTGTCGCAGGAGTAACACTGTCTGTTTCTAGCACGCCTGGCTCTGACCCCACCCCGGGTGCCACGCACCACTGATCCTAAAACCCGAGATCGCCCAACTGCTGGTCTGGTCCTCCTGTACCTCTACATCGTCTGTCTACTACCCACAGATGACTCGGATACTGATCGAAAAACACGCGGAAAAGGAAGAAGCTCCTGTACACGCTCGGGGTGTAGAGCAACTGGCACAAACTCCACCCTGAAGAAGGTCTCGATGTCTTCCCATGCGAAGGTCATTCCATCGAAAAACTGGAACAAGTGGCTCCACCACCTGCCTACTACTGCCTGAAGATGGCTGGCAGCAAAGATCACCATGAAGTCTACAGGCATCTCCACTAGCCTGAAGACTCTCACCATAGCCTCCAGCCAATCCTCAGCCGCCTGCGGGTCCGTCTCTCCCTGGAACTTGGGTGGCCTCTGGCGCTGGAACTCGTGCAGCGCGCTCAAGTGGCGTGCATCGCCTACTGCTGGGACTAGTGTCATCGATGACCCAACGTATGGTAGTACCGCTGGTGCCTCCGCCGGTGCCTCAACTGCAAGAGGGCCCTGTACCGAAGCCTTGTCGCTCGACAGGCTGTCAGTACGCACATCCCTCTGGGCTCTAGCTGGTCGTCCGAGAAAAGGCATCCTGAAGAAACAACGTGACACGGTCAAACGATTATACCTGGTGAGATGACCTGGTTTGAGCTGTTTTAAGGGAAGACCTTTGAAAGCACACACGCAATCAGTGTTTTCATGCACAAAGTCGGAAATCAGTTGTCAGGGTCCTGGTGTATGGATACGTCGGCCGCCTGCACCAACATTGGACTCCCTGAATTGAAGACCACACTTGGTACCCTTAACACTATTGCTTCACAGAAAGAAAATATCAGAGTTATAAGTTTTGTGGTAGAACCGACTCCTCTGATACCAATTTGTCACGACCCGTCCTCGGGGCCCGTGCCGTGACTACCCCAAGCCCGCCTTCCATAGGCTAGGGGCTGGCGACTAGCACCAAAGGAGTAAATCCCGATAACTGGGAAGGCATTGCCTTTATAAAGTAAACAAAACACCAAAGAGTACAAGCGGAAGTAAAACTAAGTACAAAGAGAAGTGCTGAAAGGTAAATGGGCCAGAATACAAACCCAAATAAAAGTACAACTATAACTGAACAAAGTACAACAGAAAAAAGACAACAGCTGGAAGAACGGTAGCGGCTCTTGGGTCGTCCTCCTCAGATCCTACCTGAAGGGTAGGTACAGATGGCGTAGCTCCTGGATCTTCCACCACAGATCCTACCTGAAGGGTAGGTACAGATAGCCTCTACAACACTCTCACCCGTCAACCTCCTCCGAGTGTCGTCTCGCCGTGATTTCCACCTCCGGATACTGACTCGTCGTGTAGTCCACCTCCGGGTACCATCCAGTCCTCGAACACGCGGCCTCCGTCAGCACTGCCCATCATCTGCAACCAACACAATGAGGTGCGGGCATAGTCCGTGCATGGGTGAGTATAACGATACTCAGTAGGGACCCCGAGACCCTCAAGGTCTCACTAAAACCAACAAGGTTAACCAAAAGGAAGATCTCAACAGATAACCTCTACTTAGGTATATGCTCATGCATATACCAAAGTTATCAAGTAACCCATATCAATCATGAGGAAAACACCAAGATCATGAAATCAACGGATAACCACTACCCAGGTATATGCCCATACAAATACCTAAGTTATCAAGTGACCCATCTTAATCATGAGGTAAACACAAAGGTCAAAAGTCTCAGCTCAAACCAGGATTTTCATTATCGAAACCGTAACTGCTGAAGAGCCCCGTCTCTGGAGTGTACAGCGGTCCTGTCACGACTCCGAGGTACTGCTCACTATCCTAAGACTGCTAAGGTACTCCTCCTGTAGAGTATCGCGGGTCAGCCACCCAAACACAGTAGTGCTTCCCGCCGGGGTATGCCACTGAAACACAGTAGTGCACACCCCCTAGTAGCCTGTTGAGGTACTCTCTGGATGAGTATCGCAGGTCTGCACTGTCACACATGTAGTGCTCCATCCGCCATGGGTCTGCACCTCACAAATTAGTGCTCCGTCCACTGGGCTAGTCGACTCACTCCAAGTCGAGTCGGTCAAGCAGTCGTCAGGTCTTAGTCGGCTACACGGTCTCCGTACTCCACAAACTCGTCTCTGGGAGGGTCCGCTCCACGAGCTACAGGTCGATACTCCAAGTATCTCAAATTCCCACGAAGAAGTATCTCAAAGTACCACCTCTTCATAGGGGTCTCAACGCAATAGACGGCCCGTCAATCGGATGCCCGGTCTGTGAGTTACTAGCCTTTTCGTCCCAGGGGCTGTTGGATCGAATAGTAGATATAAAAGTCTATTAGATGGAACAATACAAGAGGGGGGGTGAATTGTAGGTTTAAAAACCTTTGAGTTTAAGTAACAAAGAGATTAGTTTAAATGATAATAAACTAATACAAATACAAACTCCCACAATTGTATTGAATGTAAAAGGTATGATGTATTGTAATACTATTGTAAAGCAAAACAATTGTATTCAAGGTGAACACAATAATCAGAGTAATACAAATGTGAATGATTCTACCTTAAAGCGTATAGAACCAATCAATACAATATGTAATAGAATGATTGTAATTGAAACAATTACAATTGAATATGTAAAGAAGAAAGGAAACAATACAAATCCCTTTCTAATACAACAGCGGAAATGTAAAAGTAATACAATTCTTTTAACCCAAAGAAAGGGTTATCCTTTCACCTAGGATAAAAGGTCTGTCTCACCAACACCTTGGTGAGACCTCGATACGATGATCGGCACGTCTGTCTGCCTATCCCCGGCAGCCCTCGATACGATGATCGGCACGTCTGTCTGCCTATCCCCGGCAGCCCTCGATACGATGATCGGCACGTCTGTCTGCCTATCCCCGGCAGCCCTCGATTTTGCAGGTAATCGGCACCTCTGTCTTTCAATTACTTGAAAGCCCTCGATACGATGATCGGACGCACAAAGCTGATGAGAGAAGTCACAGTGTCTCTCTCTAGAATCTTCGTAGTTCACAGAGTCTCTTCATTCGTTCTCTTTGTTCATCGTTGTGTTCTCAGCTTCAAATGACCTCCTATTTATAGGCCTCGGGTTCCAACGGTCATATTGCCTCCAACGGTCATATTGAAACAGAAAGCACGACATCGTTTTGATTAGTTTGTAACTAACTCAACGACATCGTTTTGTTAGGACAAGAGATATATAGAAATGTAAAACATGAGTACGATTCATATGCAGAGAGAGTTTTTGACAAAGTACCAAAAACAAATAATGATCATCTGAATAGCAGAGTCAGTACGATACGATTGACAGAGTCAGTACGATATGTTTGACAGAGTCAATACGATACGATTGACAGAGTCAGTACGATATGTTTGACAGAGTCAGTACGATACGATTTGGTCGGTACGATCAACATCGTACGATACGATAAACATGATAAAAGACAATTGTAATATACAAACATATGATAGAATACATTTGTGATTTCCAAAACATGATATAGAAGTCAAAAGAAGACTTTTGACTTAACAATCTCCCCCTTTTTGGAAAGCACAAATACACAAAGTAAATGAAACAAGAAAAACTTATCTCCCCCTGAGTTTAAAAACTCTTCTGAATAAGAAAATTGAATACAACTAACTCCCCCTTAGGTATTGACTTTCCTAAGGATTGTATTCGTAGATTTTCCTTAAGATCATTGTAATGCATTCTCCCCCTTTGTAAAACAATCTTTGCTTTGTAAATATTCTCCCCCTTTGTGATTTACAAAAAGAAAGGAGTAATCTCGAATTGTCTGAAAGAGTTAGTGAAGTAATACAAGACAATGGATAAAAGAGAAAGGATTATAAGAGTTATTACAAAACAAACAAGTTCCAAAAGAAACAAATACAATAATCGTTTGTTTTCTCTTTCCTTCTCTTTCTTTATAAGCTCATGAAGCACAGCTTTCATCTTCTTGATCTCCTTCTTGTCTTCAGAAATTGATTCACCCTGAGTTTTGAGAAGCTCTTGTTGATCCGCAAAAATCTGATCTTGATTTCTGATGGTCTCCTCCTGTACTCTGATTACTTCTTCAAGGGTATCAATTCTGTTTTGCAGAGTCTTGTTATCCTTGGACAACTCAAAATTTTGATTCTTCAGTAAAACCATTTCATCTTTGAAAGATGAAACCTTCGAGAATTCAGATTGGAAAACATTCATTCTTTCTTGCAAGTCTTTCACTGAAGGAACATCGGCTCTTTGAGAAGATAAAAGGTTCATCCTTTCAACCGTTTCTTTATCAAGCTTGTTGAAAGCAATTTCTAGCTCATTTGATAACCTCCTTATATCTTCAATAGCTATTTCATGATCATTGATTGAGCTCTCTGTTTTGTAGGACCACTTGGTCATCTTATTGCAAGCCTTCTTATGAGCAACTGAGCTTTCTGAAAGAACTTTCAGATCGGCTTCTACTGACAAAACTTTCTTTCTCAATTCTTTTACAGAGCCAAACTTTTTCCTTTGATTTTCAGTAATAAAATCAATCTTCCCTTCCAGCCTCGGGAAATAAGGAATGGTTTTCTCCATCCTTCTCAAAACATGAACAATGTAATCACTCTTCTTGAGAGAGATTGTATGCTCTGAATCAGTATCTTCATCGTACGATGCTAGTTCATACGATCTGCTTGAATCAACAACTGGCTGTTTCCCTTTTTCTTTTTCTTTCTGCTTTCTTTCATCTTCCACTTTGTCACTAATGACAACTACTTTATCAGACTGAGAAGATTGAGCATCTTGCTTTTCTCGAGATGACATTCTGTCCGGAGATCTTTCCTGATCGGCATGAGGAGTTTGTTGAACACCTTCGCTCAGCTTTTGAAGCGATTCCTCTCTACTTTTCTTTGAACTTTGAAGAAATTCTAACAGAAAATCTCCTTCTTCTACTTCCACTTCTTCTATCACTTGTTTTCCTTTTTCTTTCTCAGGCAGACTCTGTACGATGGGCTCTTGATGCACTTCCACAGTTAGTTGAGCACTAGCATCTTCAACTGCTTTCAAGACTTTAGAGATATCAAAGTCCTGATCCTTTCTTTTCAAAAGAGTCTTCTTTTTCTTTTCAGATTGAAGGGTTTCTTCTACCCTTATTCTTTCTGCAAAGGCCTCAGCAGGGTCAAGACCAAACTTCGGATCACCTTCCTTTCTCTGTTCCTTGTCCTTTCTCCATTTGGCTACAACTTCCTTACTGTACCTTGGCTTCTTCTTTGGTTTTGAACTAGTTTGAGGATCAGACTTTCGAGTAACACCGGTGGATTGATTGTCCTTGGCTGGCATAGGTGCCGATTGATTTTGAGCCAATTCAGCTTCTACATCTCTGACAAAAAGTTTTGAATTTGAATCAAAACAAACATTCAGCTTTTTCATCGTACTCTTATTAATCAAAGATGGCCTCAAATCCATAGGTTCTCCTTTCAAAGGAATGTTACAAAACTTCATACTCTCAAGAATGAATTTCGTAAGGATGGCTGGATACATTATTATCTGGGATTTAATCCCTCCTTTCTTGACATTCTTGATGATTTCAAAAACATATCCCATGAGATTTACTTTCCTCATATTCACAAGATAGTCGAGCATAAAGACATCAGAAACTTTAAGGGTTTCTCTATCCCCTTTCCTTGGGATAAGAAAACCTTGCATCCATAAAGTGACAAACCGATTGTCCGGTGAAAGATGAGAGACTTTCCTCTTTTCCTCATTAATAACAAACAAAGTTTTTTCAGCACTTTCTCTATTAAACGTACCAACTTCCTCTGGTAGTTTGTGAGATGGACAGAATGCATCGCCTTCTATAGAAACATTCAGAAAATGTGCCGCTTGTTTCACAGACATAGATAATTTTCTATCGTACACAGCGAAGTTTATAGTCATATCTTTGTCGAAAGAAACGGTTTTGTAAAATTGACAAACTTCATCAAAAAGAACTGGATCTTGAATATCAGGCTTTTCCACACAGAGATGTTCCCATCCTTGAAACAAAATAATCCTCTTGATTGTAGAATCGTATGTATCGAAAAATTCTCGGGATACTAACCTTTCTCTGTGAAAGTATTTCTCTGTAAAAGTCTTTGAAGACATTTCGGCGGGAGTATTAGCAGAATATTGAGACATATAGGTTCTGCCGATGAGAAGATCGTACGATTTTTTATAGCTGGTGGAGCAGAGCTTCGCCTCAATTCCTGGACAATCAATGTGGGTTTGGGGAGGGGAGGGGGGGTATTTATAGGCAATGAAGAGATGACCGTTGATATTCTACGGTCAAGATTAGATAATACCAGATCAATTGTTAGGATTAAAGCAAAAAAAAATTTAAAAAAAAATTGAAAAGAAACCTGTCGGAGAACATAAGGTGATTGCTGGTTTTGGTATGAATCAAAAGTAAACACAATCGTAAGAAGAAAAAAAATCATGATGCCGATGGAAAACAAAGTCATTACTATGATCGGATTGTACGATGGAAAATAGTTGTTACCATTAACTGACAGTACGATGGAAAACAATCTCAATACTATCATCGGTCGATTACAAAACTATCGAATGATACGATGGAAAAGAATTTCAATACTATCATCGGTTGATTCAAAAATTATTGAATGGTACGATGGAAAAGAATTTGAATACTATCATCGGTCGATACAAAAAAATTTGAATGGTACGATGGAAAATAATTTCAATACTATCATCGGTCGATACAAAAAAAATTGAATGGTACGATGGAAAAGAATTTCAATACTATCATCGGTTGATTCAAAAATTATTGAACGATACGATGGAAGAGAATTTCAATACGATAAACAGAAAAACTGAAATGGTCAATATGATAAACAGGAAACTAAAAAAAGTCAATACGATAAACAGAAAAAGAAACATATAAATAGAGTAAATAGTTAAAGATCAGAAACATAAAGATATAAAGAAATGTCCTCCCCCTTTCTACGAGGAGTTTCTTACTATTAGGAGAGATGTAAAACAGGAAGTAGATATGAATGATTATTTTAATGTAATCATTCCTAGATTCTGTTTTATAAATTCAAATCTATCGGAAGGTAAAGGTTTTGTAAAAATATCAGCAAGTTGTTCTTGCGTTCCGATGAATTGTAAAACAATATCTCCTTTTTGTGTGTGATCTCTAAGAAAGTGATGCCTAATATCTATGTGTTTTGCACGAGAGTGATGTGCTGGGTTTTTACTTAGAGATATGGCACTTGTATTATCACAAAGAATTTGAGTTTTGGAGAAACTCAAACCATAGTCAATGAGTGTGTGCTGCATCCACAATACTTGAGCACAGCAACTTCCAGCTGCTACATATTCAGCTTCAGCAGTGGAGAATGCTACTGAGTGTTGTTTCTTGCAGGACCAAGAAACCAAAGAGTCTCCTAAGAAATGACATGTTCCAGATGTACTTTTTCTATCCATTCTACAACCACCAAAGTCAGCATCTGAAAAACTTTTTAAAACAAAATCATTTCCAGAAGAGTAGAAAAGTCCTAAATCCATAGTGTCTTTTAAATACCGAAAGATTCTCTTTACGGATTTTAAGTGAGACTCTTTTGGATTAGATTGATATCTTGCACATAAGCATACAGAAAACATCAAGTCGGGTCGACTAGCTGTCAAGTATAGCAAACTCCCTATCATACCTCTAAAAATTGTTTGATCTACTGGTTTCCCAGTTTCATCAAGATCAAGAGTATTTGAGGTACCAATTGGGGTGCTAATACTTTTAGTTTTGTCAAATCCATACTTTTTGAGTAAGTCTTTAATATACTTATGTTGAGATATATAAGTTCCTTCTGGTTTTTGAGATATTTGAAAACCAAGAAAGAATGTTAACTCACCCATCATACTCATTTCAAACTCAGATTTCATTAAATTTGCAAAAGAATCGGTTAAAGATTTCTGAGTTGATCCAAATATGATGTCATCAACATAGATTTGGACAACCAAAACATTTTTGTTTTCCATTTTTATAAAAAGAGTTGGATCAGCTGTACCTTTTCTATAATTGTTTTGTAAAAGAAATCATGTGAGTCTATCATACCATGCTCTAGGGGCTTGTTTAAGACCATATAGAGCCTTGGTAAGTTTAAAAACATGATCAGGATGTTTTGGGTCTTGAAAACCAGGAGGTTGTTCGACAAAAACTTCTTCTTGAACAAAACCATTTAAAAAAGCACATTTGACATCCATTTGAAATAGTTTGAAATTGAAATATGCTGCGAAGGCTAATAGAATACGAATAGATTCTAGTCTAGCTATAGGGGCATATGTTTCTTCATATTCTATTCCCTCTTGTTGATTATAGCCTTTAGCAACAAGTCTTTCTTTATTTCTTACAATGATTCCATTTTCATCACACTTGTTTCTGAAAACCCATTTTTCACCAATTACAGTTGTTTCTTTAGGTCTTTCAACTAAAGTCCAGACTTGATTCCTTTCAAATTCATTTAGTTCATCCTGCATTGCTTTGATCCAATCATCATCACCTAAGGCCTCACTTGGACTTTTAGGTTCAAATTGGGAAAGAAAAGCAAGATGTTCTATTTCATTTCTTAAGGAATTTCTGGTCCTTACAGGTTGATTTATATCACCAATGATGTTATCACTGGGATGATTCCTAAGAAACAATTGATTTGGGTTTTGTAAAACCTGTTCATCAATATATGGTAGAAAATCTTCTTATGGTAAATGTTTCAGGAATACTTTCTTGAACATTTTCCTTATCAGAATGTTCTTCTAATATAGGTTGATAAACATTTTTGGAAAACACATCCGAGGATGTAGGATTGGGTTGGTTGAAAACAAAAGGGTTAGTTTCATCAAATTTTACATGTACTGTTTCTTCAACAGTACAAGTGTTTTTATTGAAAACTCTATAAGCCTTAGAGGTTGTAGAATAGCCTAGAAATATTCCTTCATCAGATTTTGGTGCAAATTTGTGTAGATTATATTTTGTATTCAGAATGAATACTTTGCATCCAAAAACTTTGAAGTATGAAACTTTAGGTTTTCGGCCAGTCCATAACTCGTAAGGAGTTTTATTAAGAAATGGTCTAGTTAAAACACGATTTATAGTATAACAGGCAGTACTTACAGCTTCAGCCCAAAAGTGCTTAGCAATTGAGTATTCACTCAACATGGTTCGAGTCATTTCCTGAAGAATACGATTTCTTCTTTCAACAACCCCATTTTGCTGAGGAGTTCTTGGAGCTGAGAAATTGTGAGTAATACCTTTCTTACTACAAAAAGTTTCAAAATCTGAATTTTGGAATTCACCACCATGATCACTATGAATAGTTATCAATGGTAGGTTTTTCTCATTTTTAACTTGGGCTCTAAAAGTTTTGAAATAGGAAAAGGCTTCATATTTCTTTGTGAGAAAGTAGACCCATGTAAATCTAGTAAAGTCATCAACTAAAACAAATACATAGTATTTGCCTCCAATGCTTCCAGATTGTGAAGGACCAAACAGATCCATATGCACAAGCTGTAATGCATTAGAAGTTGAAACTTCATTAATTGGTTTAAAGCTAGTTTTATGTTGCTTTCCAAATTGACAAGGATCATAGACTTTTGAAGAATCATATCTAAGATCCGGTAGCCCTTTTACAAGTCCTTTCTTTGAGAGTTTTCTTAGGTTTCTCAAATTACAGTGTCCTAGTCTCCTATGCCATAGCCACGATTGGTCTTCTATTACACTTAAGCAAGGTAAGTTTTGGTTCCTAATGTCTTCTAAGTTAATAGTGTAAACATTCTCTTGCCTATGGGCAGATAGAATGAATTCATCCTTGGAATTGTGAACTAGACACTTATCATTTCTAAAATTCACAAGGTAACCTTCATCACATAATTGACTTATGCTGATGAGATTGTGCCTAAGACCTTTTACAAATAAAACATTTGAAATAAGAACTTTTCCAAGAAAAACGATATTACCTATACCAACAATCTTTCCTTGAGCATTATCTCCGAAAGTAACTTTTCCACCTTTTGTTTTGATAACCTTTTCAAAGAAATCTTTGTTTCCAGTCATATTCCGAGAACAACCACTATCCATGTACCAAATGTTCTTATTGATACACTTCTCGTTTCCCTGAAAAAGAAACAATTAGATTTTTGGAATCCAAACTTGTTTGGATCCAGAAGGGTTAGATAAAAGAATTTTAGGAATCCACATTTGTTTCGCAAAATGAGATTTATGAAATCCTAAGGATTGAGTTTTGTTAAGAGAACAATCTCTTCTCCAATGTCCATCACATTGACACTTGGAACAGAAAATGGTTTTTTGAGGAACAAAATAGTTATTACTAAAAACAGGTTTGGAATAAGTATAACCAAGACCAGAACGATTTCTCAAAGGTCTTATTTGAGAATACATCCTATCAAAGTTTTATTTTCCATGAGTAAAGTTTGAAAAACACTTTTTCAAGGATAAAATCTCTGACTTTAGTTTTAAAACCAAATTCTTGTTTTCTAAAACATTTGAATTAGAACTAGAGTTAGACTCTAAAATGTTTTTCTTTGAAATAGCAGTTTCAAGATCCTTAGAAAGTTTATCCTTTTCAGATTTGACTTTCTCAAGGGTTTTCAAAATACTTTCAAAATCAGAAGTTTTCCCATAAATATCTTTAGAAAGATTTGATACTTCTTTAGTCAAAATAGAAATTCTAGAATTTGCTTTTTCAAATCTCTTATTGAGTTTAGAATTTTCATTTTCAAGTAATTTAGCAAATCTAGAGACTTCTTCAAAAGAAGGTAAAGTATCATCTTCTGATGATGAGGGTTCATCATTTGAAGATTCATAATATCTATTATCAACATAATTTGCATTTAAAGAGACATTTGTAACAGCTTCAGCATTATGTACCTTAGCCATGAGACAATGATCTTCAATTGGTAGTCTGGCTAGAAGTCCAATATTCCTTTGTCCTGACGTCTCATATTCTGAAGAATCATCTGAGGAATCACTACCACTTGCACTCCATGTATCATTTTCTTTCAAGCCTTTCTTTGTCTTATAAAACCTTTTCTTGTTTCTTTCAGAGTGTTTCTCTTTTCTATCTTTCCTCTTCAGTAAAGGACAATCAGGCCTTATATGTCCTGCTTTCTTGCATTCATAACAAGTTACCTCTGAATCTTTCCTATCTTTCTTGTCTTTCTTTTTGAATCTATATTGAAAATCTTTCTTTCCCACAATCTTGTTCATCCTCCGAGCAAGATTAGCTAACTCATTGTCTGAAAGATTACAATCACTTGAATCAGATATAACAACTTTCTTGGATTTTGACCTTGTGATTCTTTCAGGTGTTTTAGCTTTAGATGCAAAAGCTACACTTCCATTCCCATTCTTCTTCTTATTGAAATCAGCATCTCTCTTCATTCTTGTCTTGTGCTGTAGAAGAGTTCCAAAGAGTTCATCAAGAGTAATCTGGGAAACTTTTCTATTTTCATCAATAGCTGTTCTTTTTGACTCCCATTCATTTGGCATAATATCTATAATCTTATCAACAAGAGATTCATCATCAAGACCTTTTTCTCCCATAGATTGTAAGCTGTTGACAATTTTCATAAATCTTTGTTGCACTTTACATACTGGCTCTCCATAAGGAAAAACAAATCCATGATACTCTGCTCGAAGCATTGCTCTCCTTGTTTCGATAACTTTGGATGTACCAAAATGAGTGACTTCTAATTTCTTCCAAATACAGTTGGCTGCTTCACATGAAGATATCTGACTATATATATTCCTGGTCATAGAGCATAATAAAGTATTGCGTACCTTGTAATTCAGTTGATATTCTTGCTTCTCTTGATTGGTGAAAGTGCTAACTTCTTTGTCAGGAATTTTGTAACCCCCAGTAAGCATAATAAAATTGTCTACACCAGTATTGATGACGAAAGTCTTCATACGATCTCTCCAATACTCATAATCATTCCCATCAAAGATCGGTGGTCTAGAAGGATTCAGATTATCTATTGATCCGATATTCATTCCTGCCATCTAATATAACCAAAAACAACTTTTCCACTCCACACGTTAGTGTAGTAAGTATTCAAGATAGTAATAAGAAATAAAGCTAATAATACAAATCAGTGGAAAACCTCCTTTGATACCAATTGTTGGATCGAATAATAGATATAAAAGTCTATTAGATGGAACAATACAAGAGGGGGGTGAATTGTAGGTTTAAAAACCTTTGAGTTTAAGTAACAAAGAGATTAGTTTAAATGATCTTAAACTAATACAAATACAAACTCCCACAATTGTATTGAATGTAAAAGGTATGATGTATTGTAATACTATTGTAAAGCAAAACAATTGTATTCAAGGTGAACACAATAATCAGAGTAATACAAATGTGAATGATTCTACCTTAAAGCGTATAGAACCAATCAATACAATATGTAATAGAATGATTGTAATTGAAACAATTACAATTGAATATGTAAAGAAGAAAGGAAACAATACAAATCCCTTTCTAATACAACAGCAGAAATGTAAAAGTAATACAATTCTTTTAACCCAAAGAGAAGGGTTATCCTTTCACCTAGGATAAAAGGTCTGTCTCACCAACACCTTGGTGAGCCCTCGATACGATGATCGGCACGTCTGTCTGCCTATCCCCGGCAGCCCTCGATACGATGATCGGCACGTCTGTCTGCCTATCCCCGGCAGCCCTCGATACGATGATCGGCACGTCTGGCTGCCTATCCCCGGCAGCCCTCGATTTTGCAGGTAATCGGCACCTCTGTCTTTCAATTACTTGAAAGCCCTCGATACGATGATCGGACGCACAAAGCTGATGAGAGAAGTCACAGTGTCTCTCTCTAGAATCTTCGTAGTTCACAGAGTCTCTTCATTCGTTCTCTTTGTTCATCGTTGTGTTCTCAGCTTCAAATGACCTCCTATTTATAGGCCTCGGGTTCCAACGGTCATATTGCCTCCAACGGTCATATTGAAACAGAAAGCACGACATCGTTTTGATAAGTTTGTAACTAACTCAACGACATCGTTTTGTTAGGACAAGAGATATATAGAAATGTAAAACATGAGTACGATTCATATGCAGAGAGAGTTTTTGACAAAGTACCAAAAACAAATAATGATCATCTGAATAGCAGAGTCAGTACGATACGATTGACAGAGTCAGTACGATATGTTTGACAGAGTCAATACGATACGATTGACAGAGTCAGTACGATATGTTTGACAGAGTCAGTACGATACGATTTGGTCGGTACGATCAACATCGTACGATACGATAAACATGATAAAAGACAATTGTAATATACAAACATATGATAGAATACATTTGTGATTTCCAAAACATGATATAGAAGTCAAAAGAAGACTTTTGACTTAACAGGGGCCCGGTTGGTTTCATGTGTGAACCAACCCGGCTGTATCTCAACTGTACCCCGAACTCTCATAGGGTATGCTCATAGGGACCGTTTCTCAATGTGATCACCAACGTCGTGGACGGTTCATCAAACGGACGTCCGGTCTGAAAGATATCAGCTTTTCCGTTCCAGGGGCCTGGTTTGATTTTGGGTACAATCCAACCTGAAAACTATCCAACTGCATCCAAAAATCGGGTGAAGTATGCCAAGAGTTCCGTCTCAACAAAAGGAATTCAACGAGACAGACGGTGCGTCAATCGGACGCCCGGTCTGTGAGTTATTAGCTTTTTTCGTTCTAGGGGCCCGGTTGGTTTCATGAGAGAACCAACCCGACCACACTCCGACGGCATCCAAACCTCATGCGTAGTAAGCCAAAAGATCCATCTCACTTAGAGGAATCCAACAAAGTCGACGACACGTCAATCAGACGCCCGGAGCTCAAGATATAAGCGTTTCTGCTCCGAGGGCCCGGTTGGTTTCGTATCCGAACCAACCCGGCCGAACCCAAAGTGTTCCGAAACATTGAGTGCGATATACCGAAACGACCGTCTCGTTCCAAGGATCGCTACGTAACTGACGGTACATCGATCGGAGGTCTGTAGCCTAAGATATGGGAAAAAGACCAAAGAGGGTCCGAAAATGGGGGGTCTGGGCCCGGACCGACCCCCCTGGGTCGGCCAGAACCGGGTCGATCCGACCCGGGCCCGGGTTCGACCCGGCCCGGCATGGCCTGGGCGTGACCCGGACCAACGGGTCGGCTCGGCTCGGCTCGAAGAGCGGCCGAGCGAAGGAACCACGGCCCCCGCGTGGGGGCCGCTCCGCAGCACCCAGACGCGGCATACCGGCCGCGTCCCGCCTCCCGGTTCCACGCGGCCGCTGAACCGCCTCGCCGCCGCGGTTTTCCCGGCAACGCGCTAGCATGGGATTTCTCAGACCACCGGACGCGCTCCGGTGGTCCGTTTTACGTGCGGTCTTCGCCAGCGGTCCTCCCGAGACCCGACCTTCACTGCAAGGCCCTCAAATCGCCCTTACGGCCCCGTTTGTCATTGTCCGCCGTTCCGCACACTAAGAACGAGAAAGAATGAGGTGGTTCGGACTTGTTCGTTGGTCTGCACCCACCGCGTTAGCGGTTTGAAACAACACGATAATATTTCCCATCAATTTGATAAACCCCGAGCTGCAATAATAATCCACGGACCAACTTGTTAATTAGTTGGTCCGCATTCATGCCTTGAAGGAAAACAAATATGGAGTATTATCATTTTCAAAACAACCCCTACCTCGTGCGAGCTTGAAAAGAGGTTCGTCGAACAAGGATTCGTCGTGGAAAGAGACGTCGCGGAAGGAGAAGTTGCGGAAGAAGATGTCGCGGAAGAAGATGTCGCGGAAGAACCGTCGTGGTAAAAGGCATCTCGTAGTCGGTCTCCAAGGACTCGGCGTTCTTCGACGGAGTTCGATGCGTTCTTCGCGTTATTCGTGTTCTTCGACTAAGAAGATGAAGAACTCTAGCTTTCCTTATCTTTTCTCCCCAAACCTTTCAAGCAACAAAGGTTCCAACCCCCAAATAAAATAAGCTTACCTCTTATTTTATTAACATAACAAAAATTTGAATTTCAAGAGTTTAAAATTCAAATAACCACACTTAACTCACTTAATAAATAACATATGTTATTAAATTTAAGTTTTCAAATATTAAATGTGAGTTAAGGGGGGTTAAAGAATGTGAAGAGTTATGGAAGGTTAGGGAAGGTGAAGGGGTAGGGTACGTGTGGGCCCCACCACCTTCATAACCTCCCTTGGGAAGTTGGGTTGTAACCCAACTTCCACCCAAAGCCTAATCCACTTATTTAAAATAAAAATTGTAGTTTAATTTTTATTTCAACTTCCACAAATTCTAACAACTTACCACGTGTAAAAACAACTTCAGAAGTGGCGTTCCTAAGCAATTATCGGCTCTACGGTTCCATCGGTGCCCTCAGAATTCGATTCCGAGCACCGGTTCAAAAGATAGGAATTCCCGCTCGTTCGTTCACTGAACGTACCCGAGCCAAACTTCGGAAAATGATTTCGGGCACACCGGGCCTCAGAATCAGGTGCCGTCAGAAGCTGCGTTCTTGTAAAATTCCAAAGAAAATTAAGAAAAAAATTTCCTTGAAATTTCCGGGTCTTTACATGAATGGTCCGCTCTGTATTACAATCCATCTGAGGATGGAAGGTGGTGCTCAATCGAAGTGGAGTCCCGAACGCCTCCTGCAACCACTTCTATAGTTGGGATGTAAATTCTGCATCAAGATCAGAGAAAATTTTAGATGACACCCCATGAAGCCACATAATCTTCTACATGTAGTGGCATACCAAGACCTCTAATAATCCCTGCTCTCTGATAGGTAAGAAGTGGACAGACTTGGTGAGTTGGTCAATGATCACCAAGATGGAATCATGTCCCTTAGATGTGCGTGGAAGTCCTGTCACAAAGTCCATGGTGATTCTATCCCATTTCCACTCTGGCACCTCTAGTGGATGAACTAAGCCCACTGGAACATGATTCTCTACCTTCACTTGCTGACAAGTGAGGCACCAAGAGACAAACTCTGCCACTTCTTTCTTCATTCTTAGACACCAGTGTTAATGTTGGAGGTCCTAGTACATCTTTTCCACTCCTGGATTTACCACTAGAGGGGACATATGGAACTCTATAAACACTTACTCTTATAGCCCCATAGGTACCATAGTACACCCTCTGAAGAGGCTGACATGCTCCCCGCCTTCAGAAAATCCATCAGGTGCCTGTCCTTTGGAAATTTGAGCACGTCGAGCCTCACAGTTAGTGTCTCCTAACTGTGCCTCCTTGACTCCCTAAATGAGTGAGGGAGTGACTGTTAGAGATTGAAGATAATCTGCTCCATCTCGATCCACATAGGATATCCACAAAGCGGATAACTACTCAGTCACGTTATTCTGCAACTGTATACCAGATATTATACTGAGTGCATCTGCTACTATATTACCCTTACCAAGAGTATAGACTATCTTGAAGTCATAGTATTGGAGGAACTTAAACCAACACCGCTATCTCATGTTCAGGTTCTTCTGAGAGAATATATACCAGAGACTCTTGTGATCAGAGTAGACTATAAAATGTTCTCCCATCAAGTAATGTCGCCACATATTTAAGGAGAATACCACTGCTACAAACTCCAGGTTTTGGGTAGCATAGTTATTATCATGTTGTCTTAGCTGTCGAGAACCATACGTGATCACTTCTCACTCCTACACCAAGACACATCCAAGCCAGGTCCCTAATGCATCGCAGTAGACTACGTACCCAACACCGTCCCCAGGTAACATCAATATGGTGGCACTCGTCCGTCTCTGCCTCAACTCCTAGAAACTCCACTAGAATCTCTCCGACTAAAGGAAGGGTTTCCCATTCTTCTTTAATGCTGATAAGGGTGTCGTAACTATAAAATTCAGGCACAAATCTCTGGTAGTAACCGGCCATACCCAGAAAACTCCACACCTCCGTCACACTCCTGGGTGTCTCTCAAGCAAGAATAACCTTGATCTTCATTGGATCCACCGCAAATCCAACCTATGAGATGACGTGACCTAGGAAGTGAACCTATCAAATCCAGAACTGGCACTTCAAGAGCTTACCATATAGCTTGTGCTCTCGGAGTGTGTCCAAAACTATCTGCATATGATAGGCATGCTCCTCCTCTGTAAATGAGTATATCCGGATGTGATAGCTGAAGACTACCACAAAGTGATCAAGGTATGGATGGAAGATCCTGTTCATGAGTCCCATGAACACTTCTAGGGTTTTGGTCATGCCGAATGGAATTA
The DNA here is from genome assembly GCA_963277665.1 of Viscum album. NCBI lineage: Eukaryota > Viridiplantae > Streptophyta > Magnoliopsida > Santalales > Viscaceae > Viscum > Viscum album. Next base: position 2,055,200,213 of record OY728140.1, read on the forward strand.
CCAATAAATCATAATGGCCATACTAACATCTGAAGGCCATTTTCCACACATCATCATATTGTAATCTGAGCTAGTGATAGCCTGATCTGAGGTCTATATTTGAAAACCACTGTGCTCCCTTAAGCTGATCAAAGAGATCATTAATCCTTGGGAGTGGGTACTTATTCTTCATGGTCACCTAGTTCAACCAACGATAGTCCACACAGAGTCTCAAACTCTCATCTTCCTTCTTGGAAAACAAAATCAGGGCCGACCAAGGAGAAACACTGGTCCTAATGAACCCCTTTCTCTGTAAGTCCTCTAGCTATACTCGCATATCTCGAAGCTCCATGGGAGCCATCCAATATGTTGAAGTAGATATCTTTGATGACCCTGGGTACAAGTCTATGTGGAAGTCCACCTCTCTACAAGGAGGTAGACCCAGAACATCATCAGGGAAAACATCAATGTACTGGTCCACCACTACAGGATAGATCAGACTTTAAACATCAACTACTCTGAGGGTAAGGTTAACCAACTGATGTTTTATTACCTACACCATCCTCCGGGTAAGTCTATCCTATGTTGCAAATGTTCCCTTCTCACTTGTGAAGGAAGACCTGGTCCCATCCATGTGGACACACCACACACTGCAGTTAATACAATAAATCTGATCATGGACTATTGATAACAAGTCCATACCAAATATGGAGTTGTAAGGAATCAACGCCACTACCTGAAGATCCTAGATGAAGCTCTTTCCTCATAGAGTAAGTTCACACTGCCAGAACCAGTGCATAATTGTCGAATCTTCTCCTGTAGGAGTCTCTATCCATAAGGATAGAGCCAACGACTCTACCAGAATCTCCATGCTCCGAATGAGGGTCGTGGAAATAAAAGAGTGACTAGAACCTGTGTTTATAACTAATACTATTAGGGTGGAGTAGACACAGACCGTACATCGTATCATCTCGGTATTGCTATGATCATAAGCCTCAGCTGACTGGAGCTGAGATCTTCCATATCCACCCACTTCCTGTGGCCGGGGTGGACCACCAGGAGGTGGTGGCGGTAATACCTTGAATCACCACCCACTGCTTACTACACTACCAACTCCTCTTCCATGTCATTATACAACCTGCGAACCTCCTCAATCAAATCATCACCTCTATCTAGGTGGTCCTTTGACCATATTCTAGTCGTCTGTATGGAGGGTCAGGCAGTCGCGAGCCATGTGACCCTGCCCCCCTCACGAGTAACACTACCCGCTCCTCGCCGGTCCTGCTCTATCTTGAGAGCCCCACACAAATGAACCTGTATCCAACGGTAGTCCACCTATAGGTATGGTCCTCTTAGACCTCTACTTCATCTATTTACTACCAGTTACAGATGACTCTACTGCATAGAATCTAGTGGTGGGTCTCGCTGCTGGTGAGTGCTCAACAAGAAAACTCACCACTAAGAGTGCTTTCTCTAACACCCTTTCCTGCGTCAGGATGTTGAGAGAAATCATCAAATCTCTAATATCCCATATGAGACCCTACTCGATGGTTTGGGCCCTAAAGAAAGGGTCTCTCACCATGTCAATGGAGTAGCGCGATAGGTCGGTGAACCTCGATGAATACTGAGCCACATTCATGCTTCCCTACTATAAGCGGAGAAGCTCCTGTATACGCACTGAGCATAGGGTTTCTGAGACAAAATCTACCCTGAAAGGGCTCTCAAAGTCTGCTCAGACTAGATTCACCTCATCGTGAACCTCGAGCATCAAACTCTACCATCTTCCCACTACATCCTGAAGAAGACTGACAGAAAAAATCACCATGAGATCAGCTGGTGTCCCAACCTGTTGAAAAACACTATCCACAGCCTCCAGCCAGTCCTCATCCGCCTGTGGATCCATCTCACCCCAGAACCTCAGTGGCCTCTGGTGCTAGAACACGTGTAATGGGATCATGTGGCGTGCACCCTCTACTGCTAGGGTTGCTCACATCAGCTGCCCAACAGGTAGTGGTTCTTCAGTTACACCACCTGGTTGTACTACTTCCATAAGGGGACCCTGCACCGAAGCCTCATCGCTCAGTGGGATTTCATCATGTACTCTACCTGGAACCCTAGCTGGCTGTCTACGTGGAGGCATCCTGAAAAGAAACAGGTGTTCCACAATCATTGTGTTATACCTAGTGAGCTGACTCAAAGTGATCACAAAGAAAACATTTCAAAAGTACACACTCAATCAGTGTTTTCATGCGCTGAGTAAGAAATCAAAAGTCAGGGTCCTGGCGTATGGATAGGTCAGCCACTGCGCCAACACTGGATTCCCCAAACTGATAAGCACACTCATAACACTTAACACTATTTCCAATTAAAAGATCAGATTCCTAGTTCCTCAGTAGAACCGAACTTCTATAATACCAATTTTTCACGGCCCAACCCACAAGGCTAGTGCTGTGACTACCCCAATCCTACCTTCTATAGGCTAGGGTTGGAGACTAACACCAGAAAGGCATATCCCTAAAACTGGAATTTCATTTCCTTTATAACCTGTAAACTCACACCACCAAGAAAACAACAAGATATGAGTGAAAAGTAAATTGTATTGTAAAAAGAGTATGTACAGTAAGTAAAGGGGCCCAGAATACAAGCCTAATTGGGAATTATAAGTAAAACTGATAACAACTCCTGTGAAAATCCACCAAAGATCCTACCTGAAGGGTAGGTAAAACTCTCATATGGCCATCTATGCAGATCGTCTCGTCTAATGTCCACCTCTAAGCAGCCTTCAGTCCTGGTACCCTTGTCCTCGGTCAGCCTTGTTTGTCGTCTACACAAGACATAGCAAGGTGTGGGCGTAGCCTGTACAGGGGAGAGTATAACGATACTCAGTAGGGACCCCGATACCCCCAGAAGGTCTCTCAGAATACACAAAGGATAAACCAAAAAGAAAGACCACAATAACAAAGCACAAAACTATAGTCAAACCTACTTAGGTATAAGACCAAAAATATACCTAAGTTGTCAAGTAAACCAATATCATTCACAAGGAAACACAAGGACCACCTCTTTATCCAAAAACATAACTGTTCCATAAAGGAATGAATACCACGAAGCTAACACCACAAAGGTAACTACCACAAAGGTGCCGCCATGTAAAAGTATACCACAAAGGTTTTACCACACAGAAGTGTACCACAAATGTAATTCCACACAGAAGAAAACCACAAAGGTTTCACCACATAGGAGTGTACCACAAAGTTAATTCCATACAGAATAATACCACAAAGGTAAAGACTCAACTCACACTAGGTATAAATTAAGTACGGAAGTATAGATGATTAGCTATATTAATAGATCATATTACTTCATCGAGAAGCTCTGCTGTTGACCCACACAGTATCAATGATGACCCACACAGAATCTGAAGATGACCCCCATATGATCGAATATAACCGACATAGGATCTGAAGATGACCCATATAGGATCGGTATGTGATGACCTACATAGGATTACTGAGTGCTGACCCACACATGATTTGTGTGCGCTGACACACACCAGATCCCTGAGCGCTAACCCACACATGATCAGTATGAGCTGACCCACACAAGATCGCTGAGCACTGCCCTACATAGGATCTAAATATAACCCACACAAGATTTGAAGATTCTTCTAGTACAACTAGTTGCAGGGTTCCCGCACTAAGCATGCTTGATTCTGGGTGATTATGATCCTCAAGCCATCGGTTGATACTTCAAATACCAAAAATTCCTACGAAGATGCATCCCAAAGGACTATCCTATCAAAAGTGACCCAACAGGAAAAACTACACATCAATCGTGCACCCAGTCTGTAAGTTATTAGCATTTTTGTTCTAAGGGCCTAGTTGGATTCAGCTTCAATCCAACCCGGTTGTACTCCATATTTATCCAAAACTCATGTGGAGTATACCAAAAGGACTGTTTCAATCCAAGGATTCTAGTGCCATAGGAATTTCATCAAATAAACACCTGGTTCTCAAGATATGGCCAAAAGGCATATCTGGGTCCAGATGGGCATGAGTCCCATCCGACCCGGTCGAACCAACCCGGTTCAGGTCGACCCGACCATGTCCGGGTCCTATCTAGATGGGATAGGCCATGGCGGGCCTGCCTCATTGGGCCACGGTCCGGCCTGTTGGGGCGCGGCCCGCTCAGTCAGTGCAGTCCACCGTGGCGGGGACCACCCTAGCAACAACCCAGGGTGGGGGGACCCTGGTATTTCGAATGGTCCGTAGACAATTTGGCTGGAACATTATAACACAAAAGTCCACTGGAGCGGTCCCGCTCGGCGTGATGCGGCCGACTGGAATGACCGACCCTCCTCCCAATGAGGCAGATGTACACCACTGCTCCACCACAGCTGGCTGGAATGCCAAACATCCTCTGATCTCCACAGCGGCCATGTAGCCATGGTCTCTAGCTCTGGTGGTATGTACATGCGATGCCTCTTTTCCATACAACCGACCGGTGTGTCGGCCGCCGTCCCCTTCTCCGCCACGGCCAATGGGTCGTGGCATCCTTCGCTACCGGCAGCGTGGATGCGTGATGCTCCGATTCCACATGGCCGACAGGGTTGCCGGCCACCTCCAGCCTCCACCACGGCCGATGGGTTGTGGCCTCCTTCGATACCGATGGCACAGATGTGTGCCGCCCTAGTTCTACGCAGCAGGGCAGTGTATCGGCATCCATACTTCCACCGTCAAAGAAGAACACGTCATACCGTGAAGAATTTATGGAGGGATCAGGACATGTTTTTTTGGCCCACACCCTATGCGTTATACCGATAACATATGATTTATGAGGATGGAAACAATGTGAAACCACAAAGAACAAACAAGAACAACCAAATTCAAAATGCCTACCTCAATCCTTAGAGATGTCATGAGGAAGAAGGTAAATATGATGAAGATGACGACGTTCGTCGCTCCTGCAACACACTCCCAATCCGGGATCGTGTGTCGTCTTCATCAGAGGTTCGTACTTCATTGGAGGATGCTCTCCAAAGCTCTCCCTTGCCAATGATTTTCCCAACATTAAGAAGGGTGAGGAGCCAACTTAATAAATTAATTTTATTAATTAAGAAATTAATGTTGGCTTATTAAATTGGGGAAAACCAAGAGTTTCCTCTCATTAAAGGGGTGTTCATGTGGTCCTCACCACCAAGAATTCAAATGGTAGGTTTCAAATTAAAATAAAAGATATTTGTTTTATTATTATTGTTATTTTATCTATTCCATGAAAAACTGGAAAACCAACTTCCACCCCGACCTACTGTGGTCAGGGAGAAGGTCTCATTAAGTGAAAATTAGCACTGTGAGTTTAACAGTGTCCTCAGATTAAAATTCCAAGCACTGGTTCAAAAGTTACAAAACGCCGCTCGTACATTTACTAAAAGTTCCCGAAAAATAGTTCATAAATTCATTCCGAGCACACCGGTCCTCAGAATCACATGCCATCTATTTTCTTGGACTCATAATATTTCCATATATTTAAAAAAAATACATGGAGAATCTCGGGTCATTATAGAAAAGATTGTTTAAAGGAAACATAAAAGAAAAAAGTGAAACGTATTCACCCCTCCCACTCTCGCTGATAAAAATACACTAACTTGACACTTTCATGTGGTTTCAGAGGGTAGGTTCCCTTCACTTATACATTACTGTTGGATAATTTGAATTGGGTGAAGTGTTAAGGTATTCCCATTTTTAATAGAAAAAAGTTTCATATCTGGAAAGATAAAATGTTTCCTTATCTTATGTCAATCAGTTTTGAGGTTTTTGAAGCTGAAAAAGTTGGGTTTCATATAACTATTGATAAATTTTCTTTAACATCTTTTGATAATAATAATCTTGAGAATTATGGAAGGAAGAAAAATGATTTATTTTCATTACTTTATTAAAGTGAATTATTAAGGGTGAAAGGTTTTTCCATAGCTAAAGGTATATGTGTTAAATTGAAAAACTTATTTGAAGGAAATATAAATGTAAAGAAGGAAAAGATACAATTCAAGTGGTTAATTTATGAATATTTGAATATGGGTGAGCATGAATATAATGAGGAATTATTTACCAGGGTGAATGATCTTGTTAGCACTATTCAATTTCTTGGTGAGATGTTAAAAGATTCTATATTAGTTGAAATGATATTAATAATCCTTCCTAGCAATATTGATTCAAAAAAATTTCTTTATTGGAAGAATGAGATCCGAAATAATTATATATTTATTATTGACATAGAACTCTCATTACTTATTAAATGATAAGGTATAGAGATTTAAAAATAGAAAAATATGATAGAGAAATTTATTTCATGCATTAAAAAAAATAAAATTAAAATAAAATTATTATCAAAGATGAATCTGGTGAATACGATTCCAAAAATGAGGTACGTAAAACTCTTGATAATATTTTATCCTTGTTTTATTAAAATTTGAAAAGTAGAATAGAGAAATATAAATGAAATATTCAATTGAAATGATTTTAATGTGGAGCTATTGGTCACATTGTGGATAATTGTTCTAGAAAAAGGAAACAAGTGGATAGTTATGAAGAATAAATAAAGACAATAAGACTATGGAATAAATAGGAAGATAAAGGTGAATCATATTCCATAGGGAAATATAGAAAATTCATTAAATCCAAAAGAAGAAGTTTCGTATCTAAAGATGAAGAATAAATAGGTAATGAAGCTGAATCAAAAAAATCTATTGAGTATGGTGTTGAAAATACATTCATTGCAATAGTAAATGATGAAGAGTTTAGAAACATTTTTTATGAAGAAAAATAAACTCAACATGAATTTCATTTGAAGGAAGTGTTGAAAGAATGTATGAGAGATATTAGAATACATTAAAATAAAAAAATAATATAAATTTTCCCTAATAAGAAATCAAGATAATTTTTCTAATGAGAATGTGAAGCTTCTAAATGAAATTGATGGTTTGAAAAAATATCTGGAGGAAGAAAATAATTTTAATGATCATTTAGAAGTAATGTTGAAATAAAAATAAGAAGAGTTGGAATTTGTCCAACAATAGTTATCTAAAGATGAAATATTGATTAGAAGTTTCAAAAACACTATCTCTGGTGTTGGTTATAGTTCTTGTAATGAGAAACTTGATAATGTTCAACAAATGTGGCATTCAATAGGTGAGAATAAATTTGGATTTACTGCTGAAAATAGAAAAGTTGAGATAGTTATGTATATGGCCAAAACCATAAAATGTTTAGAATTTAGATGTTTCCAAAAATCCATAATATGAAAATGATGAATCTAGAAAAGTTTCAAATACTTTTGGTTTCGATAAATTTTAAAAGGAATGGAATATTCAGATTCAAAATAGAAAGTTTAGTAGCTCAAAAAATAAATACACTAAGGTTGTTAAGAAACAAATTTATAATTCTGGTCAGTATGAAAGTTTAAAATGAAACTATAATTTCTATGGCTACTTATGGTATGATGGTAGATTCGGGCACATGGATAATATGTGTTTATTCATCCAATAACATTACTATTTATCTATAGGATATTAAAGGTAAAGGATGAGGGGGATTCAATTCCCTCAAAAGAAGAAATTTGGGAAGGATGTTTGAATGAAATCTAAGAAGGTTGATGTGGAGATTAAAAATACATTCCAACCATTGCAAACTATTTGTGAAAGATGTTAAAAACATGGAAACCTTGAATAATAATGTCCTGTATTTTTATTGGTATAGAAAAATATTCTAAAAAATTCTCAGAAGTTGAAAGTGAAGAACGAAAATAAAGAAGAAAATAATCTTTTCATTGAAACTATGTAGAAAGATACAAAAGGATAACAATCATGAATTATTTATATTGGGTTTAATTATAATATGATAAGAGATTTGAAACTATTTAGTAAAGATAAATACTTTAAACATAGAATGATGAAATTTTGAAATGATGAATCCATTAAAATCAAAGGTGTTGGACCAACCATTATTGGGAAAGAAAAAATGAAATCCAAGATTTTTTTTTATTTTGATAGGATAAAACAGAATTTTCAAAGTGTTTCACAATTGTGTTATGAGTGTAAAAAAAGTATTTCCAGAAATGATGGGGTTTTTGTGAAAAGTGAGGAATATTAGAAGATTGTTACAAGAGTCCAACATACCAAATTAAACTTATTTTAGGTTGGTGAAATAAAAACTCTTGTTAGATGAGTATGGTATAAGGGAATTAATTGTGGCATAAAAAGATGAGACAAATGGGTCAAATAAAAATGAAAAAACTCTCAATATAAGATAGTTTCTAAGACATTCTTGATTTTTTATGAATAAGATATTTGTGTTGCACAATTTTCAAAAAAGAAAATATTATAAATTCGATGCACAATAATGTTGATATTTGTACAAAAAAACCCCTAGATATTATTCATTAAAATATTTTTGGGCCAATTATAAAACAATAAACCAATTTAGATAAGTACTTTATTACTTTAATTTGTTATTTTACTCACATTACTTTCATTATATATATGAAACTTAAGTCAGATGCTTTGAAAAAGTTTAAAAGTTTGAAAAGGAAAGTTGTGAGTATTCAATAAATATGTTGAGAACTGATAATGAAGGTGAATATAGAAGTGAAGAATTTTAAAGTTATCTTGATAAATATAGAATTTAGGATGAGTATAGTTCCCCATAAACTTCTAAAAAATGGGGTTTTTAAAAGAAGAAATAAAAGTTTGGTGGAAATGGGAAGAACTATTTTACTTGAACATGCTCTTTCTCATTACATTTAGAGGAAATACACAAGTACTACTATGTACATTCCAAACTGATGTTTATATAAGCCTTGCTCAGATATCAATCCATATGAATTATTTTATGGGAAAACTAAAAGCATGAAACACATCAAAGTTTTTAGGAGATAATGTGTTATAAAGAAGAAAGGTTGAAACTATAGAATGTTTGAGAAGAATGGTGAAGATAAAATTTGTCATGGCTATGCCCAAGAAGGAATAAGATATATAATATTCAATAAATAAATAGGAATAATTATTGATTTAGTTGATTTATATGTAATTTAATTCTATGAGAAAGACGAATGTATTCCAACAGACAAATAAGTTTTTAAGGATACAGAAAGTATTGAAAACAATTATGATAAGGATACAAAGAATTGTAAACCTATTAAAGAGGAAGAATCAGACTCATCTATTTTTAGTGATGAGGATGATACATGAAAATATCATCCTAGGCTAATGAAACAAGTGGTTGATTAGAATATAATTAGTCATCAACATGAGAAGGTTTAAATAAGAAAAACCAAAAATTCTATTACACATACTTTATTGTATTAAAAAGTAGATCCTAATGATGTGAAAGAATATTTTGGGTATCTAGAATGGGTTTATTCCATGAATGTAGAGCTATATTATATTGAAAATAATGAAACATGGGAACTCATACCCAGTCCATATTTTTTCACAAAGTGGGGTTTTCAGATCAAGATGAATGAAAAATGAGATGTGATAAGAAACAAAGAAAGATTAGTGTGCAAAGGGTATTAAAAAATGAAGGTATTTATTTTTATGAAACCTTTTCTCTAGTGTAATGACTTGAAACAATCATAATTTCTCATTCTATTGTTTCATAAGGACGTTACATGATCATTCAAATAGATGTAAAATCTGTATTCATGAATAGTGATGTTGATGAGGATGTTTATATTGAACAACCTTGTGGATTTTTTTTGGAGAGATGAAAGTTATGTGTGCATATTGAAAAATGATTTTTATGGGCTAAAACATGCATTGAGATCATTATATTCTGAATTTGATAATTTCTGATAGAAGATGAGTTTCAAGAAAGGAAGAGTTAATTATAATATTTATATATGAGAAAGGAAAGAGTATTCCCTCAATGTAATTATTTATGTTTACGAACTTATCTTTTCTTGGAATGATGAAAGAAATATCAAAAGATTTTCTGATGAGATGAAAAAGTTTTTTCAAATATCCATACTGGGGGAAATGAAATAATTTCTTGGGTTGAAAATTTTAGAAAATAAGAATCATATCTTTATTTCCCAAGAAAGGTGTGCTAAGGAACTTCTTAAAAGTTTCAACATGGAAAATTGAAAACCATTTTTCACTCCGATTACAGTGGGACCATAGTTGAAAAAATATAGAGAAAGAAAATTAATTGATTGGAAAGAATTACAGAAGCTAATAAGATGTTTATTATATTTGACTGCCTCAAGACTTAACATTGTTTATGCTATTACATTATGTGCAAGATTTAAGAGTGATCCAAAATAATCACATTTAATTGATGGAAACAAAATTCTAAGATTCCTCAATGGCACAAAATATTTCATAATCTGTTATAAAAACTCAAAAAGTATTGATTTTTTTGGGTATTTAGATGCTGATTGAGCATGAAATGTTGATGATAGGGGATCCACATCTTTTGGAGTATTCTTTCTAGGAAGGAATTGTGTTAGTTTTCATTCATAGAAACATAATTTATTAACTCTCATCATAATATAATTTTAATATTCTTCTACCACTAACACCACTACTCAACTTATGTAGATGAAAACAAAATTATAAGACTTACTTGTTGATGTGAAGTTACCCTTACTATTGGTTTGTGAAAATTAAAGTAAAATAAATATCAATAATAATTTAGTTCAACATTCTCATTCAAAACATATTGATTCCAAATATCATTTCATCAAAGATCATGTGGAAAATAATTAATTGAAGTTGGAATATGTTCCAACACTAGAACACATTAGTGACATTTTTACAAAACCTTTACAAAAGGAATAATTTTCGAAATTGAGATCGAATATGAGTGTCAAATCACTTTCTCGTCATAGTTAAGGTATATGTATCTTTCCCCTCTCTCATCTTACATTTGGATTGTATTTTCAAGGGGTATAATTTTATTATAAATCTATCCTCTTTGAATCCCTGTCAAAAGAGGGAGTTGTTGGTTAGATATGAATTCAAAATTGTATTGTGAGTGAACTATTAAAACTATTTGTTGGAGTGGTTGTAGGAAATTTTTTTTATTGTTTTCTAGGAAAGTTGAAGAAGCTGATAAAGAATGAAAGAAAAACTAAGGAAGTTTTCATAATCACTTCTTTTGGACATCAGGGTTTTGTTATCAATGATTTTTGTTTCCTACAATGAGTTAGATCATGAAGGCTTAGAATTGTTGATATGTAATCCATTTTATGGGGATACAAAGTTGAAATATTTATGAAACTCAGTTGAAAAAAAAAATCTAAAGGGGTATGTTGTTAGGACCATCTTGATGAAGAAGGTGATTGTATTCAAAGTGTTATATTTTTTTGTTACAGAATTGTATGAAAAGAAGTAAATCATATCACATTGTAGTTTGTGAAAGTTGGATTGGACATCATATTCAAAAGAATAAGGATCACAATTCTTGAAATGGTACACCATATTTAGGGGATGTAGGAAGAAAATACTCATTGGATTCATTTTGAATCTCAAGTAAGAAATAGGTCGTATTGAGGAAGAATATTGCTGGAAGTAAATGGTCATTGAATTCGCTCTGAATCTAGTTGATGGTGAATTAGAGTCTTCATGATTGGAGTTCTCTTAAACTTGACAAAATAAATTTGATGATGCTTTTTCTAATCTTATACTTCTCATAAATCATAAGTTTGTGGTAGAACTTATGATGAAAGCTTGAAAAAATAAAGGGGGAGTGAAATAAAAGTGTCCAATCGTATCTAAAGATCATATTCAGACTAATCGTATTTAGACTAAGAAGGAAAGAATGAGTTCATTGATTAAGAAGTTACAATACATTCAATTTTATGAAAAACACTATATAATCTAATTTTCAATGTATTCAGAGGCATGATATTTAATTAATAAAGTCAATGAATCCATCTTAATGGGTTCATTAGATTCAAAAAGGATGAGAAGGTTTGTGACAAATGTGTTTTTTCCTCAATTAGGTTAAGAAACATCATAATCAGAGAAATATTTTCATGATACTAATGAATGAAAAGAAAATAAAAGAAAGTGATGAACAATGTAGTCAACCTATCAAAAAGGGTTGAATTAATTTTGTTCAATCTATTTGTTTATGATAATTTCTGAAGAAAAGAGATGGATGTGTTATTAATAGGGAGATTGAAATTCAATGAATGTATTGTTTTCTTCATTTGGTACAGATCATTGTATTGGAGAAATTGGATTGAGCTAATCAGAATCAACAATTGAAATCAAATTGAGAAATTAGATTCGTAATAATGTTTGAAAAGAATTTGATGTAAGATATGAAGTCAATAGAAGATTCTAGAAGGATTGAGAATATTTGAGAAGTGTTGATGAGGTCAAGATTCACCCTAAATTAGTGTAAACATGAAAATTCATGAAATTTGGGTGAGCGGGAAATTTTTTGGGATTCCTGCCAAAATGATCCTTGGGTAACCTATAAAAGGAGAAAATACATTGTAATTTAACTAATTATTGACTCAGATATACTATTCACTGAATATAGAGAATCACCTAATTTCTTGGGAGATAAGGAACGTTTCTATATTGAGTGTTTATTAAATAAGTTTTGATGGAGATAAGTGAAAGGATAAATGACAAGATCACAACATTGTCTTCCACTAAAAATGATTTCAATGACCATCATATTCAGTTGTATATCGAATTATACTTTTTATTGTATTTGAATGGTCATTATATTAGGATGGGTAGTTTGAGCTAAGATTTCTATATTGAGATTTTTGGACTGAGGAAGGAAGTGCTCTAAATTGTTTTGATAGTATTTAGGTAGAGTTATATCAATCAGACTAGGAAATCGGATTTGAAGATTAGATTGAGAAATCAGATTGAGTTTTCCTTATGAAGTCTAGGTGTTTCTTACCAGCTTCTAGGTAAGAAAGTGAATAATTGTTTTTCAATTTAATACACTTTTGAAAATTGAAAAGAAACACGAGTAAAGTGTTTTGTTACACAAAAATTGAATTACCCTATTTTTTCTAATGGGGTGCACAAAAACATTTGGGTTGTCTTAAATGTGATACATGAGTGAAAGGGAATATCCTACTCATTGTAATCCAAGTATTATTTTCTAGTGGATTGTGTCGTATTGGATCATTTCCAAACCATACAAAGGATGTAATTATTCTTATTTAATATTTATCCTTGTAAATACTTGTGTTTTAATGGATGTGTCTTTGAATTGTTTTTCAGTAGGGAATCAACTATTTAATAGGAGGCGAAGGTTGTTTCAAAGAAATATAAAGGAAAAAAGTATACTGGAATTAACCATCCCCTCTTAGTGATACAAATAAACTAACTAGGAACTTTTATATACAACTAATTCTTCCATAGTGAAAGGTAGATAATATCCCACAATCACAAAGTTTTACTACATAAAATCCAAACATTATCATATGTTGGTCATCACACAACACTAGTAATACCATTATATATTGTAGAATATTAGTTGTTCAAGGTAAGAGGAATTTTTAGAGGAAGAAATGAAATTTTTGGTATGAGGAGAAAGATTTCAATCATAGAATCAACCCCCAAACATTCCACCATATCACTATGAATTTAATTCAAAACATATTGAATGAAGAGAAAAGATCAAGAATAAAACTATCTTACCAGATATGAATTCCTCATAGTTTTTATTAAACATTATTAATATTGGTGGTCATAATGAAAAAATGTGTAAAACGGAAGAAAGAAACACGAACTAAGTGAAAAAAAATAAAAATAAATTTTATTTAAAAATAATAATTTCATTGAATAATACCCTAGAAGGAAAACCTGACTAAAGAGGATATATCCCATATTTATAAAAATCCCCTACCCTTCTATAATTTAATATAACATTATTTACCAAAATAATCCATTATATTCAATTTTTATCCACATGGTACATAAATCCGTTCATTTATTTGCAACATATTCATGTTGTGCATGCATCACCCACAATCATGCTTCATACATAATTAGGTTGTGAGTTAATGCTCCACAATTTTAGTGAAAAGAATTATCCAAATGGGATTGGATCAAATGCACTTAGTGGATTGCTTTTATTTTATTTTTCTTTGAAAATGTGTTAATATTTTCTTATAAAGGATCTCAAATTATTTTTTTGGAATTTTGGAATTTTAATTTTATGCCAAAAAATGATTACCATTTGAAATTCAAGTTTTCAATATTTTTTGAAACTGAATCCTTTATTATAATCTCTTATGAGAAAATATTTTAAGTGTGTGATGATTGATTCTTATGTGATCATGATTCTCTTAATGGTAAACTTATATAATTGATGATATTCCTAGTGATTCTTAAATAGATCTTGGACCATGAGATTTAATCTCATTTGAAAAAACTAATTAATATTAAGTTTGTGGTAGGGGATTAATACTATTCATCTATTAGGCCCTAACTAGGGGTTATAATCACACGTGAGAAGTGTTATAACCTACTTCATTTTACACATCTTTATTTAATCTGATGTAGGACCTTTGACTCTTGTTTAATCTAACATAATCACCCCACCTCCCAAATGAGAGGGATTTGATAGGGATATCAATATCATACAAATTTCTAGATTATTCCTACAAAACTATGAATCTATAGAGTTAATATCACATAATGCCTGTACTTTTATTTAATCTCATGTGAGAAAACCTTCCATCATTTTAATTCTAAAAAGCTCTTAGCCATGAAATTTAATGTTATGCCAGGACATCAAAAACCATTATTAAAACTCAATAGACTTTTTCAAATCTATATGTGATCATATATGTACATAAGAATTTATAATTTAATGAAACCTAGATAATTTGAAACAATTTCAGTCATACACAACATGTTGGACGCATTCCTTCACCAGTAAAAACACGAACACGACAAAACTAAATGTAGGAACATAATAATTAATAAAAAATATTAATATAACCAATTAAAATCCACATTTTTTTCATTTAAATAATAAACATAAAATTATACATAAAATCTAAAAAATAGTATTTGCCTAATTATTGGTAATTTTAGGGATATTAAGAAGCAATAATTGAGGGTTTTTAAAATTTTGTGCATGTTAAACTACTTATCACACAACACATTATCATTAGTATTTTATTGTGTCAAAAGAAGCTAAACCATTTCATCAATGGGATACACATACCACTTTCATGAGATGAATATATATATATATATTGATATAATTAGATTTTTTTGGGTTTGTAACATAATTGTTTTTTGTATAATGTGTTATACATTAATATATTGGGAACAAATTGATTTGGTTGATGGTATAAAAATAAAAATAAATAAATAGAAACTTGTATTCAAGTAGGTAGTACTTGAAAAAAGGTAAAATTATTACATAACCCCTTAGAAGACTAAGTGATAAATTCCTTCCAATGCATGCACATGTCAAGACATTAAAAAATCTACAAGGGTATCCCATAAGGTAAGGATCCCATAGATTATCATTTATAAAAAATAAAATATCTGGGTAACCCTAAGAATTATCTTATGATGTCCTATTGTGATATTTTTGTTATACTTAGCTAGGAAACCATTAATGTTAGGGTACTAAAGGAACAGAGTTGGGAAAATCAACATGATGTATTTATAAATTGAGTGGTCCCCTCAACTATCCAAGAGAGACATATGATATAATTGACATGATTATCTATCAAAATAGATATAAAATGGTATAAAAGGTAAAAAAACAAATTAATATTAATTTATATGTATTGGAACACTAATAATTATGAGTAAAATTAAAAATATTTATCATTATAGAGGGATATTGTTTTACAATAATCATTGATAAATATAGGTATAACATTGTCACGACCCGTCCCCAGGGGCCCGTGTCGTAACTACCCCAAGCCCGCCTTCCATAGGCCAAAGGCTGACGACTAGAACCAAATGCATAATCCCTATAACTGGGAAGGTGTTGGCTTCATAAAACGCAAACACACACACAACCAGAGTACAAGGGGAAGCAAACAATATATAACAAAAGATGTGCTGGAAAGTAAAGGGGCCAGAAATACAAGCCCAACAGTAAAGTACAAGGAAAAGACAAAACAGCAGGAAGGTGTCAAGATGCTCATGGATCGTCCTATAGAGTTCCTACATGAAGTGTAGGTATAAATGGCCAACTCATCTCTCCACGTCTATCTGTCACCTCTGGGTTTTGTCTCGTCGTGAAGTCCACCACTCGGTACAATCCTGCTCTACAAGCCTCAACCACGATCAATGATGTCCGTCATCTGCAACCAACACAACGATGTGCGGGCGTAGCCCATGCAGGGGTGAGTATAACAATACTCAGAAAGGACCACGAGACCCTCAAGGTCTCACTAAATCCAACAAGGATAAACCACAAAGAAATATCTCAACAGATAACCTTTACTTAGGTATATGACCATACATATACCTAAGTTATCAAGTAACCCATCTCAATCAGGAGGAAAACACAAAGGTCATTGACTCAGCTCAAACCAGGATTTTTATTATCAAAACCACAACTGATGGAGAACTCCTCCTCTGTCGAGTATAGTGGCCATGTCACAACTCCGAGGCACTACTCACTAACCTTATACTGCTGAGGTACTCCTCCTGTAAAGTACCGCGGGTCTGATACCAAATACCGGACACTCCGTTCGATGTGTGTCTGCTGCCAAATACCGGGCGCTCCCCCTAATAGCCTACAGAGGTACTCCTCCTATCGAGTACCGTGGGTCTTCTTCCAATTACCAGGTGCTCTGTCCACTGTGGGTCTACCGCCAAATACCAGACGCTCCGTCCACTGGGATAATTGATTCACTCCGAGTCGAATCGGTCAAGCAGTCGTCAGATCTACAACTACTAGGTCTCTGCACTCCATACGCTTCTCTCCGGGAGGGTCCACTCCACGAGCTACAGGTTGTTACTTCCAAATGTCACGAAGTGTCATTAATAAGTAACACTAATGATCTTCTCGTCATAGGGGTCTCTACACAACAGACGACGTGCCAATCGGACGCCCGGTCTGTGAGTTATTAGCTTTTCTGTTCCAAGGGTCTGGTTGGTTTTTAAACTAAAACCAACCCAACCATAGTACAATATCATCTGAAACCTACATATAGTATTCCAAAATAATCGTCTCATCAATATGAATACAGTGTAGTTGACGGCACATCAATCAGACGTTCAGTCCTCAAGTTATAAGCATTTCCGCTCCGAGGGACCGGTTGGTTTTGGGTTTGAACCAACCCGGTCATACCCAAACTTTTCCGAAATATTGAGTTTAATATACCAAAACAAGCATCTTGATCCAAGGAATACTAATCAACTGACGGTGCATCGATCAGAGGTCCATAACTCAAGATATGTCTATTTAACTGAAAACAGTTCGAAAATTGAGGGGTCTGGACCCGGTCTGACCCGACCCAACCCACCCTGGGTCGGCCCGAACTAGGTCTACCTGACTGGAGTCCGGGTCCAGACCGATTGGGAATGGCCCGTCCAGGCTGGCGTGGCCTAGCCTGCGTGGCCCGGCCCGGCCTAGCCGGGGGGGGAAGGTTCCGGCTCAACCAGCGGACGAGTGAGTTGCGCAGAGCGGGGGGCGCGACCCCCCGTTAATTGGGACCGGCGGCGCCAGCTGGCGCCACCCCGCCGTTCTAGAATCTTGCATGGCCGCGGGGTCTATCGCATCACCGCCGCAACTAATGTCGTGGCGGGTTTCCTCCAGCGGCGCACTGCTACGCCGCCGCCTCCAGGCGGCCAGCCGGCGGCTCACGCCGCCGCGATGTTCCGCGGGCCACCGTAGTCGCTCCGGTGGTCCATTTTATCTGGTGTCTATTCCTGCGGCCTTCTCGAGTCGCAGTATTTACTACGATGGCTTCAAATCATCATTTCTGTTTCGTTCACCCATCACCACGCAATCTGCGCATCAAGAACAATTTGGCGGTGGGTCCGGACTTGTTCATTAGTCCGTACCCACCGCGTTAGTAGTTCATATAATCACCGAAGAGAATAATCTTCCATGCTTGAGGGTATAAATCACATAAACATAAATATACAAATTCCACTACCTCGATAATTGACATCACACATCAGGCGTCGCGGAAGACGACATCGCAGGGAAAGGATTCGCAGGCGACGTCGTAGTGCGTCTGAGGAGGAAACAACATCTCCTCACTTGTCGCGGAGAAGATAATGGATGGAGCGTCGTCGTTCTTCGTGGAACTGGAGTTCTTCGTTGAAGAAGTCTTCATTCTTCATCGGAGGGTCGGCGTTCTTCCAAAAACTCAATAGCTCTCCCAATTCGCCTTAACACAACGATTGCCTCAAAATAAAATAATAGGCTCCTCCTATTATTTTATTAACACATGAAATTTAAAATTAAAAATTAAAATCACTTCATTAATTAATTGAAGTGGTTAAATTCATTAAATGAATGTTTTGGAAATTATTTAAAGAGAGGGAGATGAGGTGGAATATCTCATAAATGTTGGAAGAGTTTTCAACATTAAACAAGGGTGTTAATGGGGGGGGTTAAGGGAGTTATTTGGGGAGTTTAATGAGGGTTATGGGAGACGAATGGTTAGGGATAATGTGGGCCCCACCTATCATATATCCAAACATGGGAAGTTAGTGGTTGTGGGACCCACAAACAACTTCCCATGGGAGGGTTTAACTTCCAAAGATATAAAATAAAATTGTTCTAACAATTTTATTTATTTTAAACTAATTCCCCAAATAATAATTCTCATCCTACTTAAAACGAAACTATGGTAAAGATCCATTCAAGCAATTACCGGCGCTACGAGTTCATCAGTGCCCTCAGATTTCAATTTCAAGCATCGGTTAAAATTATAGAAAAAACCCACTCATTTTTTCACTGAACGTACCCGAGCTAAACTTAGGAAATTGATTTCGGGCACACCGGGCCTCGGAATCAAGTGCCGTCAGAAGATGAAGACTCATAAAATTCCAAAGAAATTAAGAAAATAATATTTTACTTGAAATTTATGGGTCTTTACATTACTCCCACCTTAGGTATTTACATCCCCGTAAAGCTACAACACACACTAGGAAAACTAAAGGGTGCTGAGCACGCATCCGATCCTCTTACTCCCATGTGATTCCCTGGAGGTTCCTGTACTTCTAGTAAATGTGCACTAGAGGAATCTACCATCCACATAGGACCCGCTTCAGTCGATCCTCAATCTCCACTAAAACCTCTATGAAAGTTGCCCCGTCATCGATATCCATCTCCCCGTGGTCGATGAAGTGAGACAGGCCGTGCACGTATCTCCTCAACTGAGATACGTGGATGACGTCATGCACCCGGTGCGACTGAGGTGGATGGGCCAAGCGGTAAGCCACCTCGTATACTCTACTGAGGACCTAGAGCGGTCCAATGAAATGCGGAGATAACTTTCTGCCTCGGCCAAATCTCCATAGACCTCATTGAGGTGAGACCCATAAGAAAACGTGGTCGCCATCTTCGAACACCAGTGGTCTCCATATCCTATCAGCATAGGACTTCTGTCTGCTCTATGCAGTCTTCATCTGCTCCAGGATGATCTGCACCTTCTCCAACATAGTCTGCACCATCTCTGGTCCTACAAGAGCTGCTAATATTTCCCCTTTTTCCGAAAAGAGAAATTCGGCCACATCCTATGGATGAAACACGATATTTGCCTAATACAGTGAATCCTGACATGAATGATACTAATTCATGCCATAGACTACGTCGTAAGGCCTCGACGCTAATACCAAGAGATCCAGCCATCACACTCGCCTCCAAGGGTTGATTCACACTGTCAAAATCAATGTGTGGTCACTGGGTCTCCTCTAGTAGGAATCTAGAAAGTGAGGGTCAAGTCAACAGTTTTAAATGGAACCTCTCAGAATCAACCACACAAAAAAGAATATGGAAATAAAACGTCACAAAGACTAGTTTCTTTTATTACTACAGCTCGAAGAACAAAGGAACATAATAACCACACAAAAAAACATCATGGAAACTAGAAGCACCAAGAATAAAGGCCTCCATGCCTGGAACTAGTCCCGCTCTTGTCCACCTACTTCTGGAGCTTCATAGTCGTATGCTTAAGATTCCTGGTGCTGTGCTCTCCCATATCCACCCGTTCCCTACTGTCAGGGTGGACCTCCTGATGGTGGTGGTGGCAACACCTCGAAGCATCATCCTCCACTAGCTGCACGACCAACTCCTCTTCCACGGTCTTCTGCCCCTTACGGTCCGCCTTGATCGAACCTATGCCTCTACCTGGGAGGTCCTTCATCTATCTGCTGATCGTCTGTACGGCGGGTAGGATAGTCACGTGCCATGTGACCAAGCCTTTCGCAGGAGTGACACCGCCCGATACGAGCACGACGTGATCTGTCTCCACTCAGGTTTCCCCACACAACTGAACCTGAGTCATGCAGTCGACCACCGGTGGGTCTGGTCTTCTTGGATCCTTGTGTCGTCTGTCTACTGCCAACTGTAGAAGACTTTGCTACAAGTCGACTAGTGGTGGGTCCCGCTACTAGTGACTGTTCAGCATGGAAACTCTCCACTAATAGGGATCGCTCCAACACTCTCGTCTGCATTGGGATGTTGTGGGAGACAAATAAAGCTCTAATCTCTTTCCTGAGTTTCTAATCAAAGGTCTGGGCCCTAAAGAATGGGTCCCATACCATATCAGTGGAGTATCGTGAGAGGTCGGTGAACCTCACTGAGTACTGCACCACCATCATGCTACCCTTTTGAAGATAAAGTAACTCCTGTATACGCACCGCTCGAAGGGTGGATGGTACAAACTCCACCCGAAACAGGCTCTCGAAGTCTTTCCATATAAGTATCAGATCGTCGTGCATCTAAAGCATCAGGCTCCACCATCTTCCTGCTGCTGCCTGAAGGAGGCTGGCAGCAAAGATCACTATAAAGTTTGCTGGCATCCCTACTAGCCTGAAGACTCTCACCACATCCTCCATCCAATCCTCAACTGCCTGTGGGTCCGTCTCTCCCAGGAACCTGGGTGGCCTCTGGCGCTGGAACTCATGTAGTATGCTCAAGCGGTGTGCATCGCCTGCTATAGGGGCTAGTGGAATCGGTGGCCCAACGGGTGGTAGTACTGCTTGTGCCTCCGCTGGTTCCCCAACTAGATGAGGGACCTATATTGAAGCGTCATCGCTCGACGGCCTATCAGTACGTACAACTCTCGGGGCTCTAGCAGGTCATCTGTGGGGAGGCATCTTGAAAGAAATAGATTTGACACGGTCAAAAGACTATACCTGGTGAGCTAACCTAGTTTCAGCTGAAATAAAGAAAAATTTTGGAAAAACACACGCACTCAGTGTTTAAGTGCACTGAGTTGGAAATCAGTTGTCAGGGTCCTGGTGTATTGATACGTCAGTCACCACACCAACACTGGACTCCCTAAACTGAAAACCACACTCAGTACGCTTAAAAATATTTCTTCAAAGAAAAGAAAATATTAGAGTCCTATGTTCTGTGGTAGAACCTCCCTTTGATACCAATTTGTCACGACCCGTCCCCTGGGGCCTGTGTCGTAACTACCCCAAGCCCGCCTTCCATAGGCCAGGGGCTGGTGACTAGCACCAATGGCATAATCCTTATAACTGGGAAGGCGTTGCCTTTATTAAACATAAACACACACAGAAACAGAGTACAAGTGGAAGCAAACACTAAGAAAACACTATATAACAAAAGATGTGCTAGAAATTAAAGGGGCCAGAAATACAAGCCCAAAAGTAAAGTACAAGGAAAAGACAAAACATCAGGAAGGTGTCAAACTGCTCCTGGATCGTCCTCCGGAGTTCCTACCTGAAGGGTAGGTACAGATGGCCACCTCACCTGTCCACGTCCGTCTGTCACCTATGGGTACCGCCTTGTCATGAAGTCCACCTCTGGGTACCGTCCAACTCTGCAATCCTCAATCACGATCAGTGATGTCCTTCGTCTTCAACCAACAGAACGAGGTGCGGTCGTAGCCCGTGTAGGGGTGAGTATAAAAATACTCAGTAGGGACCCCGAGACCCTTAAGGTCTCACTAAATCCAACAAGGATAAACCAAAAATAAATATATCAACAGATAACCTTCACTTAGGTATATTCCCATACAAATACCTAAGTTTTCAAGTAACCCATCTCAATCATGAGAAAAACACACAGGTCATTGACTCAGCTCAAACCAAGATTTTTATTATCGAAACCACAACTACTGGAGAACTCCTCCTCTTTCGAGTAGAGTGGCCCTATCATGAAACCAAGGTGCTACTCACTAACCTTAGACTGATGAGGTACTCCTCCTGTCATGTACCATGGGTCTGCTGCTAAATATCGGGCGCTCCGTCTGCTGTGGGTCTGTCGCAAAATACCGGGCGCTCCCCCTAATAGCCTACAGAGAAAGTCCTCCTACCGAGTACCACAGGTCTGCAACCAACTACCAGGCACTCCTTCTGCCGTGGGTCTTCTGCCAAATACCGGGCACTCCATCCATTGGGCTAATCGAATCACTCTGAGTTGAATCGGTCAAGTAGTCGTCAGGTCTATAGCTACTAGGTCTCCGCACTCCATACGCTCATCTCCGAGAGGGTCCGATCCACGAGATACTGGTCGTTACTTCCAAGTTTCACTAAGTCTCACAAAGAAGTAACACTAAGGACCACGTTTTCATAGGGGTATCTACGCAACAGACGACGCATCAATTGGACGCCCGGTCTGTGAGTTATTAGCTTTTCTGTTCCAAGGGCCCGATTGGTTTTTAAACTAAAAACAACCAAACCATAGTCCAATATCATAAAAAACCCATTTAGAGTATGGAAAAAGAATCTTCTCATCAAGAGGAATCTAATTTAGTTGACGACACGTCAATCGAACGTCCGACCCTCAAGTTATAAGGGTTTCCGCTCCGAGGGCCCGGTTGGTTTCAGGTTCGAACCAACCTGGAAATACACAAACTTCACTTAAATCTTGATTGTAATATACCAAAACGACCATCTCGATCCATGGAATCCTACGAAACTGACGGTGTGTCGATCAGATGTCCATAGCTCAGGATATGTCCGTTTAACCGAAAACGGTCCGAAAAATGGGGGGTCTGGGCCCGGTCCGACAGGGCCCAACCCACCCCGGGTCAGACAGAACCAGGTCAACCAGACTTAGGTCCGGGTCCGGCCTGGTTGAGAACGGCCCCTCCAGTGTGGTGCAGCCCGCCCGGTGAATGCCGGCCCGCGTGGCTTGGCCCGGCTCGGCTGGGGGGGAAGGCGCTTGCTTGGCCAGCGGCCGAGTACGTTGCGCGGAGCGGGTGGCACGGCCCCCGTTTAATTGAGACCGGTGGTGCCAGCTGGGGCCGCCCCGTAGTTCCAGGATACCACATAGCTGCGGGTTCTGTCGCACCGCCGTCATAACTATTTTTGCGGCAGGTTTCCTCCGGTGGTGCGCTGGGGCGGCGCCGCCTCCTAGCGGCCGGCACGCACCGGCCACCAGTGACCCGCGTCACCGCGATGTTCCGAGGCCAACCGGAGTCTCTCCGGTGGTTTTTTTAGCTCTATTCTACACCTAAGGCCTTATAGGGCCGCACTATTCACTACGACGGCTTCAAATCTTCGTTTCCCTTCCGTTCACCCATCGCCAAACAATCTGTGCATCAAGAACAACTTGGCGGTGGGTCTAGACTTGTTCGTTAGTCCGTACCCACTGCGTTAGTAGTTTGAATAATCACCCAATAGAATAATATTTCATGCTCGAGGGTATAAATCATGTAAACATAAATATACAAATTTCCCTACCTCGATAATTGACGTCGCACATCAGGCGTCGCGGAAGACGGTGTCACGGGGAAATGATTTACATGCGACGTCAGAGTGCGTCCAAGGAGGAAAAAACATCTTTTCACTTGTCGTGGAGAAGAGAATGGATGGAGCATCGTCGTTCTTCATGGAACCAACATTATTCATCTAATAATTCTTCATTCTTCATCGGAGGGTCGATGTTCTTCCAAAAAACTCAAGATCTCTCCCAATTCTCCTTAACACAACGATTGCCCCAAAATAAAATAATAGGCTCCTCCTATTATTTTATTAACACATACAATTTAAAATTCAAAATTAAAACCACTTCATTAATTAATTGAAGAGGTTTAATTAATTAAATGAATGTGTTGGCAATTAGTTAAAGATAGGGAGAGGAGGTGGAAGATCTCGTAAATGTTGGAAGAGTTGTCAACATTAAACAAGGGTGTTAATGGGGGGGTTAAGGGAGTTATCTGGGTAGCTTAATGAGGGTTATGGGAGATGAAAGGTTGGGGATCTTGTGGGACCCACCTATCATATATCCAAACATGGGAAATTGGTGGTTGTGGGCCCCACAAACAACTTCCCATGGGAGGGTTCAACTTCTAATGATATAAAATAAAATTGTTCTAACAATTTTATTTATTTTAAACTAATTTCCCAAATAATAATTCTCAACCCACTTAAAACACAACTGTGGAAGAGGTCCCCTTAAGCAATTACCAGTGCTTCAAGGTCATAGGTGCCTTTAGATTTCAATTCCTAGAACCAGGTCAAAAGATATAAAAAAACCCACTCGTTCGTTCACTAAACGTACCCAAGCTAAACATCAGAAATTGATTCAGGGCACATCGGGCCTCGGAATCAAGTGCCGTCAGAAGCTGCGGACTCGTAAAATTACAAAGAAATTATGAAAAAAAAAATTCCTTGAAATTTCTGGGTTTTTAAAAACATGAATATAATATAATAAAATGTTCTATTATAGACAAAATACAATAATTTTCAAATATGTTTTTGAGATAAATGTCGTAAAATTGAAAAATTATTGGTAGAAGCATCTTAAACTAGTATAAAAAATATGAAATATTCATGAATAAAAAAGATAATTTTATATTTTTTAAAAACACTTTTGAAATAGTTGACTGGTGAAACTATTCAAAAAGTTAATCTTTTTTCATATTGTAAGCATACAATTTTTCTATAGATATATCCACTATAGTGATTCTATCCTCTAAGACTATGATTAAAAATAATAATGTCATCAAGGATGAATTCAAGATTATTTATAACCATAAAATTTTCAATCAAATACATGATAGGTATGAAGTTATGATATTTAAAAATAGTTTTTCAGATGAAATATTATTGAATAGTAATCACCAATAATGTATTTAGAATGATTGTTTATGTTAAAGACTTATAATTTTTATAGACTCTTTTTAATTTGGACGTGGCTACAAACTTCATTATACAATAATTTCTAAAGAGGTTCAGAAAATTTAGTATTAACTATAACGTAAACGAGCCGAAATATAATTTTCATGGTATATTGAATATTTTATGGATAACTATAAAGGATAATGAAATTATATACTCTGTAGATATATTAATGACACAAAAGGGTAAGCATTTAAGATAGAGGATTAAAATTATTATTATATGATCCAACAGTCATCTTGGGTCTTTAAAACTTGATGGATGTATCAAAATGAAAAACCAATGTTTCAAATGTATCAAGATATGAAATTTTAGATTTAATTTCCTAAAATAACACATGGGGTGTAACATACTCCATGGGGAGCCCATTATAGGTGATAATTTCATAAACGTAAATTCTTTCATATTACTAGGTAAATGATACAAATAATAGATTATGAATTTTTTTTGAATAAGTATGGTAGTTAAAAATTAAGGAATAATTTATAGAAATACAAAAATATTTATGTGTCCTTATATAAATTTTATAGAGTTTTTGTGATGGTGATCTAAAATAAAATTCATTACTTCATGATTAATTTATTTTGAAATTATAAAAAATTTATTTTAAATTTCATTTCATTTTCTCTAGTATGATATGGAATTTTTTTAAACAATAGGTTTTCTTAAAAGATGAGATGATATTTTTTACAAAAAATGGATTATAATTTGATCTTTTTTATAATATTGGTTTAAAAGAAAATATAAGAGTTTTATTATCAAAGATAAAAGTGTTTTATGCATTTTATTTATTAAAATTTGTTGGAAAGGAGTTCCAAACACCCTATAGTCTTTTATTTTATTAATTAGAGATGTTATTATCAAGGATATTTCAATAATGTGATATTGATATTAATAGTTTACTTATAAAAAATTTCCTCAAGGGGAATAATTTTTTTTCATTTCATAAAATATTTTTTGTTAGAAATATATTTTTGAAAAATAAAATTTCTAGTTGGTTAGTTGGATTATATTTGATCTGTTTTAATGAATTGTAGTCATCCTAAATTAATGCATCGAGTACATGGAAAAATTAAAATTATTGATCAAATATATCTATAAAATATGATTTATAGGATTAAAGGCTCTACCCATAATGATTAAATTATACAAAACAACTGGAAAATAATTTTAGATGACTCATTACCTAGCTTCAAGACCTTAATTTTAAAGGTTATTAAAAATTAGATTGTATTCACACAAATATTATATTAAAAATTAAAATATTATTAAAAAAATGTTATCCCATTGACTATGTTATAAATCTCTATGAAGGAACTG
Source organism: Viscum album (assembly GCA_963277665.1). Classification (NCBI taxonomy): domain Eukaryota; kingdom Viridiplantae; phylum Streptophyta; class Magnoliopsida; order Santalales; family Viscaceae; genus Viscum; species Viscum album. The sequence continues at coordinate 2,055,226,803 of OY728140.1, forward strand.
AGATTTTTTTTGATAAATTACCCCAGATTCAATGAATCTATCTTGATGAATTTCGACCCCCAACATTCCTAATATCAATGAGGAAATACATAATTAAGACCTAATGTTTAGCCTCCAAATATATTATCCTTCAATAATACTAGAAGAAACACCTCACCACTACTCATAAAAATCCTAATAACCCTCAATTGTTATCTAGAACTTGATTTCCCTTCACCAACCCATTAATGATATGTTTGATCTCTGGTTTAATAGGTGGCTTCTAAGAGACATATATTATCACTTTTAGTCTTTGGAATTCTCTCCAACCCCTTATCCATAAAGTACTAACATATCATGCAACAATTTATTATAAATTCTCGTAATCCTTCATTATAGTAAAAAATGATATATTGTAATAGGAAGAAAAACCACCTTATCATGATGTTTTATCATATTTTAATTTTAACATATAATTTAAATAATAACATCCACCACCACAAATTATATGTTTCTCAATTTGGTGGAAATTTATAAATTTATACACTAGATAATAAAATTCCAGATAGTATAAGAATTAAAATATGTAATGTCAAACTAATAAAATATGACATGACATGTGGATTAAAAAAAACTAATGTTTGAAAATATATTATTACTCCTCTAATTTCATGTCTGGTAGTACAGACTGATAATATAAATGGATATTATAAACATGCCTGAGAATATAGTTATTTCAGATATTTCTATAAAAATGTTCCTATGTATGGTAAATAAAGACACCCGAACCCAATTTTTGTGCAACAACATGTAATTTTACCATCATGAGAATGATTTTCATTAACAAAGATATAATTTTTTTAATTAAATATTCCAATCCCTATTAGACCCTAAAAAGGATATCTTAATTTTGGATAAACACATATTCATTAATGACCTTCAAAATGTGAGCAAGGAGACAAACCATTTAATAACTTGGTTTAAAAAAATCGAGATATACAAATATTTAATTATAGAATCACTTTGAACCAGTTCCATAAATGAAGTACCATTCCAACCCTCTTACTAAAAATTCAATGAATTATTTTTAAAAACAAACCATATAGTGTGAAATAAAATTAAGTTACAATGTCCCCTAATATCTAGCAACATATAAGAGTCAAAATGAATGTTTATTACATTATTCTAACATTTTAAATATCCTCAATTTGAGTAAATCTATTGATATATCACTATGATGGAATAACCTTTATGTATTTTAATATTTCTAGTAATCATTAAAGTTTCTTAAGAATTTTATTCCCATACCCTTATCGTCAGAATGTTTTTAAAAATTATATCACTAGATAATTATTAGCATCCTCTATAAATTACATCCAAAATCAAAAAAAATTAAAATTGAATTTTTATTCTTGTTAATTATATTTTCATCCACACCATTGGTGTTTTGGTGATAAGTATTTCAGGATGAGGGTTTGGTCATGGGTTTGAGTCCCCTGATCTAGAAGTTAACTACATTTTTTTCCTTATATTTCATTCTATTGTGGTGGATTTAATCAAACTTATATATATTTATAGGCAACTAGTATACCATTGTGAAGTATAATTAATTTTAGGAAAACAAATAATTCACCAATAAAAAAATTCTTTTTATATAAGAGGAATTTAGCTACTAAAAAAAGACACTTTTATCAAAACTATCCAAAATATCTGAGAAGAAGAATGGTTTTCCTGGAAAAATGTGAACTAAAATGTGAAGAAAGGGAGACATAAATCTCTAATTCATATGATATTCTTTATCATATTTTTTCTTAAAAAATAAAATCCTTTTTATAACAAACCATGAGATATAGGATAGCTTAATTGATGAATAAAAACCAATCTTTTATTTTAAAATAGATCCTTGATAATTACAATATTTATTTTTATCCCAGATAAAATAGAATGAAATCATTAGCATATGAAATGTGGGTGGAAAAAACCAAACTTCCAAAATCCTAGATGGGATTCATAATCTATTTATCTACTTATATAAAGTTTCAATAATGACATATTATTCCACAATAAAGATATGTTAGATGATAAAAGTTCTCTCTTCCTATCGCACAGGAGCATGGAAATAATCCTTCACGGGATCCATTAGGAAATAAAAATATCCTAAAAGATAGAATTGTTTTATTTAAATATATTCCCAATTAAAATAAATTTTATATAGTACCAAAAAATGAAGTCCTATATAATATTATAAATTCATTCAAAATATCATGTTTTAATAATAGATTTACCATGGTATATTTAATGATTAAATTAACACATTTAAATAATTTTATAATATAATCTTGAAAATTCTTCAAATTATTGAATATAAATATACATTTAAATATAATCTATTAAAAAATTAGTGTGGGTTCCTTGAAAAAAAATTTAAAAAATCTTTTTGACACAAAACTATCCATTATTATCTTGAATATATAAATTTTTTCACAAATTTTCTCTTTTGTAATGAGAAAAAAATATAGAATATAATCTAACTGGATTATTTTCTTCCCTATAAAATATTTTACTATTATTTTAATATGATAATGTATAGTTTCCCAAAATAAATGAATTAATTTTTTATAGAATCCCTCATGACCATAAGAGATACTAGGGTTTAGGGATAAGAAAAATAATTTTATATCTTTCTTATAAAGGAAAAAATTAAATAATTAATTATCATACCTATCAAACACCCCGGGAATGATACCCTCAAATAGTTTTTTGTAATAATGTGTTTCTTTATTGAATAAATTCATATAATATTAAAAAATGATAAAATAACATCACTTATTGAAATAGAAGCATCACTCTATCTGAAATGGGTGAATGGTCTATTTATCTTGCATATATTTTAAAACATGTTAAAGAACATTGTGTTATGATTTCTATTTTTCAACCACTTGACCTTATACATATCATTAATAATACCCAATTTATTTTTCATCAATCTATCTAGCATAAAGTTATAGAAAAATACCATATTAAAGTTTTAATCAATGAAATCATTATAAGTATTGAGAATGTAATTATTGTAAATATAATTTTTACTTTCCAATTTTTTATTAATATTAGAAAAAAAATTTGTGCTCTAAAATATAATCTTACATGTTGAGGTATGTAATTTCATGAAACAAGATTATATATAATTTCTAACATATATATAATAAAAAGAGTATTTACCCACATCCATACATTGAGGTTTAGAAATCCATAAATTAAAAAATATAAAATTCATTTTCTTATTTCCAATGATCATTGATAAATTTATAAAAATAAGAAGATGATATGAAGACATTTTATAAGGAGATATAAAACTGATTATTTCTGATAACACTAATGTATAAGAATAAATAAAAGATGCATTATTTTTATAGTAAATGATCTTGTTAATAAATTTTCTTTATCTAGTGGACTTAGCTCCTAAAAGACCTCAAGTAATTATTTTATCTCAATAAATTATTTAAATTCTATAAAACAAAAATACAATAAATCAATACCTGTTTTTTTCATGAATTTTTTAAATCACACTGAAACCATGTATATTCATCTGAAGATATTTTTATTGATTTAGAGCATCCTCCTATTTATATAATGATATCTTATCTTCAATCCTATTAGAAGCATATAAAAATGATTAAAATTTATTCTTCTCTTTACATATGAATTGAAATGTAATAATTTTTTCTCAAACACTATAGACTAAAACTTCATAGATTATTAGGAGAATAAACCCAAATGGATTCCACTATTTCATTCTTTGAACTAGCCTAAATAATTATTTACTTGGATTTTTTAGAATTAATTCCTAAAGAAAAATAGAATTGATTCAAATGATCTCATATAAGAGTTGGGTTAGGCTTCATAATATTAAGGGAGAGAGGGATATAGTTGTATTATTACAAGATTGAAATAGTGAGAGAAAGATATTTTTTTTCTTACTATGACTGTCTCATAATATCTTGGGTTATCCTCCTATTTTTCTAGTTGTACTCTTCTATATATATGTCGGGAGAGACGAATATTTTTGTATTCTGCATGTTGTTTTCTTCAAGATGAAGATATTTGGATTCTCTTATTTTTTGAAAAAATTGATTGTGTATTCTTCTTAGTTGTATAGCCTTTAATAAACCATTCTGTCATTATCTAAACAACCTTCTCATGAGTCTTCTTTGCAACATAATTTTCATTAAATCAATTTATATAACTATATCTATTAATGTTGGTAGTTTATAATTTCCAAAAAAAGTATTTATGATACCTAGATTATTTGAAAAATGGGAATGTATACACTATTTAACTCCCTTAATGTAGTAAATAGGTGTTCATTCTACTTAAGATCTTTCACATTCATAGCAGTAGACATGCATTATTATTATTTTATATTAGATTTACTTTGAGAAGAAGGTTCTATCAAAGTCACTTGGCCTTACTTATCTGAATTCTCTAATCTATTTGGTTCAATATTATAATCTAATATATTTTTATCCTCATGTAGGTCATTTTCAACTATATTTTTAGGTGTTACTATATTATATTCTTCCTTAATAATATGATAAAAAATATCTTCTTCATTTAGAGGCTCCCCATAATCTTGTTTAATTATTATAATATCTCCTTGGTTCTTGTCAAGTTTATATAAGGCTGTTACTATATTATCTACCTTCCCAATCTGATCAACTTCCCTATTTTTGTGATGGTGTTTAGATTCATAGTGCATGGATAAATCCTATACTTCCATAAGTATTTCACTTGATAATTTTCGTTATCCCTTTGTACTAAACATTCTTCTCACTATAAATATAATAGATGGTTCATTCTCAATTCACTATTTCCAAAAAACGTTTATCCTCATTAAAAACATAATAATCATTATCCATATAATTTTCTAAACTATTTTATCATGATTGGTTGGTATTAGATTAAATTTTAACTTTCTGAACTTGTTGGAAGTTAGACACTATATGCCCCATGACATTAGAAAAATTATAGTTTGGAGGTATATATATCTAAAAATATATATTGGATTTATACGTCAATATATGATCCATATGTAATGAAAAAATATTTAACCAGTAGTGGGTATTCTATGTTTTCATAAATAATTATTCTCTAATAATACCCATTATTTCCTTCCATGTTTTCTTCATCTATATTCAACAATACACTATCACTAACTATAGGGTCATTAAAAATATATAATTTCACCAACAACATTCTCAATCAAGGAATAATAAAAAATATAGGAATTCTTATACCTTTGTAAGAAATTATTAAAGTGAATTTCCCATTCCAAGAGTAAAAAAACTCCTAGCTTGATAATAATCATTACAGAACTCTAAAATATTTTTAAATATCTAAAATTAATTAAAATAAAATGTCCATAACCTTTAACAATTAGACTCAACATCTGTTAACCAATATAATAAATAAATAAAAGCATTTTATTTTTTTACTTATATTCCAAGGCTTATCAAATATAACCATTATTATGTGTAAAATAACTAAATTCATAATAACATTTATACTTTTTATAATTACTTCTTCATTTCTTACATAAACTACATTTCCATATTTAACTTTGAATATTATTAGTGCATTATTGGAAAGTCATGTCACTCCAATATAGATTTTATTAAGGGAATCCAAAAATATAACATTACATTGAATAAACTTATTTCTAAAGGATGAAGAAACACCAGTTGGACATTCAAATTTACAACTATTTTTCATTACATTTGAACATGGATATTTTTAAACGGTAATATATAAATTATTATACTAGACTAATTCATAGTAAAATTAACTTTATATAAAAGAATATTTAAGATATATTTATAACAAAAGATATTATCATAATAGGTTATTTTTAAATATGTTACCAAATGATATCCAAGGGAAACTCTATATTTATTTAAATGATATAATATAATAATACTACGAATCCTAGAAAATGTTTTATTTATTTAAATAATATAAATCAGAAACATCATATCATTAGATATTGGGATAAAATATTTTTGTATAATATTCAAGTATTGATTATAATGTGTTATAAATCATAATAAAAATTAATCATGTGTTGGTTTTCTAACCCATATCTTTGAAAAATTTATTAATGAAAAAATGTATCAAGTCATACATGAGATGTAATATTCTTCTCAGAAAATATTTCCTCGAATAAATAGTATGAAAAATATATGACCAGGAAGACATAAATAGTTATTATAGAACATGTGGGAATAATATTTATTCACAATGTTAAATAATAAATTATAATATTATTTAACTAAGGTCCTAGATACAATTAGTGTGTAACCCTCTTGGTGTCTTTATTAGTGGAATTAGATGAATCAACACAAAGGTCATGGTTAAAATCTAAAACTGTACCACCAAACTCATAGTGAATGAAGCTAATTTCACTATGAAATAAAACCTCATATGGACACTTACCCTGTAATATCATCCATTTATCATGATATCTCTAATAAAGCATGTTGAATGCTGGTGTCATCAACCAATATTCTCAGTGTCTCTTTATTTGACTTAATGTAAAGTGAACTTGCCTATAGAAAACCATAAAAATAGATTTATTTATGATTTAACACTTCAATAAAAGATGATGAGATATAAAGTTATATTAAATAATATAAGGGACAAATTATTCCCCACTATGTTCATTAATGAATTATTACATGTGACACACCTAATGTTACCAAATTTTCCACAAAAATATGTCATCAATTATTTCATCAATACATCAATGTATGTGACTAATAATATCCATTTATATTAATATAATTTCCATGGATCAATATAAGTGCCCACATATATGAACATCCAACAACACTTATAAATGTGGAGTTTCTTTTGGTGAGTCATACTCTCATAAATATCATATGCTAGAAATTTCCCTAAGAAAACACTAGAATAAGGTGCCTAAAATTACTATGAGTCTCTACCTAAAATAGCCTATATAATTTTTATTCTTAAATTGATTTTATAATCCTATATAAAATATGTTTAATAATACTGTCATGGTACAAAATAATTCTCATTATAACAGGAAACTCCTATGAATTTTTAGTGAGAAAACTACTCAAAAGACAATATCAAATACTATGTCATGTTGATGAAAAATCGTGATTTTATAAGTAGTTTATTGATGATCAAAATAATGAATACATGTAATCATAAATTAAACAAAAGTTGTTTCTAGGGTAGTAACATAAATAGACTCTCACTTTCACTAGAGTCAACCGCTAACTACATTTAGTTTTCTAGCTCTCCCATGACACTCATTCTTATACTGAGATAATGTTTTCCTGAATGGGTCCATCATGTTTTTTTCTTTACAAACTCTTCTTAATGCATCTTCACTCCTTTGAGAAAAATATCTCAAGAGGTGATACTTTTTGAGTATGTGTTTTGTCCGTTGGTGTGACCTTGAATCATTATCAATATCCACCAATGTAGTATTGTCACAATAAACTATGATAAGAACTTTACTTGTAGGTACCACATCAAGATTAAGGAAAACTTTTCTCATCCATATGGATTAATAGGATTCATTATTGTCCACTATATACTCAGACTCTAATGTAGAATCAATGAAAAATGGATGATTTGAACTCTTCCAGATTATAACTCCTACATTAAGAATAAAAAAATATATTCACCATGACATTATATAATTATAATATATTTTAAAGTTATCCTCAATGTAACCCCAGATTAATAGATCCTTGTATCCTTCGTACACCAGGAAAAAATCATTAGTTCCTATCAGATACTTAAGGATAACATTAATAGTAGACTAAAGTTTTTATCCTAGATCATCATGATATTTTATTATATTTTTCAATGTGTAGGAAACATCAATTTTTTATATATGGAATAAATGATTGATCCTATAGTCTAATAATATGGGATCTTACTAATTCTATATTTATGATGTGTTTTAGGATGAATTTTTTAGAATTATATATACCATGTGACACTATACAAATCCCCTTATGGATTATTCCATACTAAATGTATTTAGTATATTTTCTAGGTATTTACCAATACATAGTCCTAGAAGAATACATAATTTATCTTGAATTATTTTTATCCCTGTAATTTTTTTCTATTCCACCAAAGTACATCACGAAGATTATTTTTTATCTTGTCCTCAATAGACTATAACACTGGTACTTTTTTTCCAAGAAGTAAAATTCCATTAACATATACTACTAGGAAAATAATAACCTTCCCAGTAAACCTCTTATAAAAACATGCATCACGTTAATTTTTAATTATAAAAAATTCTTATATATATTCATAGAACCAAAAGTTTCATATCTTGGATGCTATTTTTAATTTATAATTAGATCCTTCTAATAATATATATATTTTTTTCACTTGGAGTCACATAACCTTATGGTTTGTCCATGTAGACATCTTTCTAAAGGTTCAAATTAAGGAATATAGTTTTGACAATAATCTTCCAAATTTCATAGTCATGGCAAGCTGCTATAAAAAGTATAATTTTGATGGTTTTAATCATTTGAAATAGAGAAAAGGTTTCATATTATTCAATCCCTTTATTATATTTTAACCATTTATCCAACAATCTTAATTTATAGGTACTTATTTTTCTTCCATTTCAGGTTTTTTTAATACCCATTTTCCACCATAGTCTTTACATTAGCCAGTGGATCAACTAGAGCCCAAATGTGGTTTCGAAACAAGGAATTGATATAATAATTCATGTATTCTTTCAATCTTACAACATATGATCTCTATACCATATATTTGTATAATATAGGGTAATTATTTTTAATCAATAATTTTTCACTATATTTGGTGATTATTAAAGTGTCTCTCTAGTTATTTTTCCTCTCTTATGCTCTTACATAGTACCTATGTTTTAGAAAAAACATCATCCATGGGGAATTTTAGAATATGATCCTATATAAATTCTTTTATATCTTGTGCATCAAATTCATCAATGTAAGTACTTCTTCCACTATACTTCTTGAAAATGTGTTCCCTCTTAAGAAATATGGTTTTTCTAAAGACAATAATTTTCTCTTATGAGGGGTTTTATATATAGTATCACATTATTTCCATAGGATATAACATAATGAAACACTTTTTAACCATTGGTGTTTGTTTGTTTCCTAAGGGGGCCTTTAAAAATTTCTCACAACTGTATATAACGGTATATGAAAAAATGCGTTTCTTTCCACTCCATATCTCAAAGAGAAATTTATTTTAAATTATTTGGTACTCTATTTACTATTCATGACATAATTTATAATTTATATCCCCAAATGGATAATTAAATATTTTCAGGAGTCATTATCATCCTTAACATGTCTGAAAATATATGGTTCTTATTTTCATTAACATCATTCCACTATTTTATATAATGTGGAGTGAGTTCATATTGAATCTCAAACTCTAAAGTAACATCAATAATATCTTGGTTAATATATTCACCACCTCAGTCATATTGCATTGTCACTATTCTTCTTTCCATGTTGATTTTCTACTTTATTCTTGAATACATTGAATTGTTTTAAGGACGTTGACTTATACATCATCAAGTAGACATTTTCATATCTATACAAGTCATTAGTAAATGTTAAGAAATAAGAATAGCCACCTATAACTACTACTATAAATGTTACACATGTATCAATTTATACTAATAATTTATTATTTGTAGACCTTTCACCCTATCCATCAAATATTTCTATGTCCATTTTCCTTTTCTTAAATAGGCATGGAACCATTCAAGTGGTTTTAGGTAAAAATATTCTAAATATACATAATTATAGACTTTTTTCAGACACATATTATTTACATGTCCATTAATATAATTCCATAGTTGGGTGTTGTATGAGTCATGCGAACATGATCCTTTAATCAAATCTTAATCCATTTTTTAATAATTTTATACATAATGGTTGTAATTTAATTGTATTGTTCCATAAAATATGTTGTACTTATAAAAAAAAATTATTTCAAAAAATGGAAAAACCATATGTTTCTAGGAAGGATACCTGAAATATGTGTTTAATAATAGTCATTATATAATTATAATCCCTTAAAATTAATATCAATATTATTGGAAACAAAAGGAGGTATTCTCCAATGGCAAAAGCCACCAGCCTTGAACTATTCACAGCCTGAAAATCCATCGCTTCTTTGGAAATATTTTAGAATATACCTAGTTCCTATATTAGAGTATATAGGTGAAAACCACAAGCTATATATAATAAAAAAATTAGATATAAAAAGATTACACACAATAAAAATGGAAAAATTATCTTCCCCTTACATCAACTTGGACATTCACTTAAAGTGACCTTTCATGCCACATGAAAATCATACATATTAATTTTCCTTCTCATGCCTTGAATATTCATTTATTTTTATGGATGGTCCTTAGAATTTTTATACATTTCAAGATTCTTGGTCCCCTTTTCATTATTCTTCATTTTATTTTTCATTATATGGTTTATAAGCTTATCATGCTCCATGTGTAACATACTAGGTATTTATAGAATAATTTTTTTTCAAATTTATTCAAATTTATGAATTTTATATTAATTTCACCATAAGGTGGTTTAAATGTTTGATAGTGTACCCAAAACAGAATAATTAGTTTATCTAAAATTATAATATTTCTTCCACACCTAGTTATACCAAAAAAAAATGTTAATATTATTACGTTAAGTGGATGTTATCACCTAACTATTTTATAAGTGAGAATGAATTTAAATAACTATATTATGTTTAAAAAAATTTATTATATTTTTTTACATTCATATTATAAACTTTATAAGCTTAAAATAAGAATAAATAAAATTAAAAGGATAAAAAGATCTAATTTTTTTAAAAGATAATTTTTTTCCTTTTGATGGAGAACCTGATTTAAATAAATTTTTTGAAAAACTTATAATATTTATCTGAAATATTAAACAATATATTTGAATTCTAAATATCAAAATTTAAATTGGGTGATTTTTTTTTGAGATAATTCATATTTTGATTAATTGTGAACTATACAAAAAAATAGTTCAAAACTACTTTTTCATTAAAATTATTTATATAGTTAAATTATGATTTAAATTGGTTTTATAGAATAAATATATAATTTTTATCATTTAATAATATTTAGGTATTTGGAATCATTTTTACATTGAAATTAGATATAAAAACATTTCAAGATTTTGAATGTTTCACTTTTAAAACCCATTTTTTCATTGTGTCTGTGAGATTAATTTTATATTTAATTTTTCCAATTATGTTAACTGAATTAGTTAAAATGGACTTAATTTTTTAAATAAAAATGTACAAATTTGGATATATGGTCAATTTATTTTTGAGGCATAAGAAATTTACCATGGTAAAAAAATTACTTGCCACCGTGTAGGTAAAAAATGAAAGATGTTAAAGTTAAAAATATTAAAGAAATAAAATACCTAAAAATAATAACATTTAAAGTATGGTTGAGATTTTTATTAAACCTATATTTCCTCAAAAATATTAATTTCTAGCCAAATTTAATTATTTTAATTCCACCAAAAAATAGTTGGCTTTAAATATAAAATATTTATTATTTAATCACTTAAACCCACCTCTCCTCAAGTATAAATACAACCCCTCACCACCTCATTTAAACCCATAAATACTTCAAAATCCTCAAATATCTACCCAAATATCTCCCCATTAATCTCTAAACAATCAATGTTTTCTAGTCTCACCAAAATATCAAATCTAATGTCCTCAAGGGTCTCTCAAGGAGGTGATATTTAAGAGGCAATTTTCCTAAAGAATCTCTCTTAATTTCATTTCCGTTTCTACTTTATCCTCACCTATATCATCTATAAATTCATAATAACTACATAATAGTTTATAAAATTAAGTCTTTTGTTCCTAATGGAATATATCATATCCATTTATTTTCTCATCTGTTCTTATTCAATGAAAACAATAATTGTTCAAGTTATACCCGTTAATCGCTTCTGTGAATAATGTTTTTGTTCTTCTTCCATTATCAATTTTTTTGATGAAATTAACACTATTTTCCAGGTTAAATAAGATTTTGATATGTATATTATAAACTATTTCATATTATGAAACTAATATAAACTCATAAAAGTAAATAAAATTAAAATAGTACACGGTGTTCGTAAAAAATACCAAAATAAACTATACATTTATCATTAACATTTTATCTAATGAATCATCCTCATGTAATAAACTAAAATTATATATGGAAAAATATATAATTCTAGAAGTAAATTAATACTATTTCATTACACTTCTTGGTTTTAATCTCATTTTAAATCAACATATAGAATTTTAAACAAATGAATCGATCATGAAACTCTGAAAAAAACCCACCCGAAACAATGAAAATAACAAAATATTATAAATGAAAGGGTCATAAGCTATTATAATGTCATAATATAAGGTACTATAAATATTAATTTAGTTATTTAATGAGTTAATAACCTTATTTAAACATTTATACAAGAGTCTTGAACACGTTTGAAGGAAGTTAAACATGAGGTAAGGGATTTTTCCTCAATTTCCTATCATTGAATAAATACATGATTTTTAACCTATATGCTATTATAATTTGTATATAAATACTATTTTAAATTAAATATATATAATTTAACTATTATCATGACAATTATTTTTTAGTTTCATTCTTTTATGAGTTCTACAATTCAAGACTTTCTTAAGTGATAAGGGGCTTTTATTTGTAAAAATCATATTTTATGGTTTTTCTTCAAAAACCTTTTTGTTCAATATCCCTATTTTTTAAATTATATTTGAAATGAATTATTCATGATATGTTTCTTGGAGATTATAAATGATTAGTGCACACATATATCACCATGTGATCCGGTTATAGCTTTAATAATGGGTGTGACATGATTTTTCTCAAATGCATTGGGTAGTAATTTTTTTCTTCAGAGAATTATATTAGAAGTAGGTTGTATGGTTATTAAATTCTATAAGGGTTCTGTAAGGATTCTATGTTATGATATCTCATGGTATCTACATTAATTTTATATTCTTGGAAATAATTTTTTTATGAGAATCATCTATTTTTAAAAGAAAACTAATTTTTATAAAGGAATGCTAATTACCCTTATGGGTAAATGCTATGTTTTAAAGAAAAGTGTTTTCCATGGGTTTTCATGTTTTTATTAAAATAATTGTTTCCATTATTTTCAAATCAATTACTGAGGTTTTATGATCATCCTAGGTTATAATTTTTTTTCATATGACTTAAGGGAGAATAGAGATAAGGATGAGATCAAGGGGAAATTTGTTATTATTGATGAAGAAAAGAAAACTTGTTTTATTTAAAAAGATTTATATTTTGGATGAAATGGATTTTGTTTTAATATTATACACATTATATAATCGTGGGATGTTATAAAATACATTCTAATTCTGTAAAACTATAAACCTGAAAAGATCCTCAATATTAAAGATAGTAAATTATTTACTAAAATTCATGATTATGTAGTGTTTAAGGTTCGGGCCTTAAAATTGTTATGAAAGTTGTTTTAGTAATCCTTAGAGGTTAGTGTAATATTAATAACATTACATAGAAATAAATTTCCTTATGTAAATGTTAAAATGTTATAGTATTTGAATATTACTATGTTGCTTCGTCTAAACTAGTATTTTTAGAATGTTTTTTCACAAAGGAAACATGGAAAATGTAGTGCGAAGCAACTGAGAGAGATAGATATTCTTGCAAATCATCATTCTGAGATGCTTAGAATCTGAAAAGAATAGTTTTTTATAGTAATTTTTTTGTTGAATTAGTAAATAAATGGTGATGGTATCCATGCTAGAGATGAACCTAATATACCATCATGGAACATGTATTTTGTGGAAAATTTCATGGGGAAACATCCCTCGTATTTCAGTGGATAATTTAACCTAGTGGTATCCAAAGGATGGATCAATTCTCTATAAAAGATATTTACTGTTACTGGATGTTCATAAAATCAAAGGTATCCCTTTCAATTTATTGTTTTGTAGGTGAATTTTATTGATGGTGGTCTTTGATTACGAATACCATATACAAAGATTATATTGATTTCACTGAATGAAAAACAATCAAGAATATTTTCGTTGATAAATACATCCCTAAGGTTATTCAACTCTAAAAGAAAAACTAGTTTCTAGAATTTAGGGAAAAAATGTATATTCTAACGAAGTATATGATGAAAAATTCCTAGTATTGGCCAGGTATGTGCTCGATTTTGTTTTAGACACTGATAGAATAATTATTTGATTTTACTTATGATTAAAACTATTTCTATAAAGAGATTTGGCCCAATGATAATTTAAAATCGATGAGAACATTATTTGTTATGATGAAAAGGTTGAGATTGATTTTTATGACTCTAATGTTCCTCGTATTGATGAAAGTAGTATGAGGTTAGGATGGAACACAATGGGAAAGAACACAACAATGGAATCCAGAGGTAAGAAAATGAAATTCCAATAATATGGAATGTGAGGTAAAAATCAACATACGGAATGTATTATGAATATTGGGAAATGTTATCAATGTAAAATGTTTGGCCACATTGCCCATGAATGTATGGAAAAGAATCCAGAGGAACTGAAGAATGGGGTGATTGATAGCAATACAAGGGTGAGATGTTTTAGCTCTAATGATTTGAGTAATTATGTTAATAAGTGTCCAAACTTAGTCTCACATGATTGAAATTTTATTAATCAAAAAATAGAATGGTGTAGTAAGGTAACTTCTACTACTACTATTGATGTTGGGACATTAGAAGAATTGGTGAGTGGTATGTTACATGTGTCTTAAAATTATGCTAATAACCTCTTTTACTCTAGACCATCACATTCTTTCCTTTTAGAAAAATTTAAAAGTAAATTGGGAATATAACCTAATCAATGTAAGATAGATATTTAGTGGAAAATCTAGGTGAAAGAATTATAAAAAACAAGATTTATATAAATTTTCTTATTTTTCTCAGTGGGATAGTATTTTCTGAAAATGTTTTTGAAATGGTCATAGAAGAGTTTTATATCATCCTTGGTATGGATTTTATTTCAATTTATCATTCTGAAATAGTTTGTAGTGCTAGGAAAGTTGTGTTCAATGTCTTCATACCCTTTATAACTTACCATGAAGCTAAGAAATTGATCAGAGGTGTAAAATAAAGTTACTAAGCTCATATTGTTTAAAATAATGATAATATTCTAATTACTGACATGCTAGTAGTAAGTGAATACATAATTGTTCTTCTGAATCATTGTATTTGTATTATTCGTAATTAAGAGGTTGAGTTTACTGTTGACTTTGTTCTAAAAACTAAGCATGTTTCTAATCCCCCTTATTGAATGGATCAAGTGGAATGTCTAATTTTGAGAAATAAATTTCTTGAGTTATTAGATAAGGGTTTAATTGGACCTATCACTTTACCATGAGTTATTCCTATCTTTTTTGTTAAAAAAATATGGTTAAATGATACTTTTCACTGATTATAGATCTTTTAATAACAACACTTCTAAAAATAAGTATCATTTACCTTATATCGATGATTTGTTTGATCATTTACAAAGAGATCAATATTTTTTGAACATTTATTTTAGGTCTGGGTTCCATCAGCTAAAGGTGAAGAAGGATGACATTCCAAAGAAAGTGTTCCAGATGAGATATGAGCATTATTAATTTTTAGTTACTCACTTTAGGTTATCCAACCCTACTTTTATTTTCATGGCTCTTATGAATAGAATATTTCATGAGTTATTGGATAGGTTTGTGGTTATGTTTATTGATGAATTTTTTGTATAGTCCAAAATTAAATAGGAGAATGAATTATACATAAGAGTAGTTTTTGAAACCTTAAGATAAAATAAACTATATGGTAAATTTAGTTAGTGTGAATTTTTTTTGCAACAAATTTCATTTTATGGACACATTATTTCTAAAAATGGCATAACCAAGGATCCTACTAAAACATATGTTGATTATGAATGTTTAGGAACCAAAAATATAACCAGAATTATGATTTTTATTATTTAATTGGATGTTATAGGAGGTTTGATGAAAACTTTGTGCGATCATCCCGCCCAATAACAAAGTTAACTCGAAAAGAAGTTATGTTCATCTGGACAAAAGAATGTGGTGATTGTTTTTAGGAATCAAAAATAATATTATTGAATGCCTTATTTATGGACCTAAATTATATAAATGATGAATTTTTCATCTATATTGATGCTTTATTGAAAGGACTTGGTTATGTCCTAATAAATATTGATTAGCTAATTGCTTATGCTTCACATAATTTGAAACACCATGAGTTAAATTACTCTACACATGATTTGGAATTAGTTGTTCTTTAATTAAAAATATGGAGGCATCTTTTGTATAAAGTGAAATGTGAAATATATACTAATCATAAAAAATTAAAGTATATATTCAATCAGAAATAATTGAACATGAGAAAGATAAGATGGCTAGAACTAATAAAGGATTATGATTTCCTGATTCATAACCATCCTAGAAAATCAAATAAATTGGATGATGTGTTGAGTCCTAAAAGTAATGCTACATTAACCATAACCTATTTGGAATATAACAATTCAGATAATGACTTAAGGAATTCGGTCTTAGATGTTTTTTTTGTAATAAATTCCTCTATTTTTTATTAGGTGTAAGTGAAACCGTCTCTACCCGAAAGAATAAAGAATGCATAAAAGGAAGACTGTGAGTTTCTGAAAAATGTAAGATTGGTACAATAGTGTAAGTTTTCTAAATTTAAAATTGGTAAATATTGTGTTCTGAGATTTGGGAAGATATTATGTTTGACTTATGATTCATAGTTGAAGAAATAGATGTCATTTCAAGGTTATAGCTCTCTATTTTTAGTTCTTCATGGAAGATATAATATGTACAGAATCCCTAGAGAGTATTACAGATGGGATGGAATAAAAATAGATACTAATTAACTTACCATGGAGTGTTTGACTTTGTAATAAGTTGATGTAGAATTAAAACTACTATAGGGTATGCTTCCCCCTTTTATATTGCTAGAGTGGGAAAAGAGAAAATATATATGGACATCATAGTGGGATTACCAAAGAATTATCGAGGCAAAGATGTGGTCTGGGTTATTATTGATCATCTAACCAAATCTGTAAATTTTCTTCTTATTCAAGCCACTCTATATCTATATAAAATTTCTCATATGTATCTTAAAGATATATTCATGATACATGGAGTTCCTATCTTTATTTTATTAAATTGTAATCCCAGGTTCACTTCTATTTTTTGTAAAGGACTTCATAAGTCTTTGGGTACTAAATTAAATTACAGTACATCTTTTCATACTCAATTAGATAGGAAGTTGCAACATGCAATTAAGACCATATAGGATATGATGCATGCTTCCTCAATGGATTACCAGGGAAGTTTGGATCAACAAACTTCTTTGGTTGAGTTTTTTTATAATAATAGATTTCATTATAGTATTCAGATGGAACCATTTTAGACATTATTTGGGAAGTAGTGTCAAACTCTAGTATTTTGGGATCATTTTAGGGAAGGGAAGTGGATGACACCTAATTTGGTATAAGAAATGACATAGAAAGTTTAGTTGATTCAGATACATATGAGAATTTCATTGAGGAGATATAAAAGTTATGTAGATAACTAGAGTAGGAATATTTCTTTTGAGGTAGGTGGTTATATCTTTCTCAACGTTTCTCTATGGAAAAGTATGATTCTTTTTTGAATGAAAGGGAAGCTTAGTCCATAGTTAATTGGACCCAATTTAATTCTAAATAAAGTTAGATCAATTAAATAATGAGTGGATATAAATATGACCTTATCCCTTGTAAACAGTTTGTTTTATTTAAAAAATGTTAATATAATATATTCCAAATCAATATCAATTTTTGGGTCATGAAGTAGTTTAGTTGGAATAAAATATTTCTTATGATTAAATTCCAGTTCAAGTTCATGAATGTAGAGAGAAAGTGTTTCCGAATAAGGTGATACATCAGGTTATAGTTTTATGAAAAAACAATATGGTTTAATAGGTTTTATGGGAATCTAAAAATGTTATGATGTAATATTACCCCCACTTAGTTCATAACTGAATAAATTACGAGAAATCAATTTTCATTAGAGGGAGGGATGTAACATTTGAGATAATTATATAATTAGAATATTTCATATTTATTAATATTTATTAATTAGATAGAAATTTTACCATAAATAGGGCACAATTTTTGATAGCATACCCAAAATGCATCCATGAGTTTATCTAAAATCAAACATTTCACGCAAGATTGATTTATACAGAAAAATAATATAATGTAAATTTTATTATTTTAAGTGGAAACTTTCACCTAGTTGTTGTATCAATGAGTATGAATATAAATATCTATAGCATTTTTACACATTTTTATTAAATGTTTTTACATTCATCCAATAAATTCTATAGGCTTAAAATAAGAATAAATCAAATTTTAAGCATTAAAAGCTTTAATAATTTTAAAAGGTAATTTTACGAACATTTGACGATGACCCCATTATAAATATAATTATTTTAAAATATAAGTATTATATGAAAAATTAAACTTCATATTTGACAGATAAATATCAAAATTTACTTTGGGTAAATTTGTGGTGTTTTAATGAGAACTTTTATAGTTTGATGAATAGTGAATAATTCAAAATATTAGTTCAAAACAACTTTTTTATTCAATTTATTTATACAGCTAAAATATGTTTTGAATTTGTTTGAAATTTTAATTTGTTCTATTTTTTATCATTTAATCTAATTTACATATTTATAATAATTTTCCCATTGAAATAATATATAAAAATATTTTAAAAATTTGAATGCTTCACTTTAAATCCTTGCTTTCTCCTTGTGCGTGCCGGATAAATTTTAAATATAAATTTTCCAATTATGGGAATTGTATTTGGTAAAATGGATTCATTTTTTGTAATTATAAGTTAGAAATTATGTTTTAAGGTCAATTTTATTTTTTGGCATAAAAAAGTTTCTATGGTAAAAAAATTATTTATCGTGGTATAGGTAAAAAATTAAACATTTTAAAGTTAAAAAGGTTAAAGGCTTATAATAACTAAAAAATAAAATATTTAAAGGTTAATATAGGTGTTTCTATACCCTATATAGCCTAAAAAATATTAATTTTCATCCAAATTCGTTGAATTTAGTGACACCACAAAATGTTTCCTTTAAATATTAAATATTAATTACTTAATCACTTCAACTCACATATCATCAAGTATAAATACCACACTACACCACCCCATTTAGAACCAAAAAGAAATATAAATCCTCAATTATATTCCAAAAACAATCCTCCTCACTCTCCCCATGACTATGTTCCTCTGGGATCACCAAAATACCTAATCCAAGGTCCTCAAGGGTATCTCAAGGAGGTGATACTCAAGAGGTAATTTTCCTAATATACCTCACTTAATTTCATTTATTTTTCTACATTCTACTCAATTAATTCATCCATAAATGTATGATAACTCTAGAGTCATGTATATACTATAGTGTTATGTTTCTAATGGAATATACCATATCCATTTCTTTTCTCATCTCCTCTTATTCAAAGAATAGAAATTATTGTCCATATTATGCTGGTTAATCACCTCTGTCAATAACGTTTTTATGTCTTCCCTTATTGAATTCATGGATCGTATTAAAAATATTTTCCAATTTTAATAAGATTTTAATATGTATATTGTATCCTATTTCATGTTCTGGAAGTAATATATACTCATAAAAGAAAATAAAATAAAGTTAGTTCTTGGTGTTCAAAAAAACACCAAAATAAACTAAATGTTTATCATTAACATTTTATTTAATGAATCATCCTCCTATAAAAAAAATAAGAATGATATATGATACCATTTATACATATGGAAGTTCCTTAATAATATTTAATTCCAAATTTTGGGTTTTAATCTCATTTTACAATAACATCCATACTTTTACACAAATGAATCGATCATGAAACTATAAAACAAATGCACTCGAAACCAAGAAAATAATGAAATATTATTAATGAGTGGGTCATAATATGTTATAAAATCATTATATATGTTAAAATAAATATAAATTTAATTATATAATTAGTTAATAACCTTCTTAAAAACATTATATAGGAGGTTTCAACATGTTTGAAGGAATTCAAACATGTGATAAGGGATTTTGTCTCACTTTTCATTCATTTATGAAATTATTGATGTTTTGAACGTTTATTCTATTATAATGTGTACATGAAGCCAATTTGAAATTAAATATCAATATTTTACCTATTATCTTGAAAATTACTATTTAATTTCATTCTTTTATGGTTTTTACGACTCATGAGTTTTATAAGTGATATGGGTATTTAATTTGAAAAAAAAAATCATATTCTATTGTTTTTCTTAAAAATCCTTTTTCTTTCATGTCCATTTTTGGAAATTATATTTTAAATATCTTATTCATGATGTGTTTCTTGGACATTATAAATTATTGGTACACCCATATAGTGTCTAGAGTGCTCGTTATATCTTAAATGATGGGTGTGACCGGATAGTGTCATGCAAGCCCATTATAGCATTAATGATGGATGTTCCCATATAGCTCTCCAATGCATTAGATAATTATTTTGTTACCCAAGTAATTATATTGGATGTTGACCGTATGGTTTTTTCATTCTTTAAGGGTTCTATAAAGGCTCTATTTGATGACGTCCTAAGGTACCTACATGAATTTTCTATGCTTTCTAATGAGTTTTTATGAGAATAATTTATCTTCTAAATGTAAAATAAATGATATTTTAAAGGAATGTTAATTGATTTTATGTGTAAATGTTACATTTTCAAGATAGTTGTTCTCCTTAGATTTTCATGTTTTTACTCAACCAATAGTTTCATATATTTTCATACCCCTTACTGAGGTTTTGTGGTCATACCATGTTTTAAAATGTTTTTTCACATGACTTAATGGAGAATTGAGATACAGATGATATCAAGGGGAAAATTTTAATGGTTGATCATGAAAGGAAACAATGTTTTATTTTAAATTTTTTATATTTTGGGAGAAATGGATACTATTCTAATAGTATCAAGTTTTTATAAGTGTGTGATTTAATGAATTATGTTCTTATTCTATAAAACTCTAAAACTAAAAATATCCCCAATAAAAAAATTAAATTCTTAACTAAAACACAACATTATGTAAGGGTTATGTTTAGGGACTCATACCATATCCTTTTCAACTTAGATAATGTTAGTAATATGTTGAGAAAGACTCTTACCATTATTTATCATGTTATAATTAAAAATAAAACTATAGAAGGACTTGGGTATTAAAGAATGGATATGATCTGCACACAACTCATGTGGGAATATAATGTTCAAGATGTTAACGAATTTTATGTAGCCAATAATATTGACTATGTGAGACCCGATGAACACTGAGTATACAAGATCTCATGTAAAAAATGTATTGGAGATCTCATATCTCTCCTAAATCACCAACTATTGATAAAGATCATGAAGGTGGGACATCATGATATATGCATTTGTGTTATCTTGTTTATTTACAATCTCATTAGTAATGAATGATAGCATAAATCATTGGAAATATGTGGTATCATCTAGATGTTTCTCATAGAGATATCCTATTCACTAACCTTTTGGTTGTGCTCTTCAGAAATAGGGTTTTCAAGAACATATAAGTTCCTTTCATATCATATGATAATGATTAATAACCTTTTACATTAATTAAAATTAGTGTTATTGATAAGATCATCCTTTACAAGTATGGATTAGAGTTTTATGGTTTAAGTAATTTATTTTTAATTTTTACAAATATGAAGACCATACTTTTTTTACTTTCTATAACTAAATTATATAATAAATATTATATTTATCAATCTACCACTAATTTATCGATGCCCAATATCCCTTAGCATTGGCTTCAGAATATGATGTTTATTGTAAATTCTCACAGAAAGGGACCTTATTCCACTTATCATAGCAAAAACATAATTATGAAATGTTCTATGAACGGTTTACCATGTATAGATTTTTCAGTTGTATTATATCTCTGTTCATTGATCTGTTGAGAGGACTCCCCAATATTGAAATAATTAAACTTTATTTCATCAACCTTTTCAACTTTGTTACACTAATTCTTGCCTCTATAGTAAACCATTTATGTTAACTAATTTAAGAAAACCCAAAATATAAAGTAAAAATTTTCTAATAATTGGAATCACCCCAACATGGGAGATTCATGAACTTTGAACTATGTAATTTTTTTTACATATTTAGTGTAAGTATATACCAAAAAAATATATATAATCGGTTTATTTTTATCTTTATCAGAAAATTTACCATTTTTTCATTATTAAATGATTATTAATATTTGGTGGATTGACATAAGTGATTAACCATGTAGTAGATAATCTTTACACATTATATAATTTATTTTTTCTATCTTACATTCTTACTAATCCATTTATTCATGTCATTATGAAAAACATTGAAAATAAAATTTACCATCTAGCTTGATAAAATAAAATAACAAGAGTGGTATGATCACGTGATTTTAATAACGGTAAGTTTATATAGAGGATGATAAAAAATCATTTTCCTAGTAGAAAATAACACCTTGAACCGTAAAATGATTCATGTTGTAACATTCCATTTATCCACTCACATACTTATTTTACTAATAGTTAGTTTATCAAGTGGATGATAATCTAATCGTATACCTAGGGGAATGAAACACCATGTACCATAAAAATGCTTCTTGATATAAAATTTCACATATCCATTCAAGTATATATTAGATTTATTTCACCTCATATCCAAAATTAACAGTATCTACTAGGTGGGATCTTAATGCATTGCATAATATTTTACACACACATGGGTAAGGAGAGCCAAAATATTTATTAATGGGTATTACATAAAATAAACCAATGAACCCTAAATCCCTTATATAATGAGAGGGGGGATAATTCCCAAGTATCAATTTAATTTAACAGTAAATTAATAGGAAAATTCAATGAAATTATCTATGATCATGATCAATCACAAATCTGTGACAAATTAATCATTTAATAAAAATAACATTCTATTATTATGATTCTCATTTAAGATAAATTACATTTTAATCAATTAATTGTATTATTTAATTAATAAATTATTTTTATTACTTTTCATCTAATCACCCTTATATTTTAACCCATATTAATTTTAAACAAATGAAAAAAAATTATTTAAAATTAACTATGTACAAAACATGTATATTGGAGGAAACACAGTGAGTACCTATATAAACATTCCAATGTTTATTATATTCATATATTATTCACTCAGGTGACATGTGGTATACAATACTTATCTTGTAATTTCATAACATGTACCGGTAAATTGAATGACTTGTGAAACACATGTTGTTTTACATAGTGTGTTATGTTTCAATGCATATAGATTAGTGAATGTATTACTAACTATACACAATATGTAATTATGAATATTACACAAAAATTAATTATAAATTTAATATATATATATATATAACATCCCACTTGGCATGTACATCATGAAATAAATGACACACAGGACACGTAGTGATAAATTTTAAGAGGTTTTATAAATTAATTTTTATTTTTGTATAATTCGGTAATATACATGGTGTGTACAGTCCAAGTACACATCATGTATATTTTTCACCATTTTCCTACACCACATTTTTAGGAACTACTCAAGTAATCATACTATAGAGATTAATTGAGTACCTATTGTTTAAATGGGATGAACATCAAGTGGTTTTATAGTTACACAATCACTAGTCATACAGGTCATGTAAGAAAGTACACAGTCCTTCTTTGACTAATTGACCAAACACCATGTATGAAAGTTACACGTCATGTATCCTGGGTAACCAAGTGTCAGGATAACTATATCAACACACAGTTTAATTAAATTTAGAACACATGTAATAAATTATAATATATTGAATTGATTACTTATTAATTAGTGAGTAGTCCTATTATTTTAAAAATAGATAAACAACATGTCCTGAAAAGCTACACGACGTGCACTCTTGTGTTATCAGACCAAAATCATAACCACCTTCAGACAAGTTCTTCAAATGTTTTTAATTCCTAAAATTACTCAATTTTATTATATTTACATTAATTAATTGGACTAACATAATATATCATGATTTTGATTAAAGATTGTTAAACAGTAATTGAAAACTATTAAAAAAAATTCATTTCAGTTGACGATATTTATATAATAATAAAATAATTTTGTGACCCCTTAGATAACACTTGAAGTTTACAAGAATAACAAATGCACTCTATGGGGAATGCACAACACATAGTTTTTAGTAATTCATGATTAAAAGAAAATTTTCATAAATAATAGATGTTATGAACAACAAAATTGAATCAAATATAAATTTCCTGGGAATTACAGAACTAGATATGGAATCATTACATAATTATTTATAATTAATTTAATAAACTATAAAATTATATTGTGGTGATATCTTTTTTCATTGATGAATATGAAAATGTCTCCATGTAATATAATAATTTCATTATTAGAAGAAATTATAGATTTTCTATATTAATGATCCACACATGGTTCACCAAGTTCAAACCAATATCATAGGAATCTCTACAAGCTATCATGGTGGATCATAATGCTTGCGTTGTTTTTATTTGATCACCTCAATAATATTTTTCAAATAAATATTCTCCATTATCTCTATATAATTGAGAGAGGTAGAAGTAAGATTTATCTCTATTCTTAAGAGAATTCACACAGAGGGAGCTCTCTATATATTTAATATAATTCTCCAGATTTTTTTGTGTATCAAAGAACAAATGGAAACCATTATGGTTAAAAATAACATAATTTGGTTAAAATAGTGAAAGGGTAAGAAAATAATAATTACACATGAACCTTTATTATCTCCCAAATCTCTATAGAACCCCATATCTATAATAATAATGTTACTATTTATTAACATAAACAAAACTAAAAAATTTATTAAATATTATTTATTCAGATAATATGAATTATATATTATTTCTCATGGTACTTTTAAATCTGTTCTTAATTCCTTTAAAATATTTATCAGGCCTCGAATAGTGAAAATTTATTTAATAAATAAATATATAATTTCATTATTTTTCAATAAATAAATAAATATTATGTTGAATAAATAGAAAATAATTGTTTATTAAATATTCCACTCACTAATTATTCTTTCAAATAAGTAGTGATAGAATATATGAGATGAATTTAACATGAATAATTTTTAAACCATGAAAAAAAAATTTATTCAACATGTTAAATAATAAATGGTATTATTATTTAAATGTGGTCTTGGATACACTTAGTGTAAGAACCTATATGCCTATTTCTTCATGGCATTAGACAAAGAATCCCAAATTCCTATTTTAGCATATAGAAACATGCCAAGGTACCCATAGAGAAATAATTAAATTTCACAATGATAAAAAACCTCATACAGACACATACTGTGTAATATAATCCCTTTATTTCAATATCTCTTATCAAGAAGGATGTAGGATAATGTCATCTAACTATGTGATCAATATCTTTTTCTTTTTATTTCCAGAAATTATACTTTAATACAAAAAAAATTACCATGTATTTATTTAGGAGGTATAATTTACATCAAAGGGTCTAAGATATCAACATTAATAAAATATGATTAGGGGAAAATCCCTTAGTACATTATTCATTAATTAAATATCGCACATGACACACCCAACATTTCCTATTCAATTGAGAATATATGTCATTTGTATTTTAATAAATACATCAAAGCACATGATTAATAATAACAAAGAATAAAACTCTCAAACATTGAAGACTAATACACATTACCAATGATTGGAAAATCTAATGAAACATATAAATGTGGATTTCCTACTACCGTGTCTCATTCAAATAATCTCATACATTTGAAATTACTAAGGGAGAATGTTATGAGAATATTCCTCAATGTCCTATGAGTCTCCACCTATGATAGATCATATCATTTGTATCCCTAAAATGATTTCATCTATCCATAGAAAATATATCTAAGTATTATGTCATGGATATTTTGGGATATCGACATAATGGGAAATGACTATGAAATTTTAGTGAGACAACTACTCTTAAGATATTGTCACATACCATTTCATGTAGAAGTTGGTTATATAACACACACATCCACATGAACCATTATATATACAATATGGAATGTCATTATTTATTTTATTAATATAAAGTGGGTGGATATTTGATAACAATCCATTTCACTTGATTTCAATAAGTAACCTCACATATGAACGTTCATACATTGATAAATTACTTATTCTAACATTTATTTTGAGATTATCAAGTGGGCATTTGGTATTTGTTGATCATGTAACATAATTTTATAAATCAAGATGGTATTTTCACTTTAGTGTGGGTTGTATGAAACATGGGGCCTAGATCAAGAAAGGTTAATGAAATGAATTCCCATACCTATAAAAGTGACATGTGATGTGATTATATATTAGAGTGAGTGACATGAGATATAATCATGTATATGGATGAATTAAATTATATGTATTCATTTTTTCAAAATTAGTATTTACTTATATAATCAAAAAATAATGAGTAGGCCTATTCGTAGTTGATACATCATTTGTCTCATTTTTTACTTGATGGATTAAATAAAGGGGTTATATGATTATAAAAGATATGATATTTTTTTGGAAATAGGTACCGTACTACATGTGTTTGATGTATATTATTCTATATCCTAGACAAGACCCAATCTATCTGGACCCCTCCTTGACTGGTGTTATGATGAGTGTGTCACTGAATCCCTTCCACTATTAGGTATGTGGATACTGACTAGCACCAACAAGGAATAAATATTGGAATTGCTTTGAATATTTAAATATAAAATAAAAATGCATCTTCAATATGTAATGATAACCATAAATTGTAGTAGCATATATAAACAATTGAAATCTATATAATGAAAGCATGCGACATCTAAAAAAATTAAAACACTACATATTCATTGGGACAGGGAAACTACATCATAAAAGGTATCCAATAAAAATAGATATAATATTAGTGGATCCTCTTTATCACTAAAAGGACTCTTGGATCGATCCTTAATTGCAGTAGCTACAAACATAGACCTTTGTGCGCTAATATACACTGGTAATTCAAGTTCCTCTAGCTTTCAATCCACTAAGGTCACTTATAAAATGTTCATTGAATTCATAGATACAATATGAGTGGGAAAAATCTTATGAAAGTTTGATTATAAACATGGTCTGTATGATTCCATGAATACTAAATTTCAAGACCATAAAACAAGTTGGATAATATATCGGACCAAGGAAAATAGATAACATACCAAAAAAATTATGAGATGATCTATTTTTTAGATAACAATTGATGAATGATTAATATATATATTCTCAGTTCAGCTCCACTAAGGGTTGAATCTTACAAGAAAAAATTATTACTCATAATAACGACCATCCCATAGATATTGAAGGTGAAAAACTTGTTATAATTGATACCTCATTGGTAAATAATATTTCTTTAATAATACATGTCATGTGGTATCCATGTTACCCATCACCATAGCTACCTAGATTTACTAAATCCAAAAAACCTTCAAGAAATTTGAATGGGATACCTGGACCTAAAATATATATAATTGTGATGAACGAGGGAGTAATATACAAAAATGGAGGGCTCATCCATATTCGAATGGTCTATATCAAATGAGAGAGTAATAAACTCTTTTAAAGGACTAGCACCTGGTTAGTGGATGAATTCAATACAACAATGTCATACAAGGGACCCATGTCTTGTCAGGAAAAATTGAGTACCTAATGCATACCCAAATGTGGAGAAACCATGCCTTGAGTATTTTCTGGAGTACCAATAATCATAAAGAATGGGAGGGACCTAGGATATATCACCCATCTACATCATAGGATAGTATCAATATCTTTGTATTCTTTAGTCATCATTCTCAAACATTGTACTCTTTATATAGGGATAAAAGTTATATATATCCAAAAACCTCTAAAACATCCTTAAAATGATAAATCAATTATACTATCATGTTCTAAGAGGAAAAACACCAAAGATAGGGTATTTATTTCTCAGAACATACACATGGTGAATAGGGTGAGAAAAACATCATGAAGGATAAAATGGGGCCACATGGAATCCCTTGGGGACATAATGTGGAATGATTGGGGAAAGGGACATACCCCATGGGGAATATATCTACACTAAAAGTGGTAATTTAAAGGGATTATGGATCTAATGCATGTTGGGTATCCACCCGTTTGTGTTAGGATGGACCTATCTTAGTTCGCTGATCTATCAGGAAAGGGAGCCGGCCTATTGGGATTGTCTACACTATGCAAGATACCTGGTAGGGACACTGGAATGCTAGGATATTTGGGGAATATATTAGGCTATATCGGGATGGATTCTTATCCAATCATCATCCCACAACCCATGTCGGTTTGGATCATACTAGACCATTGGTGGAATGGATCTAACCAACATGATTCACAACATCCTCAACATGGAGATTAGTTGTCCATCTGATCACATATAATCCAATGATAGGGGGAGAAACTTGGCCACTAATCTCTCCTATGAATCATAAACCATAGTGACTTATGCTACCACCTCTAATGGATGGGGTCCCACTCAGCCTCACACCATCCTTCCGCACACTATTATCATCTCACTGAGTCCCACCACGCCCAAAATCACCATCTCATATGGTTAAATCATTCACTAAAAATCTTCCCTTTCACCACCTCTATCTATTTGGACACACTGAAATCATGTGACT
This sequence comes from Viscum album, assembly GCA_963277665.1. NCBI lineage: Eukaryota > Viridiplantae > Streptophyta > Magnoliopsida > Santalales > Viscaceae > Viscum > Viscum album. Next base: position 2,055,255,812 of record OY728140.1, read on the forward strand.
TCTCAAACTCGAGCAATAATTTGGACGAGAGACCTTCTACAACATTGAATAGATTGAGAGATTGATAGGGGATGGGGGAGGGAGGGAGGGAGGGTGGGAGGAAGGGATATGGTGGGTCAACGACTAGAGGTTCAAATCAAGGTATGTGAGAGATAGTATATTTTCTAGATTATTTGATGATAATTTAATTGTAAATTAAAGAAAACTATTTGAAAACTAATGGTGTTTTTTCTAAAAGAACTATTTTTTTCACGCAAACACATTTTACCTCAATAAATTAAACAAATAACATGTTTTGAATGATTTAAATTAAATGTATATATTATATACTAAATATAATTTTTAAAATTCATCATATATGTTTTAAATATAATATATTTTGATAAAATCAGTTTTATGTCTAAAAACTTTATTTTTCTAAATAAGTTGTTTTGTCCTATTTGGAAAATTTATATTAAAATTATTTTTTTCCACATTTTGAAAATTTATTTTAAAAAATAAATTTTTCTTTAAATCAACATCTAAAAATTACCTTTGAGATATTTTTTTGGAATATTTTCAGAAAATAATTCTATCGATGAACAGTGAAAAATACTAGTTTTTATTAAGAATTATCATTTCTTTGAAAGCACTTAAAAACATTGAAATTATTTTAATATGATTTTAAAAGTAAAAGTATTTTAATTATATATATATATATAATTTATAACATTTCATTCTATTTCATGGTTAATTTTTTTATAAAAACATTTTAATCTTTTGAAACCTTTCTATTTGGAAAATGACTTTTTCGTCTTGTCTACAGGAATAAATTTCAATTAAGGTTTTCCAATTATGTAAATAAAATTTTTAATAATGGATTTAATTATATAAATATGTATAATTTATATTATATAATATGTTAAAATTAATTTTTGACAACAATTAATTATAAATACTATAGAAAATAACTATTGTTGTTAAGGTTAAAATTAGATTTTCAGGGGGTTGAACTAAAAAAATAAAGGGTTAAAATTATATATAAAATAGACCAAAATCCATTTTATGGAAATATTTAAATCTTCTCACTAGTTATTTTATATAATGTCATATTTTAGAACCTTTTTAACATAAAAAAATGGGTACACTTTTTTCTTTTCCAAAATTACATGTGTGCCACCCACCTCACTTATAAATGGCCACCAAATATCCTATCCTCTTATCATGTCCCAAACTATTTTTTCAATAAAAACCAACCAGAATAATTTCTTTACTTCCCTCCCATAATCATAGTGGATTTATTTTTTTTATTAATAACTCAAATTAAGGAATTAGGTGTAAAAATATAGATTCTATCTGGAGAAGAGGTAATATTTTTAAATATGCGTTTTTATTCTATTTATTCTTCTAACAACATTAATATTTTCCAAAAATGATAAAATAATAAAATGAGTATATTCAATATATGGAGTTTTTATAATGTTAATGTAATAACCTAAATTATTTAAATTTCATCAAATGGGGAATGAAATCACCCTTCGTGTGTATGGAGTACTACCACATCAAAAACTGATGTTATTAATTTTCCATTACAATTGTTGTGTTGGGAGGACTACCTATTCCGAAAACGATGTTATTTATTTTCCATCACTAACTATAATGAATTAATATAATATTGGATTTAATTATTATATATTCTATTTATGATATTATTAAAACCATTAAATTATAATACCATATCTATCTAATTATCTCCAAACCGAATGGAAAACAATAACATCACTCGTCTGGATGGTGGGATATTGCCGCACGAACCGATTTGATATGTTTTTAATTTTTATTTTTATTGTATGATGATAATTATATACTAAATAAATACATATGATAATGGTAACATATTTTTACTTATGAGATTATTAGATAATATATACCTATTTTCCTTCCATTCTATGGGAATACGATAACATCACTCATGGGTACGGTAGACTACCTCTACACGATGCAATGAGATTAATTTTTCACATAAACATTAAATAGAAGGTAATAAATATGTGACTAAAAAATGTTATATATATATATATAATAATTATTCTAGAATGTTAATATATTTTTTCCTCTCAGTGTTTCAATCCATCACGAAAATGGATACAATGTTCATGCATATGTACTACCTAACGTCTCCAAGAGTGGTGTATTTAATTATATATATACTACATTTTGGGATTATTATAAATAAATATAAAATAAATATATATGATATTTATATCATTTATAAATTTCTAGATATGATGGAACTATAATAAAAGAAATAGGATTGAAAATATAAAATCAAAACACACAGGAAAAACAAAGTGGTTATTATCTATAATAATGATTTTAAGAAGAAAATATTTATAAATAGGGATTAAAAAGTCAAAATTAAAAACAATATGGTATGATATATATAATTATGGTTATATAATAGATATATAATAAAAATAAATTTATTATAGAAAAGGTTAAAAAATGTATAAAAAAGTCAAGTCTTACGGTAAGAGATTTCTGGTCTCTATTTTATTTCTGGGAGACATATAAAAATTCTCCCATAATTCCTTTTTTGTAGAAAATATCATTACCCTATGAAATTCTATACCATGAATATCCTTAATTCCATGATATTTATGGTATTAGTTTATTTTATGATTCAATGGGGATTATGATTAAAAATATTAATAAAGCGGTAAGGTATTTTTTATCAAATATCCTTCTTTGAGACATATGTCATGTTATGCACTTATATTACTTTATGATGTGTATATACCACCCATTGTCATGTAATATAATAAATTTATTTATTTTCATGATATTTAATTTTCCATTTAATTTTATTATTTTATGGTACTTATGATTTAATGTTACCAAAGTAGTAATGGTTTTATGGAACAATCTCATTGTTTATCGGGAGTGTATATGTTTAGGCATCCCATAATTAAATATTATAAAAATGACTAAAAAACTCATTAATTTTATACTACTATATTTATTTCAATAGAATAATTTTTTTCCCTTCATTTTATCTTCTCTATGTACTCAATATTGAAAAATATTGTTTTTAAAGCAAACTGGCATTATTTCTATCATTGGTCAAAAAATGATTTATCTTCCATAACAATGATTAAAAAAATTTAATTTTTTTTAACATTCTAAAAATAATTTATTAATTTCATTATTACCCATTTTTAACTTTTAAAATAATTTTTAATGGAATATTTGTGTCACTAAATAAATTATGTTTTTTCTTTTACCGAAAATTTGAAAGGAATTGTTGTTTTAACATTTATGACATGAAGTGTATTTTTTGTAATCATGACCAAATCACTGTTTTAAAGATTTATTTATAGGTTTCAATGTTTATTTTCAATAAAATTAATTTCCACAATGTTTTATGAATTTTTTGTTTTAAAAATGTTATTTTCAAATTAGAATGTATATTTTCCTCAAGAAATGTTTTAAATTATTTTTACAAGTTCATTTTTAAATTTTAAAGGATATTTTTAAAGAAATGAATTTTGGGAAATGATATATGTTATAGTTTTTTTCATACTACAATAGTTTATTTTCCTTAAAAAAATTCCATGTGATATTTAAAAGTCATTTTATCTCTCAGATGGCATCCTTTGACATTATTTATGCTTTACTAGGGATATGGCCAAATGATACTATTCATATTATTTCTCTGGAGAGTTTATGATTATTATAAAAATAAGTTTATTAATCCCATTTATATTCCACAAGATATAACAGTAATAATTATAAGGAAACTCACTTCTTTTTGCATGGGTTATGCTTTGGTACAATATTTAAATTATTATGAAACCTCTTTCTTTTCCAAAAGTTATGTTATGACTAAATGTTTATAAAGAAAATTATTTTAATGTAAGTTTATATGATTACTAACTTATATTATTGTGGCACATATAAATATGGGATTCATTATGTGATGGGTGGGTCCAAAATCTCACTCTAATGATAGGGTAAATATTGATATATAATTACATAAAAATACTACAATGGAAAGTGAACCAAGTTTAGTAAGGTATTCTATATAATATGTTATTATTGGGATTAAACCATGAAAACTTTGATTGCTTGAGATGTAAACATATTCCATTATGATAGTATTAACAATGAGCCTTTAACTTCTAAATAAATGATTTTATATGCTGATAGGTATGCAAAAAATCTATGACTTATTCCAATATTACATTCTCATTGTTCATGTTACATGATTCCATTAAGATTAATTTCTTGTAAACTACCATGAGTTATTCCATGAATGTGTTTTCTAAAATGTCATATATAGGGTATGGTTTTTAAATTTCACTATCATGTTCTCATACACTTAGGATCATGATATATTAATATGTCCCTTTTTATCCTTACTGGGAATCTGAAAAAATAATTTATTATGATTACATTCCCTAGGTTATGATAAAAGTAATTATCTATGATATGTATAAGAAGGGTTCTAGTTATGAAGAACATAGTGGAAGATGACATATCTCACTTGTGGAATACTTGTTTGTGTTTACGTGTTTCCAAATCCACTAGACCTAAAACATTATGGAATGGATCTTTATGTTATGCAACAAATATTCATCTATTAAGATTTAATATTTATACATGAGAGGTTTTGTTCCATAAAAACCATACTAGAAAAATACTGAATTACAACCCAAAGGAAAACACTAAATTTCAAATCTAACAGTAGTTTTAAATTTCCCATACCAGGCTTCATTTAAGAATTATAGATGATATTTCATGAATTAATTAGAATGAACAAAAAAAATCAACATATAATATTGAATATACCATACTAAGACATATAAATCATGAATTAAATTTTATCAATTCAGTGATCACATCAAAAAATAATTTCTAATATATTTCAAAGGTTTTGTGGAAAATTATAGGTAACTACATCAACCGACGTTTTTAATTAAAAACCTAAAACATCATTTCCAATGGAATTATACCAAAACACCAAAACTATAGATCATTGGAATAAAATCTTGTTTAATACCCAACAAATATAATATAAGTTTCATATGAGCTTCCATTTAGATGAATCAATGTTCTCCCTTAGAGGATAACTGTTAATTTTCTTAAAAAATATCGAACATCCCTTAAAGGGCAAATAACATTGAAATATTCAAAAAAAATCTAAATGGTTAAAACAATATATTTCATTTCCTATTAAATAAATAGATACATATTACAATAAAATTCACTATAGTAAAATTTATGTTGTAAAATTTTTGGGACCTAAGATACTGAACCTTTAAAATGAGCCATTCCCTACCTAGTTCAAAAACCTGGTAGTTAAATTTTGGGAACCATTAATGTTTTAACACATGAGATGAAAAAATAGGGATATCAAACTAGAAAAATGAAAGAGAAAACTCTCATATAAGTTTCAAGACAAAATTATCAATCCCTAAAAAATAATATTTTCCACTTTATGCTACTAGTTCTTTAAAAAAATTTATTCCAAGGGTTAACTACTAGGAGCTCAATCATGGATAAAAATGCATTGTGGTAGGTAGTGGTCTAAAAAACCAAGCTTTATATACATGGACATTACATTTATTTTTTATAATAATTAAAAAATTAGAGAAATATATGCTCAAATAACATATTAGTTTAGTCTGTTTGGAAACATGGAACATAATATTTTATATTGGTGAAAGATCTTCCAAAAATCGCATAAAGATATTCCCCCTTTTTTCCTACCAAAAACCATTCATTATATCTTGGTTAAAGGAAAACATAAAAAGGGTGAGATCAAATCCTCAATAAGGGTAATCATGGAGAACATAAAACAAAAAATAATAATAATGTGAAAACATGAAAATAAAGTTTAAATATAAAAATCTTGAGTCATGAAATAAATCTTGGAAATATGTAAGGAATGAATCATAAAGTAACATTAACCATGATAAAATATCATTGGTAAATAAATGGAATTGTGGAAAAAATATGCACATAAATTGATTTCTATAGTAGCCAAGACATTGCTACAAAGACCATAATTATGGACAAACTCCATTAATGAACAGGGTTTAATTTTTATTCTATCCATGTATTATTGAATAGGGTTTACTTGCTATTCATTCCCTACTTTACTAAAATGGATTTACTCTCCATTCCAGCACTATATTACTGAACAATATTGACTTGCGATTCCAACCTAGTATTTTTGAAATAGATTTACTTTCCATTAATTATTGTTTATATCATGAGATATAAATCTTTACCCAATGCATTGGAGGGAGATATTGGTCCTACACTTATAATAATGAAATAATTCTTACATGTTCCATAAAAACATATATCGTTCATCATAGCATATCCCATGAAATAAAATATCTTTACTAAAAATCATTCTATCTTATCATAATCCATATAAAATATCATTCCATAATTAACATAATCAAATAATTGTAATTATAGGGATATAAAAATAACCATTTTAAAATGGAATCATCTTAGATGGAAAATAATTTTTATAAAACACTCAAACTTAATTATTGAGGAAATTATCCTTTCTTGTTCAAAAATATTTTCTCCTCTCCAAATGCCACACAATTTTAAAAGAAAAAAATGTAGTTTAAAATAGTCATGAAATAATGTATAGGAATATTCATCAGAAAAGGTGTCGTGAAACCATAAAAATCCATTCATGCTATATAAGTTAAAAAAATATTCTTATCGTACTCTTTCCCGAAAAGTCAAAAAGTACCTCGTATGGAAAATGAAAAAATATTCCTTCTATACTGTTTGATAAAAAATTCACCATTGGGTAAAATTTAATTTAAATAATAATATAATAATATAAATAATATTATATATTTATGAAACATGTACATGAATGATAAATTTACCCCAATAAACACTTACGAATAAACAATCTCGAATAATAATGAGATTGAAAAATTATCCCTTACCTTAGGTTCGATATGATTCGTATGCATCCGAAACTCATGTATAATGGGTTTAAACATATTATTAACTTATATAAAAACAATAATAATATTTATTATACCATATATTATTCACTAATGACTTTATATTACTCATTCATTTATCAATTCCATGTTAAAGCAACGTTTTAGGTAATAATCGTTTTATTTATCGTATGTGTTTTGACTGGTTATTCTTGATATTATTATAGATATTTTTATTTAATTACTTCCAAAATGTAAAACATGATTTATATATCATAAATATTAAGTATATAAATAAACATAATAGATATATAAATGAAATGTAATACACCATTCATGGAGACGGTAGGTCGTACGTATGCATGATTGCTGTTTTTGTTTCCTTATTGAATTGAATGGAAGTAAGTAAATGAAATATATATATATATACACATAAATACAGTAGAATTATTATGTCATATATTTTATTCTTATTTATTATATATACTTTATAATCATTCATGAAGGGTTAATGTGGAGAATTAATCTCATTGCGTCATGGAGATGGTAGGCCGTACATATGCATGAGCAATGATATCATTCAAATAATAGTTAAATGACATAAAAATGAATGATATATTAATTAAAAAAATAATTATCATGTTAAATTAATTATTTATATCCATTTTACTCCTCATTATACCCATCCAATTTATGTGTTGGTAAATTACATAATGGTGTCGATACGGTAAACCGTACATATGCACGCATGGTGATATTGTTATTCGTAGGATGAATAAAAGGTGGTATAAGGTTGTAATATAATTATAATAACATATAAGAATGTATATTATACTGGATTTTTTAATTTAGTATGAGAACAACATAATATGATGAAGTATAAGAAGAAAATAATTTTGAAAGAGGTGATAAAACAATGACCTCTTTTTCAAGTATCTCCTTTTGATTTGCATAAAAGGTCTCACTAGGATGGATTTATGTCCACATTTTGGCCTCTAGGAGAAATTGAGGGATGTTGGGAGCTTATTTGAGCTGATTTGGGACTAGAAAAATGGATTTAATGATGTGAGTATGTGGGTAGAGGTGGTGGCCTTTTAAAAGAGGGAGGAGGGGCACTTTAGGAAAGTCTTGAAATATTAATTTATTAAAAATTTATTTTCTGTTTATAATGGTCACAAACTAATTTATTTCTAATATAAGATTATTACAAGTTGAAATAATCTAAAAAAATAAATTTTTTATTTTTTTTTAAACCTTATCATTTTGATTTATCCTTATTAAATCAATTATATTTTATTTTTCGTAAAAATATTTGAAATATTAATTGGTTATAAATATTTATTTATGTGTTATAAATTTTCCACAATTGGATAGATTATGAAATTTTAGATCATATAATTTTCACTTTGTTATTTTTCAATATTTCTGTGATTTTTAATTAATTTAATAATTTTTTATTTTTATAAAATATCAATAGTGTCAATTTTGAAACAATTCATTTATTTGACTTTAAATAAAATTCACATAGAATATAAATTCAAAACATATATATATATATATATATATATAATACACTCATAACCTGTCATATTAACCTTTAGATTTCGTGGATCACATTAATTAGTTCATATGATATTTATTTTAATATTATTAAAACCATTTAAATATATTTCTATCAAAAAAATAATTTCTACATCATTATTGTGTCATACTTAATAGTAATTATTTAATCTCTTAAAATTATAAAAAAATTTAAATGACGTATAAAATTTCATTATATTTCGGGAGAATATTTATATTCGATGTGTTATCAATTTTATCACAATATTAAAATTATTATAATTACAGGAGATACGAGAGTGAAATGTTGTCACTTTTTGTTGTTTTAATTATAATTACATATCATTCAAGGAAAAAAGTCCATTAAATGAATCAATTCTGAACCTTTGGTGACATTGGTCGACTTTAATTCATCCAATAGGATTTTGACATGTGTTAGGGTAATTTTATAATCTTTATCATATTTTTTGTTACCCTAATTTACCCAATTTTCCATTAAATGTGGGAAATAAAAATTATTGTAGTTACTATTCATAATTTCAAAAAAAAATATAATAAAACTATTAACATAATTTGGATCCAATTATTCAAAATATGGAATCCATTTTTCAAAATTCAAAACCTATAAGTGTCATTAATTAATTTAAAATTAATTCCCATTGTCAAAATTAGAAAGTGGGTTTTTAAGAAGTGAAAACTGTCAAAAGATTGACATGTGTTTATGTCCAATTTAATGGTGAAATTACTTACAATGAACAAAATTAGATTAAATGATAAAAAATTAATCTAATTAAAATTTTAAATAAATTAAAAAGATAATATAACTATATAAATAAATTATATGAAATTATAGTTTTGAATTAAAATGCAGTATTATTCACTATTCATTAAAATATGAATTTTATAAAAAAAGAAAAATTTCAACCAAAGTAAAATTTTATGACTCTCTTTCAAATAATACTTTTATTTTTTCAAATAAAATATATTAAAGTGTTAAAAACTATTTTTAAAATTTATGTTCTATCAAAAGGTGGAAAAACTGCATTTTTTTAAAAATACTTCTTTTATCAAAAAAATTGAATTTGTTCTTATTTAATGTTCTAGAAAATACATAAGATGAATGTTAAAGTTATATAAAATTCAAAATATTTTTTATACTGTTAATTTTGGGAAGATTACATCCCATTAAATAATAATCTTCTAATAATCTATTGTTGTTTAGTGATACTCAGGGTTGCGTACAACACAAGTTATCAAGGAAGGTCCTTCTTGCGTGTAATGCAAACCAAGTCAGTGTTGCATTTATTGAAATATTATTTTGGTGTTCCATATAACATAATTAGATCATAGTTCTTTTATATATTGAAAAAAATCTATACTCAGTGGTTTGTGAAATGAATTCTTTCAAGATAACTTGAAATTGTGTGTAACACAAGCCAAGTATAGTGTTGCATATACTAAAAGATAATACAATGTTGTGTATGGAGCATGCTAATCATGGAATAGTTTACAACATGTGGAATCAAAGAAATTAAAAATAATATATCTCATAAAATATCATTGTGTTACATTATACCCATCTTAAAATGAATTTCACCCTTGATATTCGTCGGGGTTATAAAAGGGTTACTATTTGAAAGTTTTTTTAATATAAACCCACATCATAAAAAGGAATACTAAAAAATCATTTTAAAAAGGAAATATAGAATCATTATAGTTATCCAAATTAACTTATCACTGAGTTTTCACATATGATAACCTAGGTTGGATGTGAAGACATTTATATGGAAGAAAAATCTAACCATCATGTTCGGATTGATAGTGATAGAGAAAAAGAATTGGAGAAAGTTAAAAACTAGAAAGCCATAAATCAGTGATGATTTATGGGACCGTATGATAAATGGGATTAGAAGGCACTAAGATAACATTTCTGGATTTCAAGATCCATTCCATAAATTTAAGGAATTTTCCATGAGAGTAAATACTTACTTGATTTTGGAAAAATCTCATCATTGTTCATTCCATGAACAATTTACAATTTATTTATTATTTAAAGAAATGAAGTCTAATTTTTCATTCTTGAAGTGTTGTCATATCAAGCAGTAGAATGATTGGTCATTCCATCTACGTCATTAAAAAAGTTAGCATAGGTAATCAAATATGCATAAGTACACCTATAGTGAGATAATATATTAATCTAACAAACTGAAAAAAAAATTAACTTATACTATCCATAAATGGATAACATTACATGTAACATCCCAGGTAAATAAATAATATTACATTCTAATGTTTATAAATATTTTTGAATAAATGTTAATACTAATTTAATGGGAATGGTATGCTCGATGGCATACCCAATACACAACAAGAGTTTCCTTGAAATCTTACGTTGCACACTAATAATATAATAATACTATAATAGTTAATGCCTAGTTATTGTAATGGCGGGAATGAACAGAAATAACTAAAAAATGATTACATATGTTTGTAAAATATTTTTACTTTTAGCCAATAAATGTTAGAGGCTTAAAATGCAAATGAGTCCAATTTTAAGCATACATCTTCTAATATTCTTTAAAACGTCGATTAACCGCCTTTTGATGTAGAACCCTTTTTAAATATACTTTTGACAATTTTATATGTTGTGTTTGAAAAAATAAAATATTTCTTTAGAATCTGGACATCAAAATTTACTTTGTGTAAATTTTTGTTATTTTTCCGATAAAGATCATTTTTAGTGAAAATGTTGCATTTTAATTCAAAACCTCCTTTTAATCTGATTTATTTATATGGATATATTATCTTTTTAATTGATATTAAAGTGTATTTAGAATATATTTTTAACATTTAATCCAATGGTGGTCATTGGAATTAATTTCACTTTGAAATTGGACTTAAACTAGTGTCAATCTTTTAATAGATATTATTTCTTAAAAACACACTATTTGTTTTGGCAGCGGGAGTGAATTATTAAATTAATTAATGCAACTTATATATTTTTAATTTTTTAAAATAAAAATCATTTTTGAATTCAGAATATCAAATATATCTTAGGGTGAATTTTTTGTATTTTTCTAAAAAACTTCTATTTTTGATGAATAGTGAAACCACTAAGTGGTAGTTAAAGAAACTGATTTTTCGTTTAAATGAAACTTTACCACTTCTGTGATTTGATTTTCAAAATTCCGACATACATGGTTTTAATTAAGAAGTAAAATGTTGTTCAATGAGGCTAAAATAATTTTTTGGTGAATAATAACTTTTAAGTTTTATTAATCACGATTAAAGGTAATTAGTGTAATTTAAGGTAAAGATAATGTTATAATAATATGAAATGAAATTGACACATGTACTACCTTTATTGGATGAGTCATGGATGACCAAGAAAATCCATGGGTAAACTTGGGGACCCCATGGAGCCACTTTGGTTGGAAAATGACATTAATAACTTTTTATTTAAAGTTAAAATTAAAAGGTCACAAACATGTATTGTTTTACTAAAACAATTTTTACATGGGGTTATACAAGTCATAGTTTTTACTGAAAATATTCATTAGAAATATAAAAATATTTCCTACATCATGATATTTTTTTATAATTTTTAGAAATTAAATAAATTATTTTATTTACGACACCGTGATGATGCAGTGATTACCTCAAAAATGAACGATTTTAATAAAATGAGAAGATAGGGTGAAATATATGTCCTACACTTGTCACAAACCTATTGTATGGGTGTATTTCGAAACTGTATCACCTTATCCTCAAAATATATTCTTTTGGGACCTTTAAAATCTGAAAATAATTTTATAATAAAATAATATTTTATAACTTTCCAACAGTGCCCCTCCTCTTCTCTTATAAAAGGCCCCCACCTCTACCATCTTACCCACACCTCTCAGACCTTTGGCTCGGCAAAAACATACCCATTTCATCTCTCCACATCCCTCTCTTCATCATTAAATCCTCACCTTTGTCATAATTCTCTTCAAGAAACCCTTTTGGTTCAAACCAAGGGGAGTTACCCGATTTAAATGTAATGTCTTCACTTGTGTTCTTTTGTTTTATTTTGCTTCTCAAAATCCCTAAACTCTTTTTATTCCTTTATTTTGTAACAAAAACAATATCTTCAATATACTAGTATATTTTTATGTGAAGTATTCAAGCTACACTTACACACACCTCCGTCTAATGGTTAAAGAACATACTATTTCTGTGGATGGAGAATTACTGCCTCATGAAACAATGATTGTTCAATATTTTTTTAACACCTTTAATGGTGTCCATTATGATGTCACTGTATTTTATATATGATATATATGGTATTTTTGTTTTCTATATGCTTCTGTATTTTATATTTAACACATACCTTTATTCTTTGCATGTTGTGCAAATGCGATAATTTCATATGAGGAAGTGTGGACTACCACCCCTCAAGTGATGTGACTCGTTCATGAAATACATGGAATTTATAAATAATGAAATTGATGAACTTATGTGACCTATATAACATATATATTATACTGGAATTATAATATATATATCTCTCAATTATTTTTAATTCCATTAATATGTCAAAGAAATGAAAGAAGCGTTCATGAGTACGTACAACCTACTATCTCCATGAACGGTGAATTTCATTTCTTTTTATCTACAAATGTTATGGAATAGTATAAAATAAATATTTAATGGATATATATGATATTTAAATCATTAATACTATTCTGGAGATGATTTACTTATAACTACATGGACAATCATTTTCAAACAAGTTCATTTTTGACTCATGTACCAAACATCGACAAAAACGTCTGATATGAACTCACATTATTAACCAATTATTATAACATTATAATATGTGATATGAACTGAATAATAATATTTAAATTAGGAACTTAATCAATTATAAATTGACCAAGTTTTATTATTTAGGAATATAATGAAATGAACAAGACAGTTCAGACTTGAGGTAAGGGATCCTACCTCTCTCTTTCTTTTTAAGTAATCTCTATTATGTCATTTCTTTTAAGCTCATATTTCTTATGTTTGGGGATGTTATTTTATATTCCTCATTATGTAAATTATTTGTTCATATTATTAGAGACCCTATTTGGTCTCATAAATCCATTTTTGGAAGTTTTAAGTGGCGTCGTTAGGCTGTAGTGTTTTCGTAAGGGATTTTTCATCTCACTTTTATTCCTGGGAGATTTATGCTACATTTTCCCCCATTTCCATTGAGTGATGTATCTAATTCCCATTATTATACCCTTTGTGTAATATAATTTTGTTTATGAGTATTTACATCAATGTTTCGAATGTTACCCAAGTCGGTAAGGGGACCTTTCACCCTCCTATTTTTAAAAGACTTCTTTTTGTTTTGTCTTTTAAATTACATATTCTTATGTTGGGATATGTTCTTATATATCCTTATTTCTGTAAATTTTATGTCGAAGTGATGATATACCATTTATCTCTCTCATCAACTATTTTTCTAAAATTTTATGTGACGCCGTTAGGCTATCAAATTTTGCAAGGGAACTTCTTAACCCAATTCCAATTCTTTGGGTTAAACCTCTAGTTCTTTATTATGTCATGCTATGAATATGTGTGGATGACATATGACTGTTTTACACTAAGTATCCACTTATATTTAGTGTATTTATATTTTTCAAACATAATTATGTCATTTATTTATCCTTGCTCTAATGGAATGATCCTTGATTGGGATTACATCTCAATTTCTTCTCATTGAGACATTTCTTAATGATATTCACTTTTATTCTTTTATAAAGTGTATATACAGCCCCTTTGACTTTCCATATCCATATTATGTCTATACTAAAGTAATTTAAATGTTTTTAAAATGGTCTACTTTCATGTGTCTTATAATTTAAATGTTCAAAATGGAAAAGGACTCTTTTACTAAAACATTGTTTTAAATGGTTTTAATGATTTATTCTTTTAAACATTTTTCATCCATGTCCATGTTTTAAAAATGGTTTTAATGATTTATTTATATGGAAATGAATGTTTTAAAACCCTTTCAAAAGTTTCGAAGTGGTATGGGACACATTGATTCTTAAATCTCTTTTAAATGTCTTCTTTTAATATTTTCAAAGTATAAAGGGATTTTTATCTCATAGAGTTTTAATGATTTTATTAGATGTTTTTTATGATAATATCATGATGTGATCTCTTGTGATTGAGATGTGTAAATTTGATGTTTCTTATATGCATGTTTTAAGTGTTATGATTATGTTATGGTTCTTGGGGAATGTTTATGAAATCGTGTGGTTTCATGATAAACTAAGTGCGGGTGAGCCCGAGAGAGCTCTCCAATGCATTGGGTAATGCGAATGGGTTAAACATTAAGGTTTATCCGAAGAGATTTAGGGAATATACTGTGATGGGTATTCCAAACGTAACCATGAGGGTTACTCCCTACGTAAGAATGTTATGAATGCCTCGAGTTACCTTTATGTCTTATGATTTCTATGAGTTATTCATAAATCCTATGATTTCATGAGGTATGTTAAATTGCTTATGTGTTATGAGTAAAGTATGATTTCATTGATTCGTATGTATACATGGACTAATGTTTTCTTTCCATATTGTTATAACCCTTACTAAGCTTTTTATGCTCATCCCAAGTTTTTTTTGAAATGTTTTTCATAGGACATAAAGTTGAATAGGATCAAGGATGGGATGAAGGAAATGTCATGCTGTCTAAAACAAGGAACTAGACATGAATCTTTTGTTCAAGAGTTTTTATTTTTGTGAAAAAAATGGAAGCTGAGTAGATGTGCCTACTTTGTAACCTTTGAGATGTAATAGTTATGTCCTAATTCTCTAAAACTCTAAACCTTAAAAGATCCTCAATGTGAATTATTCATTTAATTAAATATTAAGTAATGTTTAAGGTCGGGTCCTTATAGTTGGTATCAAAGGACGGTTTAGATAACTTTAGAGGTTAGAGTGTTAAGTGAAAAGTTGTGTATAACCACAATAGTTATTATATTAGATAGAGTTATTTTTTATTTTTGAAGTTTGGAATGAGTTTGTGATAACTTGGATAAGTATATCTTAGTGTTCATATTCCTCTTTATTACATAATGATTTTGTTGATATACTCACACTAACATTTCCGGTTTTAGTAAATGGATGGATCTACCAGGCACCAAAGTGACAATGGGTTTGAAGGAAACTGTGGTGGTTCTCTGATTAAGAGACTGGATGAAATGGGGGATTCAATGAGAAATCTCGTGGTTATTCTAAACCAACTATCAGAAGTCATGATCAACCACTTGAACCTTGGTGAGTTCTCTAATGCATCATGTACGAGAGAACCAACTCAACATGGAAGTTCAGGTAATAATTATAAAGGTAACCATTAGGGTTTATATGATCCTTAATTTTGAGGTAATTATGGGTTACTATACGTTATGATGGAATATGAACGACATGAGATAAAATTGAGGTTAAATTATGTTATGGTTATTTTTGAGGATTTTATCTCGTTTGGGGGAATGTTCTAAGAATTATATAGTTTTGGAAAAAAGATAACATGCAGACTGTGTGACAACCCGTCGCGTCAGACAAAGCTGCGGGAATCTAACTCACAACAAAAGTGCGACTGGTATTTATCGCCTACCACTAGACAACGTGAAGTCCCTGGTTAGTTTTACTAATTATTTTTAGGTAGATTATTTTATGAATCAAGAGTAAGTTGATTTTGGGTTATCTATGGAAATTATTAACCTATCATGAAGGATATGTGATTAGGTTAATTACTTTTCAGTATGAAACTTTAAGAGCAACTGATGTTATTTGGAGATAACTGTTAATTTATACCTTGAGAGACTATGTTATTAAATCCTTCAAATATTTGGGTTTCAATCTTAGTTGGGTTTAATTTCAAGAATTTTATGGACAAATTTTTTATTGAATGGTCTTCGTTGAAATTTGGGTTTTGTTTGAAAATTTTTGGAGACTAAAAACAGATTTTCTTTTAAAAAAAGGATTATCCTTTTGTGGATTATCTGATCTTGTTCTATCATTTTTGGTTTTGGTTAAGGTCTAAATACATGGGAAATATATAGTTCTCTTTTATAGATTATTTTATTCTCTTGAAGTTGATTATTTCTCTCTTAATGTGAACAAGTCATCCTAAATACTCGTCTTTTAGAGAAAATATGAGTTTGTGTAAGAAATCTAGTAGGAGATGAGAGTCTACACGATAAGTAAGTATGTTTCCTTATGATTTAGTTAAGCTCAAAAATAAATCCTTCAATGAAGAGTAACTTAAAACAAAAATGTTGTCTGTTAACTTTTCCTACTGGGGAATCAAATACCGTTTAACCCATCACAAGTTTGTGATTTTCTTATGGTTAACTTTCTCCTAGACATGTTTACTATCACTCTCCATCAAAACATGACCCTTTTTTTCTCCTCCATATCAATATTTTCATACTTGTAATCCTAGTATGGGTTAACTTGGGTGACCTTTGTACTTCTCTCCCTTTCTTTTAAAGTGACAGTTTTACTGACTCTTGTTCCGATGTGGGACTTTCAATGAAGTTTCCAAGCCCAATTTTGAAATTGCGAGGACACAAGTCCCAAAAGGGGGGAAGGATGTAACATCCCAAGTAAAAAAATAATATTACATTCTAATGTTTATCAATATTTGTGAATAAATGTTAATACTACTTTAAAGGAAATTCTATGCTCGATGGCGTACCCAATATGCAACAACGAGTTTCTTTGAAATCTTACGTTGCACACTAATAATATAATAATATTATAATAGTTAATGCCTAGCCGTTGTAATGGTGGGAATGAACAGAAATAACTAAAAAATGATTACATATGTTTGTTAAATATTTTTACTTTTAGCCAATAAATGTTAAGGGCATAAAATGCAAATGAATCCAATTTTAAGCATAAATCTTCTAATATTCTTTAAAACATCGATTAACCACCTTTTGATGGAGAAACATTTTTAAATATACCTTTGGAGATTTTATATGTTTTATTTTAAAAAATAAAATCCTTCTTTATAATCTGGACATCAAAATTTACTTTGTGTAATTTTTTGTTATTTTTCTAATAAAGATCATTTTTAGTGAAAATGTTGCATTTTAATTCAAAATCACCTTTTAATCTGATTTATTTATATGGATAGATTATCTTTTTAATTGATATTAAAGTGTATTTATAATATATTTTTACCATTTAATCCAATGGTGGTCATTGGAATTAATTTCAATTTGTAATTGGACTTAAACCAGTGTCAATCTTTTAATAGATATTGTTTCTTAAAAACACGCTATTTGTTTTGACAGCGGGAATGAATTATTAAATTAATTAATGAAACTTATATATTTTTAATTTTGTAAAATAGACATCATTTTTGAATTCAGAATATCAAATATATCTTAGGGTGAATTTTTGGTATTTTTCTAAAAAACATCAATTTTTGATGAATAGTGAAACCACTAAGTGGTAGTTAAAGAAACTGATTTTTCGTTTAAATGAAACATTACCACTTCTGTGATTTGATTTTCAAAAATCCTACATACATGGTTGTCATTAGGAAGTAAGATTTTGTTCAATTAGATTAAAATAATTTTTTGGTGAATAGTAACTTTTAAGTTTTATTAATCGCGATTAAAGTTAATTAGTGTAATTTAAGGTAAAGATAATGTTATAATAATATGAAATGAAATTGACACATGTACTACCCTTATTGGATGAGTCATGGCCGACCAATACAATCCATCAGTCAACTTGGGGACCCCATGGATCCACTTTGGTTGGAAAATGACATTAATAACTTTTTATTTAAAGTTAAAATCAAAATGTCACAAACATGTATTGTTTTACTAAAACAATTTTTTACATGGGGTTATACAAGTCATATTTTTTACTATAAATATTAATTATAAATATAAAAATATTTCCTAGGACATGATATTTGTTTTATAATTTTTATACATTAAATAAATTATTTTATTTATGACACCGTGATGATGCAGTGATTACCTCATAAATGAACGATTTAAATAAAATAAGGAGATATGGTGAAATCTATGTCCTAAACTTGTCAAAAACCTATTGTATGGATGGATTTAGAAACCTTATCACCATATCCTCTAAATATATACTTTTGGGACCTTTAAAATCCGAAAATCATTTTATAATAATGTAATATTTTATAACTTTCCAAGAGTGCCCCTCCTCTTCTCTTATAAAAGGACCCCACCTCTACCACCTTAACCACACCTCTCAAGCCTTTGGCTCGTCCAACCCTTGCCCAGTTCATCTCTCCACATTCCTCTCTTCATCATTTAATCCTATCCTTTTCATAATGCTCTTCAAGAAACCCTTTTGGTTCAAACCCAGAGGAGTTACCCGATTTAAAGGTAATGTCTTCACTTGTGTTCTTTTGTTTTATTTTGCTTCTCCAAACCCATAAACTCCTTTTATTCCTTTCTTTTTTAATAACAACGGTATCTTCAATATACTAGGATGTTTTTATGTGAAGTATTCGAGCTACACTTACACACACCTCCGTCTAATGGTTAAAGAACATACTATTTTTGTGGATGGCGATTTACTACCTCACAAAACAATGATTGTTCAATATTTTTTTAACACCTTTAAAGGTGGACATTATGATGTCACTTTATTTTATATATGATATATATGGTATTTATCTTTTCTATATGCTTCTGTATTTTATATTTAAAACAAACCTTTATTCTTTTCATGTTGTGCAAATGCGATAATTTCATATGAGGAAGTGTGGACTACCGCCCCCTCAAGTGATGTGACTCGTTCATGCAATACATGGAATGTATAAAGAATGAAATTAATGAACTTATGTGACCTATATAACATATATATTATACTGGAATTATAATATATATATCTCTCAATTATTTTTAATTCCATTAATATGTCAAAGAAATAAAAGTAGTGTTCAAGCGTACGTACGATCTACTGTCTCCATGAACAGTGCATTTCATTTCTTTTTATCTCCAAATGTTATGGAATAGTATAAAATGAATATTTACTGTATATATATGATATTTAAATCATTAATACTATTCTGGAGATGATTTACTTATAACTACATGGACAATCATTTTCAAACAAGTTCATTTTTGACTCATGTACCAAACATTGACAAAAACGTCTGATATGAACTCACATTATTAACCAATTATTATAACACTATAATATGTGATATGAACTGAATAATAATATTTAAAGTCAGACCGTAAACAATTATAAATTTACCAAAGTTTATTATTCATGAATATAAATAAACGAACAAGACATCTCAGACTTGAGGTAGGGGACCCTACCTCTCTCTTTCTTTTTAAGTACTCTCTATTATGTAATTTCTTTTAAGCTAGTATTTATTATGTTTGGGGATTTTATTTTATATTCCTCATTTTGTAAATTTTTGTTCATATTATGAGAGACCCTATTTGATCTCATAAATCCATTTTTGGAAGTTTTAAGTGGTGCCGTTAGGCTGCCGAGTTTTCATAAGGGGTTTTTCATATCACTTTTATTCTCGTGAGATTTATGCTACATTTTCCACCATTTCCTTTGAGTGGTGTATATAATGCCCATTATTCTACTCTTTGTGTAATATACTTTCGTTTATGAGTATTTACATCAATGTTTTATAGTCCTTCTTTCATTGGGTGTACGTTTCGAAAGTTACCCAAGTCGGTAAGGGGACCTTTCACCCTCCTATTTTAAAAGACTTATTTTTGTTTTGTCTTTTAAATTAAATCTTCTTATGTTGGGATATGTTCTTATATATCCTTATTTTTATAAATTTTATGTCCAATTGATGATATACCCTTTATCTCTCTCATCAACTCTTTTTCTAAAATTTGATGTGACGCCGTTAGGCTATCAAATTTTTGCAAGGGAACTTCTTAACCCAATTCCAATTCTTTGGGTTAAACCTATACTTCTTGATTATGTCATGATATGAATATGTGTGGATGACATCTGATTTTTTTACACTGAGTATCCACTTATATTTAGTGTATTTATATTTTTGTCACACATAATTATGTCATTTCTTTATCCTTTCTCTAATGGCATGATCCTTGATTGGGATTACATCTCAATTTCTTATCATTGAGGCATTTATTAATGATATTCACTTTTATTCTTTTATAAAGTGTATAGACAGCCCCTTTGACTTTCCATATCCATATTATGTCTATACTAAAGTAATTTAAATGTTTTTAAAATGGTCTACTTTTATGTGTCTTATAATTTAAATGTTCAAAATGGAAAAGGACTCTTTTATTAAAACATTTTTTAAATAGTTTTAATGATTTATTCTTTTAAACATTTGTCATCCATGTCCATGTTTTAAAAATGGTTTTAAGTATTTATTTATATGGACATGAATGTTTTAAAACCCTTACAAAAGTTTCCAAGTGGTATGGGACACTTTGATTCTTAAATCTCTTTTAAATGTCTTCTTTTAATATTTTAAAAGTATAAAGGGATTGTTCTCTCATAGAGTTTTAATGATTTTATTAGATGTTTTTATTTATGATAATATCATGATGTGATCTCTTGTGATTGAAATGTGGAAATTTAATGTTTCTTCTATTCATGTTTTAAGTGTTATGATTATGTTATGGTTCTTGGGGAATGTTTATGAAATCGGGTGGTTTCGTGATAAACTAAGTGCGGGTGAGCCCGAGATAGCTCTCCAATGCATTGGGTAATGTGAAGGGGTTAAACGTTAAGGTTTCTCAGAAGAGATTTAGGGAATATACTATGATGGGTATTCCAAACATAACCATGAGGGTTACTCCCTATGTATGAATGTTATGAATGCCTCAAGTTACCTTTATGTCTTATGATTTCTATGAGTTATTTGTAAATCATATGATTTCATGAGGTATGTTAAATTGCTTATGTTTTATGAGTAACGTGTGATTTCATTGATTCTTATGTATACATGGACTAATGTTTTCTTTCTATATTGTTATAACCCTTACTGAGCTTTTTATACTCATCCCAGGTTTATTTTGAAATGTTTTTCATAGGAAATAAAGTTGAATAGTGTCAAGGATGGGATGAAGGAAATGTCAGGATATCTAAAACAAGGAACTAGACATGACTCTTTTGTTCAAGAGTTCTTATTTTTGTGAAAAAATGGAAGCTGAGTAGATGTGTCTACTTTGTAACCTTTGAGATGTAATAGTTATGTCCAAATTCTCTAAAACTCTAAACCTGAAAAGATCCTCAATGTGAATTATTCATTTAATTCAATAATAAGTAATGTTTAAGGCCTGGTCCTTATATTACAAACCATCCAAAAGCTAAAAATATAAGACTTTATAAAGAGGGGAACTAAATCTATATACCGTTTATCTCCCATATCATATAAGGTAGTTCTTTGTTGTCACATTCAAAAAATTTGGATAACCTACTCTTTTATTCTCTTGAAATATGATAATAACATGAATTAACATAGAACCTTCATGAAAAAATGCATTCTATCAAAAATAAGTATTTTCACACACCAAAATACCAAAGATTCTATATAATCAAACAATGATATCTCTTTTTCCATGTATTTTTCATGAGGTAATTAATTCTATCGAACATATCACTATCTCTTTATCCATTCATTATGCACATATAATGTTCTTTCCAAAAAAAATTCAATCACTCTTCATGGTTACCGGTACCATATACTTATAGAATCCCATAATGGACCATTACATAGATATTCTAGTATTCTATAATACATTAAAATAGATTCTACTAAACTATTTTTGAATCCCATTACATAAACACATAATCATTCCACCACTTCGTTGTCATACTCAACATCACCAATACTGATCACATGTGATTTGTCTTTATCTATGGAATTAAGAAGTTTTTGGCATTGATAATAACCCATAACCTTTGGATTAGCGCATTGGTTATCACAATTATTCATTTCTTTATACTTGAAGCATTGAAGTGTGGGTTGTGCATTCTCTATAATCTTTTCTCTATTTTCATCATTAGAAACCTTTTTCCCATTACATCGACACTCAACTACTCAGTGACCTTCTTTTACACATATAAAACATTTTATGGTCCCTTTAAGATAATATCCACCATGCTTAATTCCACACTTTGAGAATAAGGAAACTTTCATATTATTTTCACCATTGTTTTGATATTTTTCACTGAACTCTATCATTAGTTTCTTGTAAAAACCTTGAGATTGATATATGATAATAAATTCCATTTATACCTTGATAGAAAAAAACACAATCTATTCATATATACTAATGTCTCTTATATCCAATACACTTAGAAGACTTGTTTTGAATCCACAGAAAAATTGATCAACCTTAATTTTAGGTTGGATTATAAAACTAAAAGTATAGTTTGAAAGTATTGTAAATTTTTCCTTGTATATACAAACAGATTCATCGTCCTTTTTATTAATCTCAAGGAACTCCTTTTACATATTTGTGCAAAGAATATTAGGAAAGTACCTATTAAAAAATAAGTTCTTGAACTCATCCCATTCAAGGGATTCAATTTCATCTTACTGCATTGTATTGTTGATTAGAGTCCACCACTGCTCTGTTTCACCTTCTAAACATTAAACAACCAAAAGGACTTTTTCATATCCTGAAAAATAAATGATGAACAATATATTTTCAATGGTACTGGTCTATTGTTAAGAAACAAGTGTATCAGAAGGCCCACTAAAATAAGGT
Source organism: Viscum album (assembly GCA_963277665.1). Taxonomy (NCBI): domain Eukaryota; kingdom Viridiplantae; phylum Streptophyta; class Magnoliopsida; order Santalales; family Viscaceae; genus Viscum; species Viscum album. Next base: position 2,055,279,117 of record OY728140.1, read on the forward strand.
TTAGGTTTCCAAATTAAGGACTCAAAATAATGTGGTTCCATTATCTTCTCATTTAGAAGTACAAAATGATTCATAGATTGGGTAATTATATAAATATGATCTTTTATTCCATATACTATAACATTTGGTTGTTCAGGAAGAAAATCATAGTATTTTCCAGTGCATTGATCATTTACACGGTTCCTTCTGGTTCCAAACATTGTCTAAAACCTAGAAAGAATAGTGTGATATGAAAAACTCATTCTAGAAAAACAGCATAATCAAGGGGGATTACTTTCAATATATAACATCTTACTTTTAATCCTATATTATTCGTGATAGTTACAATAATTCAAGGACTCTAACCTATAATTACACATACCCTTATATAAATTCTGATACATACCTTAGAAATATCTATAGGGATCTCTATAATGTTTTTGTATCCTAGTTTCCAAAGGATAACTATACCTTTACTCTCATACCAACTCTAATGGTATAGAACTATTTCTAGTGGACTAGAATTGATACCTATCAGAGAACTGCATTGGCGGCTACACCCCCTGGGTAGGACACACCACCCTCCCATAGTGGTATCCATTTACTGTTGAAGCCCTTGGACTGAGAGCCATGATTTTTCTAATGTACAAACATGATGGTTCTCAAGGATCAAAATCATTCCTACCTCCATTTCTCTAATACCAACTCTAACAAACCATGTTTGATGTACATGGACATTACATTTTTTTCGGGAAATACTTAATACCTTACACAAATATAAGCCTTAAGACCATATTAGTCTAGTGTATTTGGAAACATGAGATATAATATTATATCTTGGTGAAAGATCTTCAATATATCCCCTAAAAATCTTCCCCTTTTTCCCTACCAAAAACCATTCTTTATATCATGGGGAAAAGAAAACATAAAAAGGGTGAGTTCAAATGCTCAGTAAGTGTAATCATAGAGAGCATAAAACAAAACTATAAACATAAGAATGTAAATAAGTGAACATAATGTTTAAATAGAAAATTATTTAATCATGAAATAAATCTTGGCAATACGTAAGTCATGGATTGTAAAGGAACATTAACCATGATAAAATAGAATTGGAATAAAACATTGAATTGTGGAAAAAATAAGCACTAATACGATTTCCATAATAGACAATAAATATATTATGAGACCATCATAGTAAAAAAATTACATTACTGAACTGGGTTTACCTATCATTCCATCCATTTATTACTAAACCAGATTTACTCGTCATTCCAACTCTATATTACTGAACCAAATTTACTTGTTCTTCCATCCCTGTATTACTGAACCTAAGTTACTTCTCGTTCCAGCCCAGAATTACTGAACCAGATTTACTTTATATTCTAGTCATGTCTATCTCATGAGATATATATCTTTACATAATGAATTTGAGGTATATATAGGTCTCAACCATCTTATAAGGGTATCATTATTAAATGTTCCATGAAAACATAAATCATTCATCATAGAATATAACAAAAATAAAATGGGTTTCTTAAACATCATTCTATCTTAACATAATTCATATAAAATATCATTACATCATTAACATAATCTAATCATATTAATAATAGGTATAGAAACATAACCCTATTTAAATAGAATCATCTTATATGTAAAATAATTTTGATAAAACACTCAAACATAATTCTTGAGAAAAATATCCATTCTTTTTCAAAAACATTTTCTTTTCTAAAAATGCAACGCAATTTTAAAAGAAAAGAATTTATTTGAGAATAATATTGAAATAATTTAGAGAGAGATTTATGGAAATAAGGTGTCATGAAACTGTAAAAATCCATTCATGCTGTATAAGCTAAAAAACATTCTTCTTGTACTCTTTCCAGAAAAGTCAAAAAGTACCTCATATGGAAAATAGAAGAAAAATTCCTTCCATACCATTTAATAAATAATTCACCAATGGGTAAAATTGAATTTAAAAATATCATAAGAAAATAAATAATATTATATATTTAGGAAACATGGAAGTGAATGATAAATATACCACAAAAAATACTTACGAATAAACAATCCTAGATAATAATGATATTGTAAATTTATCCCTAACATTTGGTTCGATATGCTTCGTATATATAAGAAACTCATGAATAGTGGGTTAAAACATATTATTAACTTTTGAAAACCCATATTAATATTTATGATATCATATAGGATTCACTTATGACTTTATATTACCCGTTCATTTATCAATTTAATGTTAAAGCAACATTTTGGGTAATAAATGTTTTATTTATCGAACATGTTTTGACTTTTTATTCTTGATCTTAATACATATATAATTATTTAATTACTTAAATAATTTAAACTATGATATATATATATATCATAAATATTAATTATAGAAATACTTATAATCAAATAGACAAATGAAATAGAATACACCGTTCATGGAGATGGTAGGTCGTACGTACACTTGAACGCCGTTTCCATTTCCTTATTGCATTGAATGGAAGAAAGTAAATGACATATATAAATATAAATAAATAAATTAGAATTATTATGTCATATATTTCATTCTTATTTATTATATATACTTTATAATCATTATTTAATGGTTAACTTTGAGAATGAATCTCATCACGTCGTGGAGACGGAAGACCGTACATACCCATGATTGATGATATGACTCACTAAATGGTTAAATACAATGGAATAAGATGGTATATTAATTATACAGAACAATTATCATGTTGTATTCATTTTTTTACTTCAATTATACCCAATATTATACCAATCCAATTTAAGTGTTGTTAAATTACACCACAACGTGGAGACGGTAAGCCCTAAGTATATACACATGTTGATATTTTTAATCGTAGGATGGTTAAAAGGAGGAATAATGATTTTACATAATTATAATAACATATAATCATGTATAACATACTTTATTTTTTACTCTAGTAAGATAACAACATAAGAAGAGGATATAGAATAAGAAAAGAATTTTGAATTTGGTGAGTATCTTCTTTGGATATGTATAGAAGATCTCTCTAGGATGGCTTTCTACCCAATGTGTGGCCTTTAGAAGGACAATAGGGATGTTGTGAGATTATTTTATCAGATTTTGGAAGATCCAAGGGAATTTAGAGGTTTGATTAAGTGGGTATAAGTGGTGGAATTTTATAAGAGGGAGGAGGGTCACTTTAGGATAGTCTTGAAATATTAATTTATTATAAATTGATTTTTGGTTTATAATGGTCCCAAATTAATTTATTTAGAATATAATATGATTATGGGTAGAAATAATCTCAAAAAATAAAACTTAGACACGTTTTTATTTTATTTTAAACTTTATCAGTTTGATTTATCCATCTTTAGTCTATTTAATTTTTTTTAATAATATTCTAAATATTAAATTATTATAAATATTTACTTATGTGTTGTATATTGTCCATAATTGGAAAAATTCTGAAATTTTAGATCATATAATTTTCAATTTTCACTTTGTGAATATTTTCTTGATTTTTAAATAATTTAATAATTTTTTATTTTTTAAAATATCAATAGTGCCAATTTTGACACTATTCATTTATTTGACTTAAATAAAATTCAAACAAATGATAAATTCAAACCAAAATATTTACTATACTCATAAAATATCATATACACAAATAAATTTTTTTCATAACATTACTTATTTCATATGATATTTATTTTAATATTTTAAAAACATTTATTTGATATTTCTATCAATAAAATAATTTCTACATCACTACTGTGTCATCATTAATGGTAATTATATAATCTCTAAAAATTATAAATAAATTCACATGATAGATATAATTTATTTATATTTATATAAAATATTTATTTACTGTTTTTATCAAGTTTATCGATATATTAAAATTATTATACATATAAGAGATTAGAGAGTGACATGTTGTCACTTTCTTTTTTTAACTATAATTACATCACTTTCATGGAAAAGAGTCCATTAAATGAATCAATTTAGAATATTATGTGATATTGGTTGAATTTAATCCATGAAATAGAATTTTTTAGTTTTTTAGGATAATTTTATTATCCTTATCATATTATTTGTTACCCTAATTTACTAGATTCAACTTTAACTGTGGTAAATAAAAATTACTATTGTTACTATTCATAATATCCAAAAAATAAAAGTAAACTATTAACAAACTTTAGACCCACATATTCCAAAAATTAAATACGTTTTTCAAAATTCAAAATAGAGAAGTTTCATTAATTAATTTAAAATTAATTCCCATTGTCAAAACTAGAAAGCATGTTTTTAATAAGTAAAAATCATCAAAAGATTAACATGTGTTTATGTACAATTTAAATGTAAAATTACTTCCAATGATAAAAATTTGATTAAATGATAAAAACATAATCAAATTACACTTTTAAACCAATTAATAATATAATCTATCAATATAAATAAATTAAATGAAACAGCAGTGTTGAATTAAAATGCAATATTTATCACTATTCATTAAAATATGTATTTTATCAAAAAATACAAAAAATTAAAGCAAAGTAAATTTTGAAATTTTACTTTAAAATAATAAATTTTTTTGTTCAATATATTATATAAAATTATTAAAAATTAGATCTAAAATTTGGGTGCCATCAAAAGGCTGAATACTACATTTTTTGAAAAATACTTATTTTATTTGAAAAATTGAATTTTTTCTTATATCATGTTATAGGAAATACATAAGATGAATGTTAATGCTATATAAAATTCCAAATTTGGTTAATACTATTAATTATAGATAGTTTATATCCCATTAAATAATAATATTCTAATAATACATCGTTATTTAGTGAAACTCGGTATTACATACAATGAAATCTATTTAGGAAGGCCACTCCTGCGTGTAATGAAATCCAAGTCAGTGTTGCACTTAGTGAAAGCATCATTTGGTGTCCCGTATAACATAATACAAACACATTTCTTCTATAAATTGAACAAAATCAATAATCGTTATTGCGTGAAATGAATTCTATTAAAAGAACTTAAAATTGTGTGTAACACAATCCAAGTATAGTGTTGCGTATACTAAAAGCTGATACGGTATAATTTATAGTGAAATATAATCATGGTGTAGTGTAAAATAGAATAAATTAAAGAAATTAAAAGGAATTTATCTCATAAAATCTCAGGGTGTAACATTATACCCCCCCTTAAAATGAATTTCTCCCTCGAAATGTGTTGGGGTTATAAATTTTTTACTACTTGAATGTTTCTTCCATAAAAACCCATATTGTAAAAATTAATACTAACACACCATTTTAAAAGAAGTTTTAGAAACATAGTGGTTACCCAAACTATCTCATCACTGGGTTTGTACATAGGAGAACATAGGTGGGAAATGAAAACATGCATATAGAAGAAAAATCTAACCATCAAGTTCTTATGGATAGTGATAGAGAACAATGTTTTGAGAAAGATAACAACCAGAAACCCATAAAGCTGAAATGATTTATGGGCCCATCTAATTCATTAGATAATAAGGTACTAAGATAAAAATTTTGGTTTTCAATATCCTTTCCCTAAAATTGGAGAAATTTTCATGAGAGTAAATACTTGATTGATTTTGGTAAAATCTCATCATTGTTAGTGCCTTAAAAATTTCCACTTAATCTATTATTTAAAGTAATGAAGTTGATTTTTTCATTCTTGAAGTGTTAGAAAATGATGTGATAGAATTATAGGTCATTCCATCTATCTCAATAAAAAGGTTAGAATAGGTAACAAAATGTGTATAATTCCACCAGTAGTGAAATAATACATTAATATAACAAAAATTAAATGAAATATAACTTATACTATCCATAAATGTATAACATTACAATCCTTACAAAAATAGAAAATATAAAACTCTTAAATATGTGAACTAAATTGACATGACATTTATCTCCCATATCTCACAAGGTAGTTCTTTTTTTATCATAGTCCAAACAAGTTAATACATAATCATGTATTCTCTTAAAACATGATAATAACATGAATTATCGTAGAACCTTAGTGAAAATATGAATTCAATCAATATTAACTCTTTATACACACCAATAATACCAAAAAATCTATATACTCAAACCATGATAACACTTTGTCATTGTATCAGTCTTGAGGTCATTAATACTGTCAAACATGTCATTATCTCATTATACCTTCATTATGCGCATATCACGTGCCTTCCAAAAATATTTCAATCACCGTTCATGGTTACCGGTACCTTATACTTATAGAAAACCATAGTGGACCAATACATTGATATTCTATTATTCAATAATACTTTAAAAGAGATTCTAAAACACTATTTTGGAATCCCATTACATAAACACATAATCATTATACCACTTTGTTTTCATACTCAACATCATCAATAGTGATCGCATGTGATTTTACTTTGTCTATGACTTTAAGAGTTTTTGGAATAGATAATCATCCATAGCCCTTGTATATGGAATTGGTTAACATAATGCCCCATTTCCGTGCACTTGTTGCATTGAAGTGTGGTTGGTAAGTTCTCTATAGTCTTTTTCTATTCACATCATTAGCAAATTTTTTCCCATTACTTTAGTGCTCAATTTCTCAATGACCTTCTTTTACATACTTTCAAAATTTTCTAGTCCCTTTAACATAGTCTCTACCATGCTTCTTTCTACACTTCGAGCATTATGAAACATTCATCTTCTTTTCACCATTATTTTGAGATTGTCCCTTGAACGCTATATTTCATTTCTTGAAGAAACCATGAGATTTATATGTAACACCAACATCCATTTCTACCTTGATAGCACAACACACAGTCTCTTCATAGATACTAAAGTCTCTTATAGAAAATTCATTTACAATACTTCGTTTTAATCCACTAAAGAATCGATCAATATTACTTTCAGGTTGGATGATAAATCTATATTCATACCATTCAAGTATTGTAAAATTTTCCTCATATGTACCAACAGATTCATCATTATTTTTCTTAAGCTGAAGGAAGTAATTTTCAATCTTTTTTCAAACAATATGTGGAAGTTACTTATTGAAAAATAAGTTCTTGAACTCCGCCCATTCCATGGGCTCAATTTCATCTTACTACATTTTATTCTTGATTAGAATCCACGACTAGTTTGTTTCACCTTCTAAATGATAAATAGAAAATATGATATTTTCATGTTCTGAATAGTGAAGGATGGAAAATATCTTTTCAATGGAATAGATCCATTGTTCAGAATGAAAGTGGATTAGAATAACCACTGAAAGATGTTGGACATTGCCTTATGGAGAAATCAACAGAATGTTGTTCCGTTCTTTGCTCATTTGGAAGTCTAGAATGATTCATAGCTTGTGTAAGTATAAAAATAATATTTTTCATTCCATCTCCCATAATATTTGGTTATTTAGGAGGTCAATAAATGAATTTCCCAGTGCATTTATCATTAACATGTTTCCTTCATGTTCCATCCACTGTCTAAAACCCAAAAGGAATATCGTGAGAGTAAAAAATCATACTAGGAAGATAACATAATCAAGGGAGAGTACTTTCTATATCTAACATCTTTGGTTTCATCCTAGGTTATTCATTATCATTACCATAATTCCAGGACTATAAGATATAGTTATACACACCCTTAGGGACATCCCTAGACATACCTTATAAATATATATAGGGATATCTCTAATGTTTTCACATCCTAGTTTCCAAAGTTTAACAAAACCTTTGCTCTAATAAAAACTCTTAACGGTTTTGAATTATTTCCAGTGAAGTAGAATTTATACCTATCAAAGCACTCCAAGGAAGATTACACCCCCTGGGGGGGACACAACACCATCCCCAGTGGTAACCATTTACTCATGAAGCCCTTGGGTGGGGATCCATGCTTCGTCAAACATTCGCATGTGAGAGTTCCCAAGGTTCAGATTCATTCCTACCTCCTTGGATCTGATACCAACTATAACGACCCAATCTTGGCGTACATGGAAATTACCTTTATTTTGAGGAATACTTAATATAATACAAAAATATATGTATAAAAACCATATTAGTTTAGTTCCCTTGGAAACATGGAATATAATCTTCTAACTTGGTGAAAGATCTTCAACATCTCCCATAATGATCTTACCCTTTTTTTCCTACCCAAAAACTTTCTTTATACCTCGGGGAAAAGAAAACATAATGAGGGTGAGCTCAAATTCTCAATAATCATAATAATGGATAATATAAAACAAAACCATACACATAAGAATGTAAAAACATGAACATAAAGTTTAAATATCAAATCTTCATTCATGAAATAAATTATTCAAGTATGTACGTAATGGATCATAAAGGAACATTAACCATAATAAAATAGTACTAGCATAAAACATGGAATTGTGGTCAACAAATAAGCACATAATATGATTTACATAGTACCAAAGGTATTACTTAAAAGACCATCATAGTGGAAAAGTCCATTACTAAAACAAATTTACTTGTCGTTCCAACCTTGTATTACTGAACTAGATTTACTTGCTGTTACATCCCTATATTACTAAACCAGATTTACTTTTTGTTCTAGCCCTGTATTAATGAAATGGATTTATTTTCTATTCTATCCCATTATTACTAAACCATATTTACTTTCCATTCCAATCATATCTATCTCATGTGATATAAATCTTTTCCAAATGCATTGGAGGGAGATATTGGTCCCACTCATCTCATAATGTAATCAGTCTTACATGTGCCACAAAAACATAAATCATTCATCACTACATCACCCATGAAATAAAATAGGTTTCTTAAAAATCATTCAATACTAAAAAAATAAATATAAAATATTATTCCATAATTAACATAATAAAATCATTATAATGATAGGGACAAAACAGAACCCTATTTTAAGAGCATTATCTTAGATGGAAACTAATTTTGATAAAACCCTAAAACTTAAATCTTTGGGAAAATATCCTTTCTTTTTCAAAAATATTTTTTTCTGAAAATGACACAAAATTTTAAAAGGAAATAATTTAGTTGGAAATAATATTTAAATAGTGTATAGGAATATTCATGGAAATAAGGTTTCATGAAACCGTAAAAATCTATTCATTCCGTATAAATTAAAAAAACATTCTTCTTGTACATTTACTGGAAGAGACAAAAAGTACCATGTACAGAAAAAGAAAGAAAGATTCATTCCATAAAGTTTAATAAATAATTTACCAATGGGTTAAATTAACTTTACAAAATAGTATAAGAATATAAATAATTTTATATATTTAGGAAACATGGAAGTGAATGATAAATATAACCCCACAAATACTTACGAACAAACAATCTTAGATAATAATGAGTTTGTAAAATTATCCCTTACTTTAGGTCCAGTAGGCTTAGTTTGTATCTAAAACTCCTTTATAGTGGGTTTAAAAATATTATTAACTTCTAACAGGACCATAATAATATCTATGATATCATATATGATTCATTTAGTTCTTTATATTACCCATTCATTTATTAATTCCATGTTAAGGAAATGTTTTGGGTAATAATCTTTTTATTTATCATATGTGTTTTGACTTGTTATTCTTGATCTAATTAATTAGATCGTGATTTAATTATTTCTAGAATAGGAAAAAATTATTTATGTATGATAAATATTCTGTATATTAATATATATAATAGATAGATAAATGAAATTGAATACACCATTCATGAAGACGATAGGTCGTACGTACACATGAATGCTATTTCTGTTTCCTTATTTAATTGAATAGAAGACAATAAATGACACACACATATATATAAATAAAGTAGAATTAGTATGTCATATATTTACTTCTTATTTATTATATATACTTCATAATCATTCTTGAATGGTTAATATGGATAATGAATCTCATCACATCGTGAAGATGACAGACCTTGCGTACTCATGAGCGATCATATAACTCTCTTAATGGTTAAATGCTATGGAATTGGATGATATATTAATTATAAAGAATAATTACCATGTTATATTCATTATTTAATTTTATTATACTCATCATTATACCCATTCAATTTAATTATTGTTAAATTATACCACGGAGTGGAGACGCTAAACCGTATGTACACACACATGGTTATATTGTTATTTGCAGGATGGATAAAAAGAGGTATAATATTATCCCTTAATTATAACAACATATTAGCATGTATAATATATTGGGATTATTACTTTATTATGAAAAAACATTAAAATATAAAGTAGAAGAAGAAAATAATTTTTAAAGAGGAGATAAAACAATTACCTCTTTTTCGAGTATCTTATTTTGATTTGCACAAAAGGTCTCCCTAGAATGGATTTATGCCCAAATTTTGGCCTCTAGGAGTAAGTTAGGGATGATTTGTGCCTATTTTATTTGATTTTGGAAGAGAAAAAGGTCATTAAAAGTGTTAGTAAGTGGATAGATGTGGTGACCTTTTATAAGAGGGAGGAGGGGCACTTTAGGAATGTCTTAGAATATTAATTTATTATAAATTTATTTTCGGTTTATAATGTTCAAAAAATAATTTATATATAAGATAATATTATTATGGGTCTAAATCCTCTCAAACAATATATTTTAGACATGTTTTGAATTTATTTTAAACCATATCATTTTTATTTATCCTTATTTAATCTATTTTATTTTATTTATTGTAATAATATTCTAAATATTAAATGGTTATAAATATTTACTTTTGTGTTTTAAATTTTCCATAATTGGATAATTTATGAAATGTTAGATCAATTTTTTTTAATTTTTAGTTTTTTAATATTTTTTTTAATTTTTAAATAATTTAATAATATGTTATTTTTATAAAATATCAATAGTGTCAGTTTTGACATTATTCAATAATTTACCTTTAAATAAAATCCACAAAGAAGATAAATTCAAACCAAAATACTTAATACACTAATAAAAGTTCATAGTCACCTAGAAAATTAATGGAGAATATTAATTAGTTCATATGATATTTATTTAAATATTTTTAAAACCATTTATTTTATATTTCTATCAATAAAATAATTTTTACATCACTATTGTTTCATCATTAATGGTAATTATTTAATATGTAAAAATTATAAATAAATCAACATGATGTAGATAATTTAATTTTTTTTCTAGAGAATATTTATGTTTGATGTTTTATTAAGTTTATCACAATATTAATATTATTATACTTATAAGAGATAAGAGAGTGAAATGTTGTTACTTTATTTTGTTTTAATTATAATTACATCACTTTCGTAAAGAAAAGTACATTTAATGAATATATTTAGACCCTTATATGTTATTGGTCTACTTTAATTCATCCCATAGGATTTTGGAATGTGTTAGGGTAATTTTATTATCATTATCATATTGATTGACACCCTAATTTATCTAATTTAGATTTAACTGTGGAAAATAAAAATTAGCGTAGTTACTATTAATAATATATATAAAAGTAAAAGTAAAATATTAACATAATTTTTACCCAATTATTCCAAATATAGAATCCATTTTTCAAAATTTAAAACATATACGCTTCATTAATTAATTTAAAATTAATTCACGTTGTCAAAAACAGAAAGCGAGTTTCTAAGAAGTAAAAACTTTCAAAAGATTAACATGTGTTTATGTCGAATTTAAATTTTAAATTACTTAAAATGACCAAAATTTGGTTAAATGATAAAAAAATAATCCAATTAAACTTTAAAACTATTGAAAAAGATAATATAACTATATAAATAAATTAGATGAAAAAAAAGTTTTGAATTAAAATGAATTATTTTCACAATTAATTAAAATATGAATTTTAAAAGAAATATAACAAAAATTAAACCAAAGTAAATTTCGATGTCCCAATTTGAAATAAGATGTTCATTATTTCAAATAGAATATATAATAGTGTAATATCTAGATTTAAAATTGGAGTTCCATCAAAATATGACAAAACAACATTTTTCAAAAAATACTAATTTTTATCCGTAAAATTGAATTTGTTTCTATATCATGTTCTAGAAAATACATAAGATGAATTTTAAGGTTTTATAAAATAAAAAATGTGGTTAATACTATTCATAAAGGCAAGTTTATATCCCATTAAAATAATAATATATTAATAATATATCATTGTTTAGTGGTACTCGGTATTGCGCACAAAACAAGCTATCGAGGAAGGTAACTCTTGCATGTAATGAAATCCATGTAAGTGTATCATTTAGTGAAATATTAATTTGGTGTTCTATATAAAATAATCCAAACATTTTACTTTTATACATCGAACAAAATCAATACTCAATGTTGTGTGAAACAAGTTCTATAAAAAGAACTTGAAATTGTGCGTAACACAAGCCAAGTATAGTGTTGCATATACTACAAGATAATATGGTGTTGCGTATAGCATTGGATAATCTTGATGTATCTTACAACACAAGACATGAAATAAATTTAAAAAAATCTGTCTCATAAAATATCTAGGTGTTACATGGGGGATTCAAGGGGCATATATTTCATCTCCAAACCCATCCACATCTCATTATGGGGTTGGGGAATACGTTTCATGACATGAAACCTTATAGTGGCACCGTGACACCATGATTCTAAGAATCAATGATGTTTTACCAAAGTCACATGGAACATAGGGAATGAGCTACACTCAGGTGGGACCCCAAATCCCCCATCGAAACATTCCCTAGGGACATGATGATTTCTTTAAATATGATACCAATTTTTAGGACCAAAGTAGTAGTCCCACTACACAAATATTTTCATATTTAAGTTTTTAGTTATTTGTGGATTTTATTTACTATAGATATCCGATCAATGATATCCCATGATTTAAAATGGCATAGTTCTAGGTATAGGGATAAAGGGACATATGTTTAATTATAAAACCCCTCTATACAGAGATTTGGAACTGGGTAACAAGTTTCATAGCACAAAATCCCTTGTTCACACTATGATCCCGGCTTACATGCAACAGGGATATTAAACCCATGTCATTAGAAACCTATGGAATGAGTTCCACTCATGTGGATACCAAAAAAGGAAGCTTATCATTTTACAATATCTATACCACTTTGAGGGTTTGATTTTATTTGTTAATATGAAACATGAAGCTTCGAGAATGAATATAAGATCACATTCGTATTATTTACCAATTCCTTCCCAAGAATTACATCATGAAATAATAAATGATTATGTAAATCCCGATTCATAATTGTGTTAAAAAAATGGGCTCAAATTCTTTGTATTTTATCTAGACTTCACACCCAACTCCTTACTCATAAAAGGTCATTAATCATTATAGAATTATGAAAAGTTACAAACCATTAATAACAACTTTGAAGAGGTCCCACCATTATGAATACCTCTAATGATGGTGTTATGATCCTCACCTTTAATAAGAGATCTTGATGACATTCATACGGGTATAATATATCTGCATTGAACTCCTCTACTAAGAACATTAACAAAATATCATGATGAGTAGCAAGATATCTTGGTATTCAAGTTAAACATTATATTTCTATCATATTTCAGTGATAATGAGAAAATAATACCAATAATTACATACAACACATATATACCATATTATACTTTTAATAATCACCAGTTTGAACCACATATTATAACTTCTAACTCCAAATAAGATCGCATCCACTACTGAAAGAAAACCTAGTAGTATATTTCTATCCCCTACAAAAAATTTACAAATGAGAACCCTAAGAAAATAAAATTTACTCCCCAAAAACCTAACATCATTTCCTTATTCATTGGGATCATATTATTCAAAATGCATAGTGGGTGGTATTGAAAATTCATAAGACTAGGAACTATTTGGTCAAGAACCCAAGAAAACTCCTGCTAAAAACTGGGAGACCAAATCCACAATCCAAGGAACAACACCCCCACACTATAGATATATTTTATAAACAATATATATTGTTTAATGTAATTATATACATATAGAACTTATGATTCATATCTTTTTGATTTATGAATTCCAGATTCTACTGCATCCTCCGAAGCACCAACAACCTACAAAACAGCGTTTTCCAATTAGTAAGTACATGAATAGAATGTATCAAGGTTTTCCTCTGCTGACCTACACTGAAGGTACCACTCCCCCATGAATGATAAAATCTATCTATAAGAAAGATAACACATTTCATAGACACAATATCAAACCATCCAACACAAATCAACGGTGGTTTCAAGGGGCCTCATCTAATGGATTCTCACAAAAGAACCCTCTCAATTCAGAAAAATATATTACCACAAACTAATATGAGTGAGGGGATAATTTTTAATTTTATGGATCTATATTATAATGGATATGAATAAGATATCCAATTAGATATCCACCTCATAATTAATGATACATGATATAATGGATCATACTGGTATCAATGAGTTTGAGTTTAGAGAAGAATTCAAAATTTGTACCCCAATCCCTAATGTCCCCTCTTAATTTGAGTCATCCATCACATATAACATTCCATTATATAACCATGTGAACTCTTTTTAGATGGGGAACACATGGTTGTGGTGGTGGAGATTGATAAAATCATAACATGTGTATATATAATACTATATAACTAGCTCCTCTACCAATAAAACCACATGAAATTTCACTAGGCCTATAAGAGGAGGGCCCCTTAATCAACATTTTAAAAAATATGGATGTATATCCATCATAGTACTCTAGATAAATATCAATAAAAGCATCCATTTTATAAATTAGTGTCTATATATCCATTTAATTATCATCTAAAAATTCTTAAATTCGAAATATGTGACATAGGTGGGGAAGAATAAAAGGAAAATATTCATCTTAAATACTATTCTGGAGGGATCACTCAAACTCTTTAGTTTTAAGAAATCCATCCCAAATCAGTTACACAGAGTAACTAATTAAAAAACAACATCATTTAATTTATTACAAACATTACACCCTAAAGAGGTTCTAATATCAATAGAATTAAATGCATCTATAATATCATCCATTAGAAGTCAACCTGAATAGGGGATCAAATTCCACCAGAGTATAAAAGTATCTTCATAATATTGGGTATGATTAATCCAATATATCATTATTCCATGAAGGGATCCGGATGTAGAAACTATTTTCTGACTACAAGTGTTTAAACATAATGGGAAGAGTGAGTATAGAACTCCAAATATACATTTATTACCTTAGGATCATGTTTTCATTAATAAACTTTGAGGCCTATTATTGGGACACTAATAGTACATTCATCCTATGGGTTCTATTGTCTGACTCAATGAAAAAATTCATCCAATCTACGAGAAGCACTATACTAATAATAAATATAAAGGACCCATACTATGAACATATGGAAATTATACCTCCATATAAATTATTGAATCGATTCCACATCACATGATTGATCAATGATGAGTGGATCAATCACACTATAGGGAATAGAGAAATTAATTCTTTTTTTTAAATAACTACTATAAATTTTATTTTTGTGTGTGGATATTTTCTAAAACCACCATTAAATATGAATTTATACTTTTTTAATATTATATATTTAATTTTAGTGGTGGTTTATTAAATATTGTTTCTAATCCATGTTTTTTTAACAAACCACTTCAAAATTAATATATATTTAATTGAAGTTGAAAACAAGAATTCACAATCAAAATACCAAATATTTTTTATTTGGGTGTCTCTTTATGCTCCATGACACATCAAATCGAATTTTATGAAAATAAATTCAACGAAATTAGATAATAATTTCATAATAATTAATTTCTCAAAAATTTATTATTTTTCTAAGAGAAGTTTATTGTACAACACAAACTTCAATAAATAATGAATTTTTATCCATGTATATGTTTAGGATTTATGGCCTCTTAAATTGAAAATTATGAAAATATATAAAATATTTTGACTAGGGAGAAACCAGTCTATATTTTTTATCTATTAAAAGGCCCAGATTTTCTCTAATACTATTTTGTTTATTTAGAACATAGTAATTTTTTTTATCATATGATGGAATTTTTGTTTCACTAAGAGATTATATTTTTATGTCTTCGATGCCTATGACTTTATTCAATTATATTGAAATCTTATATATATAATTATGTGTTAATTATAGTGTTTTTTCTTTTTTTGTGATTTTAATATATTGTTATATATATATGTATATTTATTTAAAATCTACTATAAATATTAATATTTTTATATCCAATGGACACATTTCATCCCTTCACATTTCTTTTCAATCCCATTTATTCCCATTATTACCACTCCTCCCATCTTGACATTTTATCCCCAATTCACCTTCCTCTATGATTCCATGCCTCCTTATCTTCACACATGCCCCATCCTCACCACTAATGCCTCATCAAATCTAGTTGCCCATCTCCCCAAATTATATCATCCACCTCTATCCTAAGGCTTCTTTACAAGTCCTTCCTCCTTTCCCCCACCACTCCACCCAATATTATATTCTCATTTACCTAATCTACATCCTTGATTTTAAATAAAGACTGATCCTCCATTGGATACTTACATTAACACTTTCTCTTACATTCATCTTTATCCTAGAAACACAACGATTCCTCATCTAAATATCCAATGATAAGTTTTACTATTAATAACCACACCTACAATGCTAAATATTCCTAAATGTTTTTTATTTGATTTATATTGAAAGGAATAATCATGTAATTTTATCTTCAATTTTATAATTTCCCAAATTTCATTGCCTCATGAAAATTCTTCACATCCATTTCAAAATTTCATTTCATTGGTCTTGAATAGTATCCCAATTCATATATTCCTGTTACTATAAAAATGATGACATGAAAAATTTTGAATTCTTCATGAATTGCATGTGTCAATTTTAGACAACTCATAATCGAGGATGGCTAAAATTTATAATTCTATAAACTGGATTTTTTAATTGCTTTTAAATTTTATTTTTTTGTTAAATTTATTTAAACTCATTCCCATTATAATATTTTTGTTATAATGATTCAATTATCATCTGGAATATTTGTATGTATTTGATTCTATAATATATGACTAATTTATTTAAATTTATATATCCATACTTATTATAAATGTTATTTAATTATATGAGGCTATTCATATTTCAAAATTACATACCATTTATAGGGCCAATAAATAACCCCAAATGATGACTTAGTTAGTAGTTACATATTTAATTATTAGTATACAGTCATTGTCTACAATTTGTAGATTTAAATAAACAAAATAAAATAATGAGTTATTATTATTTATATGTTTTCAGTGAAATTATTTCAAGTTAATCTCACTAACTCTTAAATTTATTTGTTAACCTAAATTATATCTCATTATTCTTTTAATGTTACCCCTTTTACTTTTTTTTACCCAATTTCAATATTCTTGGTTATAAATAAACAATTTCACTAATTAATTTGGATCCATTGATACTATTACATGATTATGGAATTTCAATTACACTGTATATAACTATGTAGTTTCACTATAAACATAAATAAAATTTCCTTATATATTCAACCTAGATTCTTTTTGTAAAACCTACACCGAACAATATTACTGAAAAGGGTATTCATTATCCTTTGTAAAATATAGATTCTTATATTACTATATAATCTCAATATGGGTGATTATGTATAATTTTATCACCCAAACTAATAATATATATAGTTTACCTTATAAATTCATCTAATTCCTCTAACATTTTATCTATTTATTTTACTTCTATCAATATTGCTACTTTAAAGAATTTTTCCTATTCCACGTTTTCTTGGTCTATTCTCATTGCACTGAATTCATTATTTTTGTAGATAAAAACAATAATATTATATTAAACATTATATTTAAATTAAAACAGAACATTATATTTTAGTTTATATTGAATTTTAATTATTTGAACATGTTTCAGAATTGTAATCCAGTTTTAGTTTCAGGAAATAATGAATACTACACCACACTTCTATTGTGTCATCCCTTACTGAGGTTATTATTCTCTCATATCCAAATTATTTTTGATTAATTTTCTATTTAATTTTTTATAATTATTTTTAAAATTATTTAATATATTAAATCTATAATTTTCAACTGTAATTATACAAAATTTTAATTTGTACACTTTTTTATTTAATTGAAATATTTTATTATATACTTAGAATGTATATTGTTTTGTGTAACATTTTTTTATATAAAAGTCTATTGTATTCATAAAATAACTCACTTTTTTACATTATTATTATATTAAACCCAATGTTTAATAGTACAATGCAACCCAAGTGTAGTGTTCTAGTATATATATATATATATACCAAAAAAAATTTATCCAGAAGAAAATGCTTATAACAATTTATTAAAGGTAAAAGAAAAAGATAATAGACAATCAATAAAGAATAAAAATTCATACAAAGAGACATGCACTCATAAAAAAAATCAAAATATCAAGATTATATGGATCATTTCCCTAATCATCCTCAGAATCAACATCATCATCAACAGTTTCCCAATAAGAGTGTGAATTTCTTTGATTGAGTATCACAAAGATCCTATCATTGTAAATTTCATTCTCAGTAGTGAGATGAATCATTGATTCCATGTAAGGTGACCTGGTAGATACATTTATTTATATGTAGGAATAATCTTTATATGGACTTATTTTTGTATGAATCAATTCTTCTCTACTTACAATATTTGAATTTTCATTTAACTGAACAACTATAAAAGAAATGCAGTTACCGCTGTCTATAGATCAGAGATGAGTGGTGTCCAGTAAAACCATCTAACTCTTCTTATCACATCAATCATCTGAGACATTACCCCATTTACTAGAAATTCTTAAATATCTAAAAACATTTTTAATCTCAGGAATAAAATTCATCCTCTATGAAACTTCATATATTCCAGAACAATCATCATGTAGAACATGCCCTGAAAAGACTACGACCAATGGTTTCACAATGAAACCTTGATCATTTATTAGTGAAGGAGAAAACTTAGGCACAACACCAACAACCTCATATGTAGACTATACCACTTAACAAGTGTGCCTCCCACCCTCAAAAATCATCTCCCACATTCTATCCTTTTGAAAAAGTTCTGATGAAACTCTATTCCAAAACAGTTTAATACCCCCATCCCTTCTCCTATAATTTGATTCCTAATTTCTAGCAGCAGGGTTACTAAGAACATTTTCAACCTGAGTATGCTCTATCTTATTCCCCACACCATATCTTTCATGTCTAGACCCCTAGACTGGTATGATTGAGCACGAAATTGAATGATATTTCACGCCCAATACCTGTAGTGTCCATTTGTGTCCCATTCATGTTCTTATCCTTCTATTCAAAAATGGAAAATGAGAAATTATAAACCAATGAAGTCTGTTATTACTCCCAATTCACCACCATATATTGATTCATGCACACTTCATACACATGATTCCAAGAGTATTTATCTAGAAATTCTACTAGCTGCTTCTTAGGTTGCCTGGGTAATGAATTACCACGCATCCTAGATGGATTTATTTTACCATGACATCCTCAAAATTTGATGGGTTCCCCTTAATTCCACAAAAAACAAAAAAAATTCTCTAATATTTCTCTTCCAAATAACTAATAGATTTTCAATTTTCATGGAACTGAGGATAATTATCATAATCAATGATGATATGTATATGATCAGTGGGAATAATAAGAGTTAAACTATAAAAAATAATGGATCTCAAATCAATTTCAAAAAAAGGTTCTCAAAAAATGATAATCCCTAACACAGTATGACTCTTTTTCTAGATGAATTGAAACTCCAATTATAGCAGCAATATAATTCATATATTTTAGATTCCACAAAATCTATTTAATCCTATGCAAACTGAACTATACCTCTAAAATATAATTATTCACCCATGAATCCTTAAAATTAAACATCCATTCCTGGATATGGAGGGATCCTAGCTTCAAAAGAAACATACTAGTGGATGACACATGGATTTTGGCTTTGTTCGAAAGAAACAATCTCTGAAGGGAACCTCTATCTAACAAAATACACATACATATAGAAAAACCCCATAGAACAAAATACTATGAACAAGATCCTAAAGCCAGCACGTCTTTAGAACTATCAGAATAACAACTCTAGAAATTAGCACATTCTTAACAAAATCCATACATTTTAAGAAGGCTACATGATTAGCATCAGTGCGGGTTGATGATCCATTATTGAGGATCCTACATGTGAAGTAACCTTTGGATGCCACTAGTAGATGCTAATTAGGGACATACATTTTGTTAGTTAATTCATATGATATCTGACATACAACTAAGGAACCTACCTCAAAAGCATCAATCATCACAAATCAGTGAGCTCTATTCGAATCTACCACCACATTTATTGTCTGACGAGAATCATTATCCTCAGTCTGGACTCTTTAAGTATAGCACATATCTCTCAGGTATGTTTCAACTTCCAAGGATTGATAAAAATAGTTCACCCCGACTCCCATGACTACATTTCTCCGAGCACCACTCACCTTAGAAGAACTAACTATAATAGTTCGAAAAAATTGAGTCATCTCAACTACCCCGGTGACCTACGCCCAAGTGTGTTGAGTTCTATAGGTACACGCTTTGACCGATTGAAATGATCCTTCAACATCCTTGACTCAACTATAAGGAAATAGCCAAGAAAATGAGGGATCACCATAGATGGGTGTCGTTAACCCGTGAGGATGTCAAAATTACCATGTAACCCTTATATATATATATTAATAAATTATATATATTTATAGATATATATAATTATTTACATGTATTGTGTGCATTTTTAAATATTCATATAAATATATATATACACATATTTTTATATGTTTCATTTATTATCTATTATTTATGATTAAGATTATGATATATGATATATGGCCAATTTTTTTTAATTTTATTATGTAACAAATTTATTATTTAATATTTAATATTTAATATTTAATTATTAATTATTAATATTGTTATTTATTTATTATTTAATTATCTATTATCTGTTATCTTATATAGAAATTATATTTATATATATATATATATATTATTTAATTATTATTATTTAGTAATTATGAATTTATTATTTATTAGTTTTATTATTAAATTATAATATATTATTTATTAATTACTACTTATTTATTTATTTTATTTATTCTTACTAATTAATTAAAAATTAGTTATTCATAATTATTTATTTATTTATTTATTCATTTATTATATATTAAATATTATTTATTTATTAGTTATTCTTTATTTATTAAGACAAAATATATTATTTATGTATTATTTACTATTTAATTATTACTTATTTAATATGTATTTATCATTAATTTATCATTAATTTATCATTAATTTAATCAATATTATTTGTTTATTTATTATTTAACATTTCTTTATTTATTTATTATTTATAGACGAAATTAATCATATATATGGAGGTATAATAATAATAATAAAAATAATAACAATTAATAATACTAATAATAATTAAATAGATAAATATAAAATGATAAATAAAAAATACATATACATATGTATCCACATATATTATATATATATATATATTGCATGTGTGTGTGTGTATATATTAAAGTCTTATTGGACACAACCAAAATATTTTGTTGGAGTGGTAATGTCTTGGTATAATAATCAAGAGATAACAGGTTCAAATTGTAACCTTCTCATATATGAATTATTTTTCTTGGGCATAAAAAATGAATAAAAAGTAAATATTTAAATAAGTAAATTATCAAATAAATAATAATTTAATGAGTACATAAATTATAAGTAAATAAATAATAATTTATTAGATAATAAACCAAAATATGTTAAATAATAAATAATAATTTATTAGATAATAAACCAAAATATGTTAAATAATAAATAATAAATAATAAATTAGATGTAAATAAATATTTTTAAAAATAAATAAATAACTAAATGAATAAATAAATATCACTAAATCTTTAACCCTAATTGTTAAAATTGATGAGAAATCATTTTGGGACACCATATTTCTCAACGGTTTTCCAGAACCATCATGAAATAGTTTAATAGTGGTTTAAACCATCACTAAATCGTTTTTATCATAGTGTCACTAAAAGAGGGGTTTTCATGACCATGGAACTAAATTTGAGTCAGATTTAAATTGGTCGAATCCTCTATTTAATATAATGATCCCAAGGTTACAAATGCATATATGGGTGAGCTGACACAGAAAGAGAAATAAATACCATAACTCTCTACTTTATAATGCATGTCCCAACTTACTTATACCTTTTAATTGGTGCCTTAAACTACTTGTTCAACTAATAGGTATTCAGATAATAGTTTAAAGGATAGAATGAATGATACAAATACATTAGGTTCCTTGGTTTGACAACAAAACTCAAGTCCCCTTTTCACCACTTCCATGAATTCCTAAAACTTTCTCCACAATAAATCCAACTCTACACTACGACCATACGACTCAACCACTCTGATACAACTCAGACACAATTCACTACTTGAAACCAGGATATATCCACTTACCTACTATTATGGTTTTCCAAAACCATGGATCTATGTGTTTATGTCAAGGATATAGTCTCAATTTTTGTAGAACCATGTCTATAGCCTGCACCTATAGCCATGGTTTTCTTAAACTGTTGTTGTATTTAGTTTTTTTAAAGAAATAGTCATGGATCATGAAATCTAGGGCTATGGGATATATCTATAGCGATAGTTTTCATGGAACAATGACTATAGGTAGACATTTCAAAGGTTATAGCCATGGTTTTCATGGAACCATGGCTATATGTTGTTTTTCCAAAGGCTATAGACATAGTTTTCATAGAAATTAAATTGTATGATGTTTTTCTATGGGTTGTAGCCATGGTATTCCAAGACCCATGGCTATAGTATTTACATATAGCCACAGTTCAGGTAAATTGTAGCTATATTTTTACCGATAATTCATGGGGAAAACATTTTGATGCGGGAATTTTTTTGGAAGACATATTACCATGGCAATTCTTCTTATTTTCATTGTATCCAAAAAATATAAATAGAAACATATATATACACCATAATTTATTTTTTGAGTAGTTTTATGGTGCTTGGTTTCCCATAGAAGTGGTATAGAGATCACATTTTGTTGGAAGTAATTTATTTTACCCCTAAATCCATGATTTATAGGTGATATAGCCATTGTTCTCCACTATGGAAATAGATCATGTAGCCATGATTTAAACAATGGTTATAGCCCTATAGCCATTACGGAAAACCTATATGGATATTTCCATGGTTCCAAAAAACTATGGTTATAGGTGCTATTTACACATCGGAAATCTTGGCAATATTCCATTAGAACAACGACTATAGATTTTTTCTATATCAATGCATATATGAGCTAGAACCCATTAAAACCTTATATGTAGCTTATATCCATGGTTTTAACCCATAAATCCATAGTTATGGACAATTTATATAGAAAAATTTTATATATGTGATTAGAATGACTTAGATTTCTCATGGGCGGCTAGTAAGCTAAGTATACCACCCTACGACTTCCTCCAATTGTTTAGGAGCTGGTGGCTAGCACCAAAATTGTGTAACATAAAATGATGACTTTAAAATACATCAAATAATAACAAATATGTATTTTGAATATGAAATAATAATAAGAAACACCAATAATAAACCAGAATAACTGTATTAAATGTATTTATAAACATAAAACAACATGTCAATTCCATATATGAATAACTATATAGGAAATTCATCAGGAAAGGTCTCCAAACTGAATGGAAAAAAATTAAATAAAGATCATCTATGATGTAAGAAATTAATAACTAATCCCCAACTATAGAAATTATCTTTATAGACCACTATGGTCCACTATGAAACATAAATACCTGCTCCTCTAGCTTTTAATTCCCTAATCTCAACTCTATGATGAACATCACCAATATAAAAACAACATTTTTTGGAAAAATTCTTATTAAGGAGTAAATATATAAATACATCATAAGATTTAATGAAAACATAAATTAAAGATGAATCAACATATTAGATCACACTCATGACCAAGGGAAAAATTTAAGAATCCTAAAGGTTCCATAAATTCTCTATGGCCACGAAAACCCTAAATAATGGAAGCATCCCAATCATCTTAGCTTAACTCCACCAAGGATTGAATCCTTTATGAAACCCTAGATACATAGAATACAAAAATACACATAATTATTATATCTGAAAACACATTTTATTTTCATATAGGAAAGGTAAACAAGAATAAATGACAATATATAATCATCATAATAATTTTATTACTTATCACCACAACTACCCTGCCTTACTAAACACACATCACATATTTTAAACTATAGTGGATGGAACCCTTCCTTTTCAGGGAATAATAGTGTTCAATAATGGATTAAAAAACCCAATATAGGACTCATTCTTCAATTAATAGTTCAATTTGAATGAGGGTGTACCAAAATATTATAGAGGTCCTGAACCTTGTTAGTAAGGGAGCTCCAAAATTCAATTTCATATAGGGGATTTATGCCATTTTACGACCAAAGGGTGTATCAATCTCCCAAAAATATATGGAGAAACCATTACCCAAGATTTTGGGGGTGCATAAAACTCCATAATTATTTTATGGGAATGAGACCTATCACTCCCATGCATTCAGGGGAGTTCTGATCCATGTATACATTCTTTTCATGAAGACTGAACCCCATCATTTCCCTTTGGAGATAAAATCTATATATATATGTATCCAATATTCCACTAAAATGGCCCCAAATGAAAAAGAATTTTGTATAATTATGTTTGATATGAATAAATTCCCATGATAGGGTAATTTTACAATAAATATACACACTGAAAGAATATTAAAAATAGACATGACTAAGAAAAACTAATCCATAATGTAACCCGTAGGGAACCCAGTTTGGAATAATACCACACAAAGGAAAGGATTAGTGTAATTTTTTTTTATACATGTAATGGTTTAAATTGATACATAATGTTTTAACTGTGATTATGAGAACCAAAACATATTTCAGAATCGATAATAGTATAACGATGGTTGTTGTTTTGGAGGCAATTTATATATATCTTGTATTCATAACATTTAGTGGTTGTTTTCAATAACTTCATGGTATTTTATTTTAAAAATAATGAAACTGAAAATAAAATATAGTAAATGATCATAACCACCATGATATTCTTTATCAGAGGCTATATTTGGTGGTGTTTTATGATATGTATTGGTAAATTGAAATTAATATATCTATTTATTGGAACTTATCATAACCCTTCACTAAATAAGTGAAAACAATTTTTTTAGATAATTTAAGATAAATACATATACATAAGAAGAAGAAAAATAGAAACACAAATGCATAATAAAATCACTATACAGACAACACCATACATCCATATTCATATATATACAACTTCAGTCAGCATAACCTTAGTAATCCCATACCTTAGTTATCAATATATATACATATAAAATATGTCAAACAACAATATACCATAACTAATAAACATCCATACCTTGACCTCCATTGCATCCATATATTTCCACATAATCTAATCAACTGAACCGACCATATCATCTCATTGAATAAAACAAAAAAGTAGACATATATTAGAACTAAAAATAATACATCAGAATTATAGTAAAATCATTAATAATATTTAAAAATACCATATAAACCAAGAACCACCATGAAATACTTTTGAAAACCTCATGGATCAAAATAGTCAACCTCCCAGTTACTACCAACATTTGTCACATATAATAAAAACCATGACATTTAAGATTTTTTTTGAAAAATAATAAACAAAAAATATATTTTGAATGTTTCACACAACATTTATTTTATTTTTAATAAAACTTAAATTTTTTTACATAAAATAAAAAATATATCAGACATACATCTTTAGAAAAACTAAAATACCTTTTAAATATATGATTCAACACTTAAAAATGAAAAGGGAAAAGTATATTACAATCTAATCGATATTTAAATCCATGAATGGGGAGGATGAAATTCAATTAATAAAAAAAATTAAGGACTTTTGTTTGAAAATATGTTCTATATTTTATAAATAACTCAATGGTTGTTGTACAATGATTTTAAATCAATATAAGGTTATTTTTTATAGATTTTATCACTATACACACGTTTTAGTGTTTTAAAACACTAAAAACTCATTTACCAGCATCATTAGAAAACTATAACTCAGAATAACATTCCTTCACATCTTACATTTCAAATATCAATCTATGGTATTTTTTTGACTTCATAGGCTTACAAAATCAGTTTATGGGTTTTAACCCAATGAAACACATTTAAAAAAACTTTCATATTATAAAAAATTGTTTATTGAGACATTCTGAGCACACTAAACATTAAACTAATGTATTTTATATGTATACATGTCAAAAATAATTCAATAGTTATTTTACCATTATTTAAAATAAATATGAGGTCATTTTAGATAGATTTGACCACTACACACACATATTACTATTTTAAAACACTAAAATACATTTATGGGAATCCTAGTAAAACTATAACTTTGGCCATCATTCTGTCAATCAAGACATTTCAGGAATAAATATATTACATTTCTACTAATTCCATGGTCATATAATGTTTTTTCCTAGTTTTGACCCCTACACGTGTTTTTAAATAATATAGTATCTATAAAATCTTTTTATTGATTCATTCTGAGAACACGAGAGATCATATTGATGTGTTTTCTATGTTTACATGTCACAAATAAATCACTTGTCGTTTTATAAATATTTCAAATAAATTTGAGGCTATTTACTTTTGTTTTCACCCAGACACTCCAATTTTTTGTGTTATAAAACACTTAAAAATCATTTATGGGCATACAAGAATAACATAAACTCATAAGAATGTGTTTTAAATTCCTAGATATCAAAAATAAATATAAAATAATTTTTTATGGTTGTATGGAAATATGAAATAATTTTATTTTTTTGGTTCCCTAAAAGATGTTTTTAGAGACTATGATATCTTTAAAAATGTTTATTGAGTCATTCTAGAACACCACATGTCAAATTGTTGTTTTGTCTACACACACAAATCATAAATAATTCAATAGTTTTTCACATGATTTTACATCAATATGAGGTCATTTTTTATGGGTTTGACCATTACAAACGTTTTAGTGTTTTATAGAACAAAAACATATTTGTGGTTATCCCTGGTATATCATAACTCATAATGAATGGATGTCAATTCCTACATTTCTCAAATCAATATAAATTATCTTCCATCTAATTCCATATCCATCCAATGGTGTTTTACTATTTTGACCCTATAACACAAGTTTTTAAAGACTTTGGTATCTTGAAAAATGTTTTCCACGTAGCTGAAACTGATTAAACACGATCAATTTTTTTCTTCAAGTCATAGAAAAATGACTAGTAATTAATTTTTGACACGTAAGAATCAACCACAGGTCAATATGACACATGACATAGTCGGTATGAGTCGATGCTTGTGTTTTCAATATAAAAGTGTCATTTTGGTTTGAAATGTGTGTTACATGGTAAATGATAATAATATGAACTTAGATTTTTTCAAACGGTAGAAGAATTTTACATAACTCATTTTTTATGTGTAGGAATCAATTTCCCCTCAATCGAACACATGAAATGAGTAGCCTGACTCATAGTTCATCTTTTCAATATAAGTTTCATTTCACTTTAAAACACTTTTCAGATTGTAGAAACTGAGAAAAAGTGCTCTGATTGTTATCAAACATTAGGAAAATGATCCATAATTCTTTTTTGATGTATTGTAATAAAAAACATGTCAATATTACACATGATGTGGTCAGTAGGAGCCAAAAATAGTTTT
This sequence comes from Viscum album, assembly GCA_963277665.1. NCBI lineage: Eukaryota > Viridiplantae > Streptophyta > Magnoliopsida > Santalales > Viscaceae > Viscum > Viscum album. The sequence continues at coordinate 2,055,307,062 of OY728140.1, forward strand.
TTCAATAAAAAAAGTTTTATATTAGTTTTATTTATGGAAGTTGTATGTGTTCATTGAAAATTTCAGAAGGATATATAGCATCTAGAATCTATAACTATAAAAAGAGGTATAAAGGTGGAAATTTCAACATGGATCATTCCTATCATCCTCTAAAATTTGGAATGTTAATCATTTCCCATTTTTTGACATCACTAATCATGTGAATTACTATAAGATTCATGTTATCACTCTTTCATTAATCATTTTTATTTATCTTTGTTCCTCCTGATTAACAAAAATGGTATAGATACCACTAGGTGTAGCAGTAAATGATGATTATTTACAACCATATTGGGATAATGGAGTAGGACCATAACCTATCCCCTATACATTCCTAGGATGCTCCATCAATAAAAAAATTACAACCACATCATTCTGGGATGCCGATCATTATTGTGAAGTGTTCACATCTCAAAAGTCTTGAATTTCAACTAGTTAATAAAAAACAATTATCAAAGAATTTTAGAATTATAAAAACATAATAATGTTATATTATTAATAAATTTTTTGTTAATATCCAATATTATTTCATTCATATAAATTCATAATAAGGAATATAAAATATAACAACAAAAAACCCATAAACCTACTTTTTTAGGGCCAACTAGATGGATCAAATTATTTCAATATAGAATCATTTGATCCTTGTATACATACCCATATATTTTGGATTAAGTATTTTTAATTTTTATAATTTTATTTTCTTTATTACAGTATTATAGTAATAAAATAACATGAAATAATAATGAAATTTATTTAATCTAACTTCTTTGGTATTTTTATTAAAAAAAATGCCATCCGTTTTTTATGAACCATATGACATATCTCTATTAGATGAACAAAGTGAGATAATTCATTATTATTTATAAAAAAATATATAAAAGTTATAAAATAATATATATATATATATATATATAAATGGATTAAATAAATACCATAACTTTTTTTCCAAAAACTCTAAGACCCAAATATATGAGGACGAACCTTTTTCTCATATTTTATATTATTATTTTTAGATAATCCCCAACAGAAAATAAGAATATTCATAAAAACTATAATTTTATTATGTTTATGTTATTAAGATACTATAAAATATACAATTTTCTCAATATATTCATATTTGTTAATATTCATAAATATCTTCCACTACTCATGATAATACCCTTCATGAATTTTCTCATACATTTTTTTGTGAAGTTAGATATGTGTCGTTAAACTCATTCCATAGTCTCAATTTAAAATTTATCTATTTTTTACCCAAAATTGTATGTGTCCTTGGGAATGAAATGAATTCATTGACATCGAAATGAAAAACATCTAGAAATAAAAAACATAACAACTTATAAGTATATTAATATTTTTACTCATGACTTTCAAATTAATTATAAATGAATATTAAATTAATATACTTATACATGATTATAAAAGAACTCATTTTTCTAGGATATGGGAATATTCCTCCAATAATTATAATTAATATAAAATATTAACATCTCATAAGAAATATTCTTAATAATATGTGCCTGGATTTTAACAACATCATTGGTAGGCACTTAAAACTCATAAAATAGAACAATAATCTGGAATTCATTCATGACCCATATATCTAACATGTTCATATTCATATCCCTTATGTTGTTATATTTAATTCTTTTTTAAAAAAATGAAGTAAAAAATTAATATATATATATATATATATTTATACAATGAAATACATAATAGTAATGGTAACACATCAATATCCCGTAGATGGATGGTCAAATAACTACTTAATAACCATAAGTTCATCAGATGGTGCGATACTAACAAAATCGGGGGAGTCTTCTAAATCACTAGAAGTATCTGGTACAGAAGAGTAACTTGGATCCACTAAAACCATTAGTCATAGTGGTGTACTTTGAGATGTTTATTGGCTATGATCTTGAATTTTTTTTTGTTGACATTTATTCAATTCAAATGGATTAAATATATTAAAGATAGTAAAAATAAGAAAGTAATAGATTTTCAAAAAAAAAAGAAAAAATAGAACAATGTATATAAGTAAAAAACACTAATAAATGAGAAATTTTTATATAGATTCATTGAAGATTTATACATTCTATTATCATCATATTCATTGTCTTCATTGTTATCAACATCCATAACAACAAGTGATTCATTTTCACCATATCATTCTAGTTCTATTGTTTTGATATTGTCAAGATTTGTTGTTCATTTTTTATTGGTTGATTAGGTTTAGTGTCACAATGTTCTTTCGATCTTCATCACCCATATAATAAAAGTCTCTCAAAATTAATTTTCCAAAAAATTATAACCATCATTTTTTCATCATCCACATAATAAACCTTTTTTTCTTGTGATGCCAAGATAAATGAATCAGTATCTTCACAATCACTTGTATGGATCCATGGAGTCAAGTTGACTAAATTAAAATTTAATGTAAAGACCCTGATTTTTTCATGTAATTTTTTAATTATATGGGAATATTATGAGTCCCCAAAAATTGACGGCACGTGATTTTGAGGCCCGGTGTGCCCGGAATGAATTTATGTACATTTGTTTAGTATGTTCATTAAACGTGTGAGTGGGTTTTTATAACTTTTGAATCGGTGATCAAAAATGAAAACCATGGACACCGTTGAACTCGCAGCGTTGATATTCTATTCAGGAGACCTTCACCTTGACCATAGTAGGTTGAAGGAGGAAGTTATTTTTTCTTTTTTACGTGGAAGAAGAAAAATGAAATATTTTACATTTTGTTTTTCTTTTTAAAACATCTCTTTTTGAGTTATTCAGGTGGGAACCACCCGATCTAGAAAACACCCCAATTTTAATTCCCGGTGGTGGTGACCACCCAAACCCCACTTAATGGGGGAAAACCACTCAACTCTTCAATTAATTAATTGTGCCATTTAATTACACCAACTTTATTTGTGCCAACTTAAATTAATTAGATAAACCTATTTTAATTCATTGGATCCTCATTTCCTTGGGGGAAATAATTGGAAAAGGGGAGAAATTTGGAGAAAATATTCCTCCAACGAAGAATGACTCTCCAATGAAGAACATACTTTGGAATCAGGAATAAGAAAGATGCACGAGCCCGACTTCAGAAGCGTGTTGTGGAAGTGACAATCGCTGGAAGCCTCATTGCCTTCATCGACTTCATCTCGCGACACCTTCAAGAAGAAATCATGGTAGGGGTGTGATTTTGATTGATATTCATTAATTTATTTTTCATTGAGTCTCTCCCCATGAGCCTCTTGCTACCGCTCTAACGCGGAGGGTGCGGGCCAAACGAACATGGCCCGACCACTCTGCAACCATTGATGTTTTTGATGCATTATTTCTTATGGAGGAGGAAAACAATCAGTGCCGGTGACTGGAACCGGAGACTGGCACTGGTGAGACTCGGGAATGATGGCTGACCCCACGACCGGCTGCGAAGACGAAGGCGGCACAACCGCGTCGCCAGTGGAGGGCCACGGCCCATCAGCCGCGGCAGAACAGAGTCACGACCAGCGCCTGGCCGACCGTGCGGAGGGGAGACGGCGGTATGCTTCTGCACCACCAGTGTGCAGGAGCTGTGACACAAGGCCACGGCAGTGAAGGAGGGTGGTCGGCTCGCTGCCGGCCGTCGGTGGCAGCATGGCGCACGACCGCGCCGTGGAGGAGGGCTAGCCGTTAGGCCAACCGCGGGCCAACGGTTCGCATCGCTAGGCTAGAATGCGCCACCGGGCTAGGCCAGATTGGATCTCATGGGCCAGGTTGGGTCCCGCAGTCCAAGTTGACCCGGACCGGGTCGGGTTGGACTAGGCCGGGTCAGACTAGACCCAGACCAGTTTTGACTCTTTTTTACTCTTTCGTCTATAACTTGAGCTATATGCGTCTTTTTGGATAACCTTATGTGGAAACGGAAACCATGGATTGAGACGGTCCTTTTGGTATACTCTACATGAGTTTTGGATATGTTTTGAGTATGTCCCAGTTGGATCGACCCCTAATCCAACCAGGCCCTCGGAACGGAAATGCTAATAACTTATAGACCGAGAATTCGATTGACACATCGTCTGTTGTGTTGAGACTCTTATTACATGTTGGTTATTTTGGATATTTATTTGTGGGACTTTGTGATAGTTGGAGTATTGACCCATGGCTTGAGGAGCGGACACTCTCGGAATCAAGAGAGTTTAGTGTGGGAACCTTGTGGCTGGCTGTAACATGAGAAATGGATCCTATGTGGGTCTGTGCATTGGGATCTTACGTGGGTCTATGTTCGAGAGTATCACTTGGATCTGCTCTAGGAATCCATGTGGGACTACTCTAGGATCCTACGTGGGTCTGCTATACTAGGATCCTATGTGGGTATGATGATTTAGGATCCTACATGATTTGGGATTTTATGTAGGTCAGATGATTTAGGATTCAACATGGGTCTACCTCTTAACAGTGTAATATGATTTAGTAGTTATATCAAATCATCTTTGCTATTGTATCTATGTTATACCTGGTGTGAGATGAGTCTTTACCTTTTGTCTCATCTTTTGTGTGGTGTACCTTTGTGGTACTTACCTTCATGGTTATACCTTTGTGGTATTCTTCTGTGTGGAGTTACCTATGTGGTACTAACCTCTGTGGTATTCTTCTGTGTGGCATTACATTTGTGTTACTTACCTTTTTGGTGTTACCTTTGTGGTATTTTTTCCTTCGTGGAATAGTTTTACTTTGGATAAGTATTTGGGCCTTCAGTTTCCTCATGATTGGGATGGGTATACTTGATAACTTAGGTATATGTATGGGAATATACCTATGTAGGGTTTTCAGTTGTTTTAATGCTTTTTGGTTTATCCTTTGTGGATTTTGTGAGACCATTGAGGGTCTCGAGGTCCCTACTGAGTATCGTTATACTCACCCCTACACGGGCTATGCCCACATCTTGTTGTGTTGGGTGCAGAGGACGGACATCACTGACTGAGGACGAGGGTACCAGGAATGGAGGTAGCTCCGAGGTGGACCTTAGACGAGGTGTACCGTAGAGAAGACTGTTCGAGATATGTACCTACCCATCAGGTAGGATCATTGGTGGGTGTTCACAGGAGATATTCAGTTTACTAGTATTATCCAGTTTCTTGTACTTTCTAGTTGGGCTTGTATTCTGGCCCCTTTTTCCTTTCTATATACACTATTTTTACTATACAGTTTACTTTTGTTCATATCAATATGTGTTCTTGGTTGTGTGTGTTTACAATATTATAAAGGCAATTTATTTCTAGTTTTAGGGAATACACCTTTTGGTGCTAGTCTCCAGCCCCTGGCCTATGGAAAGAGGGATTAGAGTAGTCACGACACGATTCCCAGGGGACCGGTCATGAAAAATTGGTATCAGAGGAGTCGGTTCTACCATAGAACATTAGAATATAATATTTTTAGTGGCAAGAGTGCTATTTGTAGTGAGTTTGGTAATCAATTTATCAAATCTAGTGTTGGTGCGGCGACCAACGTATCCATACACTTGGACCCCGACTTCTGTTTTTTGACTCAGTGCATGAAAACAATGATTGCGTGTGTGTTTTGAAAATTTTTCTTTGTAAAATATTTGAGTTAGCTCACAAGGTATATCTTATTGACCGTTGTGCAGCTGTTTCTTTTCAAGATGCCTCCACGCAGATTGCCAGCTAGGGTTCTGGGTATAGTACATGAGGATGTCCCACCGAGCGATGAGGCCTCAGTGCATGGCCCTTTATCAGTAGAGACACCAGTCGAGGCACCAGTGGTACCATTACCTATTGGTCCACTAGTGCCACCAGCCATAACAGTAGAGGGTGTACACCGCTTGATCATGTTGCATGAGTTACAGCGCCAGAGGCCACTGAGGTTTAGGGGTGAGACAAACCCACAGGTGCCTGAGGATTGTTTGGAGGCCATGGTGAGAGTCTTCCGACTGGTAGGGAAACCTGCTGATATCATGGTGATCATTTTCACCTGTCTTCTACAGGCAGAAACATGCAGTTGGTGGGGCTTGATGACCCAGGATCACGACGAGGTGATGCATCTATGGGAAGACTTTGGGAGCCTATTTTTGGAAGATTTTTTCCCAGCGACCCTTTGCACAGTGCACATACATGAGCTTCTTCATCTGCAGCAGGGCAGCATGACTGTGGCTCAGTACTCAGCGAGGTTCACCGACCTCCCACGCTACTCCACTGATATGGTGCGGGAACCATTCTTCAAGGCCCGTACCTTCGAGCAGAGACTCAGGTGGGAGATCAGGGCTTCAATGATTTCCCTCAGCATCCCGATGTAGGAACGAGTGTTAGATCGATCATTCTTAGTAGAGAGTTTTTTTGATGAACAGTCACCAGCAGTGAGACCCACCATTAGGAATCATGTAGTAGAGTCTTCTATAGATGGCAGCGGGCATATGTCACAGAGATCCAAGAGGACTAGACCTCTAGGTGTATGACCGGAGGACTCAGGGTTGGTTGTGTGGGGCATTGGAGACAGAGCAAGTCGTGCAAGGAGCAGGCAGTGTTACACATGTGGCAGGAATGGTCACATGGCTCGTGACTACCCATCCCACCATACGGATGATCAAAATATGGTCAAAGGATCACCTAGGTAGATACAGAGGTTCAATCGAGGAGGTCCATAGGGAGAAGACGGACGTGGCAGAGGAGCTGGTCGTGCATCTGGTGGTGGGAGATGATTTGAGATGTTACCACCACCACTCCCAGGTGGTCCACCCTGACCACAGGGAGCAGGTGGACAGGGGAGATCTCAGCTCTAGGAAGCTAAGTCCTACTACCACGACACTTCAGAGATGATACAAGGTACGATCTGGGTCTACTCCACCTTAGCTATTGTACTTATAGACATATGTGCCTGTCATTATTTTATTTCCATTACCCTCGTTTGGAGCTCGGATATTCCGATGGAGCCACTAGCTCGATCCTTATGTCCAAAGACACGTATGAGAGAGGATTCGATGATTACAAATAGGTTCTAGAAGTGTGAGCTTACTCTGGGAGGCGAGAGATTTGACTGGGATCTCCTAGTAGTAGCGTCGAGGCCTTACGAAATCATCTTGGGTATAGACTGGTTATCTACAGTCCATACTCATATTGACTGTACTAGGCATAGAGTGATGTGTTTCTACCATGATGGGACTAGTTTTTCCTTCACCGGTGAAAAGGGAACCTTTGCAGCATAAGATAGAATTACCCGGAGGAGGGTGAAGCCGATCACTCATTAGTTCTCTAGCCTTACCCTCAGAACAGTTGATGTGGAGAGTCCAAGCTATCCTGTAGGGGTGGACCAGTACGCGAATGTCTTCCCTGATGATGTTCTAGGTCTACCTCCATGCAGATAGGTGGAAATTTACATTGATTTGTACCTCGGGATGACACCGATATCTACATCATCTTATCGGATGGCTCCTGTAGAGCTTCGTGAGATGCAGGTACAGTTGGAGGACTTACATGGGACAGGGTTCATCCGGCTCAGTATTTCTCCATGGGCAGCCCTGATGTTGTTTTCCAAGAAGGAAGATGGGAGATTTAGACTTTGTGTTGACTATCAACGCATGAACCAGGTGACCGTAAAGAAAAATTACCCACACCCAAGGATTGAAGACCTCTTTGATCAGCTGAAGGGAGCACAATGGTTCTCGAAGATAGATCTCAGATCAGGCTATCACCAGCTCAGAGTATGATAAGAGGATGTGCAGAAGATGGATTTTAGATGTCAGTACGACCATTATGAGTTTTTGTTCATGCCTTTCAGTGTGACCAATGCTCCAATAGTGTTCATGGGGCTCATGAACAGGATCTTTCAGTGATACCTTGATCTCTTTGTAGTAGTCTTCATCGATGACATTCTGATCTACTCAGCTACTGAGGAGGAGCATGCTTATCATTTTTAGATAGTTATGGACACACTATGAGAGCACCCATTTTATGGTAAGCTCTCTAAGTGCCAGTTCTGGATCCGAGAGGTCCACTTTCTGAGACATGTCATCTTGGAGGCTGGAGTTGCAGTGGATCTAGTGAATATTGAGGTGATACTTTGTTGGGAACTACCCAGGAGTGTGATGGAGGTACGAAGTTTCCTGGGTTTGGCCGGATACTACCGGAGGTTCATGCTAGATTTCTCCAGAGATTCAACACCTTTATTTGCATTGATGAAGAAGGAGAAACCCTTCATGTGGTACGATATATGCTAACGGGATTTTCATGAGCTGAGGCAGAGACTGACTAGTGCCCCCATATTAAGGCTCCGGGAGGAGGGCATTGAGTACTTAGTCTACTATGAAACATCTGGGACTAGGCTCGGGTGTGTACTGATGCCGGAGCGAGCAATGATCGGGTATTGTTCTCGACAGCTAAGACAACATGAGCAGAACTACACTACCCATGACCTGGAGTTAGCAGTAGTGGTATTTTCCTTGAAGATGTGGTGACATTACTTAATTTTTGAATGTTTTATAGTCTAATATGATCACAAGAGTCTCAGGTATATCTTCTCATATAAGGACATGAACCTAAGACATCAGTGTTTTATTGAGTTCCTCTAGGACTATGACTTCGAGATAGGCTATACTCTTGGGAAGGGGATCATTGTAGTAGATGCACTTAGCAAGATATCTGGTATACAGCTGCTAGGCGAGGCGACATAGCAGATGGCTACTTTACAGATATCCTTTATGGATCAAGATGGAGAAACTTTTATTTAGTCTCTTATAGTTACTCTCTCACTTATTCAATGAGTCAGGGAGGTGTAGCATGGGGACGCTGACTGTGAGGCTCGACATGCTTAGATATCCACAGGACAGACACCTAATGGATTTTATGAAGGTGGGGAGCACATCATCCTCTTCAGAGGACGTACCATTTTACCAGCGTTGCTTCAGGAGAAAGTATTGTAGGAGTTCCACAAATCCCCTCTAGTGGTACATCTAGGAGTGGAGAAGATGTATCAGGATCTCCGATGATAGCACTAGTGGCCGGGAATGAAGAAAAAAGTAGCAGAGTTTGTCTCTCAGAGCCTCATTTGTCAGCAAGTTAAGGTGGAGCATTAGGTACCAGTAGGCTTAGTTCATACTTTAGAAGTCCCAGAGTGGAAGTGGGATGGAATATCCAGGGAATTCGTGACAGGACTTCCATGTACATGAAAAGTTCATGATTTAATCTAGGTGATCGTTGACTGACTCACCAAGTCGGCCCACTTCCTACCGATCGGAGAGTAGGGTTCAGTAGAGAGCTTTGGAACAACTCTATGTGCAAGATATTGTGCAGCTACATGGAGTAACCTCAACGATTGTCTCTTATCGTGATTCACGTTTCACTTCCCATCTATGGAAGGGGTTGAAGGAGTCTTTCGGGATGGAGCTTCGTTTCAGCACCACCTTCCATCCTCATATGGATGTCCAGACTGAGCAGACCATTAAGACCCATGAGGACATGATGCGTGCTTGCATCCTCAACTTCAGTCGCAGCTAGAAGGATCACTTGACCTTGGTGGAGTTTTCATACAACAATAGCTATCACTCCACCACTGGGATGGCACCATTAAAGGCTCTTTACGACAGACTATGTAGATCGCCTATATGTTGGACTGACCCAAGGGAGTCAGCACTCATGGGACCAGATATGGTAAGAGCTACCATAGAGAAGGTGAATATCATCTAAGAGTGTATGAAGACTACATAGAGTAAGCATAAGTCTTATGGAAATAGGATATGGAGACCTCTGGTGTTCGAGGATGGCAACCACATCTTTCTACAAGTCTCACCTCGATGAGGTTTGCAGAGATTTGACCAGGGTGGCTAGTAATCTTCGAGGTTCATCGGACTATTTCAGGTCCTCATTAGAGTTGGCAAGGTGGATTACCACTTAGCTCTTCCACCTAATCTACACCGGGTGCACAATGTCTTCCACATATCTCAGCAGAAGAGATATGTTCCAGACCCTTCACACATTATTGACTGGGGTGAGCTGGAAATCGACGATGGGGCGATGTTTACGGAGGTTCCAGTGGAGATTGAGGATCGACATGAGAGAGTCCTTAATGGGAGATCAATAACTTTGGTGTGTGTATGTTGGAATAATGGGAACCTCTAGGAGAGAACATGGGAGTGGGAGGCCCAGATTCATGCTAACTACCCCACTTGTTTTCCTAGTATTTGTAATGTGGCTTTCGAGGACCCAAATCCCTAATGTGGGGAGAATTTAAAGACCCGAATTTTTCCATGTAATTTATTTAATTATATGGGAATATTATGATTCCATGAAAATTGATGGAGGGTGATTCCAAGGCCTGGTGCACCCAGAATAAATTTCTAAACTTTTTTTAGTACATTCAGTAAACGGGCGGGTACATTTTTATAACTTTTTAACTGGTGATTGAAATTGAAAACTGAGGACACCGTTGAACTCACAGTGCCGATATTCAGATAAGGAGACCTTCACCTCGACTATAGTAGGTCGAAGGAGGAAGTTAGTTCTCCTTTTTTATGTGGATGATGAAAAATAAAATATTTGATTTTTTATTTTTCTGTTTGAAACCTCTCTTTTTGAGTTATTAAGGTAGGGACAACCTGAGCTAGAAAACCCCCCAATTTTAATTCATGGTATTGGGGACTACCCAAAACCCACTTAATGGGGGAAAAACTCTCAACTCTCTAAATAATTAATTGTTCCATTTAATTGTGACAACTTTATTTGTGCCAACGTAAATTAATTAGATAAACATATTTTAATTTTTTGGCTCCACATTTCCTTGGGAAATCATTTGAAAAGTGGATAACTATAGAGAAAATCTTCCTACAATGAAGAACACCTCTCCAAAAAAGAACATACTTCTAAATCAAGAATGGGAATGACGCGTGAGCCCGACTTCAGAAGCGTGTTTCGGAAGAGACAATTGTTGGCACCCTCATTGCCTTCAATGACTTAATCTTGCGACACCTCCAACGAGAAATCGTGGTAGGGGTGTGATTTTGATTAATCTTCATTAATATCTATTAAGTTAATTCTCTCTTAATGTACTACTTTCTACTGCTCTAACGCGGAGTGTGTGGGCCAAACGAACATGACCAGACCACTCCAACACCTTTATTGTTTTTGATGTGTTCTTCACGATGGAGGATGACGCAACCATTGCTAGAGACTGAAACCGGTGGGGCTCAGAAGTAGAGACTGACACCATGGCTAGACAAGAAGACAATGGTGAAGCATCCATGCCACCGGTGGAGGGCCGCAGCCTATCGGTCATGGCAGAGCCCAGGCGATGGACGTCGCATGGCTAGCCACACAAAGAGGAGGCGGCGGTGCGCATCCGCGCCATCGACGCGCAGGAGCCACGTCACAAGGTTGTGACGGCTAAAGTGGGTGGACAGCTCACTGCCGGCCCCTGCTAGTGGCATGACATGTGACTGCCCTGTGGAGGAGGGTTGGTCGTCTGGCCAGTAGGCCACCCAGCGGGCCGGGTCAGACACAGCGGGTCGGGTCAGATCCTACGGGCCGGTTCTGACCCACGGTCAGACCCAGGTTGGTCTGGGTCAACCCGTACCGGGTGAGGTCAGCCTAGGCGGGGTTGGTCTGGGTTGATCTGACCGGGTCGGACCGGACTCGGACCCGTTTCAACTCTTTTGCACTGTTTTGGCTATAACTTGAGCTACATGCATCCATTTGATGAACCGTTTGAAGAACAAAAATCCTTAAATAGAGATAGTACTTTTGGTATACTCCATATGAGTTTTGGATAAGTTTGGAGTATGGATGGGTTGGATAGACCCCGAATCCAACCATCCCCTCGGAATACAAATGCTAATAACTTACAGACTGGGAGTCCGATTGACGCACCGTCTATTGCGTTGATACTCCTATTACATGGAGGTCCATTTTTATAATTCCCCATGATACTTCATGGAATTTGGAGTATATACCCATGGCTTGAAGAGAGGAACCTTCCAGAATCAAGCGAGCTTAGTGTGGGAACCCTATGGCAGGCTGTAACATGAGAAAGGGGTCCTATGTGGGTCTGTGCTTTGAGATCCTATGTGGTTCTGTGTTCAAGAGTCTCACATGGATTGGCTCTAGTAATCCATGTTGGATTACCCTAGGATCCTACCTGGGTCTACTGTACTAGGATCCTACGCAGGTGTGATGATTTAGGATCCTGCGTGGGTATGATGATTTAGGATCCTAAGTGGGTCTAACGATTTAGGATCCTACGTGTGTATGCCTCTTAATAGTGTAAGATGACTTAGTAGTTACATATAATCATCTTTTCTGCCATATCTATGTTATACCTTGCGTGAGATGAGTCTTTACCTTTGTGGTCATCTTCTGTGTGGAATACCTTTGTGGTACTTACTTTCATGGTGATACCTTTGTGGTATTCTGCTATGTGGCATTACCGATGTGGTACTTACCATGGTGGTATTATTCTGTGTGGCGTTACCTTTGAGGTACTTACCTCTGTGGTGTTACCTTCGTTGTATTCTTTCCTTCATCGAACATTTGTACTTTGGCTAAGGATTTGGGCCTTGAGTTTCCTCATGAATGAGATGGGTATACTTGATAACATAGGTATACATATGGGAAAATACCTAAGTAGGGTTTTAAGTTTTTTTCATGCTATGTGGTTTATCATTTTTCAATTTTGTGAGACCTTTTATGGTCTTGGGGTCCCTAATAAGTATCGTCATACTCACCCCTGTATGGGCTACACCCTCACCTTTTTATGTTTGATGCATATGATGGACAACACTGACTGGGGAAAAGGGTACCATGACTAGAGGTAGCTCAGAGGTGGACCTTGGATGAGGCATACCGCATAGAAGACCATCTCAGAGCTGTACCTACCCATCTCGCATGATCCTTGGTGGGCGTTGACAGGATCTGTTCAGTTTACTTGTACTTTCATGTTTTCTTGTACTTTCTAGTTGGGCTTGTATTTTGGCCCCGTTTTCCTTTCTATATACACACTTTTTACTATACATTTTACTTGTGTTCATATCCAACTTTATGCTTTGTTGTGTGTGTTTACAGGATTATAAAAGCAATGCCTTTCTGGTTATAGGGAACATTCCTTTTGGTGCTAGTCGCCAATCCAGTCCTATGAAAGGCATGCTTGGGGTTGTCACAACACAGTCCCCATGGGACGGGTTGTGACATTTAACAAATAATTAAATAAACTTATATCAATTTTTCCCATATGAATGTGAGTAATAAGCCTAAAAATTTAACATTCCAGTTTATTTCAATTATATCAATCATAATTCTATGGTATCATCCCTATAAAAGTGTAAATACATAATTATTTTGATTTTTCAAATCATTTCATGATAAACTGTATGAAACATAATTCCATGAATATTGTTGGCCACAAATCTCTTATACATCCTTATAAGACCTCGAGCCAATAACTTCAAATCATTTGATATTTATACTTGATTATCAACATTCATTATCTAGAAAAAATATATAAGGTGTTTCTGTTAACATAAATGAATTAATTACATGTAAATAATTTTAAAATGATAGTGTACCTACATGATGGGAAAACCAGTCGATGATCTATTTATTAATTATTTTTGTTAATTCCAAATCATGTTTATCTCAACTTCTTAGTCACATATTTTATTAAATATATATTTTTATATAAATGGTTCTGAAATATGACTATTCGGTAACTCATATATATATATGAAACTATAGGAACTTTAATTTAGTTAGTTTAAAATTTGACCCATTTCTAAATGGTTATCTAATAGTTTTAAATTTCAGTGACTAGTTTTTAGAAATTATATTAGTTGAAATGCCATAAGCACATCCAAAATTATTGACTCAAGTCTCAATCCCATCAAAATACCGAGAAATAGTGGGTAAATAAAATTTTAGCTTTGTATCATTCAGAAATAGAGCCTTATGATTGAGATTTATTACTTACATAGGATTTAGTATGACCTAAGTACCTGATGAAAAATATAATAAACATATTAAAAAATATATTCAATGATTTTATAAAATTGAATTCATCAGTGAAGATAAAAATTTTATTAACTTAACTCTTAATTGCATACATCCATCGATAGTGTATTGGTCCAAAAAGTTTATCTTCAACAACTAAATGAATAGTAAAATGAATTATGACTGTGAATAATGAATGGGGAAATAACATCTCCAAAAAAAATGTGTCAAACCAATTATTCATTGATTTTTTCAGGATTAGTTGGATTTAGTTTTTTTTTCACAAATCTATCTAAAAATGTATGAAATATTTCATGAACCCCTCCCCAAAATGTGTAACCCTCCTTTTCCGACAATGGGAAAAGAGAGATAATGACACCCGAGTCCCTCCTTGAGTAGTACATGGGTTGGCGACTAGGACTAAGGGTATAGTGAACACACAAATGACATGCATTACCCTCTAAGAGAACACATGTGAAACAAGTAGATATGAAAGAAACCAACTAACTCTTACTTAGACTAAAATGTTTAAAAAATTCTAATCACAAATATGAAATTCTATGCAAGAACTACAATAATAGAAAGGAAAAACTGCAAGTACCAAATGAAATTAAGATGACAACGGCCATGTAAAGACCTGAATTTTACATGTAATTTTTTTGATTATATGGAACTATTTCGAGGCTGTGAAATATAATGGTGTTTGATTCTTGATGCCATGTGTTCCCGGAACAAAATTTTAAAGCTTTCTTAAGGTAAGTTTAGTAAATGTGTGAGTGGGAAATATTAACTTTTAAACCAATTATTAGAATTGCAATATGAGGGCATTGTTGAACTCATAGTGCCGAGATTCACTTAAGGTAGCCTTAACCTCAAACGCAGTGGGTTAAGAGAGGAAGTTAGTTTTTGCTATATTCATAGAGGGTTAATAAAATAAATCTAACTTATTTTTAATATCCCCCACCTCTCTTTAGGTTTTGTTGGAAGGGACCATAAGGGGTTGTTGGGAATTTAATGCCATACATTAAACACCTAGTTACACAAAAATGTGTAACCACTCTACATGAAATTAAGGAGGTTCATTAATTTCACCAATTGATGAACCTATCTTAATTATGTTTTGTAAAAATTAAATCCCATAGTCTCTCTTTTTTAATTCATTGGAAAATGGAGTGGTGTTCTTGAGATATGAGGATTTGGGAGAAGCATCTTGATGAAGAACGGACCCATCAAGCAAGAACCGAAGATCATCGTCTGAGTGGTATCATTGGAGGCTTGCTTCGAGATCGACGAACACTGACCCATCTTCAAATATGGGACACTCTACAATGACTCATGAGGTAGGGTTTTGTCTTGTTTAAAATTAAAGAGTTGTTGAATCATTTATCTTCTCCCTTGAAAAGATACTAACACAGAGGGCGCGGTCCAAATGAACAAGGCCCAATCCCTTTGCCTCTTGTTCAATCATTGCATTCAATGTAGGTGATTTTTCTGGTTGGACGGAACCCAAATATGAGGGTCAAGAAGTCAAGAAGACGACCCGGGAATCCAGTAGGTGTGATTGGATGAAAAAACGGACCACCAGAACTCACCAGGTGGCCCGCAGAAGACCACCAGTGTAGTGTTGGTGCAATGGCACTGCTGAACCATGCCGGTAGGCGATGGTGCCAGCTGGCACTGGCCAACCGGGGTGGTGGCGGCACGCCATCATGCGCCACAGGATAAGGTTGTGGTACTAGGTCGCGACGGTCAGCAGGCGGCCGACACAGGATGACCCCTGAGATATCGGTGTGCCGTCGCGTGCCATAGGAGGAGGAGGCCATGACTTTTCCACTGCAGTGATTGAGCAGGGAAGCCGGCACCGACCAGTCATGGAGGTGGAGCAGTGCGTCGTTGCGTGCCACTGGTGGTGGTAACGACTGGAAGCTACGATGGAGGAGGGACCCACTACACACGGGTCCCATAGAGACCAAGGGGTGCCACGTGGTGTCGCCGCTTCATGTCCCAAACGACATAGCTATTCGGGATAGGGGGAACTCCTCCCACCATGCCAACTAGGGTGGTCCCTGTTCCCTCTTGCAGTCTGATCCATGCCCCCTGTGGATTGGGGTGCACCCTTCTACGGGCTGGGATGCGCCCTCCTGCGGGATGGGCGATGTCGCCTTGTAGGGAGGGTCGTGCCCCCCTTGTGGGGCCGGTCGTGCCCCCTTGGGAGCTGGGTCGTGCCCCCCTAGCGGGTTGTGTCGTGCCTCCTAGCAGGTCGGGATGCGCCCCCTAGCCGGATGGGTCGGGCCATGCCCCCCCTAATGGACCAGGCTAGGCCGCGATCCCCTAGTCAGTCGGGCCATGCCCCCATGCGGGCCTGGTCACGTCACCCTTACGGGTTGGGCCACGCTCGACGTATCCATACACCTAGACCCCGAATTCTGATTTCTGACTTCGTGCATGAAAACACTGATTGTGTGTGTTTTGTAAATGTTTCTACATTGATGTCTTTGAGTTATCTCACCATGTATAACTTATTGACCATGGAACCCCAATTTCCTTTTAGGATACCTCCACATAGACAGCCAGCTAGGATTCCAAAGAGAGTACACAATGATGACCCACCGAGTGATGAGGCTTCGGTGTAGGGCCCTCTAACAATGGTAGCTCCTTCAGGTGGTACACCACCAGCACCACCACCCATTGGGCAGAAGATGTCACCATCCCCACCAAAAGATTGTGTATGCCGACTAAGAACATTGCACGAGTTCTAGTGAAAGGGGCCTCTGAGGTTTTGATGTGAGATAGATCCCCAGGTGGATTAGGACTAGCTGGAGGCTCTAGCCAGATTTTTTCACCTGGTTGGGACACCAGTCGACCAGATGGTGATCCTTACTACTTTCCTTTTCTAGGGTGCAGCTTGGAGATGGTGGAGATTGACTCTCCAGATATATGATGAGTCGACCCTCACTTGGGATGATTTTGAGGGCCTCATCAGAGCATCGATGGTATCTCTCAACATCCCGATGCATGCTGGAGTGCTGGAGAGAGCACTCTTGGTGGAGAGCATCCTTACTAAGTAGACGCCGACATCAAGACCCACCACTAGGAAACACATAGTAGAGTCATATGTGGCTGGTAGTGGGTAGATGACACAGAGGTCCAAGCGGACTAGACCTTCTCATGGATGACCCCAAGACGTAGGGTCGGAGGTGCAAGGCTCACGATGTAAGCATACTAGCAAAATAGAAGACTCTGCTTCACGTGCGATGGGTAGAGTAACATGGCTCGTGACTACCCAACTAACAGCACTAACGACTAACAGACGGTTGAGGGACCGCCAAGGTAAAGGTAGAGATTCGAGTGGGGAGGTATAAAAGAAGTAGGCGGATGTGGAACAGGAGATGGTTGGGTAGCAAGCGGTGTCCAACGATTCAAGGTTCTACAGCTACAACCTCCAGGTGGTCCGCCCCAACCACATGGAGTATGTGGATAGGGACGAGCTCAGCTTCAGGCAGCTGATGCCTACTACCGCAACACTCAAGAGATGATTTGAGGTAGGATTTTTGTCTACTCCACCTTAACTTCATTACTTATAGACACATGTTCCAGTCACTCTTTTATTTCCACGACCCTCTTTCAAAGATTGAAGATTCTAGTGGATCCATTGGCTCAATCCTTATGGCTAGAAACTTCTACATGAGGGGATTTTATGATTACACAATGGTGCTGATAGTGTGAGCTTACTCTAGGAGGTGAGAGCTTTGGCTGAGATTCTCTAGTAGCAGCGTCGAGGCCTTATGACGTCATCTTGGGTATGGATTAGTTATCTACAATCCATGCTCAGATTTATTGCATTAGGTTCAATGTGTGGTGTGTTCATGAGGATATGAACATGTGTTTCTTTCATTGATGAGAAGGGAACCTTTGCAGCACATGATGGACTTGCCCAAAAGAGGGTGAATCCAATCACACATCAATTAGATAGCCTTACCCTCAGATTAGTTGATATTGAGAGTCTAAGATATCCCATAGTGGTGGACCAGTACGCGGATGTCTTTCTTAATGATGTTTTGGGACAACCTCCTCATAGAGAGGTGGAATTATAAATCGATCTATACCCCAGGACGACGTCGATATCTACACCAGCATATCAGATAGATCCCGTGGAGCTTTGTGAGTTACGATTGTAGTTGGAGGAATTATAAAGGAAGGGGTTCATAAGGATCAGCGTTTCACCATGGCTAGCCCTAATTTTATTCACCAAGAAGTAATATGGGATTTTGAGGCTATGTGGGGATTATCGGTGCTTGAACCAGGTGGCCGTGAAGAACAAGTTTCCACTTATGAGGATAGATGATCTCTTTGATTAGCTGAAGGGAGATCATTGGTTTTCGAAGATAGACCTTAGACCAGGATATCCTCAACTTAGGGTACGAGATGAGGATGTGTAGAAGACATCCTTTAGATGTTGATAAGACCACTATGAGTTCTTGGTTATGAAATTTGGCATGAAAAACTCCCTTGAAGTGTTCATGGGACTCATGAACAGGATCTTTCTGCCATACCTTTATTGCTTTGTGGTGGTCTTCATTAAAGACAACTTGATATACTCGGCTTCATAGATGGATCTTGCCTATCATATTCATATAGTTATGGATACACTCTGAGAGAACCAACTGTATAGTAAGCTCTCGAAGTTCTAGTTCTTTATACGTGAGGTCTAATTTCCAAGACACAATATCTCAGAGGCTGGAGTTGCAATAAATATGGTGAATATAGAGGTTGTACTTCCTTGGGAGCCACGCAGGAGTGTGACTAAGGTGCGGAGTTTTCTGGGGTTGGTTGGTTACTACCGGAGATTCATACCTGACTTCTCCAATGTTTTGACACCCATTTTAGCATTGATGAAGAAGAGACATCCCTTCATGTGGATGGAGAGATGCCATTATAGTTTTCAGGAGCTAAGGAAGAGACTGATGAGTACCCCCATCATGAGGCTACCAGAAGAGGGTGTTGGGTATGTAGTCTACTGTGACGCATCAGGGAGAAGAATGGGTGTGTCCTGATGCATGATCCATCAATGATCACTTATGGATCATGATAGCTGATACAATATGAGCAGAACTATGCTACCCATGACATGGAGTTAGTAGCAATGTACTTCTCCTTGAAGATGCAGAGACACTACTTGATGGGTGAACTGTTTACTATTTAATCTTATCATAAGAGTCTCTCGTATATCTTCTCATAGAAGGACCTGAACATGAGACAATGATGCTGGCTAGAGTTCCTCCAAGATTATGACTTTGAGATAGTCTACACTCCTAGGAAGGGAAACATAGTAGTAGATGCACTCAGCATGAGGTCTGGTCTACAGTTTCTGAGTGAGGTGACATAGAATCTAGCCGAATTGTAGATATCCTTTGTGGATACAGATGGAGTAGCTTACCTCTAGTCTATGACAGTCACTTCCCCACTCCTTCAGCGAGTCAGGTAGGCACATCTTGGGGACATTGAGTGTGTGGATTTATGTGCTCAGATATCCTCAGAATAGAGACCTGATATATTTTCTAAAGGCGGGGAGCATATCATCCTCTTCAGAGGACGCACCATGGTACCAGTGGTTCAATGGGAGGAGTTGTTAAGGGAGTTCCATACGTCCCCTCTAGAGGTACATCCTAGTGTGGTAAAGATGTGCCAAGACCTCCATCGTCTGCACTGGTGGCTATGGATGATGAAAATAGTGGCATAGTTTGTTTCACAATGCCTCACTTGTTAGTAACTGAAGGCTGGGAATCAGGTTCCAAAAGGCTTAGCGCATCTATTAGAGGTACCAAAGTGGAAGCGGGATGGTATTTCTAGGGATTTCATGATAGGACTACCATGTACGTCCAGGGGCCTTGATTCCATCTGGGTGATTATTGACTGACTCACCAAGTCGGCCCACTTCCTACCCATATGAGAGCTGGGATCAGTAAAAGGCTTGGGATGTCTCTATGTATATGAGATTTTACGGCTCTGTGGGGTGACATCGGTGATTTTATCTGATTGTGATGCATGTTTTACATCTTGATTGTGGAAGGGATTACATGAGGAATTCAGGACTCAGTTACATTTGAGAACTGTCTTTCATCCTCATACGGATGGTCAGATAGTGTAGACCATTTAGACACTAGAGGACATGGATCTTGCCTGCATCCTAGATTATATCCACACTTACGAGGATCACTTTTCCTTGGTGGAGTTCACATACAACAACATCTATCACTCCACCATCGGTATGGAACCATTTGAGGCCTTTTACGGTTGACCATGCAGATCACCTATATACTGGACAGACCAAGGGGAGTCAACACTTATGGGTCCAGAGTTGGTACGGGCTACCACTGAGAAGGTGCAGATCATCCAGGAGTAGTTGAGGACTGCATAGAGTTGGTATAAGTCTTATGCAGACAGGAGATGAATACATTTGGTGTTTGGGGAGGGAGACCATGTCTTCCTACGTGTCTCACCTAGACGATGTTTGCAGAGATTTGGAAGGGGCAGCAAACTATCTCTGAGGTTCATCAGACCCTTTTAGGTTCCCAGTATAGTTATCGAGGTGGTGTATCACCTAGATCATCCCCCATAGATGCATCAGTTTCATGACGTTTTCCATGTGTCCCAGTTGAGGAAGTACGTGAATGGTCCATCACACATTATCAACTAGGGTGAGTTGGACCTTGATGATGGGGAGAAATTTACGGAGACTCCAGTTGAGATTGAGGATCGAAAAGAGGAGGTTCTTCATGGATGATTGATACCTCTGGTTCATGTTTGTTGGCAGCACGAGAACCTCCAAGAGAGAACATGGGAGAGGGAGGATTAGATTCGTGATCAGTACCCCCACTTGTTTCCTTAGTCTATGTTGTGGATTTCGGGGATGAAAAACCCTAAGGTGGGGAGATTGTAAGGACCCCAATTTCCCATGTAATTTTTTAATTATATGGAACTATTCTAAGGATAATAAATCTGACAGCGTTTGATTATAATGCCCAGTGTTTCTGGAATATAATTTTAAACATTCATAAGGTATTTTCAGTAAACGTGCAAGCGAGAAATCCTAACTTTTGAACCGATGCTTGGAATTGAAATATGAGGGCACCGTTGAACTCATATCACTGAGATTGTCTTAAAGGATCCTTAACCTCAACTTCAGTGGTTTGAGAGAGGAGGTTGGTATTTGCGGTTTATTGTGGAGGATTAATAAAATAAATAGAATTTATTTTAAATATCCCCCACCTATTTTTAGGTTTTGGTGGTGAGTTCCACAAGGGTTTGTTGGGAATTTAACGGAGGACATTAAATGCCCAGTTATAGAAAAATATGTTACCACTATACATGCAATTAAGAAGGTTTATTAATTGCACCAATTGATAAACCTATCTTAACTATGTGTTGTAAAAATCAACTCCCATAATATTCCTTTTTGAATTCTTCAGAAAAGGGAGTGGTGTTCTTGGGAGAGGTGAATTTTTGAGGAGCCTCTTGAAAAAGAATATATCCATCAAGCAAGAATTGAAGATCGAAGTTTTAGCGGCATCATTGGAGGCTTTCTTTGGGATCAACGAACACCGACCCATCTTCAAATGCGGGGTGCTCTCCATTGACTCACGAGGCATGGTGTTGTATAGTTTAAATTTTAAGTGTTATGGAATCATTTATCTTCTCCTTTGATAAGATTATAACACGGAGGGCGTGGTCCAAATGAACATGCCCTATTCCCCCAGCCTCTTGTTCAGTTGTTTCATTCTACACGGGTGATTTTTCGGGATAGAAAGAACCCAAATTCTAGGATCAAGAAGTGAAGGAGATGACCTAGGAAGCCCTTAGGTGTGATCAGATGAAAAAACGGACCCCCGAAGCTCACCTGGTGGCCCACAGAAGACCGCTGTATTGGGGGCACTGACGAACCATGCCAGAAGGCAATGGCAGCGGCCGACACCAGCCAGCCATGGTGGTGGTGGAGTGATGTCGTGTGTCGAAGGAGGAGGCCACGACACTAGGCCGCGCCGGTCAGCAGGCGATGGACACTAGACGACCCCGACCTTTCAGCCGTAGTGGTTGAGCATAGCAGTCGGCACTGGCCCACCACATAGGCAGAGCGGTGCACCATCTCATGCCGATGGAGGTGTCCATAGCTCGAAGCCATGGTAGAGGAGGGACCTACTCCCTGCGGGTCCCAAAGTTACCACGCGGTGCCATGTGGAGCCGCAGCTTCAATTCCTAAATGACTTAGCAGTTTGGGAGAAAGGGGGAAATGCCTCCCCCCGTGCCAGCAAGGGTGGTCCCCGCTCCCTCATGCGGGCTGAGCCGCACCCCCCTGTGGGTGGGGCTGCACCATCCTGCGGGCTGGGAAATGCATCCCTACGGGCCAGGCCACTCCCCCCCGTGCGGGCTGGGCCGCACCCCATTGCGGGCTGGGCCGCATCCCCTTACGGTCCGGGCAGCGCATTCATGCAAGCTGGGCCACGCCCCCTATGGGCTGGGCTGCCCCCCTGTGGGATGTGCCATGCCCCCTGCAGGCCAGGCCACGCCCCTGCGGGCCGGGCCATGCCCCCTATGGGCCGGGCCGCGCCCTCTGAGCGGGTCGGGCTGCGCCCTCCCAACGGGCCAGGTCAGGTACGACCCAATACAACCGGACTCATCCAGGTCACTTCAAGCCATGCCAGGACAGACCTGGGCTGGGTCGATTTGACTTGGTCGGACCAGACCCAGACCCATCTAGGCCTAGTTTCCCTTAAAATTCCATAACGTGAAATTCAGGCGTCCGTTTCAAGAACCGTCTGTGGTACTGGGATCCTTGGAGAGAGGCTGTCATTTTGATATACTCCACTGAAATTTTTGAGAATTTTTTAGTACAACCAGGTTCGATCAAACCCAAATCCAACCGGGCCCTCAGTACTAAAACACTTATAACTCACATACTGGGCGCCCAGTTGATGTGCCGTCTATCGCGTTGAAACCCTTACGACATGGCAGTCCTTTTGTTTATTCTTTTTTAGAGATTTGTGGTGGTTTATGTTCGATCGATATAATGTGGAACATATTCTATGCAACTCGAGCGCATTGGGTGTGGGAAAACCTGTGGATGGATGTCTTTGAAGTAACGATCATGTGTGGATCAGCATCTGAGAAACTACGTGTGGATCATCATTATAGCTATCTGATAAGGACCGGTTTTATAGTGGATTGTCAAGGATCAGCATCTAGAAACCCTGTGTGGATCAGCATCCAGTGACCCTGTGTTGATCAACATTATAGTGACCCTGTGTGGATCAACATTCTAGCGACCTTGTGTGGATCATCATTCTAGCAACCCTGTGTGGGTCAGCAGTAGCATGACCTGATGAGGAACAACCTTATAGTGGCCCATCGTGGAACAATGAATTATGACCAAGAGTGGATCTATAATAGAATAACTTCTTTATGGATCAGTTGTGGATCTTCTAAATGGAATGAGATGGTATATCTTAATACTAATAATCTATATTCCTGATCTCTGAGTTGTATACCTGGTGTGACCTGACAATTTCTTCGTGCTTTGTAATTGAGGTCTTGTTTTGTGGTTTTTCCTTTGTAGAACCCTGGGAGAATTCCAGGGGGTCTCAGTGTCCCTACTGAGTATTGTTGTACTCCCCCCTGTAGGGGCTTTGCCTGCACCTTGTTGTGTCTTGTGCAGACAATAGACAACTTTGACCAAGGTTTGAGAGCTAGGACTGGATGACGCTCATAGGTGGACATTTATACGTGACGTGCCACTGTGATGACCAAATGTGAGCCATACCTTCCATCAGGTAAGAACCTTGGCAGATGATTCTGGGAGATTTTTTTCTATAGCTGTTTTACTTTTCAGTTGGGCTTATATTCTGGCCCCTTTACATACATTACTCACTTTTTTTACTTTTAGTACACATCTTTTTCCTGCTGTAGTTTACTACGTGGGTTGTGATTGTTGTATTCATGGACTGTGTGTTTACAGGTTTAAAGGAAATGCCTTCCCCTTTTTAGGGATATGCCTTTCGGTGCTAGTCACCAACCCCTAGCCTATGGAAGGCGGGATTGGGGTAGTCACGGCATGAATCTCGGGGGGTTGGTCGTGACATTCCACAATCCCCAAATAGCTCCTATAAAACCCTGGGGTAGTAGTGACCATCATGATCACCAACCTGCAACAAGTGACCTAAAAAATAGTTTATATAACTTATGGTGAGTGTAACAGTATACACTATAGGATTCTCCCCAGATCATCTCCTGAAAAAGTAAAGAAAGCATGCTAAGGCATAGTGAACAACAAGTGAAACAACTCATCACCTAAATAGGTATACAAATTTCCCTCCTCTCTATGGAAACACTCATGTAGGATCACATACAGGAGTATGTAATATAATAAAGAATATCAAGGGTACCCTGGTACCACTTCCCCACTAGTTTTCCACTTTTCCCCAACATCATACATCCTAGGAATCTATCTCTAAAAAGGGTAGCCTGAAGACACCTGGGTGAAGCACCTCAACATGAACCTTGTGAAACTGACCACCAAATCCACATAACCAAAATAAACTAGGTAGTTTATGGGAGCCACCACATCTTGCATAGAAAGTATCAAACGTTGGGTATTATATCATAATCCATTACATCACATACACAGAGTAAGTATCCTCAATCCATCATAGCCTATACACATTACACCTATAGTATTTCACAAGAAACTATATCAAAAATATATATGTGTGTAATAACCACAATCCATTACAACCCTCTACACACATATATAAATAAAATGAACCACTAAGTATTAAAATACAATTAACTACCAAGAGAAGAGTCCATGATCAAATGGGGTAGTCGGCCATCCATCCTCCCACAAATATTTCGGTAAAACACTCCCTTGGGATCAGAATCCCAAGGATGTTAGTCACCCTAACTAATTGGGTCATGTATGATATAGAAACACCAAAATTACAAGATCTAATATATCTCACAAACACACTATAGAAAAAACCTAGTCTTATAATCAACTACAGCTAATGTCTCTCAGATTCCCAACTTCTACTGCTAAGAATACATATCACATAATCCCAAAACCATTTAAAGAGCTGCATTAAGTTACTTATCTCTTTTTAACAGTTGCATGTTATTTTAATTAATTATTTAAACATTAATTAACCATTATCAATTTCCACATTACATTTCATTAGCATCATAACCAAGATCCATGCCCTCTAAGCATACCAAAACTGAGTCCATTGATTTTACAATGTACAACCCCAACATTACATCCCGACAAGATTTAACCCCATGGGATAAAAATTTATTCATTCATTTATTAACAATATGAACAATTTCGATAATTCCAGGTATTCTAGGAAAAAATTATAAGATACCAAACACAAGTGGCTCAACATATTGGGTAGATGAACTACCTCTAAATTCATCTCCACCTATAGTAGGTGCGTATATCCATCTATCCTTGAGAAGATAAACATGGAAAGTACATGGAATACCCCACACATCTTCACCTCTTTTAGAAGGAGAGTAAGTAAAACCATCTTCCTCAAGAATTGGGGAATGCAAAGAAGATAATCAAAAAACATATTCAGTAATCATCTATCTTCTATATCAATAGGTAAGCAAAGATTCAACCCATACCATCATTTTTGGTGTCCTCCCCGATACCCACATGCATAAACTGATGCATCTCACCACTCTAGGCATCAAATACTACCACCACCACTAGGCCTCCCAACCCCCACATACCACAACAACTCTCTAGGATCAACCATCCTAGGATAATGTCACATCTGAGCCTCCCTTCCACATATACAACAACATCCCTCTAGGCTCATCCATATTAGAATTATAGTACATCACAAGTAGCCGAAAACAAAAAAAAAACTACCATGATCTTGTCCCTAAAACAAGGAACTCAAACATCACAAACAATAAGATCTCATAGATCCAAAGCATATGGATCATGGACTTTATAATAAAATGGGAAACTATGACTCTACCAAAGAATTATATTTTTCACACTATAAGTTCTTATTCAATCTTGAATTAACTGATGCATTATTCAAAAGTTCCAACAACAGGTAACCTAAGAAACAAGCTATCAGAAGATATAACAAATTAATTATAAAATTAATTTAAAATTCCATTAATTAATTTATCAACAAGCATATAAATTCTTTAGGTTCATTGTAAAATTCTGTTAAACATGCATATCTTCATCAATTTTCTTAACATAAAATCGTAACAACAACCAGATTTATTAAACATTCCTCTTTAACCAACTCGCCAATTAATTATCAATTACTTACAACTTTATTTTCTTTAACAATTTCCATCAATAGAAACATGCTAAACCAAAAAAGGAATAAATATCACACTATCTAGAAAATAAAGAGGCAAACCATTATCATGGTATAAGGAAACAACATAGCTATGCGATCGATACCAATTTATTTAATCTGGTTCAAGTATTCAATTAAGTCAATTTAATTATGATCTAAGGGGATAAATAATGATAAATCTAAAATTTCACATAAATAAATAGAGAAGTAATGAATCCCATACCTCAAAAATTTTCCAAAGTTCTTTTCATGGGAATGGGAAACACAACAGATCACGATCTCCTCTCCTGTAATGGCTACATCCACCCGAGGACACTGCAACACCACTGCACTAACCAACAACTAAGAAAGATCAATTAGAAACATGGAGATCACATAACCTCAAATGGAAAGGATAAATAAGAGGAAATAGTTCAATAAACCAAGAATATTGGTTGTAGAGAATACCCTATATCGAAGACGAGTGGACACTTCCTAGTTGCACAGAAACATGGGGTGCACATGTAGTAGGAAAACCTCTAAGGGGAACATGATCTAAATATTTCAAATAGATCGAACACCTCCTATGGAAGAAATAACACTGGAAATCCCATACCAAGTAAAAATAACAAGAATGAATAGGGTCATCCTTTAGAAAAACTAAATAGAGCAGCAGTTTAGATACAATTTATATTTTCCATTACTGGAGGATTTTCCCAAGATTAGGAGTTTTGACCAAGTAAAGGAACCTGAACCCTCAGTAAAATTTATATTGGAGTTATGGGATTTTAATCACCCTTAAATACCTTAAAATAAATATTTGAATGCATTATATGTCAATAATAACCTCAAAGGGGAGAAACTGTAGGAAATTGGAATTACTATTCATAACCCACTATTGGATAAGCTACAATTAGATGAGTCACCATTGGATAAGGCACCATTATAAGAATCAACGTTGTATGAGTCATTGGTGAAATTCACCAGTGTGAGTCACAAATGAGAGTACCTTTTGGGGAGATACCAATGAGATTCACCAGTGTGACTCACCGTTCGACAAGATACCATTGCAACTCACTGTTCTGACTCATCGGTCCTGAACCACCATTCTGTCTCACTAGTGTGAGGCTCAATTCAGTGAGATACGATCGAAATCCACCACTATGACTCACTAATGTGACTCACCATTATAACTCACCCATACAAATCAAAACTGTGACTCACTATTTTGTGACTCACTGTTCTAAGCTACCATCGTGAGTCCTCGATGCGAGTCACTGTTGATACCTACTGGTGTGAGTCACCATTCCAACTCACCAATCTGACTCATGATACGACTCACCAACATGACTCATCATTACAACCTACTATTGGAGAACTGGAAATTTGGAAAACACTTGAAATGAGTCACCATGACCTCATAGAACACCTCAAACACCAGATTCTAGAAAATTAATGGACCAAATAGGTCTGATCCATTACATCAAATACCTCTCTAACTATTCTCTCCATCATGAATTCAAAACCAACCCAGAGATAAAATAGGTAATGATTAATTTGAATAACCACCCCATGAGATACCTCTAAAGGATCTTTCCACCACAGGAGCTCAATCTCTTCCTCAAAGGAAAAACACAAAACCGCACGAAAACTACAACCATCTCATAACCACTCTCATGTGGGAGATACCTCTCAAAAGTGAGAGAAAGATACAACAAGAATGAAGAGAATCTATCTCACACATCACTAATGGAACAAAAATACTTCTAAGAAACAATACATAGTGTTGTTCATCCTAAGACCAACCATCAGGGGCCTCACCACAAACAACTCAGTTTCTCTTGACCTACACCTCAAGATCCCCCAATTGGGACTCTTCTACCTACTACACCAGATATGAATGCACTATCATTGGAAAAAGACAACTTTTTCCCCAAAATTCTTCCATATCCAGATGTAATTCGAAAAGTTCTTCCATAACTTTCTAGGAATCACCATATTCATGCACTACATCACTATGTGAATTCCTTCTCAACACATCGGCTACAAAATTCCCCTTTCAAGGTGAATGAAAAATTTTGAATTCGTAATCCTATATGTACATCATCCACCAACACTATCACATGTTAAATCATGTTGGGGGAATATGTACCTTAAACTCTTATGATCGGTGAAAATCATAAAATGCTTGACGATGAGGGAATGCCTCTAAAAATTCAAGGCCAACACCACTGTTGCTAACTCAATTTTGTAGGTGGGATAGTTATATTCTTGGGGATGTAACTTATGAGACCTATAAAAAACTATTTATCTCTATAGAATCATAAAATAGCCTAGCGCCTGATGAGAAACATCACATAGAACCTCAAACTGAACTCCTTTTTTTGGAAGCAAAAGAACTGGATCACTAAAAAGATTTTTCTTCAGATACTCAAAATCTACCTGAAACTGACCAGTCCACAATAATGTTTGATCCGTTCTGGTCATAGCTACTATCAGAGTCTCAAACCAAGAGGAATCAGCTACAAACCTCCAATAATAGTGTGCATGTCGAAGGAAACTTTGCAACTCTTCCACTGTCTTGGGGGATGCCCAAGACAAAACTGCTTCTATATTCGATGAATCCAAAACTGATCCCTACTTGAATAAATCATAACCCAATAAATTGACTTATCAAGGGGAAAAAACACAATTCAAAAACTTCCCAAATAGATTATCATGGTGAATACCTCCCAAAACCACAAGAAAATGTTCTGTATGCTCCTCTTTATATGTGGATTAAACAAGGATTTCATTGATGAAAATCACCATGAATGTATCCAGGAAATCACAGAACACAACATTCACCAACCCCATGGACACAACTACAATATTTGTCACACCAAATGGCATCACAACAAACACATAATGCCCATGATGACAATAGAAAGTAGTCTTTGGGATATCCTCATCATTTATATGAATTTGATGATATAATAACTACAAATTGATTTTCAATAACAAAATTTCACCCTTTAGTTGACTAAATAAATCATCATTCTGTTAAAGAGTATAACAATTCCTCACTGTCACTTGGTTCAAATGAAAATAATCAACCCACAACTGTAAACTGTAATCAGCTTTCTTCATGAACAAAATTGGTGCACCCCACAATGACACACTCATCCAAACAAAATTGTACTTCCCCAGACCATAGAGTTGTATACTCATCTCTTGTAGCTCAGAAGGTTTCATCCTATCTGGAGACACTGAGATGGGATACATGTGTGGTGATATCTCAATCCTGAACTCAATCTTCTATGGATGGGATAATTTTACAACCTTGTCTGGAAATAAATTAGGGTACTCTTCTATTACCCTTGGAAACACCAACTGCTAAACCTTCGATGAGCTCAACATCAGCTCTGCCATCGAGGTTGACAAGGAATAAAAATACCTCTAACCAATCCAATGGTCTTTCTCACCAAAACACACTACTGGATCTCCATCTTCATCGAAGAAAACAACCACCCACCTAAATGAATACACGATAGATAACACTAAATAAAACAAATACATGATAAGGATGACATCATATGGTTATATTTGTAATAATAGGAAGTATCCCCAAGATTGGTGCTCCCCGTTCACTATGTCACTGTCTCTACACACTTCAAAAAGTTCAGCTTGATTGCGAACTGGCATAGTCAACACCAGGGGCACTGGAAGCCTCTCTACCTCAAGTACCAAGGCATGGAAAAGGGTAGGTGCTATGGAGGAGTCCATTGCTACAGAGTCAAAAAAGTCACGCACTCTAGTAGAAAAAAATAAAAAGGTACCTTGAACGAAATCTGGACCGCCTATCGCTGGAAAAGATAATGCATGAAGATGACCATGAACTACTCAAAACCCTCTATGAAACAACTGGTGACCACCTCCATGGACACACTCTACATACTGAAGAAGGGGAGAATCCCATTGCTATCCTCTGCCTACCCCATCTTCTCTCTACTAACCCAATGCTAGTGCAACATGATACTACTAACTTGGTTGGAAATACCTCAAAGGAGGAACCATAAGTGGAACACCTGAAATAGGCTAGCATCTCAGAATTGTCAGACAATCATTACTTTAATGACCATGGCCTCCATGAAAAAAATAAAATTATGATCTCTTAGCGTACACATCAGAGCTACTTCCCCCAGAGAAATAAAACATTGAGGGTTGGGACCTACCCCCAGCCAAACAAAAACTCTTATATCCTGAAAACAAGGAACCCTGGACCACCGCTCTTCATTGTGAGGAATCATAATGACTCCCCTCTCATGATGACTGTTTCTGGATAATGTCCTCTCAATGACTTCTTCCCTCTCCAGAACCTTGATATATGTCATCACCATAAATAAAGTGACCCAATTATAGATCTCTAGATTCAAATCCTATTCGAAATGCCTCACCCTAGCTTCATAATATGATAATAGGTCAAAAGAACATCTCATAAGGTTCCTCAATAGGATCCCAAACTCATGAACAATGGATCTCCCCTACGAAGGGTAATAAGATCCTCAAAACTGGACACCTTTCAAGTTGAAGAATGAAACATAGCTCTGAACTTCTCTCACAACTTCTCCCACGATACTGCTGACGACTCATGATCCCCAAGTAAAAAGGACCACTACTATCACACTTCCCAATGCAATGTCATCACAACCAATAATACCTATTTATCCTTTCGAGAACAAATCAGACTGAAAGATATATTGACCTCTTCCAAGACGTCTTCAATAACTCCATCTGAAACAGAGCCCTCATACTTTTACAAACTCATGCACTAAAACTCATACAGTTTATTCCTTCATGTGTCATCATCTTTAACCTCTACTCTACATGGATCTTCTAGCACAACATGTTGAACATGTTCTACATGAACCTAAAAAGGATGTTGACCTAGATCCACACTTGAAAAAGAACAAACTATTAGAGCTCATAAACATATAATATGGAATAATTTAACATTAATTAATTGTTTAATTTTCTTCACTTTAGTTTAACCTATCCCATGTTCTACCCTTTAAAACATAAGCATAATTAAGAATGATGTAAGATCCTTCATATGTCTCTACCCTACAACAAGTATCACCTCACTTAGTATCCACTATAAATTTTCTGGTCTGTGAATTAGATCAAAGGGGGCCATAAATACCTATGTCTCATCTAGTTTCAAGTGTTCACAACGCTTGATGTACTTTACTAACACCATTTCCATACCAACTCATGAAATCTTACCTATTCTTAACTCCAAAATCCACCATATCTATCAACCAGAGATATAATACCACATTGTCACAACCAAATCCACACAACATGTACCCCTACTGGGCCATAAATGGGAGAAGAGAGATAATGAAACTTGAGTCCTACATCCAGTAGTTCTCGGGTTATTGATAACATTGAGGGTATAGTAAACACGCAGATGGGAGACTTTACCCTCTAAGATAATACTTGTGAAAGCGAGAGATAATACAGAAACCCGGAAACTCCTTCTCAAACTACAACGTAAAAGAAATCCAAAGTACACTTATTCAATGTCATGCAAGAACTATAAAAACTAAAAGGAACAAGTACAAGTACAAAAATAAAGTAAAATACTAATGACCAAAAAGCCCAAAAAACTCCAGAAAAAACTCCAAGATTGTATTAACCAGCCTGATCTCCAACCCGAAGTACATGATGTGAAAAAAAGTTTATATAAATTTGGTTGAGTATAATAGTATTCTCAATAAAATTGTCCTTAGAGACTCTTGTGAAAATGTAAAGAAAGTATGATAAATAATAGTGAATGAAAGGTGAAACCAACTCACCACCTAAACAGCTATACTATGTTCTCAACATCGTGATGGGTAATCTCACTAAGTACTGCACACAAGATTATATAATATTGTAGAGAATATCAAGGGTACCCCACTACCACTTCCCCACTAGTTTGTCTCTTTTCCCAAGCATCACACACCCTAAGAATCTCTCTATAAAAAGGCTTGCCCGAAGACAGCTGGGTGAAGCACCACAAGATACACCTCATGGAACACACCACCACACCCACATAACCAAACATAATGAGGTAGTTTCCAGAATCCACAATATCTCGCATAGCGTGTATCATATATTGGATATTATACCTGAATCCATTATAGCCTACACATTGAGTAAGGATCCTCAAGCCATCACAACCTATAAACATTACACTTATAGTATTCAATATGAAACTATATCCAGAATATATGTGTGTGAAATAACCAAAATCCATTACATCCCTTTACAAACACACACACAGAGATATATATATATATATATGGAAAACTAATCATCGTTCACACCAGAAAAAGTAACTATCAAGAGAAGAGAGCAGGGTCAAAGGGGGAAGTCAGCCATCCATCCTCCCATTGGGATGTGGGGGAAAACACCCCCAAGCACAGAATCCCTAGGGTGTCAGTCACCCTAACTGATAGGTGGATTAGCATATAGAAACACATAAAGTATATGATATAATATAGCTCACAACCATAATATTGGCCGAACTGAGTCATAGACTGAATTACAAATAACATCTCTCAGACTCCTGACTACCACTGCAAAGAATAGATATCTTATAAGCAATCAACCATTTAAAGAGCTACATTAAATTAATTAGCATGTTTTGTCAATTTCACTTTAAGTTTATTAATTCTATAACCATTAATTAACCATTATCAATTTCCAAATTACTATTCATTAGCATCACAAACAAGATCCATGCCCTTGAGGATTAACGAATCCAAGTCCACTACTTATCAAAAGTTTTACCTGAGAATTGTATTCTAGAAAACTCCAACCCCATGGGTTAAACATTTATTCATATGTTTATTAACAACATTAACTCTGTACATAATTCTACGTATTCTAGGAAAACCTTCTAAGCTACCAAACACAATGGGATCAACACAATGGGTAGATGAACTTCCCATTAAGTCTTTTTCACCTATAAGAGGTGCGTAGACCCATCCATCATTAAGAATCTAAACACAGAAATCACATGGAATACCCCATACATCTTCACCTATTTTGGAAGGGGAGTATGAAAAACCATAAACCTCAAGTAGTGGGGAAATTAAAGAAGTTAAAGTAACAACATATTTATCAAGAATCATTCTTTCATATCATCGTGTAATCCCACCATTAACTCATTCCGTCATTTCCGATGTCCCCTATAACACCCAAATTCATAAACCAATGTATCATTCCACTCTAGGAATCAACTGATACCACCACCACTAGGCCTCTATACACCCCCTTACCAAAACAAACCTCTGGGCTCAGCCATTCGAGGCTCATGTGACATCCTGGCCTCCCTGCCCCATATACCA
The DNA here is from genome assembly GCA_963277665.1 of Viscum album. NCBI lineage: Eukaryota > Viridiplantae > Streptophyta > Magnoliopsida > Santalales > Viscaceae > Viscum > Viscum album. The sequence goes on from OY728140.1 coordinate 2,055,340,815, forward strand.
CAACACCCCTCCAAGATCCCCCATCTAAGGTTCACATCACATCATAGTAAGTAGTAAACAAATTAAAAAGCAAGATCATGACCCTAAAAAAAGGAACTCAACCTTCACACACAATGATCTATTATGGATCCAAAGCATAATGATCATGTCCTTTACAAAAAATGGGAAACTCGGGCCCTACAAAGCCATTATCATTACCACACCAACGAGTTCTTATTCCAAATTAAATTAACTGATTCATTATTTGTAGGTTCCAATGGTGGGAAACATAAAAAAAATTATCCTAATATATCAAAAAAATAAAATAATTAATTTTTCATTACATTAATTCCTTTATAAATAAGCATTGATATGCTTTAGGATCATTAACCAATTCCATTAAACATGCATATATACATCAACTCTACTAATATAAAATTCTATAAAAAAACATGATTTATTAAACAATCCTCTTTAACAAACTAGCCAATTAATTATCAATTAATTCCGGCTTTACGTTATTTAGAAATTTCAATTAGGAAAAAGATGCTAAACTAAGAAAGGAATAAATATCACACTGTCATGAAAATAAATAAGAAAAATTTTATCATAAAATAAGGCAACAACATCTCTATGTGATTGATAAAAATCTATTTAATCTGGTTTAAGTCTTTAATTAGGTTAATTTCATTGCAATCTAAGGGGATAAATAATGATAATTCTACAACTGAACATAGATAGATATAGAATCAGTGAATCTACAACCTCAAAGTATTAATATATTATTTTTATGAGAATAGGTAATTCAATGGATCACATTACCTCTCTCTTAATGGCTACATCCACCTGAGGACGCCACGACACTACCGCACCAACCCACAACTGATAAAGATTCATTATAAACATTGAGATCATATGCCATCAAATGGAATAGAGAAAAGGGAGGAAAAAATATAAGAACCAAGAAGAATAGATGTATAATATAACTTATATAAAATATGGATCAACACATCCTTGTGGCACATAAACAGGGGGTGCACATGCATCAAGAAAAAATCCAAGGGGAACATGATCCAAGGATTAAAGTTTGATAACATGAATCCTTTAGGAGAAATAAGTCTTAACATCCTATACCTGGAAAAAACATTTATAATTAACATGGGTTAGACTTTGGAAAAACTAAATGGAGTAGTGGTTTAGATACAATTTATATTTTCCATTAAAGGAAAATCTAGTACAGATTATGTGTTATGATTGAGTAATGTCACCTAGACCCTTAGTAAAATTTAGATTGAAGTTACGAGATTTGAATCATCTATAAATACCTTAAAATAAGGATTTGAATGAATTTTATGTCAAAGATAATGTCAATGGGGAAAAACTACAGGAAATTGGTAACACTGTTCTTGACACACCATTGGAATGAGCTACCGTTGGATGAGTCACCATTGGTTGAGTCACCTTTTGATGACTTTCCACTAAACGAGTTACCATTTTGAGTCACCGGTGATAGTCCCCATTTAGTGAGTTGCCTATGCGAGTCACCTATGTGACCCAGAATTTGGAGAGACATCATTGAATCTCATTGTTCTGACCCACCCATCATACTCATCCATCTTGACACGCCGTTCCAAATCACCGGTGCGAGTCACCATTCGATGAGCTACCATCACAACCAACCGCTTTGACTCACCACTATAACCCACCGTTAAAACACAAATGTGTGACTCACCACTATGACTCTCCATTATTATAGTCATAATTTTATGACTCACCATTCCAAGATACAGTGTTGAGTCACCAGTTCAAGTCATCATTGTGACCTACTAGTGCGATTCACTATTCCGACTCACTACTTGGACCCACTACAGCGACTCACCGTTAGAAATGACCATTTCAACCCACCATTGGAGAACTAGAAATTTGTAAAACTGTTGAAAAGATTCACCATGACGTCCCAAAACACCTCAAACACCATATTTCAACAAAGGAAAGGATTGGAGAGGTCTGAACCATTACACAACCCAAAAAGAACAACATTTAATTTTATAGGTAACATATTATAAAATGATAATGGAAACATCGAATCCATCAGAATATGTGAGTCATGAATTTTCAAACCATGTGAATTTAAATGTATTAAGTCAACACACCTTGAAATGTTACTTAAATATCATTCATATAGTTTTAAATTCATTAATGTTCAATATAATATATATTTCTCATGATTTTTCAATATAAAAATACAGGAAAGATACATTCTATTAATTTTTTCCAAAAAACAAGATTTCAATTCATTAAATCCAAATCCTTAAGAGAATTAATGTTATCCTTTGATTTAACTCGATCATTAATTAATGTAATAATTATATTTTCATAGTAATTCTTATCAAAATTAATTATGTCAATATTTTTATGTAGAAAATAAAACCACCAATAAGTATTTTTGAGAAACATAATTATTTTCTTCCACATTTTAGTTCAAGATGATTTAGATATTGTACATTATACCCTTTTACCCTATCCTAATGCTAATAACATTTTCTAAATTCTACAGTGACATTCATTAATTATTGTAAGATTTATAAACCATATAACACCTTCTGTGACTTGATCAATTCAATATCATAATTTAATAGTGTCCTATTAATAATAAATTTATGATATGAAATAAGAAAATGAAGATGAGATACATAGAACCATTTTCTACTATTTGGTAGTTATTGGGGTTCAAAATCAAAATTGAAAATTGGAAAATCCAAACTAGTCTGATTCTTCCAACCATATAAGATTCATTATCCGAGAAAGTCACTAATTGACCACATTTAAGAATCAATCATTTTGAATTGTTATATTATTTAGGATTCATATGTTTCCACACCATCTTCCTGTAATTCCCATAATTACTTGATTTGAGGATAATGGTATACAACAACTTTATTTTAATGAATTTTATTTCTTGGAATAATCATCCAAATTTTGAAATAAATATTATTCATACACATCCATGGAGTTTGATTTTTTGTGGATCAAAATAACTATTTTTTTATAATTATTACTTGGAATAAAAGGGTTAAAACCATCAAAATCCTATTCCAAATGTATTTTCCTAGGATTGAAGAAAAATATGGATATAATGAGTCAAACACTTTCCATGATGTTGATTTATTTATATGTATCATCAAGTGATAATTTTTACTATCATGGATATGAAACATCATGTCATATGATATCATTTATGACATGAATAATATTTGTAAGTATGGTTTCATAAGAAAGTGAAAAAATACTTCTAAAAGAGTTTTATTTGTATGTTTGTTACATGGGTTGCATTTTTTTACTCTCATTGTTATTATTTAACATAAATCTTCCTATACGTCATATTATGAATTCTTTTTTATCAGAATAGTCTCCCTAGTAAATCATATAATCATTATGGAATGAAAGTGTCATTGTATATTAATGTCCTTTTTTTGATGATTTTGATCATATCGTATAATTATGTAGGGATCTTAATATCCCTAAATACATCTTAAATAAACTTCAAAATCATGGAAATGTATTTTTTTAATTCTACATAGGCACTTTTTATAATCCAATTTATGTAGAAAATACAACTTGGAATAACTGAAAACCCATCATAAAGGTCTTATTGTCTCTCTTCCACTAATGTATAAAACTCATTTTTTTGTGACTTGTGTTGTGAGAAAGATTAACCTTATCAAGATAGATTGAATTTTATACGGATCTATTAAAATCTTGGATATTGTATCCATAAAATTGAAATGCATCATTTATGATGTTTTGAATTGGAATATCCTCTAATCGGTCACTTTGTTTTTCATTGATTAAATAGACATTTTATTTCACATTCCATATCATTCAATTCAACATTTAAAATAAAACATATATAATGAGAAGAAAACTACTTCAATATCAAAAAATCATACATTTCATTAGAATTCAATCATTTCTTGAGTTTATAATCGGTACATTAACATTTTATTCTTCCATCCCATGAAATATTTTGAAGTGAATAATCTAAAAAGTCTTCCAAAAACTTTTCATATCTAGATGTTTTTAAAGGTATATTATTCCAACCACCATCTATTCATAATGGGGTTTCACTCTCCTACCTTTATATTTAGATATAAATATATAAATTTTTAACAGAAAAACTAAAAGGAAAATTAGACATCACCCAACATCATCATTCAATAGGGAAGGTTATAGAAAGAAAAAATATTCAATATAAAAATGATTCAATCTAATAAAAAAAGAATATAAATTAATATATAGTAAACCTCATAATAATAGGTTATGGGGTTGTGGAATATGTTCACTGAGATAGGAGATAGAGAAAAATATAGTTGTATCAGGTATCAAGTTGAGATAGTTGTAGGAGAAGGATGATGTCATGGGTAGTAGGTTGTCAGTACAAAAAAGAAGATAATAAAAGTGGTTTATTTTTTATATAAATGGAAGTTATGAAGAAAACCACATTTTTCATGGTTAGTAATCATTTAGCAGTAATTCATCCCATTAAATGGTGTTTTTTATATGTTTCATATTTGTATCATTTTACAATAGTTCTTTTTAATTTTGTAGCACATCATTTTTGTAAAAAATAACGTGAAAATAAAATAGAGTAAATGAACATAAAATCCGCAATATGTTGTATTTAAGGTTATTTTTAGTAGTGTATTATGAGAACCATGGATAAATAAATTTTCATGTGTCTATTTATATGTGGTAATCATAAAATGCTGCTAAATATATTACAGTTTTTTAAATTTGTTAAAATATTTAATAATAAAATTATATATATATGAAAACAAAAAAGGAATAAATTAAAACATAAATTCACAATATAATCATTATAAAAACACATCAATACATCCATATTTATATATATACCAACATAGTCACCAAAACCTCAGTAAACTCATACCTCAGTAAACCCATATCTCATTCATCAATATATACAAATAAAATAATATCAGTAACAACCGACATTGGATAGTATACATCCTTCCCCCACCTTCCACTAAATCCTTATACCTCAAAATCATATCATCAATAAGAACCGACTGCATCACCTCATTAACTGGAAGAAAAAAGAATATTAGGATTAGAACTAAGCATAACAATTCCGAATTACTCTAGAATAATTGATAGTATTTAAACATACCACTAAATTGAAGAGACATAAAGTATTCATTCTGAAGAATTTCATAGATCAAAATAACCAACCATCTACCTACTATCAGAATCATTCACCTATAATAAAATACATAAAATTTAAGAAAATATGTGTGAAAGGGAATATTCAATGAATATATTCCTAATTTTTCACATATAATTTGTTATTTTTAATCTAATAAAATACATTCTAACATAAAAATAGTAATATATCAATAATAAAAAATTATAAACACAAAAATTTCTATTTATGATAGAATTCCACACTAGAAACTGAAAATATTAAAATATATAATATTCTAATCAACTTTTAAATTGACGTATGTTGTGATTAAAATTTACATAATATTTTTTTTAAAAAAATTGATAAGGAAGCATCTGATACTTTATAAAAATAATTAAACTATGGTTCTCTTGTGATTAAAATTTAATATTTGGTTTTGTTATATTATTTTGACCATTACATGAATATTTTAGAGTTTTAAAACACTAAAAACATGTTTACAAACATCTTGATAAAACTATTACTCAAGATTATGTGTCATTGGTTCTATATTTTAAAAAATCATTAAATGTAATTTTTTCCTACGACTTCATGAACATTTGAAAATTTTTTACTAGTTTTGACCCCCTTGTAGTCATTTTAAAGAAATTATTACGTTAAATACTATTTATTGAGACATTCTGAGCACACCACATGCTGGATGGACATGTTGTCTATGCATATGTGTCCCAAACAATTAAATATTAGTTTTATCAATAATTCACATTAATATTAGGCCTTATGTCATGGTTTTTTCCACTACACATACATTATAGTGTTTCAAAACACTAAAAATGTGTTACTGAGAATCTTGGGAAAAAATTACATGAAATAATGTGATATCTATTCCTATATTTGAAAAATCAAACTATAGTGATTTTCCTCTGATTTTATTGACATATGATGTAGTTTTTGTATTTTTGATCCCTAAAACTTGTTTTTAAGGATTTGGTAACATTAGAAACTATTTACTGAGACATTCCAAGCACAATACATATAATATGGAAATGTTTTATACATTTACACTTAAAAAATAATTTAACAGTGTTTGTTCTAATATTATAATAAAATATAAGGCCTTTTATATGGTTTTGACATTTAGACACATGTTATAGTGTTTTAAAATTCCAAATTTTCATTTGTAGGAATCTCAGGGAAACCATTACTCAGAATGATGTGTATACATTTCTTAAATTTCAAAAATAAATCAGTAGTTATTGTGCTCTAATTTAATGGCTATTCAACATCATTTTCCACGTTTTAATGCCTCGAGAAAACATTTTTTAAGTCTTTTATACCTTTAATGGCTATTAATTAAGGAATTATGAGAACACTTCTTATTTTATTTATTTTATATTTTCATATAAACATAAAAAATAATTCAAAGGTGGTTTTCCCACGATTACACATCAATATGTGGTTTTTATATGTTTTTTACCATCACACATACATTTTACTATGTTAAAACACTAAAAATTCATTTGTAGGATTATATGGAAAATCATTACCCAGAATGGTGTTCCATCAGTTCCTAAATTTTGAAAATATTTTAATGGTCATTTTACTCTAATTTCATGACCATCCAATGTCATTTTCTTGTTTTTTACCACTTGGAACACGATTTTAAGTACTTGATGTCTTCACAGAAAATAATTCTCATATCCATAATGAAAAGTCAAGGTCATATTATTTTCATGAATTATGAAAATGATCCATTATTCATTTTAGAAATTTTTTAATTGAACACGTGTCAATTAGACATCTGATGTGGTCGGTGTGACTGAAAGTTATTTTTTTTCAATATAAAAGTGAAGTTTCAGATTAAAAAATATATTACAATTTAACTGCCAAGAAGAGGATCTTTGATTATTTTAATAATTTATGAAAATTATACATAATTAATTTTTGATGTCTATGAATTGATTGAACGCCAACCAGAAATACAATGCTTTTGTATGACTTGAAGTGTGTGTTTTTAATATAAGGGGAATTTTATATTAAAATGATTGTCATATAGTCAAAACCAAGAAAAAAATATCAAATTATTTTCAATCATTAGGTCTATGATCCATTTTATTTGATCTGTAGGAATTAACCACATATAAAAATAACACAAGGTGTGGAAAATATGACTCATATTACATCTTTTAAATATATATTTATCATTTTAGTTTTTTATGGAATTTGTAGGAGATTTTTTCAAATATGTGAATGATCTATAGATATTATAATTTTCATTAGTATGATGAATTATAAGGATGGAAATTTCCTTGTGGATCATTCCTATCATTCTATGAAATATAGAAACTAATAAATTTTAATTTCTAACCCCCCACTACTTCTTTTTAGGCCTATAAGAGTAATGTTCTAGCATTTTTTATTTCAACCATGAAATTTCACATTCTACCTCCAAATCAATGGAACTACCTGAACCACTAATGGGTGTAGTATTAAATTTTCATGATTCCATACCAAAGAAAATTTATTTAGTAGGTCTAGAACCCATCCACCATACATTCTTGAGATGCTTCTTCCCAAAAAAAGGGTTTAACTACATTGTTTTGGGAAACTGATTGTGATTATGAAGGGTTCCCATCCCATGTATCTTGAGTTTTAAAATGTTCACACAAATATATTAAAAAAAATATTTAAATTATATAAACTCTATAATATTATATAATTATTCAATACTACATTACTATTTAATGTTTTTTCATTACTATAAGGACAAAAAAATAAAATTTAATTAAATTAATAAAAAAGAATTAATGTCAATCAATTGGGGTTTGTTAGATCGTCTAAAAACACCAAGTTGTTATAATTTTATCCTTATAGATAACCCCAATTATTATGGTTTAGGTCGTGTCTATTTTTTATTATTTCTTTTCATTAATATTTTTTATAGTAATTAAATAACCTAAAATATTAATGAAAATAACTTATTCCAACGTCTTTGGTGGATTTATTCACAAAATAGTCATCAGGTTTCTTATGAACATTAATCTGCATCTCTATTTTTCTAATAGAGTAACTAAAAACATTGTCCCTTATAAGAAAATGTATATACGTTCAAGAAAAAACCATCACTTTTAATAAAATAATATAAATAATAGTTGATAAAATACAAGAAAGATTTTATTTTTTTAAAAAAAACTATGAGACCCATCGATATGAAACATGAAATGTTTCACACGATTCACAATATTTTTAGGGATTTTTTTTCAAAATAATCCTTAATAAAAATATATTTTTTGTTTTTGTTATTAATATATAATAAAATATTAAATTACCAGTTGAGACAAATCTCTATTAATATGAAAAAACATGTACAACCTGTCACAAGGCCCCCATGAAGTTTCTCATACATTTTTTCTGAGGTCAGTGATGTGTCATCCTATTATTCTATAATATCCCTTCAAAATGTCTTCAATTCTTGAATGAATTTTTCTAGATTCCCTTTGTGTGAAACAGAGTAAGGGGAACCAAATTGAAAAAAACATTTATAAATAACAAAACTCCTTATAAAAATATTAATAATTATACTCAATATTTCCAAATTAGTTTTGAATGAATATTAAATTAATATTACCTATAATAGGTTGTCCAAATATTTATTTTTCCAAGTTGTGGGATTATTCATCCAATATTAATAATTAATGGAAAAACACGCTATCTCTTAAGAAATATACCCAATAATATATAAATAGCTTATAGAAACATCACCAGTAGGCACCTAAAATGCATAAAATAGAAAGGCAGTCAATAATTTTATTAGGTACCATACATATAATTCATTCATGTTTATATATATTTTGTTGTTATATTTATTTATCTAAAAAATACATTAAGTAATTAATAAAATTAATTGTTTTTTGAACATTGACATAGATTCTAGTAATGATAACTCACTAATACCTAATATATTGAAAAGTGACCAATATATCTATCTCTATAGGTTCATTATATGGTAGGATATAAATAACATTATGGGAAAAATAGGCTCACTAGAAATCTATAGTATTAAAAAGTCACTCGGATCCACTGAATTTGATGGTAGTGGTGGTGTTCTATAAGATATTGATCAGGTAAAATCTCAGAATTTTTTTTGCTATAAATAATTATATAATTTAAATGGTTCATAATATATTAAATTTAGAAAAATGGATCACTATATTATATTTATAATAAAGGTAAAAATAGAGAAATATATATATATATATGTATGAAACACTTATATATGATAAATTGTAACATTGTTTTATAAAAAAATTATTCATTCAATTATCTTCATCTTTATTGTATTCATTTTGTATAATATCGATTAAGAAGAGTACATAAATTTCACCCACAATTACAAGTTATATTGAATCATTACATTTTACTTCTATAAATTTATCTCACCTGGTCTATACTGGTGAGCATGTAGGGAATGATTATTTTATCATGGATTCAAAATAAAATATGGAACATTCGTAGATGATTATGTGCATGAAAGTTGGAATATTGTTGTACACTTAAACCATCTAGACTTTTATGATATGGGTGATAAATATCAAGTGGGGGGCCTTGTTTGGTATCTGCATCTTTATTTTGAATAAAAATCGTAGCGACTGGATGGATAGTTTAATTTGATTATACAAATCACATTTCCACAGTATACCACCCCTATAAGTGTAATAAAAAAATGTTTTTGTTTTTGAAGTCTTCTTAATGATAAATTATATGTAACCATAATCCTTGATATTGAATACAATGAAACACTTAACATGAATTATAGTTAATCAATCCAAAAAAAGTCATTTGATATTTTGGCATGATTATCAACATTAATTATCTATAAAAAATAATATATGGTATTAATTTTAACATTGAAATTATAATTAAATTTCAATATTATTAATATGTGTATATAATTAAAAAATAGTTGAACAATTTGAAAATATCCTTATTAACATGTTTTGTTAATTATACCTCATTTTGATATCATCCCCTTAGTTGCCTCATAGTTTGTAGTCACAATTCTTCAATAAATGAATCTAAAATATGACTATTGAGTGGTAAATATCTATGTTCTTGAGAGAACTCCATTTTAGTCAATGTAATATTTTATTCCATTCCAATTTGTCATCCAATAGTTGAAAATATCGATGAGAGGTTTTCATAAAGATAATTAGTGGTGATTTCATCAACACATCCTGTAATGCCCTGACCCCAGAATACACAAGCAGTTTCATTATTTTACTACATTGACATGATTAAAAGGAATAAAATACAAAATGAACAATAAATTTATATGTTTTCAAAGACCATGTTACATACATTATACTCATAGTACATTGGGAAATATAATAAATACAACATGATGCATAAAAAATGAAATAAACAGCATCCTTGAAACTCATCAAAAGGATTCATATTCCTAACATGGGGAAATAAAACATAATAATGGTGAGATAAAGTGCTCGGTAAGTATTAAACGATGAAATAACAATTGAATTACAATAAATAAGGTATAAAAATTATGGAAAGGTAAATAATCCGAAAAACACTTTCCAACAATAATCTGGGAATGAAAATGCATCCATAGAATTGGTAATAGTGAAAATATATTGGAATGTAAAAAATGAGTACTAAATGAAGAAAATGATTATTAAGTGGGTTTAATGTATCTAGATCATGAACCATTGTACCTTTTAGGTGGTTTATGTATGTGGGTATAAACTCATTTGATTATATTTTGGAACCAATCATTGAAGGGGATTTCATCAACTGTTTTGTCTCATGAGACCTGTCGATGCATCAAGGGGCTCTAGAAGGAAATTCATGTCACTGTAATTAAAAATAATTGTTCGTACATGTATTTAATTCAAGAAAAAAAATTTCATAAATATAAGAATTGATTATAGGATACAGATTGATCAATATATTCCCAATTAAAACAATATTCTAAATAAACACTATATGTAAAATAGTAAACTTCTAAGAACATAATCATATAAATTATAAAAAAATATAGATATTTAGTAGAAATATAATGTAAAATTAAAAATTATCTCAAATGGAGAAGTAAATACACCAAATAATAATGATTAGGTGAAATATAACATGTAATTCCTAATGAAATAGAAATTGAGACGAAATCCCTTTCCTTAAATATAGTTTAAATTTTCCTCATTTGCACCTCCAGAACAACAAAACTAAATTTATTAAAATATGTAACCATAATTTAATTATAGTAATTTATATAAATATTTATAAACTATAATCATTTGATTATATTTCTCATTTTCTTTTGATGAAAATCAAGGTGTTTGATATATTCTTTATGTAAAAAATTTAGAGTTTTGAAACAATTTTCTTATTTTATATAAATTTATATTATAAATTAATATAACTAATTACATAAGTATATAATTCATATATTTTTATGTTTATATATTCTAAATAGTTTATAACATCCACCCTTGAGGATGGTTTTATGTATTTACATTGAAATATCACCATAGGTAGTTGACTGATCTTTGATGAGACATTGACAGGATAATGGGAAGAAAGTGTTTTTAAATAGTAGTATGAAACTTATAGTTGGTTTATATCATTTATATATAGTTAAATTTCTACCTAATTTATTTATTTATTTATTTTTTGTGTAATGGTTGGTAGAAAAATAAATAGGAATCATAACTCGAAGGAAAAAATTGGGGTTCAGGAGCATTTGTTTCCTTGGTTTTAATGATTAGTAATATTATTTATAATTTATATTGTTCATGTAATGTGGGTATAATTTTCCAGAACTAAAGTTTTTGATGAACATAAATTTGTGTAAATTCGATTATTTTGGGTGTTTTTATGTCATTACGCACTAGTGTTTTTTAATAAATTAATATTATATAAATATAATGGTTTTATAAAATTAAATAGGATGAAAAAAATATTTCATAATCCATTTCAAGCATAATTTTTTTTCTAACCATACATAATGATAAATTTATGAACAAAAATCCCTCCTCCATGAAGTCTGTAAATCGGCACGTCACTTACTATGATTTCATTTCTAAAATAAAAGACAAAGAGAAAGGAGTATTAGGATGGGTACTAAATTAACATGATACCATTCTTTTATATAGATGATACTATAGTTATCATGATGATTTATAAATATTAGGTGAGGATATTATAGTAAAATATATAACTTGAAAATAATATAAAAGGAAAAGTAAGAGGATTTTACCTATTGAATACTCCTCCTTGAGAACATCCTTAAAGAAAGGGGTTTTGGTCTTTTGGTAAGACCATGATATCCTAGATACGGGGATTAGATATGGATAATTATTTGAGAAGAACATTAAAATGATTCAGGGCTTATAGAAGTGAGGAGAATAGGGGGTGAGGGGTGGGTTTTATAGTGGAGGAGAGGAGTGACTTCTCATTATTTTATTTCTTATTTTATTTTTCTTCTCAGGAAATGAAATAGTGTTGATTATTATGAGTAAATAAATTAATTGATGCATATTAGTTAGAACCAGTTTTGTTTACATCATTCATGACTTAATTAATAGTTTATTTAACATATAATTCTTATATAACTTACATTACTATATTTTACTATTCACAAAATTGAAGTATTTCAGAAAAATCCCAGAAATTTACCCAAACCATTTTTCAATGTGTAAAATACAAAATTGAAAAATAATTTATGAAAAATAATTTATAAATATGAGAAATTTAATTTTTAATTAAAATAATAATTTACCTGAAAAATACAAGGTTTAAATTTATAACTCATTTTATAACACTGAAAAAAATAACTAAGGTCTTACAAAATTATTCTAAAATCATAAGACTACAAAATAATAATTCATGAATACATTTTATGAATTTTTTTCTTTTCTATTTTTATATTAATTATAAAATTTTAAATAAACATTTACATTTTATAAAAATACTAATACTTAATTAATAATTTCTAAAACATTTATTTACTATAATTGTATCATACTTTAATACATAAGAAACCTAGAATTTTTTATACATTCATGGGTGAGGTTACTATTCATTTGGACAATTTACTACTCATAAGAGGCATATTACTATTCATAAGGATAACATTACTATTGAAAAGGTTCAAGTTACTATTACCCAAAAAATTAATTTGATCATATCAAACTTTAAATATCTTACTGATCAAAAACGTGTATATTAGTTTTTCAAAATTATATTCCCAAAAGTTGAAAAATTATGTATAATGTAAAGGTTATAACTATCGTGTTTACAAAATTATAATAATAGAGTTTTGTTTCATAGTGACTATGTGTTCTGTATAATATTATCTATCTAATAAATTGAGAATATTTATGAAGATACATACCATAAATTTTTGGGGTGTTATATTCTTACCTCCTTTATAAATATCATTGTCAAAAAATTTCAGGAATATTTGCCTGTAAAATGATGTGGGTGGTTCTTCATTATATCATCCTTAGGTTTCCACATTTATTCCTAAAATTTATGGTTTCTCCAATAAACTTCTACCAGTCGAGTTGTTCAATTTCTTAATACATTCTCTCTAGTGCTAATAATCTCAATAGGATCTTCCTAGTAAGATAAATATTATTCCTGTTACATTTAGTAATAGGTGAGTATGTGATTTGGGTCTAGAGTGTACCTCTTTAACAGTAGAACATGGAATTCCACGTGGACTTTGGAGAGACATTGTCTTATTTCTAAATGGTAAGATACAACTCCAATTATTTCTTGAATTTCAAATGGTCTGAGGTACGTGAGGCCCAGTTTCCCTTTCTTACCAAACCATAAGACACCCTTTCCTGGAGATAGTTTTAGAAAGATACGATATCTCACATGGAATTACAAATCCTTTCTCCGGTTATCAACATAACTCTTTCTCCTACTTTGGGATACATTAATATGATCCTAAATTATATTTACCTTTTCTGTTCCATCTTTAATAAGTTCTAGGCCTCTATATTTTACTTCACCAATTTCATCCCAACAAGTTGGATTTCATAATCTCTTACCATATAATGCTTTATATGGTGCTATTAAAATACAATAATTTAAACTATTAATGTAGGAAAATTCCACCAAAGGTACGTACTGATCCCACATACCTTGAAAGTCTAGTGAGCATGATCTCATTATGCCTTAAAATGTCTGAATAGATCTTTAATATTGTTTATCCATTTGAGGGTGTCAATAATTACTCATATGAAGCTCAATATCTAAATACTTCTCAAGACACATCCATAATTTTTATGTAAATCGGGGATATCGATCTGACATAATCGATAGAGGTGCACCATGATGTCTTAAAACTTCTTTAATGTAGAGTCTTTCTAGATGATCGAGAGGAAAATACTCCCTTATAGCAAGGAAATGTTCAATTTGGTGAGAATATCAATAATTACCCTTATTGAATCACTAATTCTTGGTGTCCTTGGTAGTTGTGTGATAAATTCCATATCAATATCATCCCACTAACATATAGGAATAGGTATTTGTTGCATAACTACTCTAGTATGTTCTCTCTTAAATATCACTTGTTCCCATACTATATACCTTGACACATAGTCAGCAATTTCCCACTTCATGTTATCTGAAACAAATTACCTCTTGATCTCTATACATCAGAGGGATACTAGGGTGTATAGAGAAATTTGAGATATTAGTATCATCTAATAGTTCCTTTTCTAGCTTAGGTATTGATGGAATATATAATATCTTTCCAAATTTGATAACTCCATCCTGAGATATGAATTCATCAAATATTACATCCCTAATGAATTTAATTTTCTTTCGAAGTTTCCCTTCATCATATTGAGAATTTTTTAACTTCTGCAAAAAAGTTTTTTTAGATATTATTTAATAATGAATGATGTTTCCTCTTCCTTAACAATTCCCATATCATTATTTACTTGATCCATGAACATAGGATCTACTTCAATGCTTATTTGGGCTTGAAGTCAATGATTTATCCTACATAAATAATATGCTACCTTATTTGTCATTTCTGGGTGGTAGTGTATTGAACAATCACAATCTTCGAGTAACTCAATCCATACCCGTGCCTCATATTGAGTCCGTTTTATGTAAAAATGTATTTCAAACTCATAGGATCAATATTTAGCATTTTTAGACCAAATATTAAAACTTCTAACTCAATATCACTAGTTGTATATTTTTTTTCATTTTTACTCATCTACCTTGATGCATAAGGAATAATATTATAATTTTACATAAGGACCAAAATCAGTGCATTCTTTGATGCATCACTATAATACACAAACCCATCATTTACAGAGGGAAGAGTCAAAATTTTATCATTGAATAATCTTCTCTTGAATTCATCAAAAAAAATTATACATTCTTTTCTTCCATACAAACATAACACCTTTACGTTTGATCATGGTTAGAAGGTTATCCATTTAGGAAAAATAACATACGAAATGACAATAGTAACCTTTTAAGATAATAAAACTACATATATCAGTTATTTTCATTGTCATAGGCCGTTCTTGGATCAACTTTGTCTTCGCAGGATCAACTATGTTGGACCCTTTGTGCAATATTAGTTTTCATAATCACAAATCATGCCAATATAAAAAATCCTTTTAATTCATATATTAAGTTATAACTCAATTTAATCATGTCAATGAATATTTTTAATTGAATCAATTATGTCAAATTGTATATTACAATTCAAAAAGTCAAAAAATTAATGAATATTTAGGATTTAATATGTTTATAGGTATATATTTACATGTATTTATGAATATCACTTAATCTAGTAGTGTTCTGTTTATGAAAAAAAAATTAAATTTTTTTCAGAGTTCCTATTACTGATAGTTCAAAAGGATTAACCGTTGAGGACTTACCGATCGAAGAAGTCACTGATCGAAGAAGACACTGATGCTAGACTCACTGATAGAACAAATGACTCTATGATGAATGAGTCACAAATGGATGAAACATCAATGAAATACTCATTGTTGGAGGACACACCAACGAGCGACTCACCGATAGATGACACACTGATGAATGAGTCATTTATGGGTAACAACCCGATAGTTCAAAATGTGTCACTAATGACGACTCACCGATGCTGGATAAAACGATAGTGAAAACAACTCACTGATACCCCAAGTCCCAAATATGGATGCCAAGGACTCACCAATACATGGATTCACCAATGATGATAGACCAAAGAAAACAAACCAATGCGAATGATTCCCCAATACTTATGAATCACTGATAGTCATAAAAACTATCTTTTATTTCTCAATTAAAATTTATATCTAATGGTCATATTTAGAAAAATTAATTTGTATAACATTATTTATTGTTATATAAAGTAATATCAATAGACAGTATGAGGTATAGGCACGTGGGGATATCTTCATGTCTGTTGGACCTCAATGTATAAAATAGTTACAAACAAGATAATTTTAAAGGATGAGAAATGTGTTGAAAAGAAAATATAATAGAGGAACTACAAACTCATGAAAAAATTCGAATATTTCTTAAAAACCCCAAGAACACAAAGCAAAAACATACGAGGACATCAAAAAGACGACCAAAACCTACTGTGCCGACCTAAACATCCTAACAATAAGGAGATGAAATTTTAACACATGGAAGTTAGAGAAAAAAATCTACAATACTCTATTTTGAATCTAACATCTAGAAGAGGACTCAAATATCATTTCCACTACATTAAAAGAGTCCAAATCTTCACTTCATAACACACAAAGATTTCTAAACCGCTCTCTACATCTTATCTTAGTTCTGTTTATTTTCTTACATTTTTTATCAGTGTGTGTATCTGTTTTAAGCTCATACACTTACTATTGTGCATAACTGGAGAATACATGATATCCTCAAACTTTCTATCATCTTTATCCTTTGTATTCCACTTAAAATTGTGAAATAGGTCAAGTGTGACATGTTTGTTGTTTTTCCCATGAATAACTATGGTATAGGTCTAGTGTGACCTGAACTGCCTTGTATTCTATTATGATCCCTGATCCAGGGTGTGAATGAAAATGTTTATTAAATTAAACTGCTTGGTGGCAGGTGATCACCAAGTGGATAAGACTAAGTCTCATATTGAGACTGAACCTCTTGTTTATATCTGTTGTTACTTTTTCCTTTTATTTTTAAGCTGTGTTTATTACTTTTTTCATACAACTAAATTAAACTTTTATAGTTAGTTTAGAAAGTGTTTATAACTATGTTGAACTAGTATGTTAGTTTCAAAAGTTATTTTAATCATCATATTAGTATAGTTGAGAACTAATCAATCTTAAGAGAAATTAATTAAACATTCATGACTTTTATAAATTCACTACAAACTAACATTGATTATATTTTTAATTGGGGGGATTTTTCAAAGAACAGGTTTTAATAGAAATTTTTATAGATAATCAATTCTCCCCCCTCTTGAGTAATATATTCTGACCAACAAACTAAGATTATATCCTTGTAGACAATATTTCCATGAAAAAAAATAATTTGAAACCAAAATTCATAGTTAATAATCTTCCCATATAGATATTTACTCTTAAGAGTATCCAGAACAACCCGCTAGTGGTTATCATAGTACTCATAGAATTTGGAATATATGAAGATATCATCAATAGATACTATAAAAATCATCAATATATTCCTTAACAACTCCGATAATTAGTTACATGAAAAAGGATGGTTCATTATTCAATCCAAATAGAATTACTATAATTTTATAATGTCCATACTTAGTTGGAAATGCCATATTTAGAATATATTACTTCCTCACACACAACTGATGATATCCAGATCTGAGGTCAATCTATGAAAAGTTTTTATATCAATGAAGTTGATCAAATAAATCATAAATTCAAGTCATATGATACATTTTATTTATTTTAATAGAATTTATTTCTCTATGTTCAAATCATAGCCTCATGGATCCATCTTTATTATTGAAAAATAGAATAGGGGATCCCCATGTTGAAACACTAGGAAGAATAAATCCCTTATCACTCAGTTCCTCAAATTGTTTCTTTAGTTCCACTAAATATATAGTTTCTATAATATAGAGAGTCTTTATATAAGTATTTCCCCAAGAATTAAATCAATTGAGAACTCAACCACCTGATGTGAAGGATGTCTAGGTAATTCATCTAGAAATAAATCAATATGTTCTTACAAAATTGGTACATACTCAATCAAAAGATTACTTTCCTCATCCCTAGTTTTTTTTCTCTTCCACCTGAATTTCATTTTTTAGATCCCTTAGAGGTGGATCTAGATAATAATTAGATGAAGAAGTTTATGCTCTAAAGATAAAGGATATCACACATTTCTCACAAATTGTAACTTTATTATTCTTGTAATAATTTTTTTTTCACTATAGATTGAAAGATAGATCATACTGAGGATTATATTAACTTCAATAATAGGTACGATGATATGGTCAGCAACTAAAGTACATTTATGTGTCATGAAGGGTACTGAATGAAATATATTATTTTTAGTAACACTTTCCTTAGGATTTTTGAGTCAAAAATCCTTTATTAAATGAAAATGTGAATATATATTTTTTGGAAGGCTAGAATGATATGAAAGAATGAAATGATCCAAAATCAAATAACGAAATGGTTATTTTGGAGGAAATGATTAATGTACCTACCATCAGATCATTTAGAACTTCCACTTGAGCATTTTTGAATGCAAAAACTTATCCTTTCTCCTATGGCCTTTTCAAGGAATATTTTATTTAACAAATAGGATAATCATTTGCATAGATTTATATATCCCTATAATTGTAACATTTAACATCACTGATTATTCTATTCCCCATGCATTAATTATCTTAGTGTCCCTTTTCTCCACACATCTAACAAACTCTCATGCCTTTCAATCATTTTCTTGGATAATTCTTTAAATAGTTCTTGTGTAATGGGAGTTACTTTATTCCATTACCCTTTATTGGTGATTTATCTTTTCCATGGTTATTATAATACCTCTCCTTATCTTTATTTCCTATGGAAAAATTTTATCTAGAAAATACCCTCTTTATTTTGATTGAACTTAAAACTTTTTCTTCATATTATAAATATGTTTGAGAAGCTATTTCCCTTAGGAGAAATGAATTATATCCTTCAATGAAATGATAAATCTTGTTTTCCAAATCAAGTATCTAATATATAACATAACCATATAGTCTTATGGTGGTAGCCTCATACTCCACAATAATCACTTCTTTCCTTTTCTTTATGCTAAGGAATTTTATCTTTATTTAAATTTTTTTCTCATGAGGGTATTATTTTTTGAAGAATGTTTTATTAAAATATCTCCAATCCATGTATTATTTTTCATATTCCTCCATTGTGTTTTGGAATAATGACCATTACTAATCAACATCTCCCTTGAGACAATATACTACCAATACTAGATTTTCATTTTCATTGTATCCTAAAGATAGAAATATATTTTAAAGGGATTTGATCCAATTCTTAGATACCATTGAATTAGTAGTCCCACTAAAATATTGGTGCTTCTTCCGCATGAAATGGTCCTATATAGGTGTAGTATGGTTATTATTCACAACCAATGTATGTTTTATTGATATTTTCATGATCTACTCACTTATAACACTAATTATGTTGACTTTCTTTGTAGGGAAATTCTTACATTGTCCATGGGTATTGATTCCATTTTTACCATTATGCACAGACACTAAAAAATGGAAAATTGTTAATTAGGTTATAAATCATTTTGAATAATTTCTAACTAGAAAAACATGTAACATAAATTGAAAATTTATACATAGATAATTTCAAAATCACAACCATGATTTCTATTTACTTTTAAACACATGATAATGTTTTGTAAAGAAAATGTGAATTATTTTAGGCATATTATGCATTAGTGTCAATATAGGTGTTATGTATATCCCATTTTCATGTACTGGGTTACCCCCTATCAGACTTGAAATAACTTGTCATAGTTGTTACTCTTAGGTACATCTGTGCCAGAACCACGCCCACTTGTAGTATCTAGATAGAGATGTAGTGCTACGAAGACCCACATAATATATAATTTTCCAAAATTCTATGATATTCATTTATGATTATCCTCAAATTATAGCTTAAGGTTATCCCCTATAAAATATTTTTTATAAATCTAGTTTCAAAGGATTCCGCTAAACATCCTTTGAAACCAACTCTAACACCACAACCATAGAATCCCAAAGACAGTGTATTATTTTTCATAATTGGAATGATTACAAGGAATAAAATCCCAAAGGACAAATTAATTTATCATATTTGTATGATCGAATTATATATATGATACTTTTAGTATATTGGGAAATAAAAAAATACTACATGATACATATAAAAAAGAAATAAACAAAATTCTTAAAACTAATTCAAAGGATTCCTCTTTCTAACCTCAGGAAATGAAACATAATAAGGGTGAGATCAAATGCTCAATAAGGGTTACATGAAGAAATAATATGAAATGTAATGTCAATAAGGCATTGATATTATTTCAAGGTAAATAATCCAAAAAAACACATTCCATCAACAAACTGGTAATGAGAATGAATCCATAGATTTTATCATAGTGAAAATCTCAAGGAAATTAATAAATGAGTACTGAATGAAGAAAATGAGAATTTTGTTGAATTCACGTATCTAGAACATGAACCATTATACAAATTGTATGGTTTATGTCTATGGTTAGAAACCCATATGAATATATTTTGGAAACAAACACGTACAATTTATCGCATACTATTTTATCTCATAAGACCTGTCAATGAAATAAGTGGAAATAGCCAGCCCTGCCCGTCACTGTAAGTCCAAATAATTATTCATACATATATTTAATTCAAGAACAATATGTCTCATAAATATCCATATTGAGTAGAGGATACAAATTCTTCAACATTTCCCCAGTTAAAACAACATTCAAAATAAATATCGTGTGTAAAATTTTACATGACTATGACAGTAATAATATCAATGACACAAGAATATGGAAATTTAAAAGAAATGTAATGTAAAATTAAAAATGATCTAAAATATGGTAATATACACACTACATAAAAATTATTAGGTAAAAAATACCAAGTATGTCACAATGAAATAAAAATTGAGACGAAATCCCTTACCTTAATTCCCTCTTAAATTTTTATCGTTTGCGCCTCCTGAACAAAAAAAATTATATTAATTAAAAGACCTATCCAGAAGTTAATTATAGTCAATTGTATATATATTTATGAATTATAATAATTATATTATATATATTAATTTCCTATGATGAAAATTTAAGTGTTTCATATCACATTTTAGAAAAAAAATTCCAATTTTGTAACACTTTTTCTATTTTATCTACATTTAAATTTTAAATTAATATGATTAATTTTAGAATTAAATAATGCATAATATTATATTATTATATATTTTATATATTTTATAACATCCACCCTGGAAGATGGTTTTATATTTTGACATGGAAATTTCACTATAAGTGGTTCACCAACCAATGACATGACATTGACGGGGGAGTGGGAAGAAGATATTTTAAAATAGTAGTATAATAGTTAAACTAGGTTAAAATAATTAATATATAGTTAAGAAAATTCATAATTAATTAATTTACTGTTTTTTTGTGGAATGGTTTGTGAAAAAAGAAAGAGGAATCATAACCCGAAGGAAAAATAGGGGTTTGAGAGAGTTTGTTTCCTTGGTTTTAATGATCAATTCAATTATTTATAAGTAATAAATTTCATGTCAAATGTTTAGAATTACCCAGAATTGGAATTATTAATGAACATAAAAAATTGTAAATGGTTATATATATCATCTAGATAAATTTTATTGGCATGCATCATTAGATAAACTTTTAAGGATAATTCCTTAGATTATTTTGGGCATTTTTCAATCATTACACTGTACTTTTGTTTAATAAATTAATATTATTAATATATAATGGTTCCAGAACATTAAATAGTATGTAAAAATTATTTCAAAATTTGGTTAAACCATAAAAATGGTTTCAAGACAATCCATGAAGAATAAATTGATGAAGGTAAATACTTCATCCAGGAAGGTTGCAAATCAGCACCTCACAGATGATGATTTCATTTTTAAAATAAAAAAGAGAGAGAGAAAGGAGTTTCATGATGGGTAATACATTAACATGATATCATTAATATATATATATATATATGACACTATAGTTATCATTATCATTTGGACATATTACTTGAGGATAGTATAATAAAAGAAATAACTTGAAAAGAAAATAAAAGGAAAAGGAATAAGATTTTACCTATTGGCTACTGTGCCTTGAGAACCTCCATAATGAAAGGGGTTTTAGAATTTTGGAACAAACATGAGCTCTTGGATGTGAGGGGATACTGTAGAATAGTATTTTGGAATATCTGTGACATTGTTCATGGATTAGAGGAGTGACAAGAACAATGGCTGAGGGGTTGTTTATATAGTGGAGAAGAGGGGTAATTTCTCTTTATTTAATTCATTATCTTACTATTTTTCTAAATACAAGAGATAATGTTGATTCTTGTGACTAAATATAATAATTGGTTCCTATGAGTTTGATTAAATGGTGGTTATATCATTCATGAATCAAAGAATTTTTTATTTAAGAAATAATTTATATATATATTGTAAATTACCGTATTTTACTATTAGAAAAAAATTCTGGTATTTCTGAAAAATCACAATAATATACCAAAACCACTTTTCAATATTTATAATAAATAAACGAACTATTTTTTATAAATATAATTTTTTAAATATGAGATATTTAATCTTCAATTAAAATCACCATTTACTCAAAAAATAAGTATTTTAAATTTATAACTCATTTAATAACACTCAGAAAAATTAACTAAGGACTCCTAAAATTATCATAAAATAATAATGAAAAAAAATATTAATTTATGAAAAAATTATTGAAAGTAAATTGTAATTTTAATCATTATATTAGTTAGAAAATTGTATATAAAAATTTATATTTTATAAAAATACTAATATTTAATTGATAATTTCTAAAACATTTATTTACTATATTTATATCTTAATTTCATATATAAGTTTCCTATATTTAATTTATACATTCATAGGTGAGTTTACTATTCATTTGTCCAATTTAGTATTCTTAAGGGTCATATTAAAATTCCTAAGGGAACCATTAATATTCAAAAGGGTCAAGTTACTATTAACTGAAAAGTTAAGTTGATCTAATCAGACTCTATATATCATACTGATCACAACCGTGTATGTGAATTTTATGAAATTAGATTCATAGAATTGGAATAATTATGTTTAATGTCTAGGTTATGTCTATTTTGCAGAAATAATTGCAATAATAAAGTGTTTTTTTTGTTAAGACTCAAGGTAATTGGAAATATAATCTATCGAATTAATTCAAATTAATTATAAAGAATAATTCCATAATTTTTTGGCGTGTTATAAATCCACCATGATTGTATATAGTAACAATCCCATCCATATACTGAGAATATAAGGTTAGGAACTCTTCAGCTAGGTGACCTTCAAGAATAAATCCGTCTGGGTTTTCTTTATTTGTCAAATATGATTTCAAATGAACTAATAACATTATGAAAAAATTATAATATTATTAAAAAATATATGAAATCATTTTATAAAATTTATTTAATTATTGAAAAGAAAAATAATATCAATATAACTCTGAATTCGATACATCCATCTATAGTGTACTAATCCACTAAGTTTTGATTCTTTATTCACATGACCAATCTAATGAACCATTAATGTGAATAATGAAGGTTGAAATTAAAACAATAAATGAAAAAGTGTCATAAAAATTATCTAATTTATTTTCTCAATATCTAGTAGATTTTTTTTCCGTTAATCTACTCGAAATTTTTTGACAAATCAACTAGAACTTCATTTATGTTTTTAGGTAACTTATTAACGACTTATGTGGGAAACAAACTCTATAAGAATATGTAACACATTAATTTTCAACCCATATAACATTCATTTTTTTAATTTAACACACCTTGAAACATTATTTGAATATCCATCTAGTACTTTTAAATTTATTAATTTGAAAATAAACATATTTTTTCTTGATTTTTCATAGTAAGAATAGAAAAAGTATTCTTTCCATCTAAATTTACCCCAAACAATTAATTATATTCATTAATTAAAAAACATCAATATTATTAATGTGATTCTTTGATTTACCTTACTCAGTAAGAAATGTAAAGAAAACATTATCATATATTTTTTTCTTTGTATGAATTACATAAAGATTATAACATATCAAATTAAAATATAAATAAGGTAATTTGAAAAATATAATCATTTTTATCCACTTTTTCTTCCAGCTACATTAGATATATTAAATCATGCCATTTTACAACCTTATTTAGATGGATTACATTTTCCATTTTCTACAGTGAACTTCATTAATTCTCCCAAGATTTATGAACTAGATAATAAATTATTTGTATTTAATAATTCAATAAATCTATTGGATTATTTTTTTTAACAATAATTTATAAGAAGAATCAGGGAATTAATGTTGACAGAAAGAAAAACATTTTCTACTATGAGGTAATAATTGAGGTTCAAAATCAAAATTAGAAACTAGATAAGTGAAAATAGAACTATTTTTCGAACGAGTTAAGTTTTGTAGTCCAGTAATGTCACTAATATTCCACATTAAAGTAGTATACATTTTTTAATAGTTTTCAAATTGGATAATAAAATATTTTCATGCCATCAACCCATAATTCTCACAATTATTTGATTAGATATTGAAGGTGTACATTAATGTTATTTACATGAATTTTCTATCTCTAAATAATAATCAAAATAATAAAAGAATTATTCTTTACTCTCATCCATTGAGGTATATTATTGGGGATCAATTAATTTTCCAAATTATATAATTTTTACTTATTGTACCAAAAGGTTTAAAACCATCATAATCCGATACCAAATTTACATTCTAGGGATCCAAATATAAATTTAGATATAATTAATCAAACACTTTATATGATGTTTAATCATTAGGATGTCTCATCAAGTCATATTTATTACTATCTTGAGCATGCCACGTCATATCAGTTGTGGTAAAAGACAACATGAATAATATTTTCAAGCACAGTTCCAAGGAATGTAATGAAATAACATTGTGGTAATTTTCTTCCTATGGTTCTTCTAGGTGTTGTATTTATTTGTATTCTCATTGATGTTAATTGATTTTAATGTACTTGTATTAAATATTATGAATTTTTATTTATCAGAGTCATCTCCCATTTAATGCATGGAATCAATAATTCATTATTGTATCATTATATAATCAATTACATGTTTGTTGATGATTTTCTTCCTCTCATATAACGATTTGAGGATGTTAGATTCACTAAATGCATCATTAAACAGCTATAAAATCATGTACATTTCTTTTTTTTTTAAATTTCATAGAGGGACATGATATGAAAAAACCTATGTAGAAAAGGAAACTTAAAATACATAGGACATAATTGACAAAGTTCTTGTATTATATCTTTAACTAATTCATAAAACTCATTTTTGGTCCGTGACATTTTTAGAAATATTAACCTCCTCAAAATAAAATGATCGTTCTATTGATCTATTGAAATCTTTGGCATTGAATCATAAAAATCCAAATTCTTAATTTGTTAATTTTTAAAATGAATTATCCTATGGTGGGTCACTTTTTGTTTAATTTAAAGGATAATAATTATTTTCACTTTCCAAAATATTCACCATTCCAAATCAAAAATAAATATAGAGAAGAAAACTATTTCAATATCAAGTGATCATATAATTTGTTACTATTCAAAAATTAATTGAATTTTCAATCAAGAAATATAAATTTGTTTCTAACATCCACTGATAAAATTTTAATTGAATAATCAAAAATGTCATAAAGAATCATGGACTACTGATGTCTCTTTCAAGTTTGTTTAATCAAAATTTTGTGCATAAATATTTTATTTTCACTAGTCTCCAAATAAATTTATATATAAAAATATAATTGACTAATAAAATTGTTATAATCAATTTTTAACATCACCCAATTTCTTCATTGACTAGGGTAGGATCTTCATTTCATAGAAGAAAAATTTTACAGAAAAATTAATCCATTTGACTTAAAAAATACAAACATAAATGAATATATATTACCCCTCACTATAACAGCGTTAGATGTCATGGACGATGGATAATGATAAAATGAGAGAGAAACTATCACCATGGAGGTTTGGGATGTAATCTTAATGATGTATAACTCCTAAATAATTTAGGAAAATCAAGGAGGGAGAAATGAGTATGGGGTAGTCAAGAAGTTGTTAGGGATTGGAATCCATTAGGGATAATGTTCCTTAAGAAATAAGAACGTACCCACATCACCTTTGGTGAAGACCCATCAGGGAAGGTAGACATGGTCAATATTGAGGGATTAATGGTTGGTGTCAGAGTGGTTTGGTTGTTGTTGATAAGGGAGGGTTTTGGGGGTCAGTTTTTGGCATCAAAAAAGGGTGGTCTGAAGGTTGATGGTCGATATCGATGGAGGGGGAGTCGGTAGGGTGCTAGAGGGGGGGGGGTGGAATAAGAGTGGTGTTGTGGAGAAGGCTCTGATGGTCCGGGAGGGGTGTGATCGTTAGGGGTAAATTAGAATTTTAATATTATTTAGTTGCAGTTTAAATAAAACTATGGGTAAATATAATTATTAGAGGAAGTTTTATAAAATCTCTATATATTTTAAATAATATTAAAATTATTATAATTAGGATTCATTTTTTATAACAACCCCTATGAACCATTTTTTGTAGTGTAGGGATGTTTCCACCATTGGGGGTCGTAGTAATTAAAAAAAGGGTAAGAGGTGAGGCCATTTTAAGTCATTTCCGAGGAGAAGGGGGTTGTTTTAGTTCCATCATTGTGAAGGAGGGGTGTTAGGGTCATGGTGATCAGAGAGGGGAGGGAAATTAATCATTGGGCAGAAGGGGGTTAGGGTCATGGGGAGTGGTGGTGGTGGGGAGGAGTGATCATCATGGGGGGGATCACAGCCAAGGGGATTGGGAGTGGGGGTTGGGGCCATGGGGATTTGGTTTAGGGGGAGGGGGTTGAATTAGTGTATTTTTTAATTATTTAGTGACATTTTAGACATAATTACCACTAAATCCAAAAATATAAAACCTATATCATTGTTTATATTAAACCACTATAATATTGTAAATTATATTTTACGAGATATATTTGGATGATATTTTAATAAATGTTTCAAATAAAAAACCACTAATACCACTTTTTTGCAGTGAAGTTAGTGAGAGAGACATGCCCAATGATTCATATCACTAAAATAGTAGTGGGTGTTGGAAAACATAATTTTAAACATAAAAAACACGTGTAACATAGTTTAGGTTGTGTTGGTATAGAATTCATTCACCATTGTGGTTGATAATGTGGCTAGGTTACCCATTGAGGGAACAAAACTATTTGGCAATCCAATGCCTTATAGATATTTTGGGAGGGAGGATTGATGGCTCAGATAAAGATTTTTCCTCCTAGGTCAGATCTCACCAGAATCCAGACTCATTAATGTCGATCGTCCTAATATATGGTAGTACTGAATGCCGAGATTTCATAATATACTGTACAAGCTAACTTATAGGGTATTCCTAGTAGGATAGGCCCACATGTCCCTGATTCTAGAATGAACAAGCCTTTCCAACCCAGCTTTATGTTGGATCCTCCTATAATTACTTAAACTCCCATCCATATGGAGGGTAGTTGGATAAATAATAATACATGATTCAATGAGGTGAGTTTGAACCATATCCACCTTTGTCTCATGTGACCAATGTGTAGTTGAAGATTTGCATAAACCATATTATATCAAGTCCTTATCTATAAATACACCACTTTACAGCAATAATCCTCCTTAAAAATAATTTTTCCATATCATTTCCCTTCCTATTCTATTTTGAGCCTCTCTTGATGCTCCCCTCATTGGTAAACCCCACAGATGGTGCCTAGTTTCACTATAATCATCCACTACTATGGTTGAAGTCATTAAGTCACATGTTTGATAGAGAGAGAGAGGCAGGGATGGTGGAAGGGAAGATTGGGGATGGGGGGTTTTGACCAATCAATGAAATGAAACTAGCCATGGCTTGTAGTGGGTACCATGACCATGGTGCTCATAGTGAAACATGGGGGATGAGAACAACAATCACACCATAACCAATAACCCACTATCAACATTCCATCACTCCACCATTATTCATCCCACTTGCAAAGAAATGATATCATAATAATAATAAAAATTAGATTATGAATTTTAAATGATTTAAAACAAAATGAATAATAATTAAAGAATAATCATTTAATGAATAATTCAAGAATAATTAAGCTTAAAACAAAAAAAACCCTACGTAAATTCCATGTGGAATGAAATTTGTAGGTTTATTTGATTATCATCATTGAATTCTTATCTAATAACATTCTTTGATGCCATTAAATTTTATCCTTATACAGAAACTATGATGGTTATCTTGGATTTTTGAATGTGGAGAATAATGTGATATAGATAGATAGAAGTATATCCTTAGGTGACATAATCATAACCAATTAACCCCCCATCTAATTTCCACATCATTATTATATTCTATAAATTCACCTAATAATTTTCTCATAAAATCCCCCTCTCCTATATAAATCACTCATTAAGTACACTTTTTAAGAACCCCATTGATCTCTCTAACTTTTCTTTTCAACTATATTAAAATCCATTCCAATAATATCAACTCACATTTACCCAACATCGACACCATTGAAAAAACAACCCACACCTCATTAATAATTTATTAAAATAATTAATAATTAAATTTAAAAATTAATATTAAGAAAATTTCACCACCACTAGATATCTATGGGAACTAGCTACCCCAGAAAATATCCAAATTGTTAACCAAATGAAATCACTATAATGTGATTATAATGAAGGTGGTGGATTTCATATCTGGTGCTCCATTCAGAGTTGTATCCTTTTTTTATAATCACGTGTTTGGTAATATAAATTGAATTAATATTTTATATATAACATTACATTCCTAGGTATTCTAATTTATAATTAAATTAATATTTCTCGACATTAAACTCATAAAATATTATTTGAAATGTTGTGATGTTTTAATGATTTTTTACCACTACCCCAATGACCATTTTAATTGAAGACCTAAAACTTCTTTTTCAAAGGCATGACACCCAAACAAATAAAGTATACCACTCCATATAAAATCCAATATATTCAAACACAACCACATAGTAAAAATTCAAATATAATCCTTAATTAAAAATATATAAATTTTCATGCTCATGAGTTTAGTATTTATTTATTTAATAAATTAGAAATATTCCATAAAAATTTAACAGATCAAAAATTCACCAAAATATGACCTGAGGGTGAGAACTAGATAACATAATTAATGAAATATATAGATTTCTTATAATACCATTCATTATTATGAAATTATTATTTTATCATTTGAGAACCTGGGAAACCAAAAATCAAAATCGGAAAAGTCCCAGCCATGTAAAAATTTAGATAACTATAGTAAAATTGTAATTTATGTATAATTTTTAGATTAATAGGGGTTTAAAATTTCTTAAAATTCTTTTAATAATAATTTATAATTTTTAATGATACAAAGGCCTACTAGTTTACACTTATCGTTTTAATTAAAAATGATAAAAAAAATTACAATAATTTAAAAAAAACATTGAGAACATCATGATAGCCTCTATGAAAAATGTGTTTTGGAGGAAAATTAAATTTTGTTTTGTATATCATTTTTTAGTTGTTAAATATTATAAAAAAAGGGTAAAAATGAAGAAACCTATTGATACTTTAGTAAAATTTTGAGATTGAATGAATTATTTACTAAAGTAAAATCATGACATGAAAAATGTCACTAAAACCTGGTTTCTGATAAAGAAACCTATATAGTGGTGATGTTCACAATGTCATGGTTATGTGGAATATAGTTATTAAATAGATAATATACATTTCAATCATCTTCCATTATAATCTATCATATACCGGTTATTGAATTTTGTAATGAAATTTAAAATCATATTTAATATTTTTTGAAATAATTTGATAGAAAAATGGTTCCTTTATTGTTGAAAAAAATGTTTCGTAGGATTGTAAAATTATAAATTCTTTTGAAAATTTTGAATTATGGATAAAAAGATTTGATATTTGTTTGGAAATTCTGAAGAATACCTGTAGGTCTATATCAAGTGGCGTAATCATTGTAAAACTTTGTGTGGTAATATTCTGATTTGATTAGCATGAAACCCCTTGATATTGGGATATTCTTTTTATTTTCTATTAATATTTAGAATTTGGAATTATAATATACATAAAAAAAATATTCTATATAGATTTATTTACTAAATTTAATAATTTTTTTTTCTTATAGCATAAACTAAATAAATTCAAGCATATAATATTTTTCCAAAGAAAATTTAAGAAAATAATATTTTGGGGATATAAATTTTCTAAAATATATGATATCATTAAATAATGAGAATTATGATTTTTTTCTATATTTTATGAAATTATTCATAAATTATGTGGATAATTAATTTATGATATTTTGATTAAAATTTTAATTAGAAAATAATGTTGAAATATTAGAGAATTATTTATATATTTTCATAAAATTAAATGTAAAAATTTTAGAATATAATATAGAGATATAATTTTAGTTTTAAAGGGTGTGAAATTTGAATATTTCTTCTTGGATCTTTAGTTTAAAGGGAGAGTTATATTTGAGACAAATATTTAACTCAATATTCAATAGAATTATCTCACAATTTATGAAGAATTAAATAAAAACATTTATATATATGTTAACTTTAATTAATGATAAATAAAAAAATACAAATCATTTAAATTTAATTATCATGTATGAAAGGATGCTTCTAGATTGATGAATAATAAATATAGAACCTAATTTTAGTCAAATTTAATATATATAAATGATTTTTTTGGATAATATTACATAAAATAATTGAATTACTTCATCTAAATTATTATTGAAGAATAAAAAACAGGTGGAGAAAGTATTGATGATGTGATAAGGTATTTGTATATATTATGGTTAAGATACAAGGATTGTTCATGGAAGAGTTGAGGAAGAAGGGTGGGTTAATAATTCCATTTTTATGTGAATCTCTATAAATTTATTTAGAGAGAGTTATTATTGAATATGAGTATCATATAATTCCTACCATAGATCATATATTCTATAATAAAGATACTCCATTATATATAGGTATAATATATATAAGATATATTAAGGAAGAGTTCCTTATTAACAATACACTCTTAAACCCTAATGAAACCTAAGAGGGATACTGTAAACAAATGGGATACTTGTATGTTTTGGTAGGATGCCTCAAGATTTCTATGGACGATACCTATTCCAAAGAAGTTTTAATAAAAAAACTGATATATATTGTTCCACACATGGTGATAATAGTGTAAAAACTATATGTTTCTTATATTTTTTATTTATAATCTATACATGGTTGATTTTAATAGGGAATACAAGGATGGATCCAAAATATAACAATTTTACAGATGTTTTTTATGAAAAATCAATAAAATATATCCTATACCCCCTCTCAATGTTTCTTTAAAAGATTAATAGAGAACGTAATTGATTTCTGAGTATTCATGTTACCTCCATTAGAATAAATGAGGGAAGATAAAAAAAATTCATTTTGAAATTAGTTTTTTACTATTTTTATTTTAGTTTCTATGGATAATATTCCATTTCATTTAATGTTTCTATTATAATAAGAAATATGTATTGATTAATACAATGTTACCATATCTCTTGTACATTAATTTTTATGTTCAAGATTCTATAATTTTTGGATTTATCACTCTTAAGAAAGGTGATGTTACAAAACATTCATATAATAAGAGGTTTTTAAAGGATATAAAATCATGGAATTCCATTTATGGTAAAATTATTTTCAATGTAATTTAAAAATATTAATATCGTAAACATTTAAATGTAAATATTGGATAAATTAGAAAGTGTATATAATAGAAATGTGAAAGTAAAAGTCACAATGATAAAAATATCTTGACAAATGTTTGAAAGATCCATGATAAATAATAATGAGATAGTTGATGAGGTCATTTTTTGAAAAAGTGTAATATTTAATAGAGTTAGAGGAGCTAGAAAAATATTAATGCTTAAATTATGGTGAATAATTTTTTAAAAGTAAGAAAAGTTATGTTTTATGTTAAAAATATATTCAGATAGAGACATTATTAATGGGTATTTGATCCACGATGATCTATGTATAACGATCATTATATATGACATATTTAAAACTAAAATTTTGAAGAAAAGTTTCAAGAAATAAAATTAACCAATTATTACATTAAAAAATTTGAAGATGAAATAGAAACATAAAGAGACCCCCCTATATTTTGGGGGAAAATAAGAGAGTAAAGTATTGATAAAATATGAAATATTAGTTAAAATAACACAAAAAATGAATGAAATACAAATGAATATTCCATATTCATTTTTTCAACTCTATAGATATTTCATGTATTTCCTTTGACTATATTATAATGAATAATAGAATTTTTGAAGAATATGATGAGGAGACGTCCATGCTAAGAATGAAAATAAATAATATGAAAATTTATTCAGAATCAAGATGTAACATTTCATTATAATTCATGATAAGAATGTTTTTTTGATGATAATATATCTATGGGTGAAATAGAGAATACATGTATTTTTTTGCGTTGAATAGAAGAAAGATACCACAAATAGTGAGCATGATATGGAACCCTAAAATAATAAAACTAAAAGGAAGAATTATATATGATGTATAGGATAAAGTATAAAATTATAAAATTCATTTATCAAAATTAAAAATAAAGGAGTTGGGTTTGAATCTAAAAAATTATTAAATTTTAAATAATTGTGAATATGATTTTATAGTAAATTAAGTAGACGTTTTTAGGAAAATGATGAATTTTTATGGACATTTAAAGATGAAATAAGTATATGATGATAATAATTCTTCTAAGAAGAATAAAATTATTGAGATAAAACAAAATAATCTTCAATATAAAATCAATCTTATGAAAGTATTGTTTTATATTAATAATGTTAACTTTGAATTACCAAAAGTTTATGGAAAGGGGGATAATACATTTGGTTTGATCGATGAGTGATTGAGAATTAAAATTCATCATTATATGGGAAATAAGTTACATGGAATAATTGTAAATATTTCACTGAAAATAAAATGTCAAATGAAGGAAAAATTTACATATATATATAAATATAAATATAAATATAAATATATATTTTAAATAATGCATGTGAATAATCAAAGACATAATTTTTGTTCTATCATAGAGATATATAAAATAATTCGAATAATTATATTCCATAAAAATAGAATATTTTATTTGAAAAATTTAATGGGGTATTTAAATAAAGATAATAAAAAGGATATGTTTCTTCAAAAGATTTTTTGGATAGATAATTGATTAATTTAAAAAAACTATGAAAATTATTTATACCGGAATTCTAGAAAGAAGAAGAAAGTTTACATCCACTCTTCTCCCCCATTCTATGAAGAATATATCTATAAAGTGTATGTATTAATAATAAAATCTTGATATTTTTGTTTCTTAAAAATAATTTTAGCAGGTGAATAATTATTTTTTCAAATGGATTTTCAATAAAAATTTATTTAAAAATAATTTTTTCTTGGAAATAAGAACATAAATTTTAATGTTTATTATGTAATATATCATTTTTTATAAAACCAATAAGTTTAAAAGAATTATTGGGGGTCTAAAAATAATGAAAAGACCTACTCTGAATTCATAATGGGCTGTAGAGAATATTTCAAGTTTAGAAACATAAATCTGTTTTAGGAATCACAAGGAAGTGTATTGGTTGTGTGATCAAATAGAAAAAATGTTGGTTTGTTGATAAATAATAAAAATTTCATGATTTAAAAATGATGGTAGGTTTTGATATATCAAAAGAAGAGTAAGATATAAAATTGAAATTTCAGTTTATGTTACATAATATAAAAATAGTGAGTTTATGAAGGTTGAATTCATGAGTGAAAAGAATTTAATTTTGGAAAACGAAACCTATAATGAATAAGTGGAAACGAAGTCTTAAATCCAAAGACAAGAAGAAACGTGGATTGATTAGGAAATCTCATCAATTTCTCTCTCATAAAGGATGTTATTTAAAAATATCTTCACCCCAATAGATTCATCTCATATATAATGAACCATGGATTTATCTAATTTTAGGGATGTTCTTTATAAGAATCCAAATATTATACTAATTATATAAATTCAATAGTTTTAAAGTAAATGTTAAATAATATCACTAATTTATTATAAATAATATA
Organism: Viscum album; assembly: GCA_963277665.1. Lineage (NCBI taxonomy): Eukaryota > Viridiplantae > Streptophyta > Magnoliopsida > Santalales > Viscaceae > Viscum > Viscum album. The sequence goes on from OY728140.1 coordinate 2,055,375,588, forward strand.
ATCATGTAGATATAGAGATAATAAATTACTATCTCTTTTTTAGGTGGGTTTGTTAATTTAATAATTAATATCATTTTTATCGAAATTTATAATCAATTTGGGGTAATAAAAAAACTTACTGTTTGGGGAGAACAATGATGATATATGAAAAGAAAATGGGCCATGATTATGAGATATAGATGATATGTTTGTAATTCATCATATAAAATGACTTAGGCACCTAAAAATATGGTTCCCAAGTTTAATGATGATTTAACTTGAGAAGGGGCTAAATTAGTGCTCACTATTATTTTTAATTTTAATATTTTAAATCTCTTTTTATATATAATTAATTATTATAATCACTATAGAATATTGTGGTAAAAATTATATCTATATCTTTTCAATCAACCCCCAAATAATGTATAAATATAAATAAAACATTGGAAACACAATATATGGGTCATATATAAAATTGGAAGACTATATCATTATTTTGAATCATATTACCCTTAATATAGTATTTTAATAAATTAATACATATAATTATAAATAATCTTAGGGGAACCTATGTCCTATGAAACCAATTGATTATAAACCAACTAATATTATTATCTTCCCACATGATGGCTTCAGCGTGAAATGTGAACTATTATAATGAATCCCCACCCTATAATCTCTCTATATTTGATGCTTTCAATAAATAGGGGTTCATATTGATGGGAAGGTAAGATTCAATAATATTATATCTCAGTATTATTGATCATTATCTAATCATAATTATTCATAAATCAATAGTTAAAATATAGCTATAATAGTTCAAGATCAATCCTCTAAATCAACTTCAAATTTTGTTTTCTACTCCTTATACCTAGGTCCTATGATATTAAAATATTCTTATAATCTAGTAGCTCTATTTTGAGTTTGGAACTCAAAGAAAAAGCATAAATTGGTCCAAAAGGAGAAACACTTCCAATTTAAAACATTTTATATAAAGGATTCCTCCAAACTGTAATGAGAGTTTGAACTAAAAGTGAAAAGGGGATCATAGTAGCGCCACTAGAAATGACTAGACAATACTATTCCGTTGTTTCACATAAATAAAAACACACACACTTATTTGTATACATTTATTATTATTTTTTCAATATTTTGTCTATATAAAATTCCATTAACACCTTTTTAAATTTTATACTTATTTTGGGTTATTGTCTCATGTGTGGATGAGCATCCATGAGTCACACCCAATGTAAATCGTACGGAACCCTCTCATCACAACTTTTGTCCCCCAACACCTTACCTTTTATTTTTTACTTTTAGGATTATTTAGTTTCTATCTGTGAACAATATTTTTTGTGATTAAAAAATATAAGGCTTTATGATATGAAAATATAAAAGTGATATTTATAAAAAAAATTACAAATTGAAAAAATGAACCCCTGGTAATCCACTATCAATGTACCCTTTGAAGATTATTATTTATTTATATTTTATTATGAATCATTTGAAAAAATTATATTAATTTATTTATAAATGATTAAAATTTTCTATAAATTAAGGTGATTTTATAAAATTATTTTATAATTTTTTTTGGCATTATTACAAATAATCCATGAGTCATTTGTAAGGTTACAGATAAAAAAATTATTTTTTTATAATTCAATAGTTTAATCATATAATTTTAAATACATGTAAAAAATTAATATTATTTTTAAAATCATAATTTGTATATGATATTATGAAAAAATTAATTTTACTAAATAATTTATATATATATTTTTTAATTTTGATAAATGAAATCTATTAGGTATTTATTTGTTTTTAAATTTTTAAATGAACTATATTTATTAATATTTACAATATATTGTTTATAAATGATGATGATGATTGTCAAATATGGATGAAAACTTAAGTAATAAAATAAATATATAAAAGGATATAATGATTTTTGTAGAATGGTAAAAAATTATTGTTGGTGTAGAAACCATAGGAAATGATAATATGATCATACCATTTAGAATTTTTGTCACACAAAGTCTCAATATTACAGACAAAAAAATATATTTCATGAATAAATGAGAAAAAAATATAAAGAATCACCACTCAAATGTACACATGAATTAAACTTCTTGATATTAGTAAAAAATTGATCAAAGTAACAAATTTATTAACCATTCTTTCCTAATAGTTTTTTATATAAAACAGTGGAAAAAAGGATGTGAAATAAAATAATGGCATACCTATTGTTTAAATATACATTCTCTCAATTCTTCTACACTACAATATTAATATTTTCTATTGAGAATATATTAAAAAATGTTCTACTTTAGTTTATTATTAAGTATCAATTATATATTTACATGATTTTTATGAAGTCATATCTTACTAGTAACATTTTAGTTTAGTCAATTGAATATATACACCATTAAAACTTGTAAAATTATTTGGTGTCATTAGAATGTCTTTTTGGTCTTATTCTATTTTTATTTTATACATATCCAAGTCTCAATCATCCAATATATCTCTAATAGTGTCCTACTGTATATAAATTTGGGGTTTCCCTAAAATGAATGAAAATATCATTAGTAATATTTAAGGTACTCTAATAGTCACAACATAAGTGAATTTATTATTCTTGATCTTCTTATTCTTATTATTCATCATATTATTTATTACCTTATGGATTTTTATATATATAATACTTTAATCATTTCATATAAATTACCTATTTTATATATTGTAGAGTTTTCATATATTTTTCATTAGTTGTCAATAATTCCTTAACATTAGAATGTCTTGAAAATAATCTTACAAGTCCTGTAGGTGTGAAATTAGAATAAAATTTATAATTTATATTATGTAGATCACCTATAAGTTTTAAATTAATGTATTTCTAAATAAAAAACTATATTACATCATTTTATATACCACAAATATCAATTAATATCCACTATATAGTATTTCAATCCTCTCAACCAAGAGTCTCTATGAATCCATCCACATCTCGAAATGATTATGAATTATGTATTCTTATACACATTAAATAAAACTGAAGATATTTCACTACTAAATAATATAACAATAGATTTATATCCATCATCTCTACTTAATTTATATGTCACATCCTCAATTATAAAATAAAATTCATAATATGAGTGGAATATAATTTATTATATACATGGATTTTGATGAAAACAAAAAATCTAATGAAATAATTCTTCTACAAATGAAAAAAATTATTTTTATTTCTTTCATTATTTTTTCCCATTAATCAATTTTATTGGCCCAAAAAAATTTATATTAAATTTTGTATTCATTTATGCATTAATTTTTTGTATAAAATATTAATTAGGGAATATGAAAAACATATCATCTATGTCAAAAATAAAATATATAATCAATATTTCCAAAAAAAATTATGCACAATTTTATGAATTAATTATATTTTATCAAAACGAAATTACATTGGAATCAAATAATATTTAAATTAAGATGGTGTCTTCTTAAGACTATAAACTGTGAGAGTTGTCGTGAGCTCGCTCCCACACTCCCCTTCCGCTCGGCATGGTCTGGATGGCGATGGTCGTCAGTCCGATCCCTCCCCTATCGGCGGGGGAGTGACCCCCTCTTCCTTCTAAGGGGACTCGTTCGCGTTCCTTCTCCCCATTCTCTAACCCTACATTTTTCCACCTTTTTCCTCCGATAGGTCTCTGCCCTAAAGTTCTGATTTTGTTCAATGGATACCCACAACTCTAAATTTCATCTTCCGAGTTCACAGAGGCTTCATCAATACTAGATCTGACGCTGATTTCCCACTTCAAACTCCTTCGTCCTTCGGCGGATCAGTTTTACAGGTTCATTTTTGATTCTTGGAATCTTCAAAACCGAGCTACAGTCGGGCTCCTGGATAATAGGCATATCATGGTTCGTTTTGCTTCGGAGAGTGATTTGATCACTGCCTAGTCCAAAGCCCCCCGAGTATGCAATGAATATCGTTTCTTTCTCTTCCAGTGGTCATATTATTTCCACATGAAGCGTGACTCTCCTTCTATGGCGATTTGGGTTCATCTATTAGAGCTTCCCCTTTCGTTTCAGAATCCGTCGATAATCTGACTGGTAGGTAATTTAATTGGATGTTATCTTTGCTCGGATGAAAGAACCAGTGCAATTTGTCATCCTATTTTGCCCCGCATTTGTGTCAAAGTAGGTGTTTCACTGAAGCCGGTTTATTTCATATGGATTGAAGTAAGAGAAGAGTTTCGTTATAAACAACCAGTAGTTTTTGAATAGTGGGTCGATTTCTGTTCTCAATGTAAGAGGTTGGGTCATCTACCGTCAATGTGTCACCGAGGGTCCGATCGGAGGAAGGTCTTGGTCCCGGAATCAGGCCCTGGTTAGTCCATATTTGACGTTCTGAAGGTTCAGGTCTAGGTGGATGATTCGAGGGACCACTGTATTGGGGTTCTGCATTCGACTCCCTCGGAGGTACCTGCTCAGTCGAGATGTGTTGAAGCTTGAGGGAAGGCTTGCCTTCCGACCTTGAACCCATCAGTTGCAGATGTTTTTGAAAAACTGCATCGTGATCTGGCTGGGGAGAAATTAGAGGGGCAAACCCCGCTTGGTTCAGGAGATATTGAAGGGATGGTGGTTCAGAATGAGTAGATTTCACCAACAGCGTTGGGGAGCTGTAGGAAGGACAACAACATGCTTAAGAAGTGGTTAGAGACTGATAGTAGAAGAACCCCCTCTTATGAAGAAGTTGTTCATTCTGATGGTGTAGCTGCTCAATCCCATAAGCCCTCTGAGGGTATCCCACCTACATGTACTCAAGGGCCGCATGTGCCGAATTGTATCTAGGGGGACAAACTGAATCCAATGAGCAGGCCTGGTTCTTTAAAAAGTGTTTCCAACATTGAAACTGGGAACCGGTTGGATGGATTGGTTGAAGACTCTGCTTCTAAAACTTGGTCCTCTATGATAAAGGAAATGGTACCGACGGAGGATTATCTTTGGTTCTCTTCAAAGAAAGGTAAGAAATCTATTATGGATGCTGATGGGTTTATCCAGCATGTGCAGAATCCACGGAGGCGAAAGGATTACTCCAATTTACCTAGTCCTCCGGTTACATGACTATCAAGTAAAGGCAAGCCCCCTCAAAAGGGGTTGTCTGATGTAGGAGACTTTCCTAAGAGCAAGACCATGTGTCCTGCTAAGCATGAGATGATATCATCCTCTTGTGAGAAGACTACTGAATCTCAGATTGTGTAATCTCCTGTCATTGACCTAAAAAATGATGATATGGAGGATGTGAAGCTCCTCATGCACTCTAATGAAGAAATGCTCGAAGAGTCTTTCTTGATCAACATCTCAAAGGAGGATGCTGACAGAATGTATGAAAGACCGGTGTAGGTCGATACGAGTGACGAACAAGGCTCCTGGATTGGTAAACAGAATCGGATTTTGATCCGAGGCTTCAATGAGGGAAAAACCAGTCTGGGGGACCATGTGAAAACTTGGGATAAGATGGCTCTTTGCTTCAAGGATCTCGTTAAGGACAACCCAGACATGATGGTCACCATTATTTATGGAAAGTCTTCCAAGGAAAAAAACTCAAACTTTTTCAAATTTATATAGAATGGAATGATGATTTCATATGAGGTTTGATTATTATGTACCTGGATGTTTGATGGTTTCCTACATTTCTATAAAAGTGCTTTAAAATAAAAAAATAATGAGTATGTAGTTACTATAAAATGTTCTTTAAACCAATAATATATATTCAAATCTTAGTTTTTCATAATACCTTCTTGATGGAACCATTAAATTTCGTATTCAATTTATACTTTTAGGAAATCCACATTCATATATAACAATAGTACATTTAATATGTAAATAATATAAATTTCCACAACTACTCATACAAATATAAAGTGATCGAAGAAAAATATATTTCTTTATTAAAATAAAGACCCTAAATTTGAAATTATTCTTTGACCACCAATCTTGTATTATATTCTTCAAAGATATTAATTCCACTCACCCATTTGTTAACAATAAAAATATTTAGTTTTGGAACATGATCCCATGTATTATAATTGTATTTAGATTTGATTTTATCACTCATTGTTGTCATCCAGAATTATAAATCTATAATATTTTTTTCTATATTGAAATTAAAAGATTTATCCTCCTTAATTTGAAAATAATATGTAATATTTATCTTAATTTCATATTTTTTAGTTTCATTTAACAAGTATATTATCATTTACTATCTTTAAATGGGCCATGATCAGGGTGTTTCAATATATTTTCAAGAGATATTCACATATCATTTAACTAATCACCCACTTGAAATGGTATTCATTTTAGATACAGTTTCATAATGATTTACGCTTTTTATATTCCTATTATATTATGTAATAAAAATTTAACTATAAATGTTATGTTTATATAATTCAGATTCTATAAATAATTCCCCATTAGTACATTAAAGTATATTAGGAAAATATTCTCATTGGATTTGGAATCCAACATTAATTTTTTATTGTCTTTTCAAAATAAAAATACTACAATTTCAGAATTATATAGATGATAAAATCTTACACAATCATAAATCTTAAATTTAATATGATTCATTATATCATTTAAATCTAGTGATGATTATTTTACTATGTAATAGATGATCTAAAAAACTGCTTCACAAAATTTCATTCCATACTTATTAGTCTTTAACATTTCAATAATTTTTTTTTCAAAAATTTTATTTATTATTTCAAGAAAATTAATTTACGAGGGAATATAATAAAACATGAATAGTCACTTTATGCCTTAAATTTGACTGAGTATATTTTCATGATTATATTAATTATCATTATTGATCCCAAAAAACATGATCCTCCATCTATATTCAACTTATTCTTCTACATAAAGGACTCTAAATACAATCATGTTTTGGATAAAGAAATCATATTCTATATTAACTAATAATAATAAAAATAGTATTCCTTAACCCCATTAGAGATACCGTATCAAATTTCTACACATTTAAATAGATAAAATTACATATCCCAAAATCTTCTTATCATTGAATTACGAAACTTCATGATTTGTTTCTTATAAAAATTTCATCCTCAATTTTTTTAATGAATCCTATTTAAACCCATTTAGAAACTTTAGCTTTGAAAAAAATATTCATTAATTGTAATCTCATATTTCCATGTCTCTAATTCCACTCACCCACTAGTTCCTTCCCCAAGATTGATTATATGAATATTACATAAAAATAATTTTTTGTTTCCTTTATAATGTTGTAAAAGTTCAATTATAACTTCTTTCAAAGTATAACCGTAGGAATACCTTTCATAATCTTCTTGATTTCATTTTCAATAATCTCTTTCCAAATTAAAAATAAAAACGTTTATTATGGAAAATATATTTTATTTATCAATTTTCACTGTTTATATTCATTTTATAGTTCTCTATGGTTTATTATACATCATCAATTTGATGGTAGTAATTCCTATAATTTTTATTGTGTAATTATTTTCCTACAAATTTTTTTTTATTTTCTCCATGAACCAATTACAGTGGAACCCCTCCTTGGATAGTAATAATTATGAGCGTGACCCAACAGAATCCTTCAATTGGCCTTAGGTTGGTGGCTAGCATCGATGTTATGTAACATGTAATATTTTTGGTATTACCCACTTTAATCATAGGGAAAAAATTAAAATCCAAAAATAATAAAATAACCTAGATGAAATAAATGACAATATCTCAAAAAATAAAAAACAACACCATAGATCAAATAAAAGTAGTCATCTCAATGATAATATGATTATGAATATAATTTAATATATTAAAATAAAATATATGGTGAATACCAAGAAAGAAAAACCTGAAGATGGAAAAACTATTACATTAGTGAATCACCACATCATGAGACTGAAAGGTGCAACACACTATAAAAACCCATCTTAAAAATATATAAAAATAATATTTAGATATATGTGGTGGGGATACATGTTTTCATTGTAATATCCTATCTAAAATCTCTCATGTCAATAAAAAACAAATATACTAATGATTTACTGAATTAAAAGTAAAACCCACACATGTCCCAACTAAGTCATCAATAAACCTTTATCACCACAATATGACTCTCCAAATACAAACCTAATATATGAATAATAAATAAAATAATCTAGTAAAGCAGGTTCCCGTATAACCACTTGCTAATTGATATTATCACCATCACATCCCAATTAGATATATCAAATCACCCCCATTCATTCTAATATCCAGATACGCTTGTCTCATACCAAATCCACAAAAAACAACCTTACACCGAATCCAAATACTAGATATTCATACCATAATTAAATTAACAACATTCAAAAACAAGTTACCAAACCCAAATACACCTTATATGAAAACCAGCACCATTTCCATAAAAATGGTGAAAAGAGGGAGACTAGGAGTATTCAACCATATATTACCTCTTTATCATTAATGTTTGGGGTTCACTAGGTGATGTTATTAATATTTTCACGACTTATTATATTCCCCCTTTACTTATTTTATATGAAATGTGCATAATTTGTGTGAAATATTAATGTTTTAATATTAAGTATAATATTTGAGCATTTTTAGAAGTAGTCAAATTGAGTCAGTTTAATGTTTTAATTATAACTATCACTATACTGATCCAAATTGTGTGGTTCTTGTTTTTTAGGATTCTCCTTTCAATATACAACATTTCATTAGAAGGAACCATGATCCAATTCTGCCATTTGAAGGGTCATATGGTCCTCACAAACAAGACCAAAGAATCTGTGAAGAAACTGGACTATTCATGAAGATTGATTTACTGGGCTCAATCTAGAAGTTCAAAAACCTTAACTCTCCACCATAATTCGGGGGACACTACATGTCATCTTGGATAAAAATTTCATGGCCCAAATCCAAGTACAAGGGGCCCAAATGAATCTTTTAAGTCCAGCCCACCATTCTGGCCGAGAATGAAAATCATTATAGTATGCATGACATATCTCCTGATGTAATCATCCAAGCGAGTTGAGATTTTGCAGTGTGAAAGAGGGGATGTAGGCGGCCGACTTTGTTGAATAAACCATTCGGATTTGAAGGCATCTTAATATTCAAAAACCCTTTCACATTATGGACTTCAAAAAGACTGGATTGAAATGGACAGTTTATGTTTGTTTATTAAACCGGCCATAACTTTTTATCCTTACGTCCAAATGACTCCAAATTTTGAGAGTAGTCGGAAAACATTATTGCCTACAACTTTGAAGAAGAAGATTTTTGAAGATTCGGCTGTCTGAATTTCCAAATTGGCGATGCAAGTGGAGGGACAGATTGGGAATGCAAACAGTCCACTCCTTGGGCTATAAATACTCTCTCCTTCTCTCCTTGAGAGGGGTTGGCATTTCAGAAGAGAGGAGATCACATTGGCACGACCAAAGCTTTGCCAAAGGCTTGGGAGGACCTGCCATACTCAAGTTTTCACTTGAGAGACCTTTCCTCCTCTCTTTCTTTTCACTTACTTTTGTGTTCTTCATTTTTGTAATCTTGTAATTCTCTTTCTTTGTAATTATGTTTTAATGCAAGTTACTTCTTCAATATCTCTTATTATCTTCCACCTTCTGTATTTTAATATTAATGTTCTTAAAATAGTTTAAATTCAGTTCAATCCCCTTCCCTTCTTAAGCTTCCTCATTCAATCGAAATTCCATTTTTGATTCTTAAATTATTTCGTGTGTGTGTTCGGCACACTACTCTTATCTTGTCCCTTTCTTTTTCTTCTCTTTATAATTCATCACCATAAACATATATTACCAGATTATTAATCACCCAAATGGCTGAGTAAATCTCTCATTGGGGTGAGTTATAATTTAGGTATGTTAAGTGATTGAGAGCTTCTGCTCGATGAATATTCTTTGAATTAACATTGTGTATGTTGGACTTAACATGTCATGGATTAATGACTTGTTTTGTTTAACATGTGGTTTCCATGGATTATTGGAACCATAAATACACAACCATAAATAAGATCTGATTGATATTATAACCTTAAGTTAAGTTAAGTCTTGTTTTAAAGCCTTAACACTTAAGAATTCTAATCAACATCATCTTGTGACATGGGTGTTAATTTAAATGCAATATAAAGCAAAGCTCGAGGATATCACAAGCTTAACTAACCTAATGATGAACTCACCCTAATCTTTATCAATTTGGTAAATCAAACATCATCCATAAATCATTTCAATTAATCTCTGCAAACAAACCCCCCTAATCAAAATACAATCAACTAAAAACAATCGACTATTACGAAGTACCATCACCGAGGATTCGACCCGAGTGCTGCTATACACATTAGCAGAGCACTGGAACTTTGACCGGTCGATAGGCGACAATCGGCCGTGCGTTTCAAATGGCGCCGTTGCCGGGGATGGTTCTTTAAGTATTCATTAGTTTCTGGTTATTGTAAAAAAAACCCAAAAAAAATACAAAAGTTAAAAAAAAATTGAAAAAAAAAACACAAAGAAAAACCCGTCTTCCTCTTAAAAATCATAAACTGAAAAAAAAATACAAAGAAAAACCCGTCTTCCTCTTTCTTCCAAAATATCTCTGAATGCCCCGTAGCCTTCCAAACAATCCCTCGGATTTGTTTGACCTTGAAATTGAGCGAACACTTCGCCAACTTAGGAGGAACATAAGAGATACTCAAATAATTCAAGAACCAGTCCTCATCCAACCAGTTGAAATTGAAATGGCCAATCCTAGGGAACAAACCCTAAAAGAACTTGCTACCCCTGATATGAATTACCAACCTCTTGGAATTCAATATCCAAACATTGAAGCTGACTTCGAACTCAAATCGGGTTTGATTCATCTTCTCCCTCATTTTCACGGGCTAGCCGGTGAGGATCCACATCTTCACCTTAAAGAGTTCCAAGTAGTATGCTCTACCATGAAGCCTCAAGGGGTTTCTGAAGAACAAATCAAGCTTAGAGCTTTCCCCTTTTCCCTAGCGGATTCTGCCAAGTCTTGGCTCTACTACCTCCCACCTGGTTCCATAAACTCATGGGTTGACATGAAGAGACTTTTCCTTGAGAAGTTCTTTCCCGCTTCCCGAACAGCTTCTATCCGAAAGGAAATAAGCGGTATCCGTCAATTCCCTAATGAATCACTCCATGAGTATTGGGAGAGGTTCAAAAAGCTTGTGGCAACTTGTCCACACCATCAAATCCCTGACCAACTCCTGATCCAATACTTCTATGAGGGGTTATTGGCTATGGAGCGAACTCTCATTGATGCCGCAAGTGGCGGTGCTCTTGTTGACAAAACTCCTGCAGCTGCAAGAGATCTCATAAGTAACATGGCTGCAAACACGCAGCAATTCCATACTCGAGCACATGCTCAAGTGAAACAAGCCCAAGAGAATCAATCCATAGAGCCCAACAAGATGACTGAGTGGATGAGTGAACTTACAGGTCTTGTGCGTCAACTAGCGGTGGCTACCAAAGCCCCAACCTCATCTTCTCCACAGTCACTATTCCCTGGACCTATCAAGAATTGTGGAATCTGCAACTCTCCATCTCATCCAACTGACACATGTCCACAACTTCAAGATGATCCATCTGATTCATCTAGTCCAATGGAGCTCAATGCGGCATATGCTCAGCGAAACTTCAACCCTCAACAATCAGGTCAGTTTGTTAGAAACTTCAACCAACCCCACTCTGAGCCCTTCTCTTCTACCTTTAACCCACCTCTGAGGTATGGTAATCCCATTTCTCATCCTCCGCAGTTCCCTCCTCAAAACCCAAACCAGTTTCAATACAGTCAAGGTGTTGGTAACTTCCAACAACCTTACCCTTTTGTCCCTCAACCCCAAAGGAACAATCCTCCTCCTGGATTCCACTATCCTAACGAGCCTTCCCAATTCCCCACCCAATACAATCGCTTTCCCAAGAACCAAAATCAAGGCCAACCCAATTTGGGACAAGCCTCTTCTTCTAAACAACCATGGGAAAGTGCTGTAGAGGATCTTGCTTCCTTCACCCGTTCTAGCCTCAAGAACATTGAAACCCAAATAGGTCAACTTGCATCCCACCTTAGCCAGCAACAACCATCCAATTCATCCCAACTACCAGCTCAACCATTACCCAACCCTAAGGGTAATGTAAGTGCAATTGCACTTAGATCGGGAAAGCAAATTGCAATGCCCCATGCTGATTTCTCTACCTCCCCTTTCGATGTTGATCTAGAAAATGAAAAGAACAAAAAGCTGGAAAAGGAACTTGAATCCACTCCTTCACCTCCTTCCATTCCTCTAAGGAACCCAATTCCTTTTCCTCAATCCATCTCCAAGCCTAAGAAGTCCTTTGAACCTGATCCTGAAATGCTTGACATGTTTAGACGTGTTGAAGTGAACATCCCCCTCTTAGATGCCATCAAACAAATCCCTAAGTATGCCAAGTTTCTTAAGGAATTGTGCACCCATAAGAGGAAACTTAGGAACATTGAAAATGTTTCAACCCAACAGTCCATTCCCATGAAGTGCAAAGATCCATGGACCTTCACGGTTCCATGTCAAATAGGGAGTTCCAACTTTGATGATGCACTCATAGACCTTGGAGCCTCAATAAATGTCATGCCCAAATCCATTTTCTCCAACCTTGGTCTAGGTCCCTTGCACCCAACGGGTGTTGTCATTCAATTAGCCAATCGAAGCACTACCAGTCCTAAGGGGATAATTGAGGATGTTCTTGTTCGGGTCAATGATCTTATCTTCCCAGCTGATTTCTATGTCCTTGACATGGAAGGTGAGACGACCTCTTCTCGATCTCCCCTAATTCTAGGAAGACCATTCCTCATGACTGCGAGAACCAACATTGATGTCCATTCAGGCATCTTATCCATGGAATTCGGTGACCAACTGGTCAAGTTCAACATTTTCCAAGCCATGCGATACCCATCTGAGGATCACTCTGCATTCTCAATCCATTCTTTTGAGGACACGTCTAAGATTCAATCGAACCCCAATCCACCATGTTCTTCATGTTCTAATGATAAAGGATCTTGTGAAATCTGCACCGTGATTAACAAAGTCATAAATGGTGAAGTTGATGTGGACCTCTCATTCATAGACTCCATCAATCTAGAGGAACTTGAAAACTCTCTTGAATCCCACATCAACTCTGATCTCTACTGCTCCACCTTGGACAGTGTTGAGGAAACTGATCCAAACCCATCTATAATCCCTTCTCCTACTCCTAACTTGTCTAGCTCTCCAATCAAGGCTGAAACTGATCTAAAACCACTTCCTTCACACCTCAAGTATGCATTCCTTTTCCATGATACCTCCTACCCTGTCATTATCTCTGCTTCACTTTCTGAAACTGAGGAGTCCCAACTTGTTCAAGTGTTAGAGGAAAAAAAAATGCCTTAGGTTGGACCCTAGAGGATATTCCAGGAATCAACCCTGCCCTTTGCATGCATCACATCCATTTAGAGGAATCATCCAAACCAATTAGGCAACCTCAAAGAAGACTCAATCCACTTATACTTGAGGTAGTTAGGGAAGAGATTACCAAGCTTCTTCAAGCTGGTATTATCTACCCAATTTCTGATAGTGAATGGGTTAGTCCAATTCAAGTCGTTCCTAAGAAGGGCGGGATAACAGTTGTCACAAATGAACATGGAGAAGTGGTCACAACTCGAGTGAAAAACAAATGGCGTGTGTGCATCGATTATCGCAAATTGAATGCTGAAACACGAAAAGATCACTACCCACTTCCTTTCCTTGACCAAATGCTTGAGAGATTGGCCGGAAAGTCACACTATTGCTTTCTTGATGGTTACACCGGCTACTTCCAAATTCCAATCACACCTCAAGACCAAGAAAAGACCACATTCACTTGCCCCTTTGGAACCTATGCCTATAGGCGAATGCCTTTTGGCCTTTGTAATGCTCCTGCAACATTCCAGCGGTGTATGATGAGTATCTTTTCTGAATTCATTGAGAATTGCATGGAGGTCTTCATGGATGACTTTACCATTTATGGCGAGTCATTTGAATCTTGCTTACATTCACTCTCTTTGGTCCTTCAAAAGTGTGTCAAGTGAAACCTTGTGCTGAATTTTGAAAAATGTCACTTCATGGTTTCAAATGGGATTGTTCTAGGGCACATAATTTCTCAAGAGGGTATCCAAGTTGATCCAGCCAAAATTGAGGTGATCCAATCACTTCCTGAACCCAAATCAGTTCGAGACATTCGGTCCTTCCTTGGTCATGCCGGTTTCTATCGGCGATTCATTCAGAACTTCAGCAAGATTTCCCTCCCACTCACTCATTTACTTTAAAATGATGTCACATTCAATTTTGATGAGGCTTGCAAGAGAGAATTCATTGAACTCAAATCTTCTCTCACATCTGCTCCAATAATCCAACCCCCAGATTGGTCCTTACCATTTGAATTGATGTGTGATGCTTCTGATAGGGCCATTGGGGCTGTTCTTGGTCAAAGAAGAGAAAACATTCCTCATGTCATCTTTTATGCCTCAAAAACATTGGATGAAACTCAATCACACTACACTGTGACTGAAAAAGAACTTTTAGCTGTGGTTTTTGCCTTGGATAAATTCCGGCCCTATCTCTTAGGTGCCAAAATCATCATCTTCACGGACTACTCAGCACTAAAGTTCTTACTTAAGAAAAGTGATTCCAAACCAAGGCTAATAAGATGGATTTTAATGCTCCAAGAGTTTGACCTTGTGATAAAAGATAAACCTGGAAAAGAAAACCCTGTGGCTGACCACCTGAGTAGAATTTCTAATTCTTCTCATTCTGAAATAATTGATCCTGAATTTCCAACTGAACACCTCTCCTCTCTCACTCCAAAGTTACCATGGTATGCCCCAATTGTCAATTACTTGGTTTCCAGTGTTTTCCCTGAATATTTTTCAAAAGAACAAAAAGAAAAGATGAAAAGTGATTCAAAGCATTATTTTTGGGAAGATAATAAACTTTGGAAAACTGGGGCTGACATGGTAATTAGGAGATGTGTTGATGAAACTGAACAATCCTCCATCTTGGAATTCTTCCACTCAATGCCTGGAGGTGGCCACTTTGGACCACAAAGGACTTCTCAAAAGGTCCTAGATTCTGGATTCTTTTGGCCTTCACTCTTCAAGGACTCACACGAGTTCTGTCAATCATGTCCCACTTGC
Organism: Viscum album; assembly: GCA_963277665.1. NCBI lineage: Eukaryota > Viridiplantae > Streptophyta > Magnoliopsida > Santalales > Viscaceae > Viscum > Viscum album. The sequence goes on from OY728140.1 coordinate 2,055,390,825, forward strand.
CAAAAGTTTGGCACAATTTCTAAAAGAAACGAAATGCCTCAAAAGCCATTAATCTTATGTGAGATTTTTGATGTTTGGGGCATCGATTTCATGGGACCTTTTCCCCCTTCCAATGGATTATCCTACATTCTCCTTGCTGTTGACTATGTTTCTAGGTGGGTCGAGGCCAAACCCACTAGGAAAGACGATGCTCAAACTGTGAGTGAGTTCCTCAAAACCCATATCTTCCATCGATTCGGAACACCACGTGCTTTGATAAGTGACTTAGGAACTCATTTCTGTAATAGAACCATGGAGTCACTTTTGAAAAAGAATGGGGTTGTACATAAAACATCCACTACATATCACCCTCAAACAAATGGAATGGCTGAACTTTCTAACAGATAAGTGAAAAGAGTGCTTGAAAGAATTGTTAAGCCCACAAGAAAAGACTGGCCCGATAGACTTGGTGAAGCACTTTGGGCCTATCGAACAGCCTATAAGACACCCATTGGGATGTCTCCATTTAGGCTAGTTTTTGGTAAAGACTGTCATTTACCAGTTGAAATCCAACATAATTCATTTTGGGCTGTCAAAACTTATAATTTTGATTGTGAAAAATCTGGTGAAGAAAGATTGTTGCAGTTGACTGAATTGGAGGAGCTTCGACTCGATTCGTATGAGAACTCCATTCTCTACAAAGAAAAGGCAAAGTCACTCCATGACAAGAACATTCTTCGAAAGGTATTTCATGAAGGTGAAAATGTAATGCTCTTCAATTCTCGATTTCGACTTCACCCAGGTAAGCTTAATTCTCGTTGGGAAGGTCCTTTTGTTATTACTAACGTTTACCCATTTGGTGCAGTGCAAGTCCAAGACCCTTCTTCAAAAAGAACATTCACGGTAAATGGACACCGGTTAAAGCATCACCATGAGAGGTCTCACAATCCAGGAACCACGTCGACTTCCATCGAAACCCCATCCACTTCAATAGAACCACCACTGGATGGAGACCCACCAAATCCAAACCAGGGGGAACCTCTTTCCCTTTAACTCTATCTCTCCTCAATCTCTCTTCCCTCTCTTCTTCTCTCTATTTCTTCTTCTTCCTCTCTCCCTCTCATTTTTTTTACAACATTCTTCCACAACCTTTTTTCTATTTTCTCTTTTGTGTGGATCTGTCATTAAAAATAAAAAAATTTAAAAAAAATAATTAAAAACAAATGAAAATTGAAAAAAAGGGGTGTCATAATTACTCATCATCCAATATTGAAATTCTGTCCAACCATTTTGGGGAGTCAAAAGGCTTGTTTTAAACTCAAATATATTGAATTTTTATCTCAAACTTGGGTAAACAATTTTGTGTCAATAACAAACATTTTGAATGAACAATTTTTGGTGGAAAATGATTCTCCCCTACCGTGAGGAATAACATTAGCCTTCATGCCAAGGTAATCTATGGCCATCTTTTTCATTGTGTGTCTTCACCACTGATTGTGAGTCTTGAGTTTGTGGACCTTCGAGCTGAATTTCCATCTTTTGTGTGCATTAATATGATAGAGGCATTTTCTAAGCCACATGAGAATCAGAATAGCCAAATAGCCTCCCGTTACCCTTACATTGATCCTACTTTTGAAAGCCCCTTTGAGCCTATGAAACCCTTTATTTTGATAGCCACATTACAAGCCTAATACCTTGTCCCACCCAACATCTTCATGGATTTTCATTGTACAATTTATTGAAATTTAAGTGTGGGGGGAATAAACTTCATTTTTGGGCGTACTTTCATTGATTTCCAATGTGTCATCATATGCTTGAGGGCAAGTGATTAGTCACTGAAAGTAGCTAATATTCATTGTTAAGATCTTAATATTAATGTGTTTAAAAGTTCATAAACATCAATTTTAGTCCAATTCAGAAATTGAACTTCATTTCCCATCATTGTGCAATTCATGCTTAAAATGTCAATTTGGGCCCACTCAATAATTTGCTTGTGGAAATTACAATATTCATCATTTTAATTTGAAATTTTGGGATATGATTGATCACTTTGTTTGGAACATTTTATCTTTTAGGTCCGATGGATGAATCCCAAAGGAAGATGGAGAATTTTGCGCCTGAAGGAAGAAACTTGCTGGAAAAAGCATAATGGGCCTAAGGCCCATCAAACAAATGTGGGGCCCAGAAACCAATCCCAATGAAGCTCAAATTTATACAGTAGAAAGATAAAAATATGAGTATCATTTTATTCAACTGTGGCCAGAGCTAATTCGGATGTTTTCATGATGATAAAGGGATCTGAAGTTGAGATTTAAATGGAGGACTCGTCATTAATGCACAGAAATCCGTCCCACCATTTCGACAATAACTTCCAAACGGCTGAGCGAAATTTCCTGAAATTTTTACAGATCATAGAGGACAGATGGATGAAGATATTTCTCTTCTACATCCCCTGCGGATTCGGCCTTCTTCAATTTCGAATTCACACGTCAATGTGGTGGACGAATCTGGACAGTTTTCCGGGTCAAATTCGAAACATCAATTTCCTTTTGATTATTCACCCTCCATTTGACTCTATTAATTGTTGGGGGGTGAATTAATTGTTGGGGGATGTACCTAAGGCTCCTAATATGCCTATATAAGGAGCTATTGGTGAAGGGAATGGGTGTGGAAAATTTTCTTATCATCTTGGATGCTTTGTTTTCATTGTAATGTTTTGTTGTCCATTTGATGTTGTAATCGTTCTTCATTCTCATATAAGTTATTTGAATCACATTAGTTCTCAATAAAAGTTCTTCATTTCATCTTTTTATTTTTTTTTCTTCTTATCACTTTGATACCGTTGCTTTAAGGTGTGAATTCATTCACACCAGCACTTGTGAATTTATTCACACAACGGTGGAGTGATCGTTTCATTGTTTTATTTTTCTTCTCCAATTCTGCTTCTTTAAAGTCGACTTACCGCTTCCATTTATTTAATAGCATAAATGGAGGGCTAAACCCTTATGGGTTGATCCTAGGGAGTTGCATGGGGAAGATTGGATGTTATTTTATGATCTAAAATTCTTTAATCATTTCATTAATTTAAGATTTCCATTTGATGATTAATTTCTTCTTCATCTTCACTAACTTTAACAATAACAAATTTCGAGTGCTAGTACGATCCAATTCCTTGGAGTGATCATTAAATTGATCCTCTAAGTGCATTGGTGATTAGCCTTGGAATTGTGAGGGATTAAATTGGTGAATGATGTTGAGGAATTATATCATTTTGTGGACACGTCTTGAATTAGTGAAACGAACATTATAAGATAATAAATACATCCAATCTAACCCTAGTAACAACTTAGGATCAACTCATCTCCATTAATTGTTTTAGACTAAGTAAGTGTATGTTTTAATTTATTTTCTTTAAATTAATTCAGTAGTTGTTCAAATAAAATCAATCCAAATAGTTGGCCACTCCATAGCCAAATCCTTCCAAAATCAGAGTGTCTCTCGGTTTCTTCTTCGGTCCCTGTGGATTCGACCCCTACCTGTACTACAACGACCGCATACCTGTAGGGTAAATTTGGGCGCAATAAAATTTTGGCGCCGTTGCCGGGGACCCAAGTAAGTTTTCCTAGACACCATCCTTCTATTCTCACCTAACTTCTCTTTTCTCACCTATATTTCTCTTTTCTTTTCCCCTTTCTATTTTCGTGTGCCCAAAAAAATCCAAATCCAAGTTTCATTCAACTCCAATGGAGTATCATCAACAATATCCCTTCACAAACTCAGGATGGAATCAGTTTGAAAATCCACATTGGGAATCACCAACCTTTTTTAATCAACCTTTGAATGAATACCCCATACCTGAAAACATGAATGAAATTTGTAACGATGAAGGTTTAAAAGATCAATTTCCATACCTATCAAGAATGATTGAAAAGATGAATAATGAGGAAGTCCATGATGTCAAAACATCTATCAATACTAATCCTGAAACAATTATTCAAAAATTGTGTGAACAAATGGAAAAAATGAATTCAGAGGTATCAAGTTTTAGACAAGAACTACAAAGCATTGAGACTTATGAAGAACCCATTCCCACTCAGGATGTCCTTTCCACTTCACTTATAGAAGAATCTTGTTTCCCACATAACTCATGTGATTTTAGTAAACAACCCACTTTAAAATCTTGGAATACAGAGTTGGATAATGAAGAAATTTGTTCAGGTAATGTTGAAATTCAAGATAAAGAACATGAAGGAATTGTTAATGAGTATTTAAATCAGGATGAAATTGATTTCATGAATTCACAAGAGGGAAATTATTCTTTAAGGATTGAATGTCCATAATATTACACCAAAAATGATTTTTTAGAATCACCAATCACTGAAAAATTGGGAGAAATACCAAACATTGAGCCCATACACACTCCTGAAATTCAACTAGACACTTTTGGGGATGAATCATATTTTCAAACAGAACCAATTCTTTCTAAAATTTTTGGGGAAGAAACCGAATTTCATTCAAATTGCCAATCTTCATTAGGAAATTGCAATCAACCAAAACTCAAAATCATCACCCTTCATTCCCCAAACAAGAATTACATCATAGGTGATACCCGCGACCATAATTTATTCATTCATTCTTCTCATGAAAGAAATAATGTTAGATTGAACCTTGACGTCTTAGGCAAGACAAAAAATGCAACTAGATCAACCATTTCTGACATTCCTTGTATCTTCAGATTTATTTTAGAACATGGATTTATACAAGGAAACGATTCTAAAAAAACAATCAATATCAATCAAGTTGAAGTGGAGAAATATGGGTTAATTAAAATGCTGAAAGTTGGAATTGGATAAGTTGGGGGGTAAAAGTCGAGCCAACGACGTTAAACAAAAGCGCTGGATGGGAGGCAACCCATGGTTTTCATGTTTTCTAATCATTTTGAATCATTTTATTTTTCATATAATAAATTACCATAAGCTGTTGACCTGTTCTTCTTTTATGAGTAAGGATGGGTATGAAAAGGGAGCACCGTATTCATCCGTGTCACGCGGTGTGATCCCTGAGTAATACCTTACCCAGAAATTTAAAAGAAGACAATGTATCATCAGTTTATTTTATTTATGTTTTTGTAGGTTTAAAAAAAAATTATTATTAGACTCTTGACCTGTTCTTCTTTTATGAGTATGGATGGGTATGAAAGGGGAGCACCGTATTCATCCGTGTCACGCGGTGTGATCCCTGAGTAATACCTTACCCAGAAATTTAAAGAAGACAATGTATCATTAGTTTGATTTAAAAAAAAACATGAAAATGATGGTACTTGGAATTAAATAAATCATTTTGTTGTTTGTTTTGTCTGCTTTGTCCTTCTTTTTATGGTTCAGGAACTATTTTGGGTGATACATGTTCAATCAAGGAGGTGCCTACATCCCCAAAGAGATCAAAGGAGTAATTTGGAGTATCATGAACCTCAACTTTAAAAACCAGGTGAATTTGTTCCATGTTTTTCATTCTCAATTTTATATTTGAACTCCTCTTCTACCCCCTTCTAAGTTTTTTTTCTTTAAACACTGGGGACAGTGTTATTCTAAGTTGGGGGGGGGGGGATAAAAAATGATTTTTATTTTGAATAAGAACATGCATGAAAAAATTCCATTAACCATAAACATGATAAAGACACATTGCAAACTCTAAAATTGGATATCAAATAAATTTTGCATGCCTTGATTCTGATTTTAATGCAAGTTTAAGTTCATGAGCATTGTTTTTGGAAAGTGCGGTTGTCCGATGTGATTTTTCAAAGTTTATATTTTCATCCTCATAATAAAAATGCCACAATGCACGTCTTTTGGATTGTGGGTGTAAATTTGAGTTCTTGGGTCCCTTTCATTATAGCATAGGGTTCTGGGGTCACTTTTACTTTAATTTGAGTATCCAAAAAAAAAAAGACCACATAGAGCAATGTTTTGTCCAAATGCGTGGCGTCCGGCACTTGGGGATCGTGACTCCATAGTTGTCTTGCCCAGAGTTAGGCTTTATATCTCTATTGTAGAGCATGAAATTGACAAAATGCGTGGCGTCCGGCACTTGGGGATCGTGACTCCATAGTTGTCTTGCACAGAGTTAGTCTTTTCATATCTATTGTGGTTAAAAAAGAATAAAAAAAAATTAAAAAAATGGATACTCATCTTAAGGTTTAATGTGATTCCCACCTAGCGCTTCCATTTTTTTCCCCTTGAACAATAAAATGGGCCCCATATCTTTTATGATGCACAACACTTTATAATGCTTAATTGGAATTGGATGAAATGTGGCGATGAATTTGAACAAAGGAATGGGCTTGGGCTTGGGATATGCTTATGGACCTAGCTTGTTTTAAATGATTTTGATGGGTTTTCATAATTTTTTTTGGGTATTAGATATTTGGGTGAGTAATGTGTATTTAAAATGTTTTTGGAAAAGGGGATTTCAATTTCATATTTGTAATTTATTTTGCTCGGGACTAGCAAAACTCAAGTTGGGGGGTGTGATTAGTCACTGAAAGTAGCTAATATTCATTGTTAAGATCTTAATATTAATGTGTTTAAAAGTTCATAAACATCAATTTTAGTCCAATTCAGAAATTGAACTTCATTTCCCATCATTGTGCAATTCATGCTTAAAATGTCAATTTGGGCCCACTCAATAATTTGCTTGTGGAAATTACAATATTCATCATTTTAATTTGAAATTTTGGGATATGATTGATCACTTTGTTTGGAACATTTTATCTTTTAGGTCCGATGGATGAATCCCAAAGGAAGATGGAGAATTTTGCGCCTGAAGGCAGAAACTTGCTGGAAAAAGCATAATGGGCCTAAGGCCCATCAAACAAATGTGGGGCCCAGAAACCAATCCCAATGAAGCTCAAATTTATACAGCAGAAAGATAAAAATATGAGTATCATTTTATTCAACTGTGGCCGGAGCTAATTCGGATGTTTTCATGATGATAAAGGGATCTGAAGTTGAGATTTAAATGGAGGACTCGTCATTAATGCACAGAAATCCGTCCCACCATTTCGACAATAACTTCCAAACGGCTGAGCGAAATTTCCTGAAATTTTTACAGATCATATACGACAGATGGATGAAGATATTTCTCTTCTACATCCCCTGCGGATTCGGCCTTCTTCAATTTCTAATTCACACGTCAATGTGGTGGACGAATCTGGACAGTTTTCCGGGTCAAATTCGAAACATCAATTTCCTTTTGATTATTCACCCTCCATTTGACTCTATTAATTGTTGGGGGGTGAATTAATTGTTGGGGGATGTACCTAAGGCTCCTAATATGCCTATATAAGGAGCTATTGGTGAAGGGAATGGGTGTGGAAAATTTTCTTATCATCTTGGATGCTTTGTTTTCATTGTAATGTTTTGTTGTCCATTTGATGTTGTAATCGTTCTTCATTCTCATATAAGTTATTTGAATCACATTAGTTCTCAATAAAAGTTCTTCATTTCATCTTTTTATTTTTTCTTCTTCTTATCACTTTTATACCGTTGCTTTAAGGTGTGAATTCATTCACACCAGCACTTGTGAATTTATTCACACAACGGTGGAGTGATCGTTTCATTGTTTTATTTTTCTTCTCCAATTCTGCTTCTTTAAAGTCGACTTACCGCTTCCATTTATTTAATAGCATAAATGGAGGGCTAAACCCTTATGGGTTGATCCTAGGGAGTTGCATGGGGAAGATTGAATGTTATTTTATGATCTAAAATTCTTTAATCATTTCATTAATTTAAGATTTCCATTTGATGATTAATTTCTTCTTCATCTTCACTAACTTTAACAATAACAAATTTCGAGTGCTAGTACGATCCAATTCCTTGGAGTGATCATTAAATTGATCCTCTAAGTGCATTGGTGATTAGCCTTGGAATTGTGAGGGATTAAATTGGTGAATGATGTTGAGGAATTATATCATTTTGTGGACACGTCTTGAATTAGTGAAACGAACATTATAAGATAATAAATACATCCAATCTAACCCTAGTAACAACTTAGGATCAACTCATCTCCATTAATTGTTTTAGACTAAGTAAGTGTATGTTTTAATTTATTTTCTTTAAATTAATTCAGTAGTTGTTCAAATAAAATCAATCCAAATAGTTGGCCACTCCATAGCCAAATCCTTCCAAAATCAGAGTGTCTCTCGGTTTCTTCTTCGGTCCCTGTGGATTCGACCCCTACCTGTACTACAACGACCGCATACCTGTAGGGTAAATTTGGGCGCAATCAGCAAGCTTCCATTCAAGTGTGGGGGAGAGGTTGTAATTATGTGATATTTGGGGTGTATATGTGTAATTGTCATTTGTACAAAAGTCATTGAAAAGTGTTCAAAAAAATGAAAAAAAATTATATAAAAAAAATGAAAAAAATAAAAAAAAAGGAATGGGTTGTGTCTTGGGTGGGTCAAAAATCATTCATCATCAACCTTTGTTCGTGTTATAAATTAGTTCCATGTGGAGATCAAGCATGGGTTGGGAGATGAATGTGAGACTTGTTTCAAGCACAACTTTCAAAAAAAAAGCAAAAAAAGAAAAAAAAAGAACACTTGAATCATCTTGTATTGTGTCATTATTGGAAGTCTTCCATGTTGTACATATTCCATCATCTCACCCTATTCCATTTTCTATCTCCCTCACTTTTCATTCATCACACATTCATGCCCTTGTAAATATGTGTTTCTATTTCCTTTCAAATCGAATTTCAAAAACAAATGTGCATTGATTTTTCCATGTTGGTGTTTTTAACCCCTCTTTTCCTTTGGACATTATATACCTACCGTCCCATAGCCACTGAAAAACCCCTTAAAAGACCTCTTGATTCTTGTACACATTAGATTTGGGAATGGAAGCTGAGAGCTCTTACAAACTCTAGATTTTCACTTTTTGTTGGTGAATGAGTGAACCTCCTAAAATACATTTTTATCATCTTGAGAGGAGTAAGTTTTGAGTGCCTACATTTTCCAATTCAAACCTTGAACATGAAAAAATGAATTGTTTCTGATGCATTATTGTGAACCAAATTTGTGATGGAATTCAATATGGATGAGTGAAATATTCTAAACCTCCCCTGATTGGAGAAAACAAAATTTTAATATTTGTTGGTGAGTGAAAATGATTTTGTCGTGTTTTTATATTTGTTGCACATGAGGACACGCACAAATATAAGTGTGGGGGAGTTGATGTTATTAATATTTTCACGACTTATTATATTCCCCCTTTACTTATTTTATATGAAATGTGCATAATTTGTGTGAAATATTAATTTTTTAATATTAAGTATAATATTTGAGCATTTTTAGAAGTAGTCAAATTGAGTCAGTTTAATGTTTTAATTATAACTATCCCTATACTGATCCAAATTGTGTGGTTCTTGTTTTGTAGGATTCTCCTTTCAATATACAACATTTCATTAGAAGGAACCATGATCCAATTCTGCCATTTGAAGGGTCATATGGTCCTCACAAACAAGACCAAAGAATCTGTGAAGAAACTGGACTATTCATGAAGATTGATTTACTGGGATCAATATAGAAGTTCAAAAACCTTAAATCTCCACCATAATTCTGGGGACACTACATGTCATCTTGGATAAAAATTTCATGGCCCAAATCCAAGTACAAGGGGCCCAAATGAATCTTTGAAGTCCAGCCCACCATTCTGGACGAGAATGAAAATCAGTATAGTATTCATGACATATCTCCTGATGTAATCATCCAAGCGATCTGAGATTTTGCAGTGTGAAATAGGGGATGTAGGCGGCCGACTTTGTTGAAGAAACCATTCGGATTTGAAGGAATCTTAATATTCAAAAACCCTTTCACATTATGGACTTCAAAAAGACTGGATTGAAATGGACAGTTTATGTTTGTTTATTCAACCGGCCATAACTTTTTATCCTTACGTCCAAATGACTCAAAATTTTGAGAGTAGTCGGACAACATTATTATCTACAACTTTGAGGAAGAAGATTTTTGAAGATTCGGCTGTCTGAATTGCCAAATTGGCGATGAAAGTGGAGGGACAGATTGGGAATGCAAACAGTCCACTCATTGGGCTATAAATACTCTCTCCTTCTCTCCTTGAGAGGGGTTGGCATTTCAGAAGAGAGGAGATCACATTGGCACGACCAAAGCTTTACCAAAGGCTTGGGAGGACCTTCCATACTCAGGTTTTCACTTGAGAGACCTTTCCTCCTCTCTTTCTTTTCACTTACTTTTGTGTTCTTCATTTTTGTAATCTTGTAATTCTCTTTCTTTGTAATTATGTTTTAATGCAAGTTACTTCTTCAATATCTCTTATTCTCTTCCACATTCTGTATTTTAATATTAATTTTCTTAAAATATTTTAAATTCAGTTCAATCCCCTTCCCTTCTTAAGCTTCCTCATTCAATCGAAATTCCATTTTTGATTCTTAAATTATTTCGTGTGTGTGTTCGGCACACTACTCTTATCTTGTCCCTTTCTTTTTCTTATCTTTATAATTCATCACCATAAACATATATTACCAGATTATTAATCACCCAAATGGCTGAGTAAATCTCTCATTGGGGTGAGTTATAATTTAGGTATGTTAAGTGATTGATAGCTTCTGCTCGATGAATATTCTTTGAATTAACATTGTGTATGTTGGACTTAACATGTCATGGATTAATGACTTGTTTTGTTTAACATGTGGTTTCCATGGATTATTGGAACCATAAATACACAACCATAAATAAGATCTGATTGAGATTATAACCTTAAGTTAAGTTAAGTCTTGGTTTAAAGCCTTAACACTTAAGAATTCTAATCAACATCATCTTGTGACATGGGTGTTAATTTAAATGCAATATAAAGCAAAGCTCGAGGATATCACAAGCTTAACTAACCTAATGATGAACTCACCCCAATCTTTATCAATTTGGTAAATCAAACATCATCCATAAATCATTTCAATTAAGCTCTGCAAACAAACCCCCCTAATCAAAATACAATCAACTAAAAACAATCGACTATTACGAAGTACCATCACCGAGGATTCGACCCGAGTGCTGCTATATACATTAGCAGAGCACCGGAACTTTGACCGGTCGATAGGCGACAACCGGCCGTGCGTTTCACTAGGTACTGAAAATCTCTTATGGGAATCAGTTAGGATATCTGATTAGGGTAATGGTGTTTAAAAAATTTCAATAAAACATAATAATATATATAATAATTCAAAAATTTGATCCCAAATTCAATTTTTTATGGGACACATCCAAACCCATATCCCACAATCCATAGCGTTACTGCTACAAAAATACAACTACTATATATAATCTAAAAACAAAGTCAACACATAAATTATTATTTTTAACTATTGCCTACATCATACTTCCCATTACATAATTATTGAAAAATTCCACATAATTTATCAAAAAACCATTAATTATTCATTAACGTCATTAATTATCTTGATTCACTTTTATTTACCAATTAATACCCATTTTAATCACTATATTAACTTATAAATGAAACCCTTTATCTATCCTTTACGATATTAACATGTATCCCTTCCAATTTATCATCATAATTTAGTTTCTCATTCCACATACATATCCAAGAAATAATTAACCTATTCAATAAAACATCACCATTCGCACTAAAAAACATTCTCATCAATACCACAATACCATATTCTAAAAACATATAAACAACTACCATGGAAAATAATAATATATAAATAATTGAATAAAATGGAAACAGAAAAACATATAGTTATGTTTATTCAACCAGACCATGCTCCTCATTATAATTTACATTTCATGATTAATAAATATTAATATATACTCAATGAAAGATAAATAATTCAAATTCATGAAGAATAACATGTAAATATATTGGGATTCTCTAAACCCCTCTACCAAAAGCATATTATCAAATTACCATGTATTGAAGGGATAAAACTCGGTGAACAAAAATTGATATTTTTACCATAATCATATAATGATTTTATAATATACTATCCTTGAATCAACAAAACAATATCTAGATTCATGAAACACTCTCTATAAGCCCATAAAATGGAATATCACCTTTAGATAATGAGCATTTAATCTCATAAAAATAAATGATAAAATGTATATTAAAGGGAAAAATCACAAAGGAATTTAATCTCTAACTAATAGGATTTCTAGAATAAGAATTTTATGAATGGGTTGGGAATAATAATTAATAACTATTTGAGAATCTTAGGTGGACCAATCAACTCCATGGAAAAATAAATGATATCATGTTTTTTTTTGGTTAGAGATGGTTTAAAAACCACTCTGAATTAAATGTCAACTTCCTAAAAAATCCCAAATTAGTTTTCTTTCCAAATTCACACATTTGATGAAAACCATGTCGAAGCTAATAAACCTTGATATAATTTCCTTGAATCCTATTCAACCATACTATAATACCATTATCTAAACTCAATAAATACATTATTTTAAAAATAATATGATAAAAATAATATATTTTTAAATCACCATAGACATGAACATATATAAATTATACCTTCAAAACATGAAAAAATAGTTTAATATAACAATGTTTTATAGAAGGTATCCATTTTGTGGTTCATACATTGTAGTTTCCAAAAAAAACCACAATAATATTTTTCTATAGTAATGAGTATACACTATGATAAAACACACACACATAATGAAACCAAAAAACCATAATGTATTGAGGACTCCACCTCAGTGTGGATTCATTAAAAAAAATTATATTTTAGATTAAATTCCATGGATCACATCTATAGTCACTGATTCTTCCTCTAATACTTCTGGAATTTATTAACACACAATATAAGAAAAATATTTTAATTATTTTATTATATATTAGATATCCTTTAAATAATTTTTATTCTGGAGAATAATGAAAGCTATAATTAAAAAAAATCTAAAAAAGTAACTAATATACGAGATACCTCTTAAATATAAATAAAAAAATAAATCAGATAAAATATAACATGGAATGAAAAAAACACCAGTTTCTTTATCAAAAAATGGAATCTCATATTTTTTAAAAAGGACCGTGGTTTATAATAATTCTCAGTGTTGAACCAATATTTATAAATTTCAATCACATAAAATTTCCTCTAAATTACGATCCCTCTACCCAATTCGCACCATTCAAATAGTGAAACAACATAAAACATTTTTTTTTGAAATTCTTGAATCACTAATGGTAACCATAAGAATTATTCAACTTACTTAATATTCTTCTCACATTTATCAATGACACCAGAGTCATCATAAAGATTTTTACGAAGCTTTGAAACATAGAAGACATCATGGATTTCATCCACTTCAGGTGGAAGTTCCAACTTATACACCAACTCATAAATATTTTCCACTATCTCAATAGCTCTAATGAATCATGAAAAGATTTTCCATTCTATATAGAAATTATAGTGAACATGATGTGGAAAAACATTCATGAAGGAAATATCTCCAACCAAGATTTCTTAGGGTCGTATGAATTGATACAAAAGTGTATCATAACAATCTTGAATAAATTTTATCTTCTCTTTAATAACATAAAATTTATCTGTCATACTCTATAAAATATCTAGCATACATAATGTGGACTATCAAACATCAATATAGAAAATGAAGATCTATGTAAATACCTAAATAACTCCTCAAATAGTTCCATTCTGATGAATGATTGATAGATATATTTTATGGGAACAATACCAATAGAAAATTCATTCCCCCAAAACCAATAAATTTTAAAACACATGAACCAAAAAATTACTAGAATAACTATATCACTTGATCCTTTTATATATCCATCAAAGGACATAACTCCATTCTATGGAATAACTGAGTGAATAATGATGTAAACACTTCCACACTCGTGAAGTAAAACTTGGATATAAATCCTAGATGATCATCCTAAAAAAACTATGAATCCTTCCAACCAATTCCATAATATTACCATCACATAAATCCTATGAACATGGAATATTTATCCACAAAAAATGTAAAAACCTCCTCAGTAGAATGACAAAAATATCAATAGAATCATATCATTGCATCAGTTGAGAAAAATAAATTTATAATCATTTGATATATTATCTAACTTCTACTCAAGAATATGAATATAATGAAACATATTATCTAAAACTCAATGAGTAACATTAAACCTATAAAAACAAGGAATTGAGATAAAATATTGTCACTAAATTATTCATATTATGAAAATAATGATTTTCCATTGAAAAATGATACATCGTATATATATTAGGATGTAATCCTAGAGATAAGATATGAAACAAAAACAAAACCCCTTCATACATGACACAGAGAAACTGTATCATTATTTGAAAACACCTGATACTCACTATACACTATCTATACATAAAAATAATATTTATAGAATATGTGATCTCTCCATATATCAACTCAATGATATGTTAACTAATATTCATTGACTAGATAAAAATTGGATAGATCAGTACTATCTAAAGTAGGAATATTTCATTGGTAATATTTTCTATATCAATATATAATGTGACAATCTCCTACATCATCCATCACTCATTTCAATTTTTATAAGAAACATCACCATTTGACATTAATTTGATCTGATTTATAACAATATTACCTTATTTAATTAAGAAGTAATTTCCCAGGTTTTTCCTTTTCAAACCCTCAACACTAGGAAACCCCCTCCCTCATGAAGGGATCACACCGAAAAGGCCCTAGACAGGGAAGAAGATGATTCCCGATAAGGTGATAGAGTATCCTTGAGGTTTACGACCTGATAAACGATGGTTTGACACAATAATCCGTCAACATAGGTGGGCCATGCTTCACACCCACCCGGTCAAAGACCAGGTGACCTAAAAAGAAGGGTGGATCCTATTGGATAGGCTATCCATGAAATCATAATCCCAGGATTCGAACCCTGAACTTCCAAAAGAAAGAATGATTTAGTCCACTCACATTCACCACCATGCCCCCTGAAACAGATTTATAACAACATTACCTCCAATTATGATTATTTTATATAAATGTTATAATAATATAAGAACTCCATCAATATCTATATAGAAAAATTCATATTCAATTAAGAGAAGATATAGAATTGGATATTGTGACTAGTGAGTCTACAAAAGAACACTTGGATAAGGTTATTTTTTATGGATTCATGGAAAATTCCACAACATCAATATTGCAGTCATGGGTAGAATAATTATACTCATTGAAAATAAACAATATAAACCTACATAATACCAATTACCTATTATTTGATCAATACCATAAAAACCATATGGGATGTGATGTAATTTAGTTAAAAATTATTCATTCCATCAAAATGCGATTGAAATGAGCCGTTGTCGAATTCTTATTTAGTGTTGAAATAATGAATGATACTAATATATCTTCATAAATAACAAATCATTTCTATTAAATATTTCCAAATATGTCATTGTTGGAGATACGTAAGACATGATCCTCCTATAATATCCTACCAAACCAAGAAATAAATAAACAACTATAATGTTTTTTAGTTAATTACAATAAATAATTACATAAACTTCTGATAAATTAATTTATAAGCACAACATAGTCCTGAACTATTTATGAAAATTTATCTCACATAAATAGAACATGAACTTAGATATATTTTAAAAGAACTGATGTTGTATAAGGATCTAGAATATCATCATATATTTCTCAACATGATCTATTTTTATATCTACAATCATTAAAAGTATTGATGAAAATCTATAATTTGGTCAATTTATCTATGAAAATTCATTCTCAATCACACAATACTTCATTAGAATATTAATATATCTCAATAATGTGAAATGGATGTCACGATTATAAATAAAAAGTTTCAAAGCCTACTCAATATTAAACACCTTATCCTTATTATATAATAAATGTTCCACAGAATAATTATGGATGATTATTAAACTCAATCAAAATTTATACAAACTCAAAATCCTCTATCAGATGGTGGAAATTTTATACTACCGTGACTCCTTAAACATATAAAATAAAAAAATGAAGAAATGATTCTTAATATTACCCCAAATAACTTTTAATGTTTTATAAGAACTGAGGTAGATAATCCACCTTTATCGAGATATTCCACAATATAACCTCACAGTTATAAGAACATAATGATCAATCTCCACGAAAGTATATAAAAAATAAATCTCAATAACCATTAAACACATCTCAATCTCTTGATTATAAAGAGATATTTTATACCATGATAAACACTCTCACTAGAAATCCTATAAATATTTCCTAAAGGAATAATTATATCTTAGATCAACTAAGCTAAACATAGCAAGATAATATCTTTGCACCTTAAAAACATGTACTACACGAGTCTTTAATCATCTATGAATGTCTATAATGGTCAAATCAAATCTATTAACCCATGATATGAAATTAATTTAAGATATTATAATTAAATTCACTTTTATTTACCCAAAAATTATCTAAATTGAAATATATGCACATACAAGGATGATCCATGTAACACACCAAGATCTCTACATTAAAATCCATTTAATATTTATTAAGTATATTTAATATGATATCAGGGTACTCCCAATGGATAAGAGGGGCGTAATATTTCATCTCTATCCTCCTCAACAAACATCACATGATACAACCAATAGGTACAATGTCATTACAAAACTAGCGAAATACTCATTTTTTCATACTCCAAACTCAATCCTAAATGTGAAAACCAACTATAATAATACTATGTGCCAACTGGAGTCAATAAGATTCCCAACTAGGATAATGGTATTGGTTAGAGTTACCCTTAAATAATTAATCCAATAGGATTATAGTTTTTAATAACATCATGTCTATGTAATATGTAATATGGGTGGTATTACTATCTTCAGTCCAAGGAAGGAAATTAAAATCAACTAATGAACAACAAAAACATAGAAAAAATAAAACTAATATCTCAATACTTAAATGTGTAAGTATATAATTTCATGAAATAAAATAAATATCAATGCCCAATACAAAGAAAATAAATCCCAATGAATAGAATATCTTATCTTTTCAAATCACAAAATCATGAGATATTAAGGTCTAACCCATTCAATAGAATTGTTATAAAGAAGCAA
The DNA here is from genome assembly GCA_963277665.1 of Viscum album. Lineage (NCBI taxonomy): Eukaryota > Viridiplantae > Streptophyta > Magnoliopsida > Santalales > Viscaceae > Viscum > Viscum album. The sequence goes on from OY728140.1 coordinate 2,055,407,988, forward strand.
TATACATTGTAAATAGAAGATGGGGTGAATATAAAAGTATAATTAGTGGGTTCCTATATAAAAAATCTAGGGTAAATTGTGAATAATTAAAATATAAAATAAATTGATAAACATGTAAATAGACTCATTTCCCATTCCAATACATTTACAGACCCATCTAACTAAATGTTCTCTCTTCCAATTTACATGAAATATGGTTACAGTAAACCGAAAAATTTAACTACAAAAGTATCTCAAAACCACTTCCCTATTATTCTACTTTTCTTTATGTATTGTTTATCTCATCACTTCACATATCTATATAACATAGTATCATACCAAATACACACCACAACCATATACTGGAACCCTAGAATAAAATACACATACTATAACCTAATTCAATAGACATGTCCACCATGTACCAAAACGACATACCCACACAAAATACACTATATACGACAACCACAACCTCTACCAAGGTATACAGGAAGGTTTATAGAGATGGAGTAGTCACCCATCCATCCCCACTATGTCATTGATGTTTGAGATTCACCCTTCACCCTAAACATTACATAGGAACAAGTTAGGACATCTAATTCAGGTTAATGTGTGTATAAAATTACAGAACAATACAATGATATATTTAATTACATATAAATCCTATAAAAGGGAAATATACTATCATTTCAACTCATTTAACATTTTCCATAATCTATACCACTACCCCTATACAAATACGTCTACCACATAAAACATTAAATAAAATTCAACACTTCAGTCAAAAATTAGTTAACTATTTTACCCATTATCCTCCCATTTTAAAAAATATTTACCAAATCTATATAATTTATCATTATACTATTTAAAAATAAATAAAAGCAGAAATTATTTTAATTCATATTCACATAGCAATTAAATAATAAATTATTATCCAAATTAAAAAACTAGTTTATTACTTACTCTAATCCTTATATTATTAATACATACCCCAATGTATTTAATTTATCAATTTATTCTTTCATTACACAGCCATATCCATGTCATAACCTACACCTATGATATTGCATCACCATTCCCTATACACAATTACTTCAATCATTAAACATAAAAAAATTATCAACACTACTATAAAACTATTATTATAAAGAATACTATTATAATTATATAAACAAAGAAATAAATCTACATAATTATAGATTTGTTACCTATACATCACCACTATGAAATGTTAAATTTAAGTTTTAATATTAATAAATCTCTGAATAAAATCAATGACCACTAAATAATTCAAATTCCATATAAAAAACATATAAATTTTAATATAGTGTCAAAATAACCAAACCTGTCCCGATGCTTCAAACATCACATTAATAAATGATGAATCCCAATGTTTTAACTCTCATTTTCTCAACAATAAATTCACATGAAACATTAATTCACTTGTCTTACATAAATAATATTATATAAAATTACATATACCACTAACCATGATCCCTTATAAACAATTAACTAGTGTTAAGAGGAAGGAACTAGGGAATGTGTACCCATTAATTGCAAGGATTCAAACTCATGAGAATGATGACTCATGTGTCGACCAAAGGAACCAAAAACCACCATTTAAAAGATTATATACCAAAAATGGTATCTATAAGAAGATTTTTATTAATGGGAGGAAACTTATCACTAGAATTTATATTATTAATTTGGGTGGACCCACCTATGGTTGAGAACCATAAACAAAATCATGGTTTGGTTTAGTCATAGATGATTTCAAAACAATGATAACTTAATTTTTAAAATCCAAAATATCTTTATAAACCATGTTTTTTTAACCCCAATTATTGTCCTTGATGTGGTTTCTATTCATCTTTGATATCATAATTTCCAAACTTTACCTCATTATAAGGGAATAACAAATAAATATTAAAAAAATGTCACATTGAATACAATAATAATATAATTATTATTCTATAATGGACAACAAAAACTTAAACAGACCTTCTTATGAACCACGATCATACAATATGATAAAGCTAGAACCATTATGAAACCAGTAGACCACTTCATAGTGAAGTATCTACATTAACATGAATACTTTTAGAACAAATATTTTTTATTAGACTTCAAATATTACTTTAAAATACAATCCTTATTCCTCCAACACTTCCAAAACTCACAAACACCCCAATTATGGAACTTTACTAAAATTATATTCCTTATAATAATAATAAATTAATTTTTGTTAAAACACTCCCTTTGATATTTTATGATACATATATCTCCCAATTCAATTGTTTATTAATTAATGGTTGCCCATTGAGGGTTCCATCCATGGTATATAAAATTAACCATTTTATTCATGAACTATAACAATTATTTGATGATTACAAGTCAATTATAGTATGGTGACTTGATATCTATCCAATATTAGTAGATAATTACTCATTAACTCTATATAATCTATTATACTAACTAATAAAACTAATTAGTAGATATATTAATTATGCTATATCCATCCTCACTAGACTTCTCAATCCCCTTTCACATTTTTCTATTGAGAAACATTATCGAATATCTCATTATACCTCTACTAGTGTATCTCTAACTTTAATTATGTGATATGAACAATACTTAATAACAAGAACACTTCATATTCCCTGATAATAATATTAATCATCCTTCCTACAATTTATGTCATAATTTTCTTTTCACCACCATATAATCATAACTAATAATTTATTTGATTTTAATCAATACGATCCTCCCATGATTATTCTATATTTGATAAATATATTTATAAATACATTGATATTAATATTCCTTATCTATGGAATAGAGTGAAACAAAGTATAATAAAACATATAATTCGTCTAAATGTCAATATTTTCATAATAAATATCTACTTTAATGCTCAATTTATAGGGAATTATATAAATATTTCATCATATGAAACACATATCATTGATTGAAATATTTAAAAAAAATTAATGATAGAATTATGGATTTTTATATATCCATATGATCATATTTAATATTAAATTTTTATAAGAAATATAATGAACTATGGTATCTAATTAATTGATTTTACTGGATATTATATGATGCATGATCTTTCAATGACTTAAGATAATATAAATTTTCTATCAATGAACCAACTACACTGTAAGATATCAAAAAATGTTAAAGATATGGGTTTCATTATTTTTTTATACATATAAAATTTGTATTTTCTTAATTTGTTATTTAATTAAAAAGGTGATAAACTATATCATTTTATGTCATATATCTAATCTTCATTGATAATATATTTATTGATAATTATTCTATGGGCTCATATTTATTTTTTCACATGAAAAAAATATATTTTTCAAATATGTATGATCACCTAAAAAACCCATTCCCATGGATACTTCAAGCCACACCAATCCATATTTTTCATAATGTTTTCCCCATGAAATGTAACAGAACTCATTGTTGAGAGAGCATAATCTCAAATATGAATAAAACCACTATAAAATAGGGAAAGATATCATGGCTATAATATTAACTAATGACCAGATATGGTAAGATCATACAATTTCAAAACATATATTTAAAATATAAATCATACAATATGATAGGTCTTTGTCACACTATGTGATTTAATTTTTTTATATAATTATATTATATGATATTGTATAAAAGGTATTTATAATTTTTTTCCACATACCACAACATGATGGTTTCTGATTTTATCCGATAAATAATTATTTATTTATAGGAAAATAATTTTTTATATACCATGTTACATTAATGTCCTATAATAAATATACATGTAGTTTCAGATATAGTCTTGTGGTGAAATAAACTTATGTGTAACCTATGATAACAATATTTCCTTATTCATATCATTTTTAATGAATGAAACATTCATTTCATTCTAAAATTGTATAATAGTATTCCATAATTCATAAACAGTTTTTATGATATATCTAAAAACTGTACTCATTATTCAATAAGGACAACCGAAATAAACATATAACAATTCAACTATTCATCAATACAATGGAATCTATCAAATCTATACAATAGTATACCATAATTAAAGGGATCCAAAAATGTTTGTTTCATTACAAGTGGTCACAAATTAAATAATGATAAGTTTTCTAATCTTTTATTGAAGAATGAACACAACTTCTTAGTAAGGATCATTTTATGTTTGATTTTTTCTTAAAAATTAGTAAAATTATTCAACTAAATAATCATAAATTTCATAAACACAATAATTCATATTGAAATAAAATTAATTTATATGTGTTAAAAAATAATTAATGATTTTATTCCCAAACTATCACAACTATTTGATCATGTTATCTTGGTTTTGATTCTATGAGACACATTATTCTCTATACATTAAAATTTTCATATCTCTATAACTATAATTATCACGACCCGTCCTCGGGGCCCGTGCCATGACTACCGTAAGCCCACCTTCCATAGGCCAGGGTCTGGTGACTAGCACCAAAGGCGTAAATACCGATAAAAAGGGAAGGAATTGCCTTTATAAAGTAAACAAACACCACAAAGTATGCAAGCTGAGTAAACACTAAGTAAACTGAGTACAAAAGTAAGTGCTGAAAAGTAAGTGGGCCAGAATACAAACCCAACTGAAAGTAAAGTACAATTGAAAGAAAGTACAGCAGCAGAAAAGTAAACCAGCAACTCCGAGTCATCCTCTGGAAATCCCACCTGAAGGGTGGGTACAGATAGTCTCCTCTGCTGCTCGGCTCTAGCCATCCGCTCCGTGTACGTCCCGTCCATGGATCCACCTCTAGGTACCGTCCAACTCCACAAGCAACCACATCGATCAGTGTTTTCCATCGTCTGTATCCAACACAACGTAATGCAGGCATATCCCATGCAAGGGTGAGTATACGCTACTCTATAGAGACCCCAAGACCATGGAAGGTCTCCCAGAATCCATGAAGGATAAATCGCAAAGGAAAGATACAATCACGAAGTAACAACCAACTCTACATAGGTATATGCCCATACATTTACCTAAGTCATCAATTCCAGCTCAACTCCAGCACATGAGCCCAAGTACAACCCAGTCCACACAGGAAAAACATAACCCATTCCACATAGGAATTCACAACTCAATCCACACAGGAAAGCACAACCCAATCCACACAGGATAGCACAACAATCATGTCAATGATAATGATTTCAAGTCAAGAGTCAGCTCACAGAGGTATACACTTCGTAAGATGATAGAGATGATCAGATGTAGCCACTGATTCATCTAAGCTGTCGGACCCACATAGGACATAAGACCAGCTAAGCTATCAGACCCACAAAGGATAAAAGACCAGCTACTCCACCGGACCCACATAGGATACAAGTACAGAGTCAAATACTGCCGGACCCACATAGGATACAAGAACCGTAGTCAAGTACTGCCGAACCCACATAGGATACAAGAACCGTAGTCATCGTCGTCGAACCCACGGAGGATTCTATTATGGTCGTTGTCGCTGCCGAACCCACAGAGGATCTCAGAACAGTCGTCATCGTCGTCGCAATCGCAGCCAGCTCTAGGGTTCCCACACACAGCACGCTCGTTTCCAGGAGGGTCCGCTCCACGATCCAGGGGGTCGATACATCAACTGACATGATGTCCGGAGTTTATGTATCCCAAAGTTCCATCTCAACAAAAGGAACTTAACGAGATAGACAACGCGTCAATCGGACGCCCGGTCTGAGAGTTATTGGCTTTTTCGTCCCAGGGACCCAGTTGGTTTTTAAGCTAAAACCAACCCAACCATACTCCAACTGCATCAAATCATCTAGAAGAGTAAGAAAAAAGAACCTTCTCACTAAGGGAAATCCAACAAAGTTGGCGGCATGTCAATCAGATGTCCAGAGCTCAAGTTATAAGCGTATCCGCTCTGAGAGCCCGGTTGGTTTTGTGTTCAAACCAACCCAGACATACACAATGTTTACTGGAACCCTAAGTGCAATATACCTAAATGACATTCTCGATCCAAGGATCGCTACAAAACTGACGGTGCATCGATCAGAGGTCCATAGCCCATGTTATGGGCGTTTGAACGGATCTATCCAAAAATAGGGGGTTTGGGCCCAGTCTGACCCGACCCAATACCCCCTGGGTCGGCCCGACCTGGGTCTGGGTCTAGCCCGGTGGGCGCGGACCGGACCAGCGGGCGTGGCCCGGCCCGACGCGGGGGTCCGACCCGGCACGGGCGGTCTGGCCCAGTGCAGCGGGTCCGGCCCTGTGCGAGCACCCGCGTGCTGAGCGGATGTGGAATGCGGCGGGGGGGGGGGGGGGGGGGGGCTCGTTTCGAAATGGAGGCTGCACGTGGAGAGGCCTTCTCCTGTCTACCGTCGGGGGTTACAACCCCCGAACTTCCAGAACGGCCGACCATGTTGGCCGACCAGTGTGCCGCCGCGGGACCCCCGCAGGTCCCGACTTCCAAAGCGTCGGCGGCCGGTGGATCCGGACGCCCTCTTCTGCACCGCTGCGGCCTTAGGCCGCGACCCTTGTCCGACCGGAACAACACGATGGCACCGTGGCCCGACTCTGGCAGCGGCTTCCTTCGGCTTCACTGGCGCTACGCGACGACACCACACTCCTTCACCGTGGTTTTCCTCATTCCCGGGCAGTGCTGTTGCACCACGATGCCTCCGTTCCAAACCCCGACGGTGATCAACAACAAAGGGGAGGAGGATCGGCCGCGTTTGTGCAGTCCGACCTCCTCCCGTTAAATTGATAACATGCGGCCAATTAATAATGACGAATGTAAAAAATAATACTTGAATGACGAAAGAATCCATACCTCAAAGAAGTTCACGGAATCCTGCGTCGTGGAAGACGGCATCGCGGGGTGAGGATCTGTATGCTTCGATGGAGAATGTCTGAGGAGGAAGCGACGTCTCCCTTCTTTGACGTGGAGAGAAGATAAAACGGTGTGTCAGCATTCTTTAGGTTCTTCAAGGAGGAAGATGAAGTTCTTCAAAGCGTAGAACTCTCCCTCTCTCAACACAATGAAGAAACCAAAAATAAAATAAGGAATTTTACTTATTTTATTACATTTTCCAACATTTTTAAAAAAAATCATAACCTAAACTCACTTAATTAATTAGTCTTGAATTGTCTAATATTAATGGTGAGTTTAGTTGGAATGAATTAATGTGGAAGAGGGTAGCCACAACATTTAATATATGGGAGGTTTAGAGGGGTTAAAGAATTTGAAAAGGTGGGGGGTCATGTGGGACCCACCTCACTAATATCCTACCAGGAGTTAGGATTTTAGTGGGTCCCACCCCAACTCCCACAAATGGGATTTGACCTCTTATAAGTGAATAATTGTAACACAACTTATTTCACTTAATTCCTAATCCAAATTTTTTACCAACTCTTCAAGAGAAAACACAACTCCAAAAAAGGACTTCTTAATCATTTACTGGCGCTGCAGTTTCATCGGTGCCCTCAGATTTTGATTCTGAGCACCAGTTCAAAAGTTAGAAAAACCCGCTCGTTCGTTCATTGAACGTACCCGAGCAAAACATCAGAAAATGATTCCGGGAACACCGGGCCTCATAATCAGGTGTCGTCAGAAATTGAGTACTCGTAAAATCCCAAAGAATTTAAGAAAAAAAATTTCCTTGAATTTTTTGGGTCTTTACATTACTCCCACCTCAGGGGTTTACGTCCCCGTAAAGATACATCACAAAGTAGGGAAACAAAAGAGGGTACTGAGCACGCATCTGAGACTCCCACTCCCAAGTGCTCTCCTGGAGGTTTTCATGCTACCACCTAATGCGCACTAGAGGGATCGACCGCCCACGTAGGACCCGCTCCTATCGATCCTCGATCTCCACTGGGACCTCCGCAAAAGTCGCCCCGTCATCAATTTCCAGCACCCCATGGTCGATGATATGCGTCGGGTCGTGCACATATCTCCTTAGTTGAGATACGTGGAATACGTCATGCGCCCGGTGCAGCTGAGGTGGTAGAGCCAGGTGATAAGCAACCTCACTTATCCTACTAAGAACCTAGAATGGTCCTATAAAGTGCGGAGATAACTTGCTGCCCCATCCAAATCTCCGTAATCCATGTCGAGGTGAGACCCCCAAGAAAACGTGGTCTCCATCCTTGAACTCTAGCGGTCTCCGCCTCCTGTCTGCAAAAGACTTCTGTCATCTCTGATCTCTCCTCATTTTCTTCTGGATGACCTGGACCTTCTCTATCGTGGCCTGGATCATCTCTGGTCCCACAAGTGCGGACTCCCCAGGGTCTATCCAGCACAGAGGTGATATGCAAGGTCGACCGTACAATGCCTCGTATGGTGCCATCCCGATGGTGGAGTGGTAGCTGTTGCTCTACGCAAACTCCACCAAGGGTAGGTGATCCTCCCAACTACGACCAAAGTCGAGGAAACATGCACAGATCATGTCCTTGAGAGTCTGAATGGTCCTCTCCGTCTAACCATCCATCTGAGGGTGATAGGCGGTGATCAGGCGTAGCTGCGTCCTGAATGCCTCCTGAAACCCCTTCCAAATCCAAGAAGTAAAATGACCATATTGATCAGAGATGATAGATTATGGAACACCATGAAGTCGTACGATCTCTTGAACGTAGATACATCCTAAGCTCTCCACTGATCCCTGCTCCCTGATGGGTAAGAAGTGGGCCGACTTGGTGAGTCAGTCGACGATCACCCAAATAGAGTCATGTCCTCTAGATGTACATGGAAGTCCCATCATGAAATCCATATATATCCCATCCCACTTCCACTCCGGGACCTCCAAGGGCTGTACCAAGCCTGCTAGTACCTGGTGCTCCGCCTTCACCTGCTGGCAGGTGAGGCATTGAGAAACAAACTCTACCACAACATTCTTCATAGCCGGACACTAGTGCTGTCGTCTGAGATCCCGGTACATCTTCACCACTCCTGGATGTACCACTAATAGGGAAGTGTGAAGATCTCTCAACACCTCCTTCTATAAAGCAGCTGGTACCATGGTACGTCCTCTGAAAAGGATGATGTGATATCCTCCTATAGAAAAACCATCAGGTGCATGTCCTGTGGAAATCTGTGCACGTCGCGTCTCACAGTCAACGTCTCCACGTTGTGCCTCTCTAATCTACTGAGGAAGTGGAGATGTGACTATGAGCGATTGAAGGAAGGTTGCCCCATCTCTATCCACGAAGGATATATGCAAATTGGCTAACTGCTCTGTCGCCTCTCCAAGAAGCTGAATGCCCGTCCTCTTTCTGAGAGCATCAGCTACTATGTTCCCCTTCCTAGGAGTATAGACTATCTCAAAGTCATAGTCCTGGAAGAACTCAAGCCATCACCGCTGTCTTAGGTTCAGGTCCTTCTGCGAGAAGATGTACCTGAGACTCTTGTGTTCATAGTAGACTGTAAAGCGCTCATCCATCAGATAGTGCCACCACATCTTAAGGGCGAAGACCACTACTGCTAACTCCAGGTCATGGGTAGCATAGTTCTGCTCATGATTCCTGAACTGTTGTGATCCATAGGTGATCACTACCTGCTCCTGTATTAGGACACACCCGAGTCTGGTCCCTGATTCATTGTAGTAGAATACGAACCCTACTCCCTCCTCTGGTAGCCTCAAGATGGGTGCACTGTTCAATCTCTATCTTAGCTCCTGGAAGCTCTGCTGACATCTACTTGACCTAACGGAGGGTCTCCCCTTCTTCGTCAAAGCTGTAAGCGATGCTGAAACTCTGGAGAAGTCTGGAACAAATCTTCGATAGTACCCAGCCAGACCTAAGAAACTCTGCACCTCCGTCACGCTTATGGGTGGCTCCCTAGCTAGCACTGCCTCGATCTTCGCAGGATCCACTGCAACTCCCGCCTCATAGATGATGTTTCCTAATAAGTGGACCTCACGTTTCTAGAACTGACAGTTCGAGATCTTACCATAAAGATGGTGCTCTCAGAGTGTGTCCAGTACAACCCTCAAATGGTTGGCGTGCTCCTCCTCAGTAGTCGAGTGAATCAATATGTCGTCGATGAAGACTATGACAAATCGATCAAGGTAAGGTTGGAAGATCCTGTTCATTAGGCTTATGAACACTAATGGAGTGTTGGTTATGACGAAATCCATAACTAAGAACTCATAGTGGATATACCAACACCTGAATGTTGTTTTCTGCACATCCTCGTCTCAAACTCTCAGCTGATGATAGCCTGACCTGAGGTCTATCTTCGAGAACCATCATGCTCCCTTGAGCTGGTCGAAGAGGTCTTTGATCCTCAGAAGTGGATACTTGTTCTTCACAGTCACCTGGTTCAGGCGATGGTAATCGAAAAACAGTCACAAGCTCATGTCCGTCTTCTTGGAGAACAAAATCGGGGAAGCCCAGGGTGAAACACTGGGTCGAATGAATCCCTTGCCCTGCAAGTCCTCCAGCTATACTCGTAGCTCTCGAATCTCAGCGGGAGCCATCCAATATACTGGGGTAGATATCGGGGTTTTCCCTGGGTATAGGTTAATATAGAAGTCTACCTCTCTACGAGGAGGTAGTCCTGGAACGTCGTCAGGAAAAACGTCCGCATACTGATCCACCACTACAGGAAAACTCAGACTCCGCACATCAATTGCTACTAGGATGAGGCTATCCAACTGATGAGTGATCGGCTGTCCTCTCCTCTGCTTGAGTCCATCCTGTGCTGTAAAGGCTCCCTTCTCACCGATGAAGGTGAACCTATTCCCATCGGTGTGAACACATTGCACATTGCACCTAATACAGTCGATCTGAGCATAGACTGTAGATAACCAATCCATGCCCAAGATGAAATCATAAGGCCTAGACGCCATTACAAGAAGATCCCAGCCGAAGCTCTCGCCTCCTAGAGTAAGATCACACTGCCATAACCAGTGCATAATCATCGATTCTACTTCCATAGGAGTCCCTAGCCGTAAGGATCGATCCAACGACTCCATCAGAATCTCCGAGCTCTGAACAAGGGCAGTGGCAATGAAAGAATGACTCGCTCCTGTGTCTATAAGAACTTCATAAAGGGTGGAGTAGACACAGGTAGTACCTCGAATCATCTTTGGTGCTCCGTGGTCGTAGGCCTCCACTGCCTGAAGCTGATCTTGTCTCTGTCCGCCAGCTTTCTATGGCGGACCTCCTGGTGGTAGTGGTGGTAGAGCCTCAAAGCGTTGTCCACCACCTACTACTCAGCCAGCTCCTCTGCTTCGTTTGCCTCCTCCCTGCAGACTGCCATGGCCGAACCTCTGCCTCTGCCTGGGAGGTCCCTCCACAGTCTGCTGCTCGTCTGCATGTCGGGTCAGGCAGTCATGAGCCATGTGGCCCTGCCCACCGCACGCATAGCACTTTCTGCTCCTCGGAAGGCTGTCTCTGCACCGTGTTACCCGAACCTCTGAGCCAGTATCCTGAGGTCGTCCGCCCGATGGTTTGGTCCGCTTGGACCCCTATGACATCCGTCGACTACCAGTTGCAGAAGACTCTACTACGTGCCGCCCTAGGGTAGGTATCGATGCTGGTGTAGGCTCAGCAAGAAATCTCTCTACAAAAAGGGTTCGGTCCAGTACTCCTGCCTATATCGGAATGCTAAGGGAGATCATCGAATCCCTAATCTCATGCCTCATTCCCTGCTCGATGGTCCGGGCCTGGAAGAATGGGTCACATACCATGTCTGTGGAGTAGCGTGATAGATCAGTAAATCTCACTGAGTACTAGGCTACTATCATGCTGCCCTGCCGCAGCTGTAGTAGCTCCTGAATGCGCACCGCATGGAGGGTGGCTGGAACGAACTCCGAGCGGAAGAGGCTCTCGAAGTCCATCCAGAGTAAAGATACCTTGTTGTGCACCTGGAGTATCAGGCTCCACCATCTACCTGCTACCACGTGTAGGAGACTCGCTGCAAGGATCACCATGAGGTCAGCTGGTGTCCCCACTAAACTGAAAACTCGTACAATAGCCTGCAGCCAATCCTCAGCCGCCTGAGGGTCTGTCTCCCCATGGAAATTGGGCAGTCTCTGATGCTAATACTCGTGCAGTGAACTAAGGCGACGTGAACTCTCAGCATCTGGGGCTGGTGGCATCGGTGGCTCGGCAGGTAGAGGTATCGTCGGTACCTCCACTATAATAGGGCCCTTTACCGAGGCCTCATCGCTCGGTGGGTTGTCATCTCGCACAAAGCTTGGAACCCTAGTAGGCTGCCATCATGGGGACATCCTGTAAAGAAACAGGTGTTCCACGGTCAATACAGTATACCTGGTGAGCTGACATAAAGTAATAACAAAGAAATTTTTTGAAACACACATGCAATCAATGTTTTCGTGCATTGAGTCGGAAATCAGAAGTCAGGGTCCTGGTGTATGGATACCTTGGCCGCTGCACCAACACTGGACTCCCTGGACTGATATCCACACTCAATACCCTTAACACTATTTCTTCACATAGAAGAAAGATCAGAGTCCTGAGTTTTGCGGTAGAACCGAACTCCTCTGATACCAATTTGTCACGACCCATCCTCGGGGCCCATACCGTGACTAACCCAAGCCCGCCTTCCATAGGCCAGGAGATGGCGACTAGCACCAAAGGCGTAAATCCTGATAAAAAGGGAAGGCATTGCCTTTATAAAGTAAACAAACACCACAGAGTACGCAAGCTGAGTAAACACTAAGTAAACCGAGTACAAAAGTAAGTGCTGGAAAGTAGGTGGGACAGAATACAAACCCCAACTGAAAGTAAAGTACAACTGAAAGAAAGTACATCAGCAGAAAAGTAAAGCAGTAACTCCAAGTCATCCTCTGAAAATCCCACCTGAGGGGTGGGTACAAATAGTCTCCTCTGCTCCTTAGCTCTAGCTGTCTGCTCCGTGTACGTCCCATCCAGTGATCCACATCCAGGTATCGTCCAGCTCCATGAGCTCCCACCTCGATCAGCATTATCTGTCGTCTGCATCCAACAAAATGTAGTGCGGGTATAGCCCATGTAGGGGTGAGTACACGCTACTCAGTAGGGACCCCGAGACCCCCGAAGTCCTCCCAGAATCCACAAAGTATAAACCACAATGGAAAGATACAATCACGAAGTAACAACCAAATCTAATTTGGTATATGCCCATATATATACCTAAGTCATCAATTCCAGCTCATCTCTAGCACAGGAGGCCAAGTACAACCCAGTCCATAGAGGAAAAACATAACCCATTCCACATAGGAATTCACAACTCAATCCACACAGGAAAGCACAACCTAATCCACACAGGATAGCAAAAAAATCATGTCAATGATAATGATTGCAAGTCAAGACTTAGCTCACACAGGTATACATTTCGTAAGATGATAGAGATGATCAGATGTAGCCACTGATTCATCTATGTTGTCAGACCCACATATGATACAAGACCAGCTAAGCTATCAGACCCACAAAGGATACATGGCCAACTACTCTGTCGGACCCACATATGATACAAGTACAGAGTCAAATACTGACGGACCCACATAGGATACAAGAACATTAGTCATCACCGTCGAACCCACGGATGATTCCAGTACGGTCTTCGTCACTGTCGAACCCACGGAGGATCCCAGAACAGTCGTCATCATCGTCGCAATCGCAACCAGCTCTAGGGTTCTCGCAAACAACATGCTCATTTCCAGAAGGGTACGATCCACGAGAGGGGGGGGGGGGGGGGGGGGGGTTGATACATCAACGGACACGAAGTCTGGAGTTGATGTATCCAAAAGTTCCGTCTCGACAAAAGAATCTCAATGCAACAGACGATGCGTCAATCAGACGCCCGATCTGAGAGTTACTGGCTTTTTCGTCCCAGGGGCCCAGTTGGTTTTTAAGCTAAAACCATCCCTCCCATACTACAAATGCATTAAATACTCGATTGTATTAATCCAAAAGAACCATATCACTAAGAGGAATCCAACAAAGTCAAAGACACATCAATCGGACGTCCGGAACTCAAGTTATAAGTGTTTCCGCTCCGAGGGCCTGGTTGGTTTCATGTTCAAACCAACCCGGCCATACCCAAATTTCTCTGAAGCCCTGAGTGTAATGTACCGAAACGACCGACTCAATCCCAGGATCACTACGCAACTGACGGTGTGTCGATCAGAGGTCCATAGCCCATGTTATGGGCGTTTGAATGGATCTGTCCGGAAATAGGGGGTTTTGGCATGTTCCGACCCAGCCCAATACCCCCTAGGTCGGCCCGGTTGGGCGCGGCCCGGCCCGGCTGGCACGGCCCAGCCCGGCTAGTGTGGCCTCGTCCAGTGGGCATAGCCTGGCCCAACCAGGGAGGCCCGGCCCAGCACGGGAGTCCGGACCAACGCGGGCGGTCCGGCCCTACGCGGGCGGTCCGTCTCGGCGCAGGCGGTCCGGCCCGGCGCGACCGGTCCGGCCCTGTGCGGGCACCCGCGCACTGAGCGGATGCAGAAGGAGGGGGGGGGGGGCTTCCCCCTTGTTTTGAAACTACGGACCCCACGTGGAGGGGCCCACCTCTGTCTGCCGCCAGGGATTTCAACCCCCAGACATCGTGAAGGGCCGGCCATGTTGGCCGGCCGTGGTGCTGCCGCGGGACCCCCACAAGTCCCGCCTTCCGAAGCACCGGTGGCCGGTGGAACCGCCCACCCTCCTCTACACCGCCACGGCCTTAGGCCGCGGCCCTTGTTTGAACAGCACAGCGCGACGACTTCATGCCCTTCCGCCACGGCCCGCCCCGGCTGCGACCCTCCATGGTGTTCCAGCGCCACGTGACGGCGCCACGCCCCACCACCGCGGCCAGACTCCGGCCGCGGCTTCCTTCTGCTTCACCGGTGTGGCATGATGGTGCCACGCTCTTTTGCCGCGGTTTCCTCATTCCCGCATGGTGTTGTTTCATCGCGCCACCTCCGTTCCAAACCACGACGGTGATCAACAACAAAGGGGAGGAGGATCGGTCGTGTTTGTGCAGTCCGACCTCCTCCCGTTAAATTGATAACATGCAGACAAATAATAATGACAAACGCAAAAAATAATACTTGAATGACGAAACAATCCCTAACTCGAATAAGTTCGCGGAAGCTTGCATCACGGAAGACGGTGTCGCGGGGTGAGGCTCCGTATGCGTCGATGGAGAACGTCTGAGGAGGAAGTGGCGTCTCCCTACTTTGACACGGAGAGAAGATGGAACGACATGTTGACGTTATTCACATTCTTCAAGGAGGAAGATGAGGTTCTTCAAATCTTAGAACTCTCCCTCTCTCAACAAAACGAAGCAACCAAAAATAAAATAAGGCCTTTGCCTTATTTTATTACCTTTTCCAACATTTTTAAAAAAAATCAAAACCTAAACTCACATAATTAATTAGACGTGAATTGTCTAATATTAATGGTGAGTTTAGTTGGCATGAATTAATGTGGAAGAGGGTAGCCACAACATTTAATATATGGGAGGTTTATAGGGGTTAAAGAATTTGAAAAGGTGGGGGCTCGTGTGGCCCCCGCCTCACTAATATCCTACCAAGAGTTAGGATTTTGGTGGGTCCCACACCAACTCCCACACATGCGATTTAACCTCTTATAAGTGAAAAATTGTAACACAACTTATTTCACTTAATTCTTAATCCACAATTTTTAACAACTCTTCACGAGAAAACAAAACTCCAGAAAAGGTCTTCTTAAGAAATTACCGGCACTACGATTTCATCGGTGCCCTCAGATTTAGATTCCGAAAACTCATTCAAAAGTTAGAAAAACCCGCTTGTTCGTTCACTGAACGTACCCGAGTTAAACATCAGAGAATTATTTCGGGCACACTGGGCCTCAAAATCAGGTGCCGTCAGAAACTGCATACTCGTAAAATTCCAAAGAATTTAAGAAAAAAAATTTCTTGAAATTTATGGGTCTTTACAGTAATAATTCCAAATGAAGAACATGTTTATTTAATAGGTTAATCTACATTTAACACTCCCAAATCCTTATGCCCAACCATCCTCTAACCTAATATTACAAAAGAATATAATTGTCATCCATGATTAGAAACAACATATCTTTGATAGATTGTCATTCTTTTAATGGGGAACTAGTTTCAAACATATACCACCCCATTGCTAGTGTCACGACCTGTCCGTGGGGCCCGTGTCGTGACTACCCCAAGACTGCCTTCCATAGGCCAGGGGCTGGCGACTAGCACCAATGGTGTAAATCCCGATAACAGGGGAGGCATTGCCTATATAAAAGTAAACAAATCACCACAGAGTACAAGCGGAAGTAATACACTAAAAACAAAAGGAAGTGCTGAAAAGTAAATGGGCCATAATACAAAACCAATCGAAAGTAAAGCTACAACTGAACAAAAGTACAACAGAAAAGGCAAGCAGCTGGAAGAATAGAAGCAGCTCCTAGGTCTTCCACCACGGATCCTACCTGAAGGGTAGGTACAGATAGCGCAGCTCCTGGATCGTCCACCATGGATCCTACCTGAAGGGTAGGTAAAGATAGCGCAGCTCCTGGATCGTCCACCACAGATCTTACCTGAAGGGTAGGTACAGATAGCCTCCACAACGCTCTCGCCCGTGAACCTCCTCCGAGTATCATCACGTCGTGAAGTCCACCTCCGGATACCGACTCGTCATGAGATCCACCTCCAGGTACCGTCCAGTCCTCGAACACTCGGCCTCGGTCAGCATTGCCTGTCGTCTGCAACCAACACAACGAGTGCGGGCACAGCCCATGCAGGGTGAGTATAACGATACTCAGTAGGAACTCCGAGACCCTCAAGGTCTCACTAAATCCAACAAGGATAACCACAAAGAAAGATCTCAACATATAACCTCTACTTAGGTATATGCCCATACATATACCTAAGTAATCAAGTAACCCATCTCAATCACGAGGAAACACAAAGATTATGAAATCAATGGATAACCACTACCCAGGTACATGCCCATACATATTCCTAAGTTATCAAGTGACCCATCTCAATCATGAGGTAAACACAAAGGTCATAGACTCAGCTCAAACCAGGATTTTCATTATCGAAACTGTAACTGCTGAAGAGCCCCGTCTCTGGCGAGTATTGTGATCCTGTCACGACTCCGAGGTACTACTCACTAACCTAAGACTGCTGAGTTACTCCTCCTGTCGAGTACCGCGGGCCAGCCACCCAAACACAGTAGTGCTTCCCGCCAGTGTTTTCCACCCAAACACAGTAGTGCACCCCCCCTAATAGCATGTAGAGGTACTCCTTCTGTCGAGTACCGCGGGTCTACCACCCAAACACAGTAGTGCTCCCCGCCGTGGGTCCGCCACCCAAACACAGTAGTTCTCCCCACTGGGCTATACAAGTCACCCTGACTCGAGTCGGACAAGCAGTCTTTAGGTCTCAGCCAGCTACACGGTCTCCGTAGTCCGTACGCCTGTCTTCCGGAGGGTCCTCTCCATGAGCTACAGGTCGATACTCCAAGTATCACAAAGTCCCACGAAGAAGTATCTCAAAGGAACATCTCGTCATAGGGGTCTCAACACAACAGACAACACATCAATCGGACGCCCGATCTGTGAGTTATTAGCCTTTTCGTCCCAGAGGCCCGGTTGGATTCATGTACGAACCAACCCAGACGTATCTCAACTGTACCCCGAACTCTCATAGGGTGTACTCATAGGGACCGTTTCTCAACGAGATCACCAACGCCACTGACGGTTCGTCAAACGAACGTCCGGTCTGAAAGTTAACAGCTTTTCCGTTCTAGGGGCCCGGTTGGATTTCGGGTTCAATCCAAACCAACCAATATCCAACTGCGTCCAATCCTTAGGCTAAGTATGCCAAAAGTCCCGTCTCATCAAGAGGAATCCAACAAAGTAGGCGGCACATCAATCGGACGTTCGGAGCTCAAGTTATAAGCGTTTCCGCTCCGAGGGCCCGGTTGGTTTCATGTTCGAACCAACCCGGCCATACCCAAAGTTTTCCGAAACATTGAGTATAATATATCGAAACGACCATATCGATCCAAGGGTCGCATCAAAACTAACTATGCTTCGATCAGAGGTTCTTAGCCCATGTTATGAGCATTTGAACGGAAACTGCCCGAAAAATAGGTGGTTCGGGCCCGGTCCGACCCGGCCCGAGACCCCCTGGGTCGGCCCGAACCGGGGCGACCCGAACCGAGTCCGGGTCAGGCCCAATAGGGCGCGGCCCAGCTCGGTGGGCACGGCCCGACCCAGCCTGCGTGGCCCAGACCGGCCAGGGTGCGGCCCGGACAGGCCTGGGCGCGGCCCGGCCTGTCGTGCTCGCGCGGCCGCGTCGTCAGCTCGGCCAGTGCCGAGCTGATTGGATAGGGGGGGGGGGGGGGGGTACTGCCCCCTGATTGAAGCTGTGACCCCCCACATGGGGGCTTCTCCTTTTGACCGTCGGGGGTTACGACCCCCAGTCTCCCCTGGTCATGCGCGGTCACGGGACCATCATCTGCCGCCGCGACGGACCCTCCTGGCGGCAGGCCGGTGCCGGCTGCCGCCTCCGGCCGCCGGCGCCGCCGTGCTAGCAGGGCGCGCCGGCAGGATCTTCTGCGGACCACCGGACGCGCTTCGATGGTCTGTTTTTCCTGCGGTCTTCACCAGCGGTCCTCCCGGGACCGACACTTCTCGACGAAGTCTTCAAATCTCAACTACGGCCCATTACGTCATCTCCCGACGATCCGCACATCAAATAAAAAAACCGCGACCTCTTCGTGGTTTTCCAGCACGGCGTGACGGCGCTGCGGATTTGTTCGGCCTCCACAGCACGGCGTGATGGCACCGCGCTTCTTCGTCGTGTTCTTTCTTGTTTTCGCGCGGTGCAGTTGCACCGTGCCGCTTTTTTTCGAACCGCAACGAACACAACATCAAAGGGGGAGGAAGGTCAGCCGTGTTTGTGCTGTCTGACCTCCTCCCATTAATGATAGCAAGCGGAAAAAAATACTAACAATATTCATTAAATAAACATGAATGAAGATTAAATCTCTATGGTTTTCCTCGCAATCAATAATTCCCAACCCGCAAACATATTCTTCGCGGATGAAATTAATATTTAGTTGATCCACATTCTTTGTTTTAGAAGGATGTAAACATGGGTTCATTAACATTCACAAATTAATTCCCTACCTTGGAAATGTTTCATTCGTCAAAGACGCGGGAAGCGATGTTGCTCCGTCAACGCCGGAAAAGAACCATCATTGTTGGTGAGTTTCCCCATAATTTATTCTCATCCCTTGACGTGGAGAAAGAAAAAGTATTGGAGAAGCGTGGATCATTCTTCGCCGAGTTGGAAGGCCGTTCTTCATCGGAGAGTAAAGTTCTTCACGTTCTTCAACGTGGAAGATGGACTTCTTTAGAGGAAAGATTTCTCCCTCTCTCAAAAACCCAACACAACAAAACAACCCCCAAAATAAAATAAGTGTTATGCCTTTTTTATTATAACATGCCATTCATTTAAATTTTTAAAATTCAAATGCATAACTCTCAAATTAAATGGCATGATTTAATGTGAAAGGAAGTCACATCATTTATTACAAGGGGGTTTTAAAGGGAAGAGTTATGGGGGGTTAGGGAATTTGAAGGGGTGGGGTTCATGTGGGCCCCACCTCACCTTAAATTCTCTCAAGGGAAGTTTAGAACATTAGTGGGTCCCACTCCAACCACTTAGCTTAGGTTAAACTACTATAAACAAAAATAAAATTGGTTGCACCATTTTATTTTATTCTTTACTTAACTCAATAATTTAATAACCTCACCCGAGAAAACAGAACTCCAGAAAAGGTATTCCTAAGCAATTACCGGTGCTGCGGTTTCATTGGTGCCCTCATATTTCAGTTCTGAGCACTGGATCAAAATTTTGAAAAACCCGCTCGTTCGTTCACTGAACGTACCCGAGCTAAACTTTGGAAAATTATTCCGGGCTCACCAGGCCTCAGAATCAGGTGGCGTCAGAAACTGCGTTCTTGTAAAATCCCAAAAAAAATAAGAAAAAAAATTCCCTTAAATTTTATGGGTCTTTACAGCTAGGATCTCAAAACATAACCTTCCACCATGGAACTCATATTGGGAATAAACTATAGGTTATTCCATTAATTTATTCAGTTGGGGTGTGTTGGTGTACTACTCAACCACCACCCAATTAGAATTGTAGGCACTCTTTTAACATATAAAATAGTAGGAATTGTAAAAATAAACTATTAATCACTCTAAATATTATTCCTTTTATAATGATATAAATTTTATTCCAAATTGTTCAAAATGAATCGTACATCAAAAAACTATATCTAGAATAATTCAAGCTCATTTTCTCTACTTTTATCATTTTATTCACATTTTGAACAATTTTTGTAAAATTATAAAAATATATTTACGAACTTATAGTCTGCATCAATGGTTTTATTTTTGAGGGATTTTTATAGTTTTCAAAAAATTGATTAATGAAAATTAACAAATATCTTCAAACTAATATGAGATCTTTTTTAAATTTTGGTCATCTAATATTTGGTCTATATATAAAAAGAAGTAATATCATTCTAACTATAACATTAATCATTATATGAGAATCTAATGTCATATTGGTGTGTTTTTTATTCCTATAAGTAAATAAATAATAAATGATGATTTTTTGATGATAATATGAAATTTTTTTCTTAGTTTTAGTCATTCAACACATTTTTACTTAAAATGTTAAAAAATTCTAAAACTGGAGTTTTTCTCATTCCCAGAATATAAAACATATTTTTAATGATCAATTTGTTCCTAAAGTTAATAAAATTGTCAATGATTATTTTCTTATATTTTTATTATATTTTACACCCATTTTATTTGTTAAGACAAATTTAGGAAACATTGAACTCATAGATTAGTTATAATTATAAAATACACTTTCAATTTCCCTAGAAAAACTATATGTTAAATTGATATATAGTTTTTATAGATGAAAATTGAATTGAATATTTTTTTCATAGAATTTATGAAAATATTAACACATTTTCCATTTTTTGACCATTTTATTGACATTTTGAAAAAAAATAGATAGAATTAAAAAAACAGAATTTAGGTAATTCTTGACACATCAAAATTTTTATTGAAATTTTTTATTTCTACATGTCACTAATTAATTGTGGATAGTTTATTATGGTTTTAAAGACATTATAATCTCATTTTTTGAGTATCAAACATTTTATAAATATTTATATATTTATACTAATAATAAATACAAAAATTGAACTTCAATAATTCAGATTATATCACAATTTATATTGATATGAAATTTAATATTATAGAATAAAATTTAAATAATGATCATTTATAAAAAATAAATGTTAATGTGATTTTTTTGATTGATATTGATTATTTGAGGCATTCCTTTTAGAAAGAAAATAGTTTCTTGGTAGAAATTAACTTTTCGAGATCCCAAACACATTGTAACCCATATTAGTTGAAGTTTATTGTTATATGTCTAAAAATAATTGAAGACTATTTTCCTATAATTTATTGATAATATATTACCATATCATTTACTTTATCATTGGGTATATATTTTGAACATAATAATCATTCAAAATTTTAATTATTAATTTTTAATAATTCTAGGAAAACAAAATATTTAATTAAAATTCAATTTGTTTTTTATATATGAAAAATTAGTGGAATATTATATAACAATACTATAAGTACAATTTGAATGACATTACTACATTTTGATCATTTGATGTATGATTCAAACTAATAATCATGTATTTATTAAAAAAATATATTCAATAATTTATGAAACACCACACTTTTGAACGGAATTTGTTTCTTTCATACAAGTCAAAAATTAATCGTTGATCATTTTCCACTATTTTTATGATAGTACGAGTTTCGGTTTTTTTAATTTTCCTCATTTTATCCACACTTTAAAGATAAAAAATAGTCACAATCTTAAATATTATACTATAAAATATTTGGGGGCATTTTTTTTGGATTATTGTTTGATTCAGCCATATCGGAAAAAATTAATATGTGAATTTCTCTTACATTTTCGCAACACTCAATACTAAATTTTTTAATTATGAATATTTACAACATGTTTTCAACATAAAAATTGTTATAATTTTAAAAAATTATTTTCAATTTTATTGGAAATATAAAATATCATATTAACATATAGATTAATGACTCGATTTTTTTAAGAAAGGCTTGGTTTATTTTTCAATATTTGTGGGTAAAGTACCTTAATGTGTATAAGATGGTAAAATTATCCTTCTAAATAATTTTTTATGTTTTTATTGAACATAAAATGTATTATTTTACCTTAAGATGATTTTTGGTGAAACTAAAAGCTAGTTCCATTTTATTTATTATTTATTATTTATTAAATAAGTAAATACTTATCATAGGATTTTAAATATTATCTTCTTCCAAAACATTCATGGATGAAACTTGTGAAACTACTAATGGGATAAGTGTAACACCCCGAGCTTCCACGATACACTTCTCATTCAATAATGCAATAGCTTGCATTGTACGCAACTTCGAGTTCTAAAACACCGCGACTAATCAAAGTAGCCGTTATGAATAGTAATAACCACTTTTTAAAATTATAGAAATTTTATATTTCAAAATAGAATTCATTTTTGTATTCGTAATATCGAAATTATCCTAAGTTGAATTTTTTGTAACTTTCTGAGAACTTCCAATTTTTTTATGAATAGTGAAAAATACTTAAAACAACTTTTTAAATAAAAATAATTTATAGTGATAAATTATACTATTTAGTGGTTTTAAAGTATAATTAGGATATATTTTTACCATTTTATCCAATGGTGGTCATTAGAATTAATTTAACATTGAAATTGGACATAAACAATTGCCAATCTTTTGATATAAATTGTTTCTTAAAACACGCTATTTGTTGTGACAGCAGGAATTAATTATAAAATTAATTAATGCAACTTATATGTTTGGAATTTTGTAAAATAGACATCATTTTTGAATTCGGAATATCAATTATAGATTAGGGTGAAATTTTGGCATTGTTCTGAAAAACTTCAATTTTTGATGAATAGTGAAACCACTAAGTGGTAGTTAAATAACTGATTTTTCAATTAAATGAAATATTACCACTTCTGTGATTTGATTTTCAAAAATCCGACATACATGGTTGTCATTAAGAAGTAAAATATGGTTCAAAGAGATCAAAATAATTTTTTTGTGAATAGTAACTTTTAAGTTCTTAATCGCGATTAGAGGTAATTAGTGTAGTTTAAGGTAAAAACAATGTTTTAATAATATGAGAGGAGATTGACACTTGTACTACTCCTATTGGATGAGTCATGGCCGACCAAGACAACCCATGGGTCAACTTTGGGACCCCATGGAGCCACTTTGGTTGGAAAATGACATTAATATATATTTATTTAATGTTAAAATTAAATTGACACAAACATGAGTTGTTTTACTAAAACAGTTTTTAAGTGGGGTTAAATAAGTCCAAATTTTGACTATAAATATTCATTAGAAATCTATAAAAATTTACTACATCATAGTATTTTTTTTATAATTTTTAGACATTAAATAAATTAAATTATTTATGACATCATTATGATGCAGCGATGACCTCATTATTTAACGATTTTAATAAAATGAAAAGATAATGTAAAATCCAAGGCTTACACTTGTCCAAAGACTATTGGATGGGTAGATTTCGAACCCTTATCACCTTATCCACGAATTATATAAGTGTGGGACCTTTAGAATCCGAAAATCATTGTGTAATAATGTAACATTTCAATCTTTCGAAAAGAGCCCCTCCTCTCCACTTGTAAAAGGCCCCCACATCTCCCACCTTATTCACACCTTAAAGCCATTTGGCTCAGCCAAACTCTACCCAAATACTCTCCCAACTTCCCCCTCTTACTCCTAGAAGACTCACTTTGGGAAGAACTCTTCTCAAGGAAGCCTTTGGCTCAAATCAAAAAGAGTTACCCGATTTTGAGGTAATGTCTTCTCTAATGTTGTTTTGTTTTATTTTTATTCTCCAACCCCCTAAACTCTTTTTATTAATTTCTTTTGTAACAACACCAGTATCCTCAATATACTAGTATGTTGTTATAATAAGGATTCGAGCTACACTTACACACACCTACATTTAATGGTTAAAGAACATACGGTTTCTGTGGATGACGAATTTCTGCCTCACGAAACGATGATTGTTCAACACACATATAACACCTTCAAAGGTGGCCATTAAGATGTCAATATTTTTATATATGATATATAATATGTTTATGTTTTACTTATGCTTCTGTATTTCTCATTTATGGCATACTTTATGATTTCCATTATGGGTAAAACGCGATAATTTCATTTTAGGAAGTGCGGACTACCACCCCCTAAAAGTGATTTGAATCGTTAAAGCCATATGTGGGATGTATAAAGGATGGAGTAAATGGTATTATACACTATATTATACTGGAATTATATTATACATTTATATAATTATGATTTCATTCCATTAAATACGAAATATAAATGAAAGTAGCGTTCATACGTACGTACGGCTTACCGTCTCCATGAACGGTGCATTTCATTTCATATCTCTAAATGATACGTAATAATATAAATGAATGTATATACTGGATATATATTATATATATGACATCTAAATCATGAATATAATTCTGGATATAATGGATATTCTACCACATAAACAACTTGTAATTATAAGAAGTTTATTGTTGACTCAAGTACCAAAGATCGACAAAACGACCGTTATTAACTTAAATAATTACATAATGTTCATATAATTGTAATAAGTGATATAAAAAGGATAATGGAATTGAAAATGGTTCTTAATAAGGTATATATTAACTCTAGTTTATTATTCAGTAGGTTAAAGAACGGTTGAGTCAAGTCAGACACGAGGTAAGGGAACTTCTTAACCCAACTTCCATTCTTTGGGTTAATCTCCTACTTTCAAATTATGTCATGATATTATTATGTCCTATTTTGTATTTTTACTTTCTTTATGTGTACCTATAGTGAATACACATAATAGATCTATTTTATTTTAAAAATTATCTTTTTAAGGACTTCGTCTCAATCCCCTTTCATTGAGGCATATTTGGTTTTATACACAACTTTCTTTTATACGGTGTATAAACCCCTTTGACTTTTACGTTTATTCAAAAGGAATCTTTTTATACGAAGCGTTTTTCTAAACGAAAAAAGGGAATGTTTTTCTTTCCGTACTTATGCGGTGACAACGACTTCTCCGCCGCCGTGACCATTATTTGAGTTTCGGGTTCCTCTACAAGCCATCATTTTTTTTAATGAAAAATAAATACAAAGTTTTAACTTTCTTTTATTTTGGTATTGAAAATGGTTTTGAAAGAGTTTTTATTATATCAATGTGTTGTATTGATATCTTGTGATTGAAATTTGGAAATGTTATGTTTCCTTTATGCATGTTTTATGTGATACGATTATGTTATGGTTTATGATATGTTTAAACCTATTCATATGAGGAATGTATTGGACTTAATAAGTGACGGGTGGAGCCCGCTATAGCTCCTCGATGCATCGGTAGGTCTCATGAGACAACTAGACGTGGAATCGGTCGAGCCCCTTTCCCAATTTGATTTATGGTTTTGGCCGATGCCTTAATCATTTTAGACGTCTTGGCCAAGGCCTTGACAAAATGTTTCAGAATGTCTGGCATTATACATTCCCTCATTATGAAAGTGGTTATTGATATTGCGTGTGATTATTCGACCAGTAGAATATCCATGTGAAGAAGTGAATGGAATTATCTCATTTTACTTTTTCCATATTATGTTGAAGTTCAAGTTTAAAAGGCTTTTGGTTTAGTTATACATTGCCTTAAATGTTTATGTTTATTGATGAAAGCTTCCGCTATATTGTTAACCTTACTGAGCATCTGAGCTCACCCCTTTCAATGTTTTAATATTTTTCCAGGATGTGAAGAAGTATTTTATGAATGACCTGCAGGGGTAGTCAGAAAGGGATATGAGTGTGGACTATGAAGACCATGTTATTGTAGTTTGTTACTTTTTGATGTAATTAAAGACTTATGAATGTATCTAGTGTTTCCAAGGCTACTAAACTAATCGGTCTTTCGAGACTTGATCTTTTGTGATCATGCCAATGTTACGAAGTAATGCACCGACTCTGGGTAGCTGGGGTCGGGGCGTTACAGTTGGTATCAGAGGCAGTTTAGTACTAACCTTGGAAGCTAGATTTAGATAAACTCTGATTAGAGCACATAGCCCAAAGATATACTTTGAGGATTAGTAAAGAAGAACTTTCTAGAATTTTGTTATTGTAGAGATTTTGTGAGTTTTCTGAGCAATACATCCCTGTCTGGATACGAGCAGGTAGAGGCGGCTCTAGCACAGATGTACCTAGGGGTAAAACCTGAAAACACCGCTTTGAGCTAGACTCGAACGGGAACTGGTGTACAACAACGGGCCTTGCTGCACTCTTGGTTACGACACTCCCGGGGGATATGCTTAGGATAATTCTCATTTTCTTTACAAACCACTATGAAGGGTTATGAGTATATACTTCCTCAAAGAAAACATTTTTATGGATTATATCCATAAATATTTCAATTTATGTTAAGTATCTTACAAGTATGGAATTATGTATTTTGATTTATAAACTAATATAGTTTATGACATTGTTTAGAAATGGCACCTAGTGGAAGGAATGGAAACCGTATCAATGCACGCACTCCGTGTAGGGATTTCCCTCCTGCTCAAGATAATTATTGCGGAGCTGGAGATACAACTGGTGCTGATCAAATTATTACCATACTGGGACAAATCACTCAGGTTATGAATAATAACCTTACTCGTATGGAGCACCCTGATCCGCAACATGGAGGATCAATGTTAGACCGCTTCATGAGGCAACAACCACTAACCTTCAATGGGAGTAAAAATACTATAGTAGCTGAGCAATGGATAAATTCCTTAGAGAAAATATTCCATGCCTTGGGGAGTAGTGAAAGGGAGAAGGTTGTCATGGCAGTTTACCGCCTCACTGGAGATGCCGATCAGTGGTGGTCGCTGATTCAAAACACAAAGAAAGATGATGACGTATCGAATATGGAATGGAGGGAGTTCAAAGAGATTTTCTTAGAAAAATACTTTCCTCGTGACCATCGAGCAGATATGGAAAGGCGATTTCTGAGTCTGAGGCAGAAGGAGGATGAGAATGTTGCAAAGTATGAGGCTAACTTTACAAGGTTAGCGAGGCATGCTGATGATTATATACGTAACCCAAGGAGTAAGATTGATCGTTTCTTTGATGGGTTAAAACCATTTCTCCGTAGAGCTTTAGTGTCACAATCCTTCTCATCATACGAAGATATTGTCTCATGTGCTATCAAGACGGAAAAGGAATTCTCTAAGTCTTATGACAACAAAGTAAAGTAAGAGAAGAAGAGAACGGTGGAACAAGAGATAGATAAAGGGAAAAATGGAAAGAAGTATTTTCCATTATGTGATAATTGTGGGAAGAATCACCCTGGTACTTGCCTAAAAGGAATGGGAGATTGTTATAAATGTGGAGAAAAGGGTCACCAGGCTCGTGATTGCAAGGGAAAGAAAGAGGCTATCAAAGTTGAATGCTACAATTGTAGGGAAATGGGGCATTATGCAAATGAATGTCCTAAGCGTCAGGGAAACTTACCTCAGAAAAGGCCAAGGGATCAAGGACAATATTATGCTGTTACTACAGTTGAAGCAGAATAACTAATGTATTGGTACTTTTGGACTCATGGATTATATTTTGGTTATTAGAATAATGTGATATATATATATATATAAGGATTGTACTGCAGTACTTGTTGATTTCAGTAAGGTTTTAATATGATGAAGGTAGTTATATTTTTAGTATGTGACAATAAGAGAAACTTTACTTTGTTTGGGGAATCTGATAAATTGATTTTGGAATTTAGAGACCTTTTAGAGAAAGTCTAGACGGAGGTATTTTGGATAACTATTAAGGTTGGAATGGATTAAGTTGAACCATGGATAGTATTGTTTAAGGTTAAAGCATTTATGAAGATTATTTTTGGAATATTATAATACTATAGTTTTAGGAAAAGGACAACCTGCAGGGTGGGGAATAACCCGTCGCGTCGGACAAAGCTGCAGGAATCAAACCCACAACCATAGTGCGACAAGCCTTTATTTCCTACCACTAGCCTACAGGAAGTCCCTGGTTATTACAAAATAGTTTTACTAATCTAAATGGTATGTGTTAACATTTGGAACCTTATACAATTAGGATAAATAGAATATTTTTGAGTTCCGTTACCATTTGGAGTAAAAGTTGGGTTTGTGGTAAAAATTTATTAACGAATGAAAGTATACATAACAAGTATGTATATTCCCTTACGTTCTTAGTAAATCTCCTAAATAAATTCCTCAGCATTATAAAAGGTAACTTAAAACAAAAATGTTGTCGGTTAAATTTTCCAACTGGGGATTCAATGACCGTTTAACCAATCACAAGTTTGTGATTTTCTTGTGGTTAAACTTTCTCCTAATCCTGTTTTCTATAACTCTCCATCAGACCTTGATGGTTTGTTTCTCCTCCATATCCATATTTTCATATAATCCTAGAATGGGCTATATCGGGTGACCTTTGTACTTATCTTGCTTTATTTTAATGTTATATATTTATTAACCTTATTTACGATGTGAGTTTTCCTCAAACGTATTTTCTCTTTTCAACCTTTTATTTTCAAAGAAAAATTTCAAATTACGAGGACGCAATTTATTAAAGGAGGGGAGAATGTAACACCCTGAGCTTCCACGATACGCTTCTCATTCAATAATGCAATAGCTTGCATTTTACGCAACTTCGAGTTCTAAAACACTGCGACTAATCAAAGTAGCCGTTATGAATAGTAATAACCACTTTTTAAAATTATAGAAATTTTATATTTCAAAATGGACTTCATTTTTGTATTCGTAATATAGAAATTATCCTAAGTTGAATTTTTTGTAACTTTCTGAGAACTTCCAATTTTTTTATGAGTAGTGAAAAATAATTAAAACAACTTTTTAAATAAAAATAATTTATAGTGATAAATTATACTATTTAGTGGTTTTAAAGTATAATTAGGATATATTTTTACCATTTTATCCAATGGTGGTCATTATAATTAATTTAACATTGAAATTGGACATAAACAATTGCCAATCTTTTGATATAAATTGTTTCTTAAAACACGCTATTTGTTGTGACAGCGGGAATTAATTATAAAATTAATTAATGCAACTTATATGTTTGGAATTTTGTAAAATAGACATCATTTTTGAATTCGGAATATCAATTATAGATTAGGGTGAAATTTTGGCATTGTTCTGAAAAACTTCAATTTTTGATGAATAGTGAAACCACTAAGTGGTAGTTAAATAACTGATTTTTCGTTTAAATGAAATATTACCACTTCTGTGATTTGATTTTCAAAAATCCGACATACATGGTTGTCATTAAGAAGTAAAATGTGGTTCAAAGAGATCAAAATAATTTTTTGGTGAATAGTAACTTTTAAGTTCTTAATCGCGATTAGAGGTAATTAGTGTAGTTTAAGGTAAAAACAATGTTTTAATAATATGAGATGAGCTTGACACTTGTACTACTCCTATTGGATGAGTCATGGCCGACCAAGACAACCCATGGGTCAACTTTGGGACCCCATGGAGCCACTTTGGTTGGAAAATGACATTAATATATATTTATTTAATGTTAAAATTAAATTGACACAAACATGAGTTGTTTTACTAAAACAGTTTTTAAGTGGGGTTAAACAAGTCCAAATTTTGACTATAAATATTAATTAGAAAGATATAAAGATTTACTACATCATAGTATTTTTTTTTATAATTTTTAGACATTAAATAAATTAAATTATTTATGACATCATTATGATGCAGCGATGACCTCATTATTTAACGATTTTAATAAAATGAAAAGATAATGTAAAATCCAAGGCTTACACTTGTCCAAATACTATTGGATGGGTAGATTTAGAACACTTATCACCTTATCCACGAATTATATAAGTGTGGGACCTTTAGAATCCGAAAAGCATTGTGTAATAATGTAACATTTCAATCTTTCGAAAAGAGCCCCTCCTCTCCACTTATAAAAGGCCCCCACCTCTCCCACCTTATTCACACCTTCAAGCCATTTGGCTCGGCCAACCTCTGCCCAAATACTCTCCCAACTTCCCCCTCTTACTCCTAGAAGCCTCACGTTGGGTAGAACTCTTCTCAAGGAAGCCTTTGGCTCAAATCAAAAAGAGTTACCCGATTTTGAGGTAATGTCTTCTCTAATGTTGTTTTGTTTTATTTTTCTTCTCCAACCCCCTAAACTCTTTTTATTAATTTCTTTTGTAACAACACCAGTATCCTCAATATACTAGGATGTTGTTATAAGAAGTATTTGAGCTACACTTACACACACCTACATTTAATGGTTAAAGAACATACGGTTTCTGTGGATGGCAAATTTCTGCCTCACGAAACGATGATTGTTCAACACACATATAACACCTTCAAAGGTGACCATTAAGATGTAAATATTTTTATATATGATATATAATATGTTTATGTTTTACTTATGCTTCTGTATTTCTCATTTATGGCATACTTTATGATTTCCATTATGGGTAAAACGCGATAATTTCATTTTAGGAAGTGCGGACTACCGCCCCCTAAAAGTGATTTGAATCGTTAATGCCATATGTGGGATGTATAAAGGATGGAGTAAATGGTATTATACACTATATTATACTGTAATTATATTATACATTTATATCATTATGATTTCATTCCATTAAATACGAAATAGAAATGAAAGTAGCGTTCATGCGTACGTACGGCTTACCGTCTCCATGAACGGTGCATTTCATTTCATATCTCTAAATGATACGTAATAATATAAATGAATGTATATACTGGATATATATGATATATATGACATCTAAATCATGAATATAATTCTGGAGATAATGGATATTCTACCACATAAACAACTTGTAATTATAAGAAGTTTATTGTTGACTAAAGTACCAAAGATCGACAAAACGACCGTTATTAACTTAAATAATTACATAATGTTCATATCATTGTAATAAGTGATATAAAAAGGATAATGGAATTGAAAATGGTTCTTAATAAGGTATATATTAACTCTAGTTTATTATTAAGGAGGTTAAAGAACGGTTGAGTCAAGTCAGACACGAGGTAAGGGAACTTCTTAACCCAACTTCCATTCTTTGGGTTAATCTCCTACTTTCAAATTATGTCATGATATTATTATGTCCTATTTTGTATTTTTACTTTCTTTATGTGTACCTATAGTGAATACACATAATAGATCTATTTTATTTTAAAAATGATCTTTTTAAGGACTTCGTCTCAATCCCCTTTCATTGAGGCATATTTGGTTTTATACACAACTTTCTTTTATACGGTGTATAAACCCCTTTGACTTTTACGTTTATTCAAAAGGAATCTTTTTATACGAAGCGTTTTTCTAAACGACAAAAGGGAATGTTTTTCTTTCCGTACTTATGTGGTGACAACTACTTCTCCGCCGCCGTGACCATTATTTGAGTTTCGGGTTCCTCTACAAGCCATCATTTTTTTAATGAAAAATAAATACAAAGTTTTAAATTTATTTTATTTTGGTATTGAAAATGGTTTTGAAAGCGTTTTTATTATATCAATGTGTTGTATTGATATCTTGTGATTGAAATTTGAAAATTTTATGTTTCCTTTATGCATGTTTTATGTGATACGATTATGTTATGGTTTATGATATGTTTAAACCTATTCATATGGGGAATGTATTGGACTTAATAAGTGACGGGTGGAGCCCGTAATAGCTCCTCGATGCATCGGTAGGTCTCATGAGACAACTAGACGTGGAATCGGCCGAGGACCTTTCCCAATTTGATTTATGGTTTTGGCCGAGGCCTTAATCATTTTAGACGTCTTGGCCGAGGCCTTGACAAAATGTTTCAGAATGTCTGGCATTATACATTCCCTCATTATGAAAGTGGTTATTGATATTGCGTGTGATTATTTGACCAGTAGAATATCCATGTGAAGAAGTGAATGGAATTATCTCATTTTACTTTTGCCATATTATGTTGAAGTTCAAGTTTAAAAGGCTTTTGGTTTAGTTATACATTGCCTTAAATGTTTATGTTTATTGATGAAAGCTTCCGCTATATTGTTAACCTTACTGAGCATCTGAGCTCACCCCTTTCAATGTTTTAATATTTTTCCAGGATGTGAAGAAGTATTTTATGAATGACCTGCAGGGGTAGTCAGAAAGGGATATGAGTGTGGACTATGAAGACCATGTTATTGTAGTTTGTTACTTTTTGATGTAACGAAAGACTTATGAATGTATCTAGTGTTTCCAAGGCTTCTAAACTAATCGGTCTTTCAAGACTTGATCTTTTGTGATCATGCCAATGTTACGAAGTAATGCACCGACTCTGGGTAGTTGGGGTCGGGGCGTTACAATAAGAATAGATTTTTTCATAAGATATATATAAATTATGTTCTTCTATTTTCGAGATGTAAGCTGATTATCAGAGTTGAATTCTATTGTAATAAATTAACATTTTTTATTTATTAAATATTGATGTGAAATGCACACTATCATATGGTAGGGATATAGAATAATAAATCCATGGTGGAACTCATGTAGTATGGATGAATAATAAACAAAAAATATTAGCTTATTTCAGAAATCATGAGGGGATTTTAATTAGAGTAATTATGATGGATTTGATAATGAGAATTAATGGTAATTTATGGAAAGAAACTAACATTACTCAAATGAAATCTCTTTATCACATTGTGAAAATCCCCCCTATAATTATTTATCATGGGTGGAATTGTTATATAATATATCTATCTATCATCACAAAAAATGATTTTATTCCGGTTGTTCACATATTTTTGTAGGGGTGTAAGAAATAGAAATAGAAGAATTTTACATGATCAAAAAGTGATAATTTTATTCAATACATATTGGAATCCTACATTGAATTTTTTTAAACTTTTCTTATGATATTTGATTCAATCAAACACTTCCCTTTATCGAATATTCTATATCTCTATGGTTATGAAATTTAAACAAAAAATACGATGGATTTAAAATAATATTTCATATTTTTTTAACTAATCATGGAAATATATTATGGAAAATGTCATGACGATTTAAAAAGGGCGACACTTTGGTTCAATTGTTTTCATCAATAACTATTTTTAGATCTAATTAATGAAATTTATTTTTATATTAAAAAATGATGCTAAAAATAAGTTTCCCAATGGAGAACACGATTAAAATACAATATTTAAAATAATCAACAATGAAAAAACTAATATTAGAATATATTATTTATTTATCTTAAAACACATAATATAAATTATATATACATTTCAAATCTTTCTTTCTAATTTTTTTAAATATTTAATTTAAAGAAAGGAATAATATTGGGATGAAACCTCCATGATTATAAAATATTTTTTTATTGAATCACCCTTTCATTATTTCTATAATGATTTTTTTCATTTTTTTGAATGTTTTTATTTTAATCTATCATTAATAGATTATTTCTTTAACAAATAAAAAATATTTTAATATTAATAATATTCTATGATATTTTACATCATGAACCAACACTTTATTGTTGTATCATACATGTGATCTAAAATAAACCCAAATGAATTCCCTTTTATGGGTATTCACGTATTCCATAGACCCTAAATTATGGAATATTATCCCCATATTATCCATATTTGAGTGTGGTAATGGTTTTTTAATTCTATAATGGAGGGAAAATAAAGGATCACAAGTCCAATATTAATATAGAAAAAATGAAATAGGTTTCAAGCATGTTCGGATGGAGATGGACAAAGTGATGATGGGTGGGTAGAGGCATCTATAATTTGGTGAATTTGAGGTGAAAAAGATAAATGATTATTTTTATTGTGGTGGCAGAATTGGGGGAATAAGACACCATGCTGATCATGGTGAAAAATTCAGTCAATGAGAGACATTGAAATTATTGATTGTTTTGTAATAAATGACATTTAGTCCTAGTCCACATGTCTTGTAGTCAACTATTTCCATTTTATAGGTTTAATTAATTCCAGATGAAGTGTAATGATGAAAATATGATAGTTTGACTTGAAAATGGTAGCTCTTGGGATTCACATGACTTTAAGTATCACATATAATGTACCATGGAACTGAGTTGTTCATCATATACCTAATGCACAATTTCAACATTCTAGATTGACACACCACATACCGTACTACACATACAATGTGTCCCATGAATGGTGGATCAATTTTTAGAGGATTTAGATACCTAGTAGCTATGTAAGACCTACAACCTATATATCTTATAGATATTTCTTAAGTTTCATAATTATAGAGATCCCCTATAATGTATCTAAATGTGCAATCTATTCATGATATGTACTATTACCGGTTATATACTACAATTACCTACTATGTACAATTTTATATGGAATATAAACTACTTATAACACCTTTTTAGGGTATTATGAAACTATAAAAAATGTTTACCCTTTGTTTTCGATGCAATCCACTAGGGAGAACCCGACCTCATGCATTGACACTCACTGACTGTGAATTGTACCCCACATTACCACTTTTCAATGGTTGGTGGCTTCCATCACTTCTTTAGAGATGTCTACTCCTTGATCGAATCACGATCATGGGATTCTTGTCCCTCCATCCATGGATTCCTCCTAATATTTTATCATCTATACTAGGTATCCCTTGTAGATTAAGATGTTGTTTACGAAACACATTCTCAAATCCATCTATTTTGGATGCTGGTCAATTACACTGGTTCTATCTAGAATTTCAAATGGCTAATGTCAGTGAAGAAACCTTCTATCAGTGATGTAGTCATGTTGGGAACCAATGACATGTCTTGATAGTGTGTCCTTGGTCACCTATATTATTCCTCAAAAGATGGATTCTAAAGGGCATAGAAACCTAAGGAATCCCACATCGATCATGGGGTATCTTATGCCAGAGGCATGTATTATGATGATTTCCTCCGGCATACCATGTTTAACATAGGGTAGGCTATGTGTTTAACTTCCTACGGGGATGGAGGGTCATGATTTTAACATCTTGGGGAGATGGAATGGGATAATAAAAACACTTGTGAAGGTGGATCAAATAGTTACATTCCTGGGTGGGAGCACCTAGAAGGTTTACTGAAGAATTTGTCAACACACCCAATGAGAGTGGACACATGGTGATGTGTCACTTGAAGGGATGTTTTCACCCAATAAAGGATGATCGGGACCCCATTGAGGTTAGATCAAGGTGGTGTTCCCCAATGAGAGGGACACCAAGATTTAACATTGGAAGTGATTGATCCTCATAGAGGCATCCTGTAAACACTATTTAGGTGATAGGGATCAAAAACCATGTATTTAATTTGATAGAGTGGGACTTACAAACTATGACTACCCAAGTGATGCTAGGAGTAGCGATGATGTGAATGGGACTTATGTACTGATATGACTCGAATGGATGACATGATCTCACTAGGAAAAGGGTGAGGTGGTGAAACATGTGATCATGGATTACAAAATGAGATAAACTAGATGGATGGAATGATGACAATAAGATGTGGAGGCCCAGGTAAGAATTAGGAAGGATGTGAATGAAGCGGTAGAAAAAGGAATAAATAGTTTGGTTGTTGGGATTTTTGGGATTGAACCTATGGGAGGTTTCCTAAATATCCTAGATGGTTGGGAATTAAAGTTTATATTTTTCTATAATTCCATGTAGTTTAACATCATGTGGCAAGGATGAAAGTGAACCGATGCGAA
Source organism: Viscum album (assembly GCA_963277665.1). Taxonomy (NCBI): domain Eukaryota; kingdom Viridiplantae; phylum Streptophyta; class Magnoliopsida; order Santalales; family Viscaceae; genus Viscum; species Viscum album. The sequence goes on from OY728140.1 coordinate 2,055,443,928, forward strand.
TATGACTATGTTTGGCATGAAACTTAGGGAGGTTTCCTACATATCACAGTTGGTTTGGAATCAAATTCCACAAAGTTCCGATAGAGGCATTATGTCTTACACCTAAAGAGGCTTCTCAAACATGTGGTGTGGGGATTATGCATTGATTCTTCCCAGGTGTACCAAAAAGATATGTGACCTCTGGGTGGGGCATGACCCTCCCAAGATATTGTGGCTCAAGGGAACGACCATAATAGGAACTGATGATGGTTGATACTAAGATCCACGAGGTTCACCCCTAGGAAGAGGGAACTAGTTGTTACCAATATTTAGGATTAAACCTCATAGAGGATTCCTACATACCATGTTTAGAAGTCAGAGATCAAGACACAAATATTTTTTTGGATAGATTGTGGCTTAAGAACTGAGAAAACCATTGAAAGTTGAACCTGGGACTTACATCAGGAGGGATTCTGTGAATAAGGGTTTTGAGGTCATTACTAACCTCAAATTCCACATGGGTTATGCTCTATGTGGGAAACCAGTGGAAGTTGTAAACCGGGCGATCTCATCACTGAAGATGCATCAGCGAGGGATGGTGTGGGGCTTACGTGTGAAGGTGACCCCTGGTCGAAAATATTATATGGGGAGGGCTGATGGGTTAGGAGTCCCTAATGACTATCCCCCTTTTTCTTTTCACCTAGAAGAGGCAAGGGTGAGAAATATAGTTTCCAGCTACAACAAAGGGTAGAATCTTACCCAAGGATGGCTGCCCTTTTCCATGGGAAGGTGTCAATCCATGTGAGGAGAATTTCATTCCATGTGAAAAAGATCTCACTCCCAGGAGATGAGTAGGTGTGAAAAATGATCGACGCATGGAACCCCAAGTGAATTGTACAATGTGATGCTATTGTTTAACATCATGTTGTAGGGATGATGGCTCTTGGAAGTTTAATGTACCACAACTCAAACATGGAGGGATCACTCCTCACACCTTAGAAATACATAACTAGCTATCTTTATCCCTTGGCGAAGGGAAGTCACCAACAATTTCTGAAAATAGTGGGGTGGATGAGTGGTTAGTCATGGGTTTTATTTCAGCGTAGCTATGTGGAAAATAAAAAGTCATTATTTTATATATGAAAAAAATAAATAGGTAGGGAAATAAAAATGGGATATTTAACTAGGGGGCAAGAAATCATTACACAGAATCCTGTAGGGCCATACAGAAGGGTTTTACACAATATATAGAGTTTTCTTACAATAATGACTCAAACATGGTTCTATATGGTATAGATAATCTATAGAGTCTAAGGGAGCTGGTTCACACAACATTGGAGGCTTGTGTGCAACAACGAAGGGGGTTGAGTAGAAGAGTTAATGTACAAGGGTGAGTGTTTCCCACAAGAAGAGTCCTTTTCATGCACTTTTCTTAGGAAGATGGAAATAAGCATGGGTCAAACTGTTGTGGGTCCACAAGAAGGGGGAATCATGGGGTACTTATCACATAAGATCATATACCTTGATTGATCTATATATTGTGTGCTGTTATAGAAGAGGATTGCTTGTGTTCACAAAATGGTGGTTTAACTTCTGTATTCTTACCCCAAGGAAAGGGGACAGTCTTCTATTTCTAGTAAAAATACATGGTGGTGTTGTATAAGAAGACATACACAGAATTGGGATTTTGATGTCACGTTGGGTGTGCTAGATTCGTTCATGTGGCATAGGCCTTTTTCACTCAAATCTATACACTTCTATGTATTATCTATGGCCGTTTTTGGGATAACGGTGTCAAATAAGGAATGTGATGTTGTATTGGGTGTGTAATATTCTACTTTCCTATTTTTCATCTTTCATTCAACCATTCAATCTTGCACGTGACTACCTCGGCCCGATAGGAATGTCTCACTAACTTAAAGGGTGTCTTTAGTTTTCTCAAATATGACCGTTTGTAGCTCTAAGTGGAATTTTGAACCAAAAAATACCACTATTAGAATCTGAGAAAAAAGAGGACCATAAGTCTAGGTTTTGAGGGAAATAAAGAATAGAATAATGCATTCAGAGAGGTGTGTAAAAAATATAATGACTAGGCTATATGACGCATTGTTCTCATGTGGAAGACCTGGGCCACAACTATAAATACTGGGGGGGATATGAATAGTAAATTGACTTTTTCTGTGATAATAGACTTCTCTCTCATGCATGTAAGTTTATGATTTTTGTGCGGAAACATCAAATTCATTTGGTCCTTTACGTTCACAGCTAAATATTTCATGATTTTTCTTTGAATGGATTTTCTGTGGTCTCTATCCAATATTTTGTGTGTTCAATAATTTATCACAACCACATTAAATCTTTGACACCTCACATTTAGCTTTTTCAAAACATGACCGATACAGCTGGTGAACTGATTGCTACTAGGAGGGAGGATACATTAGTTGCATAGAGGACCTAGACAGTTGGAAATCCCCAAAAAAATCATACTACAAGGATAAATTTAGACAATAATATGATCTTGGGAATGATAACATAGCCTAAGAAGGATTATCTCTGGTGTGAGATCCTTCCTCTATAGAACATCTGTATTCTAGAAGAAGTTTCCATTTCGAGATTTGAGACTGAAACACAATGGTCATGGGTAATGTTTGAAGATAGATTCAAATGGTTCAATAATACTATAAATGGCCATGTTTTTAGGGTCCATCGAGACATTTTTTTCCACATCTTGAACCAAAGAACGGAGATGATATTGGGATATGAGCCAATACATGAGGGATCCACCACAAACAATGTGATCACCTTCTAAGGAAGTATAACGAATGAAACCATGGGATGGAAGAAGGAATGTGTCCTGAGGTCTGGGTGTAATTTCACAAGAAAATTGGAATGGTCTTACTTGGTGAACATCACATGTGAGAAGTTCAGAGTGGAGATACACCACATCATGCTATTCAAAGATATATAAACATTAAAATTTCAATTCTACCCCCAATAATAAGTAGTGTTGGAGTTGTTTAGCTAGTGTTCCCCTAACACAAACACCTTCCACCTCCACCATGGGAAAGTCAATATCAGTATCTGTTATATTCACTGTATCAGAGGTATTAATCTATAAGGACCTAAATATGATGAATTCTTTCCAATAGAGAATATTTGGGATGATAGATCATGAACACCCATTATGACATGGCATCTCCTAAATGTCGAAAAAGAGAAGTTAAGGATAAATCACATCCCCTAACCGACATGGTTCATTCTATTCCTCAAGTGGGATGAGAGGGTGGGGATGCTTGGTCGGGGGAAGTAGTGGTCAAATTCATCATAGAGGAGAAATGCATGATCATACTGGGTTATTATGAAGGTGGGGAATTATCATACGTTGGGTTTAGCATGGGTGAGATATGGGACCCATAGATACCATATGATGCCTTTATTTATGCCTTTCTAGTGGGTGACTATTTCTAGTGAGGTATACATGGATGGGTTCAACCCAATAACTTTAGTAATGATAGTGATCATGGCTGATCGCAACAAGGTCAGCATAGGAGGGCTTGTATTGGCGAGGATTTATAGTAATCTGAGGTTAATATCAAGGAGAGGTATACCCAGGAGAATATTTTTAATATTCTAAATCCTACATGGATTTATTGAATCCCACATTGGTGGAAAACCTTTGAGGATCATTAGAGTAGAGGTAGTATCTATAGAGTATCATGTGTGACATTCTGTAACTATGATATTCAGGGAAATCATTTGCAAAACAAAAATTACATCCCAATTTGGAAGACAATTCACATGACATTAGAAATTATCTAAGAAAGGATTTAAATATTTTTTTGAAGAGCAGAACCCCTACATACTTAGTCAGTTGTGGTATATGCTTACAACCTCTGGTTGTGGGTAAATGATCATGTTTCCCCTATAGATGTCAATATCATCCTATCGATTGAATATACTATGCATTGGTTAGCAACGTTATCCGAGGTGATGTTGCAAATATGCATTCGGATGATCAAGGTAGTTAATCTAGGGAAGTGGAAAAGAAGGAAAGATTTCATTCAATGGGTGATCTATAAGAAAACATGGATATTGGGATAGAATGACTTAGAACCTCGATGGTGGGAACATCACATGGTGCAGCCAAACCTCCACCATCTAATGAGGAGCAGTCACGAAGGAAGCCTTGTGGGCCAGTGAAAGAGTCCCATGGAAAGAAATTTGGAAACCTAAATCAATTTAATAATGATTTAATATTCCCCATGCTTTGGTCGGACAATAATATCATGTAGAAATTATTAAATCTGGGAGACATATGGATGAAAATGACGCGAGATGGAGTTTAGATGCTGAAAATTTGTCCTATCTGTGTCACATGTAGTGTGGAATTTCAATGATATGTGTATTTGGTAGCCATGGATGTATATTAATTCCGACATGGGAGATTAGATGAACTATATCTCTTGGTGAAAGTGATGCTCGACCAATTGCATGATTCATAAGGACTTACACTTGAAGATGATAGTGATTTTGAAAATGAAGAAGAAGTAGGGGAGGAAGAAAGAGTATCCATGGAATGGTAGGGGGAAGAATAAGAACAAGACACATCTAAGGATAAAAATCATAATTATGGGTGATTTTGAGGGGCATTAGATCATCTGGAGAGTCCACGATCGAGGGGTGAGATCACAGGTTTGAACTAGGGAATTATCGATCATCTCAAAGTAAACCATAACTTATATCTTCCTGATCCCTTCTCTTTTAAAAATGTGAATCCACAAATAAAAACTTTTATTGTGTAAGAACAAATTAATGTTTACCAAGTATCCCCCATTCTTATGGGGTGAGATTGTGCTGATGTTTGTGGAGAGACATGGCCCTAGGACTACATTCGGGGTCGATCCGAACAATGTGTCAGTTTTGGAAGAGGTGCTGACTGGTAAATGAGTTGAGGGAGAAAGTTGACGATATCAGGATCCCAAGAAGATCCCACTATCCATAAGAATCCCTCTAAAATCATCAAATTAACAAGCACAAAAAGCTCTTTAGTATAGTTTGTTCATGTAGTGACTAATTCCTTTGATCTGACTGCATTTAGATTTTGTAAGTTTCTACCTTCACAGTCTCACAAAAACTATTTGTGGATCAGTTTAATTGAGGTTCCTTATTCATGTAGTGATTGTAATTTTATAGGCCTAGAAAATTAAATAGTCTGAGAAATTTTTGGGAGCTCTTCTGGTTACTAAAACTATCCATGAGGAGATGGTCATAAAAACCAATCAGGCCTTGACGATAGGTTGGAATGAAGTTTTTTTCTATAGATGATGCAACTAATAGGGAAATTGAATCTATTGGTGGGGAATATGATGAAGAAGAAGTGAGTAATAATGTTCCCTGCATGTTATTTAACCTAACTCCTCAGAAAGGATTTGGGAGGAAGACTATACCACCAAAATTATTGTTGTTTTCTATAAATACATTCCCAAAGACCCTGATAAGCTAGATCATCTAATCCAGACATATCTAAGGAGAGTCACACAACCCGACATGGGGGGGGGGCACTTGTAATATGAATGTGATGATCATATATTATCTATCAGTGAAGATTCATGAAAATAGGAAGCACCTGTATGTTACTTTGTTCTTGATGAATTTTAAAAACATCCAAAATATTCAATAGGATGAAAAAGAGATAAAACATCTATATGGAAAAAGTGAAAATTCATCCTTCTTTACTAATCAATCAGAACATTGAATATGGCTGAAGATTCAACTTGTAGAGGCCCAAGATAATCTAGAGTTGGTGAACCATCATGCGGATGACCTCTGAGGTGAATAAGACCATGTGTAGATAGTAGATAATGAGCTTCGCTCCACAACCATTGATGAAGAGAGGGATCTCCTACGGTGACAATAAACACTAGTGGTCATGCATTAGAGGGGGAATGATCTAAAGAAATATATTGATGGGGTTGGATCTATCAAGGAAATGTTTGATAAAAATTATGAAACATACATTCCTTATTTTTTTAACCACATGCATAGACACACTCTTGCTTGTTTTAATTATCACATCTCAATCATATTTGAAAACCAAAAATTGACAAATCCCTAATATCTTGTGGGTTATTCCTTATGTGAGAAACAAGTGACTATCACATAATCGTTCACTTTGTAAGAGAGTTGGGTAATCATAAAATTCTAAGGGTATACTATTATTGACTAACCACCCAGAGTGTTTGGGTCGAGAGGGACTGTGACTGGGGAATATGTCTTTTTGGAATACCAATTTTCTTTTCCCATTTTGTGATAGTGCATGAGTGGGGTAATGACAGGGGTATTGGAATTGATCTAAAAAAGGAAATGAATGGTGTGAATCACGAGAACCCAAAATTCAGAACACAAGGAGGGTCAAATACTAGTACAGGATCACAAATGACTATTTGAAACATAGAACCCACACTGCTTTCCTTGAATGGGGACAAAAAAATAAGAGTTAACCACTGACCATGTTCGAAACATAGGACCTAACTCGAAATGTAATATGTTATCATCCAGAATGTTGGACCATGAAGGTAGGTGAGCCGAAGTGGAATGAGACTAGGATGTTTGGGGTTCCTTCAGATGTAAAAGAGGATGAGGATCCAAATAAGGGGAACATGAAAAATGGGACTGGAGAGATGAAATGACTGAATGGATTCTAACACTATTTCTGTTATTCCACCATGGTATTAAGAACATTAGGTGTAGGCACATTGGTTTGAACAAGGGTCAAACCTCTTTTCTAGGAAAGCATCACCTCATATTCTGAGTGATAGATAAAAATGTGAACAATACAGTGGATGAACAAAAATTTGGAATAGGAACTCTCGTGTGAGGGGTTTGGGATGCATTGCAGTTTTATATTATGGAATTGAGGACAATGCATGGTAGGTTTAGTTTAATGTTATGTGATGATGAAATCCCACAGGTTAATATTATGCAATTAAGATTTTTCACATAGTGTAAGGTCATACTACCTAGACCAAGTTCATAGTTTTAGGTCATAGATTTTGGAAAGAATAGGGTAGCTCAAGTGGATGTGTAGTGAAGCATTATATCAAACTCAATGTGAATGGGGAATAGGTGGACCGACACCATACCATAGATCTCCAAGAAGATTTTCATATAGTTTAAAATCATGTTTCTTTGACTATATGGGCTGGAAATAGTTTAAGATCATAATTCTTGGACCTGCTAAAAACAATTTATGGTTATGTTACCAAGACCATAGGGGAAAAAGATTCAAGAACATGTTTGTAGTTTGGTGTTATGGAAAACCCTACATGAATAATGATGAATGAGGACCATCGCCACAACTCATCTATGACTAGGGATAAATTTTTTAATCTATGGATGGGACAAAGGAATAAACATCTGGGTATCGCTACGTATCCCATAAAGATGGGAATAATGAAATACATAGTTATTGGTTGAGGGAGAGTATCTCTGATGGATATATGCAGTGTGCTTAAGTGACAAACCTGATGTGAATGTGGACCATGGAAGGTCCAATACCACACAACATATTTCTAAGAGTACCATGAAGATGATCTTAGTTTAAAAAAATAGAATATGGACCTAGGGGGATTGTCCAGCTCTTATATGTGGTTACAAAACTTACTATGTCTCCTAATACCATGTGAGTCCTAATCAGTGTTGGAAACCAGGAGTGAGTTTATGATTTACCTATCACAAGTAGAGGTGTTCAATAAGGGAAAGGAATTATCAAGATGATAATCTCCTGAAAAAACTACCACTCTCAATCAACATGTTCTGATTCACAGAGGTGAAACATCATGGGTGTTAGAGTTCCACTAAAAAACAGGAAGGTGTAGAGATGTAAATCAAAACATTTGGGATCTAAATAATGGAATAAGCGATTGGTGAATAATACCACTATTTCCCATACGCAAAATACAGCATTGGCCACTTCATGAGTCTATGAAAAGGTGTAAAAATGCATAATCATCTACTGAAAATACTCAGAACACAAGATTTACTATTATTCATTGAAAATACATTATAAAATTTTCCCCATATGGGAGGTTATCCAAAGAGGCATGAAACCATCACCATTAGGGGGTTCTTCATGATATGAAATATGATTGAAACCTGAACACCAGAAGAGTTAAAGTAAGGAGATAGGTTGAGAAAGTGCCCATGTAGAACATGACACCTTAGGCCTTGTACCCCAACGTATCTAAGCTTGTCAGTGGAAGGACCCAAAAAATCTTAGAGTAGAAATATATGGCATTAAAAATAGTTGAAGGTCATATTTCGTAGACTAATGGATCTTATTTTATGGTCATAGATTTTGGAACATATGGGAGGGGGTGAGTATCAAAAAGGGATATGTATGGTATGAAAGTAATAAATCGACATAAAATAGGACCAATGATGCTCTTACAGTACAATTCACTCCTAGGTAAGATTCAAAATTGTTTGAAGTCATGATGTTTGGACATGAAAACCTAGTTTATGGTTATATAGTTTGGACCATAAAGAAATTGTATCTCCTCCATGTGGGTAAAGAACCTACTAGGACTCCTAAGCCCACACGAGCCATGCTCAGTCTAGGAAACAAGGAGTAGTGATGGGGATCTTCCTAACATGTGGAAGAAAAAATGGGCATGGAGATGTTGGGACATGGATATCCCAACAATAATTACATGATTTCTGTAGGAACAAAGATTCTTGGATAGGTAACACCAATGGTGTTTCAGTTCCTCTTGAACATAATAAGTTTTAAAGATGTGAATCAAAGAACCAAATACCTAGATCACAATGAGTGTGCTGTGATGAGGGAGTAGAACTGCTGAACTTATTTGGAACACAACATCCATATATTATTACATGTGATGAGGACATACAGATGAGGGTTGACTACTGACCATGTTCAAAACATGGGGCCTATCTCAAAATTTGTCCAAAGCCTTCCATGTAATTGTCCAAGGATGGTAGGTGAGCCGTTGTGGACAGTAAACATGCCATTAAGGGGTCCCTTTTAATGAGAGTGATGATGAAGACCCAAATACAAGGAGATGTGATTCATGGATAAAGAATTAGAGAATATCTATGATGAATCCACCACTCTTGGATCTACACCATAAAGCAACTGATAATGTAAATGAGGAATATTTGATAGAGGTATTCTATCCCATTCTCAAGGATAGGGGGCTCTATATGGGTCTTGGATCAGGAATGATAGTTTACCAGTTCCAAACTGAGAGGAGGATGAGGAGGGGTAAAAAGGTTAATGTAACTCGAGATGGAACTGAATATGAGATGTACATGTAATCTATGTATCCCAAAAGGATTGGAATCAAGGTTCACATAGTTCTTGAATTAAATGAAGTTTATTGTAATGAGGTGAGGATTCTAGTGTGATGCAGTTTATTGTCAGGAGACTCAGATTTTAAAATCCTATTTAATGTCGTGTAGCTTAGATCCTTGGTGCTTCTCCAATAGACATACATATCAAGGAGAGGTGGAAGACCTGATATGAGTGAGGACCAAGAAGTCCCATCACCACACCACATATTCATATGGGGGCATACACATAGTTTAGAGTCACGTGTCATGGACAAAAACTCTTAGTATAATGTCATAGAGTTTGGCCGATACTGGAAGCCAAAGTTCAAAAAATGTTGATGAACCTCGGGATGGAACTAAAGAAAAAATTTCCGAGTGTCATTATGTATCCCTTAAGGATGGGAATAAATCCTCACGTAGTTATTGAATTCCATGCAGTTTAACGTTATGTGGTAAGTATGTTGGTGTAAAATTCATTTAAAATTGTATGTACATGGTGTGATACTTATAACCTAATGTTAATGGGAACAATATAGGCTCGTCACAATACCATACACTCCCATGGAATATATATACAATGTTTAAAGTCATTATGTTTGGTCTTAGGTGCTTAGTTTAACATCATTTTCCATGGATGTGGGGATTTTTCCTTTTAATTTCATGTAGAAAAGAACATAAATATTGTGATTTTTATAATCATGATACTAGGACATGATAATAGTTTAACATAATGTATCATAGGAATAAAATCAGGGTTAATGATCTAGTGGGTAGACACAAAAACAAAATTTTTGGACGTCTCTACTTATCCCAACAGTATGGGAATCAAGAAATATACAGTTATTGAATTTCATGATATCTAACATCATGTGGTGAGTATGATAATTGTTTGGTATTTTAATTTTTTATGAATAGTACTATCGGGTGGTTATATAGTTTAACGTCATGAAACTAGGACTAAGCAATAGTTTCACATCATGCGAGATGTTGGTTCTGGGTAGTATTACATCTTATAGTCCAAATATAGAAGAATATTAACATCATGTGAGATGAAATGTTTTACTACATGTACTTATTGAGGAACTTTGAATTGGTTGGAGGATTCATGCACTCCCCATCTATGGTGATAAAGGAGTATGAACCATTAGGGTAGACCTTTGGAATGATTTAAGCTCCTTTCAATTTGGGATCCAACATTGGTTGGTTCTTATAAGGTATCATTGGAACTTTGTGGGGGCAATACTACATCACCCTAAAATAAGAAGTGAATATGTACATTCTTGTTGAAAGGACTATCTATATTGTTCTGGTGCATCTCTATATTATACAAGGCCCAGATCCTATTCTTGCTGAGGACTTACAGATCAACTAGACAATCATCAAAATTATTTCTTTATTTCTAATGGTCATATAAGACTATGATGAGTGAAGGAAACTAGATATTAATGGGAAATACTACCTATATTTCATACACTAGTGAGTACTGGGTCACCTGAGTGGAATTGAGTGTCTTCGTCCGATAATCCCAAAAAGCGTTGGGGAGATTTTTCGGCCAAATTTTCTAGTTCTAACCAACAATATTCTATAGAATGTTATAGAGGTTTTTTTTGAATGCATCAATCTATACATTTTTCTATGCATGGTAGCAAGGAGTTTGGATGGACCAGATGTATTAATTGGTGTACAATTTCATCAGCTCTACTACTCAGAATTTGCTATTGTCATCAGTTAGAATAACATGAGTGACTCAGAATTGATTGATGATGTTGGAGATCAAAAACTCAATTATATAACATGCCTTTAATTCCTTGAGAGGAATCAACTCTTCCCAATTAGAATGGGAATCCATTACATCTAGAATAAAGATACATTGGTGAGTTGTTGCAAGTGGATAAGGTCCCATGACATCGCTACCCCTGACCAAAAAGGGACATGATTACAGGGTAATATGGAGGAGATTCAGTGGTCTATACATAAATTTATCATGGACATGACATGTATGTTGCCTCTTGGAAAATATTTATATAGTTAGTGACCATGATAGTCCAAAAGTGGAAAAACATGCGAATCTAGTGAGAGAGTTATAACCCCACATGAAGAGCTCCACAAGACCCAACATGAACTTCTTGAATGACCTTGGGAATATCATCTTCTTGAATACTATATAGGATAATTCTATTTAACCCACTATTGTAGAGGATTTTCTCAAGGATTCAGATTCTCTAGAGGTTAAAGTATAGTGCACACTGATATCACTCGCGTTTGGCTCTGTTTGTTGGGCCAGTGCAATGATGTAGGTACTCGATGAAAGAATTTGTCCAATTAGAGATATCCACTACCATTGAATAAGGATATAGAGGTCTGGATGTGGATTCAATGGTGGTAAGATGGACTACATTCTGATTTCCATCATCGTATGAAGTAACAGAAGAAATGAATCTTTACTGCACCACATGGATGATCAAGTTTTCCCAGGAAAGTATTTTTGATAGATGTGATTAGGGTATCCAAGGAATTGGCTCGAAAATTTTGTGACCAAGGTACATGATTGACCTCTGTCTGAGAAGGTAACTATGACATCAACTCCTATGTGAGCTCTAATAGGGGAAAGGGATCTAGCTTCCCAACAACATAATCACCATTTATTTTCATGATGACTATATCAAAGTCTCCATTAACATGTATATGGGGAATTTAAATTTCAATGGATATCATGATAATAGTGATTGGAGCATGATACTCTACCTCGTTATTGGTGAAACCTTATAAAAGAAATAATGAACATGGAAAGACAACCTATGTTGGTGTGGTGAAGATGATTCCCAAGCCTACTCTTTTGAGGTTAGGATCATTGTTACTTCTACTAGTAGAACATTGGGAGGCACCATCAATGTGATTATACTAACATGGCATGGTCTATTGTACTAAGAATATGGACTCACTAGGAAAATCAAGATCCAGAAACTATTATGTGGATGACAAATTGGTAGAGAAAATGTATGCCAGCTCTTGAACCATGATGGACTTCTACAAAATGAACCTAATGTCAAAATGAAATAGAATCACTGCACACTAATCTAGAAATCCTAAAAACATGGGATAGTTCAGGATATACTTCATCATATACATGAGGGACACCACCTATATCTTATGATGCAAAATATAGTGCCACAACTTCTGCACAACAAAACGTAGTGTGAGATAGCTATTATCGATGGAAGAATATCCAGTCTTCCTATAAAGGAGCATGTAACTGAGATAGTATAAACTATTATATATCCCTTAATTTTTATTTTGAAAGACCAGGGTGTAGAGGGATCATTCTAGGATGGTCACACAGAGGACCTATTGGTTCCTAAAGACAGGTGGAATCAAAACTGTAATATCTAATAGATATTACTCTATCATCATCAACAAGGTATGACATTATTTATCCCACTAGTAGATGAAATAATTATAATTAAGTCTAGTAAATAAATTACACTGACTATCCATATTCTTGATGAATCGTCATTTATAGGATAATTGGGCTTGAAAGCCTCAAAGATCCTAGAGGTTTCTCGGTGAGGGCATCTAAATGATGACATTCATCTTCTCTGGGTCAATCTCAATTCATTTTTATCTGAAAAATAATATGAGAAAAATCATATAGGTTACCTCAAAGTCATGCTTTAGGGGTTCAATCATAAGTGGGAAGGAGAGGAAGAAACATAACACATTCCCAGGATCTCTGAGATGGTATTAATGCTTGTGGTACTTGACCCCAAAATTATCCATGTATTATTACAGTAACACCTCAAGGATTGGTCTTAATATAAAGTTCATATCACACTAATAGGTGGCTCCAAAATTCATCAAATCAAATGTTATTTCCTGATGGAAGACATTCCCTTGTTTCACTATGAAGTCAATAGACTCTTCATCCTTGAGGGATAGGTAGTTCTGACTATACCCAACATACCCATTCATGATGGAGTTAGCCAAGAACCCAATTGTGGTATCACTCAACAAATATGTTATAGGAAGGGGGAAATCACTCTTAGTACAATAGAGGTTGAGATCCTAAAATTAAATGTAGACTTTGATTTTTCGATTGTTCTTCTTGGTGGGAATGATGTTTTATATACATCTATGGTAAAAAAGTTCCTTAAAAAAGTTGGATTTTATGAGCTTATCAACTTTGGAATATACTATAGTATAATGAGAGGCATGCATCTTCCTGAGAGGAAACATGAACCTACGATGACTCAACATGAGGCCAATGTGATGGAAGATGACTTAAGGTTGCAATCAGGGAATCTCATCATAACTCTAATAAAATACATCATGATGAATATTCATGAAATCCACATACTATTTTTGTTTCTCTGCAGACATTATTTCACTGATTAGCGTTGGCCTCAGATATTTCATGGTTCCAATATTCACCTAATCCAGTTCATAAATGTTGGTAGAGATTTTTTCTTCAAATACTGGAGGGGAATAATCCAAATATTATTCACCATATGAGATAGAGGAATCAATGAGAGGAGATGGTTCATCCAAGACAACATATCCAGGGGGAACACTGGTTCCTACTTGGGAAGATACAAAACCCACATGGGAGAGTCCTACACTAATGAAACCATAAATACCAATTCTATAAATCATATTTTATTAGGAATTTTACCAAGGTGTCCATTCTTGATGATTTTAAAGTAATTGTGGTAGGTCATATTATGTCAATTCATCATAGATCAGTGGAACATGTCGGTCTAGAGGACAACTTTAGCCATAGAGAGAACATATCAGTATTTTACATGGGTAGGGGGTTCTTGTATTACACATGCCTAACCCATGTAGGAGTTTCATGTAATATTATTTCATTCCTTGGACCTGGGAACATCTATTCCCATTATCTCATAAATGAAAAAATAGTGTCCCGTGTATGGGGGTGTGGCCTCCATCCAGTGAATCGTAATGATGAAAGAATCCTCCAGGTATATCCATGGGTCGAACGGAGTGGTGGTATGCTCAACCTTGTTGGTCTAAAACCATTTTTCCTTGATCTTTACATATTACACATCTAAATAGTGGAATTCACAAGAGGAAAAGGGAGATAAAGCCCCTTGGAGAATGCCTATTTGACCATTGAGGGAGTACTTGAGACATTGGGGACATAATGAAGGAACCACTGCATGCAGATGAATCCAAGGACAAAACATAAGCACATTTTAGGAAGTATCAAGTGTAACAACCACAAAATCAGTGATTACAATCAGGCCACCAAAATGGGTCTTTAAGTAGATCCTACCACACAACATCTACTTGGTCCTATTATAACTAGGTATCCTCAAGTAAAATAGACACACATATAATTTAGTCAGTCCTAACATACAGAGCATGTAGGTCAGGATGAGATTGATCTCTAAACCCATATCTATGAGACAATGATAGAATTTTACACCATTAAAATTTCTGGTGTTATAGACCAGGTTGATTTTCCACTATATAGGGGAGCCTTCATCTTATCTAGAAAATCAGATGATGTCCTGGAATTCAACTCTCTCAACTTCCTTAGCATAGAAGGAATTTATTGCTGCTACCTATGTTATGAATTGGAGGGGATTTTAAAATCATTTACGAGGGATTCAATGATATCTTTTGAATGTAATAGGGGCTCCATAATTGAAATATTTGTAGTAATGATGGAAATAAGATTAAGCACATCATACATCTGTGCTAGGTATACATTTTTTTCTAGAAGAAGGTTTATCTTTGGAAGGAGGTATTATGGGTGTTTCTAGTCGAAATGGATGATTCTAGGTGCTCTGAACCATGAAAAATTTCTATCGACTGGCTATTAGATGACCAATGTTTGTGTTTTTCTGGACATGACTAATCATGATGTAGTTGTAGTAGATCTATCTGATAAAGTAAAATGAACAAAAGTGGCAGAAAGTCTTCCCAGATGGGATGAGAGGACTATGGATGTGAAACTCTACACTGATGCTACTGTATCGTCTTGATATTTTTCATGGCTTGGTTGGAATCACTGGAATGAGAATTATTTTTATTCAAATATCCAAAGAACCATCAATTATGTCTTCAAATAGAAATCTTAAGTGTACCGTCATGACACTTCACATCACTGGAAACTGTGTAAGAGTTCACTAGCTCGATGGTATTTATAGATGCATACTCTTGATCAACATAAAAGGAATATTCCAACGATGGACAGTTTCCGGGGGTAAATTCCCATCCATATAGGCATTATATCACCCAGAGTAATAGTCCGTTTTAGAATTGGTGTGGGGGGGGGGGTATTTTCCTTCTCTTGTGTTATCGAGGACTTATCTTCAGAGAAGTGGAAGGCTAAGATGTTGTTATAGAAGAAAAATGCAGGGGAGGTGTGAAAACTTCAGGAGGTTTGAGCCCACATAAATTAGCATGAAAGAAACCATGTTTCTAAGAAACTACATTTCAAGAAAACCATTCATAAAACTTATTATACCTATGTCTCGGGACCTACTTCCATTCACCTTCGATGCCACTTTCATGCTTTACAGATAAGAATGCTACCTACGATAGGGTAGGGTCCAATTTGGCTACATTATTACCAACATAGTCCAGGATCCATTCCATGAACCCATATCATCACATGATGTTATGTTTAAGGATTCGGTGAGAGGGTCCGTAATCGGAGTGATCTGTGAGTTAGGCCACCTAGGGTTTCCTTCATTCTAGAAACTTGAGTACTCCTTGATCTATGGAAATTCAGAAATAACCGGGAACTTGTGCCTCATTGAATTAGTAGTTATGATTCCAACCATATGAAAAGGTGACTCTAAGAGCCTTGCCTTTTTATGGGGATGGATCCCAAAAAGGGACTAGATACTAATTATCTCTCTAAGGCATCGAAACCTGATGAGATGGTGCCTACCGACTCTATGAAAGGTGATGATGAGCCTAAGGCAGTGGCTGAGGATAATTCCCCTGATGAGGCTATAGAGGAAGCATTTCTTATCACAATTCAAGCATCCTAGTTTCCTCTATCTATGTAAAAATGTAAGTCTCTACAATGGAAGCTCTTTTTTTAGGAGTTTGAGGAGTCAACAATCATTCCTATTTTTCTAGCAACGATGGTTCCTCTAGGAACTGAGCCTTATTAGTGAAATCATAGAATCCACTTGGGAAAATTTGTAACGCCCCGACCCCAGTTACCCAAAGTCGGTGCATTATTATATAATATTGGAATGATCATAAGTAAATCATCTTTAGAAAGGCCAATAATTTTAGTATTATTGGAATCAATATTAATACATAAGTTCAACTTTACAACTTGAAAAGAAATACAACACGAGTTTATTCCATTAGAAACAGCAAAGCCTCATAGAATATTCTTGCAAGTCACTCATAACTAACTTCTTCATATCCTGGGAAAATGAAACATAAGAAAGGGGTGAGCTCAAATTCTCAGTAAGGGTAAGAAATACAGTAGAAGATAACAAAGATATTAAGCACGGTGAATAATTGAAACCACATGCCTTTACCAATAATAAACATGAATACTTTTATAGCAGGAATATGAACTGAGTAAATAATGCCATAATAAAACATAATCATGGGTATTCTACTAGTCAAATGATCACATGAACCATCAATATTATTTTTATAATGAGGGAATGTATAATGACAGAATTTTTTTAAATTTTTATTAAGGCCTTATCGAAGACGTCTAAAAATGATTTAGGACTCATCCGAAACCACATATCAAATTGGGAAAGGGCCCATCCAATTCCACGTCTAGTTGTCTCATGAGACCTACCAATGCATTGAGGAGCTATAACGGGCTCCACCCATCACTTACTAAGTTTAATACATTCCTCATATGAAAAGGTTGAAATATAACATATACATTCATATTAAAACTATCATATGAAATGTCGATACTTTAACCATAAAACATGAATGGTATAAAAATAGCATATCCATAGTAAAACATATCACAAAACCGTCAATACAATATGGAAGTTTTATATCACAATAAATCAACTTCAAATAAACTTAAAATCCATTAAAGGATGTTGACATAGATGAAATCAAAACCTTTTTTAGAGAAAAATATATTTCTATTTTAAAGTAATTTAAGAGTCACATAATTATAAAGAAAACATTTATTTTGAAGATATTCTTATAAGATTGTAATGTAATCTTTGATGACGTTATAACGGTAGAAAATATCCCCACCCACCGTATAAGTTAAAAAAACATTCTTCCCTTAAATTTGTTGAAAAGGTCAAAAAGTACCTTGTTTGGAAAATGACGGAAAGATTCCTTTGAAGAAATATAAAGGTATAAACGACTTTAACCCATTTTCTAGTAAATAGTAATTTTTTTTTGAAATACATTTTTTAGAAACATGGATGTGGATGATAAAGAGGACCCAATAGATTCTTACGTAAAACAACCCGGGATAGTAAAGAGATTGTGAAATTAACCCTTACCTTGAACTTTTCCTTGGTCGAGGGTAGGTTAACCTCATTTATAATGGGTAAATAATTGTTATTTAGTTATACAATAATCATATACATTAATATGATATTATATATTATCTTTTAACATTGCTTTGTTAATAATATCTTAGTATTATCGTCGTTTCAGGTGTTAACTGATTCGTTTTCCTTTATATTCTATGTTATGTGAGTCATATTTTTTATGGATGGGATGAATCATATTCATATCTAGAATGATATCAAGTATTTAAAAAAAAATTAATCATAAAATGAAAATTAGTCTTGAATGGATAGGATGGGAAATGAATCTCATCGCGTTCGTGAAGACGGTAATCCGTATGTACGCACGAGTGACAATATCATTCTTTTGACATTAAAATAATATATAATTGGATGGTATACCATATATACAGAATAATTATCATGTTACATTGAATATTTACATCAATTACACATCATTATTATACCCATCCAAATAATAATGTGTTGAATAACAATTACACCACGACGTGGAGACGGTAATCCGTACGTACACACATATGGTGACATATCATTCAAAGGATGTATAGAATATTGAATATGGTTGTACGATATTTATAATAACATCATAGTATATTGAAGATACTGGAGTTATTATTTTAGAATATAATCAACAAAGAAAGAGGTAGTGGAAGAAGAAAGGAACTTGAAAGAGGTGATGAAATATTTACTTCTTCTTTAGGTTCTTCCTTTTAATTTGATCAAAAGGGATCGTTAGGAAACATTTATGACTAAAGTAAGGCTTCTAAAATTAAGTTAGGAATATTGAGAGGGTATTTGGGCAGAGGTTGGTAGAGCAAAATGGCTTTGAAGGTGTAAATTAGAGTGAAGGGGGAGTGCCCTTTTATAAGAGGGGTGATGGGCATCTTAGGAAAAGCTAGAAATATTTTTTTATAATAAAATAATATTCGGTTTCTAATGGATCCAAAATATATTATTTAAAGGATAAGTTGGGGATGGGTCTAAAACCACTCAACCAATAGGTTTTAGACAGGATTTGGTCTGTATTTTACCCTTATCTTTTAGATTTAACTCTTAGTTAAATTGTTTGACATTTACCATGTATCTTTGTATTTTTATATTATATGGTTAATAAACATACTATATACTTCTAATAGAACCCCAAGTGGTTCATTAATGATACAAATATCATTATATAAGTCTTTTGGACAATCCTTATATTTTTAGGAATATAATATCAATTAATAATATAATATTTGTTTTAAAAACTATTTTATGTCAATTTGGACACTATTTTGTATTTTGTGTTTTCTAAATTTATAATAGCATTATTAATTAAAAATAAATTCATTTAACCAACCCTAATATGTTATATTAACTTATAAAATTAGTTTAATTCATAAAAAGTCTCAAATTACATTTATTGGGATATTAATAATATCAATTATTTTAATAATTCATTACATAGGTAATTCCTGCATCATCATTGTGTCATCAATATATTAAATTCTTTAATGTCTAAAAAATATAAATAAAATACTATTATGTTGTAAATATTTTTTAGCTTTCTAATGAATATTTATAGTCAAATTTATCTTATGAATAACCCTATATTAAAAATGTTTTAGTTATTAAACATTGATTTTAACTCTTTTAACTCTTCTTTAAATAAAATAATAATAAGTTTCATAATCTAAATCAGGTGGACCAAATAGGATAATATTTTATTACTAAGGTTTTTTTTGGTATAATTATACTTATCCATTATAATTTGGACATATGTTAGAGTAATAATAATATCATTTTTACCCTTAGTTACCCTATTTACTTTTAACTGTGGTAAATAAAAGTAAAATGTTACTATTCACAAAATATTATTTTCATCCCATTGAACCACATTTTACTTACTGATATCACTTGTGTCTCTCGGATTTTTATAATTCCTCTCACAGAAGCGGTAAAATTATGTTTTATGGGAATTTACAAATTATCCTAGGAGGTGGGTAAAAGGCGGTGAAAAGTTCAATAAAATTCATATATATATCAAATTATTATAAACTGGCTCCAATGATTTAAATTGAAAATATATAGGTATTATGTTTCTATTTTGACCTAAAAAAATTTAAATAAAATAAATAATTATTTAAATAAAAATTCAGTTTTAAACTATAACTCAGTGTTTTTCTCTATTCGTCAAAAATTGAATGTTTTCAGAAAAATACCAAAAATTCACCTGAAGATAATTTCGATATTCCGAATCCAAAAATGAATTCCATTTTGAAAGATAAAATTTATAATGTTTCAAAATGTGGGTATTACTATTCATACTGGCTAGTTTGATTGGTTGTGGTTTGTTAGAACTTGAAGTTGCGTACAACACATGCTATTGTATTATTCAAAGAGAAGCATACCATGGAAGCTTGAGGTGTTATAAAATATGAGTGATGAGGGTGGGAACCAATTTAGTCTTAAAGTTACCCACACACATCATTAGTATCTTCTATTGAGTCATCAATACATATATTGAATACATGAGGCCCTTCCACATGGTGACAAAGTCTGAAACTCACTCATCTAGCTATTTTTGGTATAAAAAGAGGTGAGAAATAATCATCATTCACATGGTGGAGCCACACAGATTAAAAAAATTCCTATTATGAACATACTGTCTAGAAATTGACCTAATGGGTAGTAGGATAAACCAGATGAACGTAGGACCTTTCAATATCAGTATGAACACTGTATCTTGGAAGCATCCAACTTTGATGGAGTTCCCAACATGGGTCCACACCTTGAAATAAAGTAGTCCTGATGCTGTAGTGGGTTTCCAATCCCGTTGAAGTGGTAGAAGGTAGGATTCCTAGAATCTAGGGGTGTCAGAATATCATTCAACCATGCCAGATACGACATTCCATCAGGTAGGGTTTCCACTTGTCATGTCTCAAGGGCCTCGAGGAGGGAGATGATAGTGTCCATCAGATCAACTTGGAGAGGATTCATATATTTAATAGGTTTCATGATCACTAGTGTGTTGTTAGTTTCTTCAATACAATAGGAAGACACAACAGCTTATAGAGTGAGAAGAGTGGCCAATGAAACTGCTGGAGGAATGATCTTTGGAGGTTCCAGATGAATAACCTGAGTTAGGTCTCGAGGTGGGTTCTCTTGTATCTTGGTTTGATTAGGTGATAAATAATGTAGTATATTTTCATAGGATATAGCCTCTATACTATTGAGATTCACATGATTTTCAAGATCCATAGGTGGAAACATATCAGTAAGAACATGCGGCTACCCTTACTACTCGAGTAGAGGGACATGAGAGTATCAAGGATTTATGTAATATGGGAACCATTCTGTAAGGCTCTCAACATGTATTTCTTCAATGAGTCTCTTTTAATTCTCCAGTTGCAGAAGTATGTAAGTTATGGAAAAATCTATTTTGTTTCTTGCTCTACAATAGATGGGTCATGTGGCTTGGAATTCTCGATATTATCTTCACCCTTTTGGTGTTCTTATTGATGGGTAGTGATGCAAAGGGTTCCGTAAGTCTGAGAACCGACCTTTTCTGGTGTGTAATAAACCCAAGGTTGTTTACCAAATGATTTAATTCCCCTAGAGGTAGTTACTCTTCATCAATATATGAAACAATGTCATTTTCCTTGAGTGCGTTGATCTCTGCCATATCCAGTACGACCTTTCCCAAAGGCATGTCCTTGACGTCACATGGAAAATAAGGATCCCACAAAATAGGTATGAAGTAGTGACCAAAATATTTCCCCAACCCTAGATCTAAACACATGAGGTAACTTATTTAATAATTCAATGGAGATTGGTGAATTCTTGAACGCATGACTGTTGAAGTGTCTAGTGATAGCCAGGGGATTTAGGGTGTTAAGCTATGGGAGGTTCTACTAACTCTACCTTTCAACACTATTGGAAAATGTCATAAAATTATCCTAGCTATTTGGATAGTCTAACTGATGGACATGGAGGTTGAAATTTGACATCCATATGTTCGGGTAGAATCACATGACATCATCATGGGTCAGAGGCTCAAGAATATTGAATTCATTATAATTGATCAAACAAAACATCCTGGACATCAGATATGTGGAAAGGATTTCCCATATGAATCTATGCTCAGATGCAGGATCCAAATATTGGTTTCACCACTCTTTGACTGAGGCTTACTAAGGAACTGGCAGTATCATTGATGTGGGCCACTGCGGTGGTGGTCTAGTAGGTGAAAAAAATGCTATACAGTATGACTGACTACCACTCACTATTCTGTCTCTTAGAGACGGTACTAACCACATTATCTTGTCCTTGTAGGATGAGGTGTCTACCAATTCTTCATGCATGATGGAAATGACTGTTGGTGGTGAGTCTAATGGCTTTTAATTGTCTACCATGCCCTAGAATAACACTTTGTGATCCCGTGTTGAGCACTACTACAAATACGCCCTTTATCAATGCTAAAAATAGCCTTTAACAGCACTAGAAAAGCGCTGTTAAAGCCGGCGAAGATAGGGGGGTCCCCTTTATCAGCACTCAAAAAAGGGCTGATAAAGACCCCTTTTATCAGTGCTAAAAAAGCGCTGATAAAAGTACACCTTTATTAGTTCTTTTTTTAGCGCTGATAAAGGGGTCCTATATCAGTGCTTCCTTTATCAGAGCTTTCTTTTTAGCGCAGATAAAAGTTAAAAATAAAAAAATAAAAAAAACATTACAAAAAATTAAAAAAATCATTCCAATATGGGGGGGATTTATAGCCCTTGATCCCCACTTTTAATAGCGCTTTCAACCCCCTCCAGCACCTCACACACAACCCCTCTACCCTTTATCAGTGCTAGCCCCCCACATCCACCCCCATGCGCGCGCCTCTACCTCTAGCAGGTTTTGAACTCAAGACCTCCCCCCTGCGCGCCTAAACCCTTACCACTACTCTATTTTGATTTGTTTTCTATTTCATGATATATATATATATAGTTATATTAATTCTTATAGTAATATATATTTATATTAATATATATATATAGTTATCTATATAGTTATATAGTTATATTAATATTTATATAGTTATATTAATATATCTAGTTATAATAACATATATATTGTTATATTAATATATATATAGTTATATTAATATATATATAGTTATATTAATATATATAGTTATATTAATATATATATATAGCTATATTAATATATATCTTTATATATATATAGTTATATTTATTCGTATAGTAATATATATTTATATTAATATATATATATATATTTATATTAATATATCTATATATAGTTATATTAATATATCTATATATAGTTATATTAATATATATCTCTATTCATATATATATATAGTTATATTTATTCGTATAGTAATATATATTTATATTAATATATATATAGTTATATGAATATATATATATATATAGTTATATTAATATATATATACCTAGATTAATATATATATATATATAATTATATTAATATATAGTTGTTATATAAATATTCATATATTGGTATTTTAAATTAAATGGATATTAGTTATTATTTAGATAAAGCTAATATATTTTATATGTTTAATTATTTATTTAAAAAATTTAATTTTTAGGTGTGAATATATAAAAAATATGTACATATAGTTATATATTTGATTACAAATAGCTGTTAATTATAAAAAATGATAAAATTTCATAGACATAATATCAATATGAATGTAATACCTTGGAATAAATTCAGTCCCCACCAAAAAAAGCCAATAATACCCCTTAAACGAGGCTGAAAATCCACAAAATGTTAAAAAAACCAGGGTACCCCAACTAAAAACTCAGCTTTGGAGGCCTTCTGGGCCTTTTTTGACCTCGCAAATCCCTTGACCAGGGTTCTACCAACTTATAGCAACGCAGATATCATCACTGGCTTCGATTTGATATGTGGTAGAGCTCAAACGGACACTCGGATCAAAAGTTATGGCTGTTTAAAGTTTGAGTTGCGTTTTCAACATATTTTGGATCTTTTTTTAATTTTTTTTAATTTTTTTAGTCTTTAAATTGTCATTAAATGATTATTAATCCATAATAATTACCAAATTATTAATTAAAAATATTTTTTTAATTTTTAAGAATCCATTTTCAATAAATATCTTATATATTAAGTATATTAAGTGTAAATGTACATTTATACTTATCTAAAATATATTTAAAAATTATATATTATATTTATATCAATATAACTATATTTATATATTTATATATTAATTTTTTTTGAATTCAACCCTTTATCAGCACTTATTTGAGCGCTGATAAAGGTACCCCCCCTTTATCAGCACTTTTTTGTTAGCGCTGATAAGGGGTGGGGCACTGAGAAAAACTGTTTTTGTTGTAGTGGAGGGAGAGAATGAAAATGGCGGCGACAGAGAAAGATGCACTGTGAGACTCTGGAAGGGTGAAAAAAAATTTCTCCCCTTTCATGTAACTTTGATGAAATTCTAGGATATAGTGCATCTCACCTTTCAGGATGATGAAATACACACGTTGGGTTCCCACCCCAAACTCTGATGTAGAGGATCACAGTGAAGGATCTATCATTGAGTCACATTCCACTTCTGGGTTTGAAAAAATGGACTGGATTGAAAATGATATGATGCTTCGGTATTTCTTCCTTCGAAGGTGATAGTTATCCCTTCTTTCCCATGACGACTCTTTAGGGAAGGGTGGTTCCTCAACAAGGGGAGGTCCTCCATATATATATTTTTCTAGAGTGGGGAGGACCTCCTCTTGAGATGGCTGGGATATGGGTAGGACCTCCTTACCTATTGTTGTCAAATAAGGGAGGGCCTCCACCTTGGTGATATGAGGTGGGAGGAGAACCTATGAACATTACAAATTGAACAAGGAGAATAACTTAGTGTTGGTGATATTGAGTACAAGGAGGACCTTTGTACCACTTTATGGATGCATGAGGAGGAACTATGTGGTTGGGAGTACTAGAGTGGGATGTACCTTCACTGGAGCTGGTGAGAACATGTTGAGGACCACAATGTCAGTTTCCTATTTAATTGGGAGGACCTTCGTGCTGGTTGGATGATATTGAAAAAGTAATACCTTTGTACTAGTCAAAGTGGACATGGGGATGACCTCCACTTTTACTATTAATGAATTGGGTATGACCTCCACATTGATATATTCTAGAACATGGAGGATCTCCTCTGGAGATAATGAGAACATGGGAAGGTCCTACATGATGACAGGTGATGGAGCAAGGGGGACCTTCACTCTAGTTGATGCAGCAGTAGGTAGGACCTCTGTTTGAGATAATGCTGGTGACATTGGGGTGGACATCAATTCTAGGTGTGATACTAGGGAGGATATCCACTATAGATGAAGATGGTGTGGGGAGGGCCTCCATACTGAATCTCATCATCACAAGTTGGACCGTGATAGCTTCAGATTTTGTCTGCAACTCAATGAGTCATCCCAGCCTTCATGTGAGGTGGATTTGGTCTCAATTATAATTGGTCATAGGTAGATACCTACTCTATAGTATTAGGGACCTGGTAAAATGTGATGGTGGTGTCATTGGCCACTAAATTCATGGATGAGGATTCACCATGAAGGGAATCATCTTAAGCTTGCACCCAATATTGGCTTCGGGTTTTCCAGACCAGGGCTAGTGGAGCTAGGACATAGAACACAAGATCTTAGGCTCAAAAGACCAATAGTTGGTGGCATCGATGTGTCTTAGTGGGATACCTCCTTGGAGGCTCCCAAGATGTTGTCGAAGATGGGATGAATCAGATATACATTACCTAATTGGCATCGGGGAGGACCCATAGGAACATTCCAGGGAGATGCTCCTAAAGCAGTTGGATGTAGGGGTGGGGAGCAGTGTCAACCTTTGCAGCCCTTGGGGGTGGCAGTGACAGAAAGGTGTCGAAGCCTCCCAGTGCTGGTAAGCCATATCCCTCATGGTAATGAAAAATTATTTATCATTCCATCATACAACATATTCGATCAACCTCTTCTACAATGGTCTCCAAGGTTGAGATGGGGCATGGGTGCCCAGAAGTCATGGTTGTGGATGTTGTCCTAACAAAGGTGGAATCATTTAAGATTTCTGCATAACTATTTTTCCAACCCCTACTTTTGTAGGCATGGGGAAATTTGTTTCTTGTTTCTTAGGACATACAATGTCAGAAGATTCATCCATTCGTACATATAATTGAAGATAAATTCCTAATTCCTTAGTGGCAATCAGTCTTCCATGGTCAGAGAGAGAGATAGAGATACACGCTGTCGATTCCACAGACCAAAATGGCCAATGGTTAGCTTCCCCAATTTTGGTTTTGTTTCATAGAAAGGAAACTATTTTATTGGAGGAACCTAGAACTAGAGATTTGGATCTGGTGACATGATTTTTTACTAATTTCTCAACAAATACTAATCCCATTTGGGGAGAAGAGTTTCATATTAGAATCCTCATTTTTTGTTTCTAATTATTTCTGTCAGGGAGTTCCCACCCTCATGTGATGTCACTCGCCAATGGAACATTGTACACTACATTTCCACTCTCAAAATGTAGGTGGATTCCATCACTTATTCATGTATATATTCTCCATTATCAAAATGGAATGATGGGATATCATTCCCTCCTTCTGTGGATTCCTCTTTAAAGTTATCCATCTAGTCTGGGTCTTCCTTATAGATTAATATGTTGTTTTTGAAACTCATTCTTACTTCCATCTCTTTTTGGGCGCCAGTTAATTATGCTTCTCTTGTATGGACATTCAAAGGGGTCATGTTAGGGTGGAAACCTTCATTCATGGATGTAGTCACATTGTGCATCAGTGGTACGTCTGGGAACTGGAACATTGGTCACCTATATTCTTCTTTATAAGAGGGATTCTTAAGGGTTCATTAATGTAAAGTTCCCCATATTGATCTAATGGTATCTTATGCCACATCCATGTATTATGATGTTTTCCATAGGAATATAATGTTTAACACAGGGTAAGGAATGTGTTTAATGTCTTGTAGAGATGTAGGGTCACAAGTTTAACGTCTTGTATATATGGACTGAGTATATCAAAACACTTGTGAAGGTGGATCAGATAGGTACAAAGCTAGGAGGGAGAAACTAGAATTTTTATCAATGAATGGGTTATCACACCTCATGATAGTGGACCCATGATAGAATGTCCCATATAGGGATGGTTTCATAGTGTGAAGGCTGATCTAGATGACATTGGGGGATGGTCGAGGAGGTGTGACCAAATAAATTGGACACCAAGATTTATCAATGGATGGGATTGAACCTCATGAAGGTTTCCTTCATACCCTACTTTGGAAAAAGGTATTAGAACCCATTTAGTTCATTGTATGGAGTGAGGCTTACTGATGTAGAATTCCCAAGCACCGCTAGGATAAGTGATGATGTGGATGGGAATTACACACTAAGATGGCCTAGATGGATGATAATATCTCACCATGTAAAGGGTGAGGTGAAAAATCACGTGATTAGGGATTATATAGTGAGACAAACCCTACGGATGATATGATCTCACAAGGATGTGGTGGCCCATGTTAGAATCAGGATGGATGTGAATAAGTGGTAGAAATGGATGAAATGGAAGGGTTTTTGGTCTTAAACCTTAGACAAGTTTCCTACATATCCTAGTTTGTTGGGAATCAATGACCACATAGTTATATAATTCCATTCAGTTTAATGTCATGCAGTAAGGATGAGAGTGAACTGATACGAATATGATGGTGTCAGGCTCAAACCTCGTGGAGGTTTTCTATGTATTCTAGTTACTTGGGAATCAATGTCCACATAGTCTTGATGTGAGTGATTTGTATTAAACCTGAAGATGAAGCCCAATAAAGTCATGTTAGGAATACACATTAAAGCTACCCAAGTGGACCCACATGAGATGTGACCTCTGGTTGTGGCATGACCTTCATAAGATATAGTGGCTTTAGGGAAAGACCAGGATGTGAATAAATGATAGTGGATATTGAGATCCAAGAGGTTCACCCCATGGAAAAGAGCACCAGGGTTTACCATTGGTTTGGATTGAACATTTGAAGGTATCCTAAGTAACAAAATTATAAGACAGAGATCAAAACCCACATAGTTCATTGGATGGAGAGGGGATTATGTATTGATACTACCCGTGAAAGTGGTAGATAGGAATTACTCTAATAGGGATACCCAGAAGAAGGGTGTCTTAGTTACTATTAACTTCTAATCCCATGTGAGTCATGATCGGTGTGGGAAAAAAGAGGATGTAGTAGACGAGATTGTTGTATCGTAGAAGATGAATTAGTGAGGGATGGTGTGGGTCTTACTTGTGAAAGAGACCCATGTTGGAAAAGCTCATTGGGAGAGGGATGGGGGTTTGATAGTCCACGAGGGATATCCATCCCTATGGTCTTCACATTTGGATGAGGCGAGGAGGGGAAAGAGTAATTCCTCCTACAAGAATGGATTGTGGTATACACCAGGATGGCTACCCTTTCTCATGGGAAAATATTGTTCCATGTGAGGGGGATCTAATTCCTTGTGAATAATATCTCACTCTTATAGAGATGAGTGGGCATGAAGAATTACTGAGATGGAAAACCCGTTGTTCATTTCATGTTGTGAGGCTACATTTTAAAATATTATTCTATGGATGATAGATCTTGGAAGTTTAATGTCCTACAACTCAGATAGGGGGGTGGGGGAGGGTATCACCTCACCCCTTAGACTTAAATTACTAAATCTATTTTACCATTTGTGAAGGGAAGACACCATCAATTCCTAGAAGGAGTTGGGTGGAGGTGTGATCAGTTGTAGGGTCCATGTTATTACATATTTTTTAAAAAGAAATATCAATTAGAATACATATGGGAAAAATCACTAGGTAAGGTAATACAACATGGAACAATGCATGAGGGACAAAGAAATCACTACACGAAAGTGTAGATGGAAGAATGAAATGGGTGCACAAAAGATGTATATGTTTCATGAAACAAGGGACCAAACATGGTATTTTAGGATAAAGAAAACCCATTAAGCCTAAAGCAGGGGTTTCTCACCTGATTGGAGGATTTCATGAAAAAATGAATGTGGATGCATGGAAGAGGTAATGTAGAAGGGAGAGTGTTGTGCACAAGAAGGATCTTTTGTAAGTACATGCCTTAGGGAAAAAAGAAGTGAGTGTGGGTCAATCCCATGTTATCCCACATGAGGGGGGGGGGGGAGTGTCATGGGGGACCTATCGCGGAAAATCCTATACCTTGAGGGATCCAGGGGTAGCACACTCTCATGGAATAGGAATACTGGCACATGAGAGAGTGATGATTCGACTTCCTAATGGTTACCCTATGAGTAGGGGGTTCCATTCTATTTATAGGGAAAATCATATGTTATAGTATGTAAGAAGGGAGATTCAGAAGTTGGAATTTGATGTTGCATTGGGTGAGTAAGATTCTAACCTGCGAGATGTGCCTTTTGCGCACCAATATCTAAACATTCCTGCACTTTTCCATGACTTTTTTTAGGAGGCTGGGGTGAATTAAGGCTTCTAAAGTCACATTGGGCGCATAATATTCTTATGAATAGATTAATGTTATGATCATAGCCTTTCTATCCTATGCATGGAAACCTCAAATGGAATAGAATGCATTGATGAGTTAAAGGGTGAACTCAAATTTCTCAAAGATGACTGTTTGCGACTTCCTTTAGAATTTGGTTCCAACACCCTAATGAACATGCCATTTATAGTGCCTTCACATGAGTTAGGTAATGAATATAATTGACCAAATTTTATGAAGATAGTGACAGGCTGTGTACCAAACTAGAAATGTGATATACCATGCTATTTAAAGTAATCTATGTGATATCTCACTCGGGTCTTAGATTAAGAATTATTAGTAGTCTAATATGACAATGTCTACATATATAGAGAGACATTGTGGTCAATTTTTATATCAAATGATATATTTGATTATATTTTAGTAGTGTCATATTTTATGGGTTTAGTTGAGGTATTTGAAATACATATGGAGTTTATATACTCCCCATGTTTTAGGGAATGATGCTATATACCAGTGTTTGGGTTACACCCCTATATTAATACTTATCAAATGGTATGGTCACCTTTATTATTGATAAATATCAATTAATCTTCAATGTGGCATTTAAGGGGTTTTCCATGCATTCATTATTCTACCATGTGACAGGGTGTGACACTCAATATATGAATATACTATTTCCACATGTTTCAAGGAACATTCCTCCATAGGGGTTAGGTGATCCATTTCTCTATACATACATACATCGACATGGTGCGACACCACACTATATTTTAACATGCTATCATTGAATATAACGATGTTTAGTAGGTTATGTGTCATGAATCATTTCTAATTTTAGAATTTGAATATATTTTTGAATTAATTAATTCATGTATTACTAATGTTAGTTATTTAAAATTAAGACTTATATTCAGGCTACCAAATTTAGATGTTACGATAGATTCACTAACCTAGGTATCACTAGGTTCTTGTGTGATACAATCATAAATGGATATGATATAAGAAAAGGAAAAATAATCCCTTATCTTTTTATGTATTGAACATGGATAATATAAGGTTCCTTTGGGATACTCATTCCTATTTACCATACACATAGATTTTCAGTTTATTTATTGAATTATTTTTAAATTGTATTTTTGGGGTGCCCTACTATGTATATTTATACTCACCCTAGAAAGTACCTTATTGAAACATGTGTTGTGTCTATTCAAAAATCATCAAATTAAGGGATGTATGAATGAGGTGTAGAATCGATGGATTTGGAGGTGTTGTTATATGGTATAAAAGAATAGTTCATAGTGTTTTCAGTTTTATATGGTGTTCATTATAGGTGTCCTTGTGGAGAAGGGGAATCATCCTATACCTGGTGGTTTTATTTCATTAGATTAATTTTCCTTTCCAACCATTACATATAAATTATATTTATTGAAATTTATGTTTCATTCTAATATTGTGTACAATTAGGTGGATAAATATTTTTTTATTGGAGTTGTTATCAATCATTTTATTTCATAGATTCATTATATCATAGGTTGATATTGTAAATGAACTGCTCTGTTTTATTATGTTTTATTAGTTCTTTTCCACAATATATGTTCTATTTAATGTGATCTTGTGGTTTCACGCTCAGCTTTCCATAATCCTAGTTGGGCTCATAGGGGGTTAGGTCATGTATAAAGTGTATATAATATTTTTTTGTCATATGGATAGGGTTTGGGGTTAATTTCCTTCCAAGTATTGGTCTAGGAATTATTTTAGAAATTCTAGGGGTCTTGAGTTTGGTTTTTGGGTAACAGAGACATGTTTTTAAGTGGTGATTGATATATCCTCTCACTAAGTCTATGAGTGTTAGTTTTTCTGGAACTCAAATGAATTATTTCTAAGGTATATTAAATTTAGTAAAAAAATCATTGAATAATCATTCATGATGTTTTATTTCCTTTTTATTCCATATCAACTATATATTTTTAATGTAAACCATGGTAACCTCATATAAATTGGAAAATGCTACCCACAAATAGGCAACTCTTAATTAGAGATTGGGTTGTCAAACTCATTCAACTATTATTGATCCTCACATAGTTTATTAGTGAGATTGATTTTTCTCCCTCATTAAATAAATAAATTGATCTGAAAAACCTCTACGCTTGAGGAAGTGTAATGAATAGTACATCAAGTGTGTTTGGTATGATAAAGAGTACCCAAAAGGGTTTTCAATCTCAAATTATATTCTTATTTCATCCATGAAATAATCAGTGGTGGTTAAATTATTCAAGATATTAATGATTTAGTAATCTTGTAATAATCATACTTATATTTGGAGGGAAGCTCCATTCTCAAAGATTCTTTGGCCCATGTTATCCCAACTTATATTATTCACCTAAAACAAAAATAACAATGTGAACTATAAGGATATATACCTTATGATATTTTGAGGAATACCTAATCCTAAAATAGTAGATGATTAGTTTGGTTCTGATAATTAATTGAATTTTCTAATATAGACTTCTGATAAAAAATTTATTAATCTTGTATTTGTTTTACCCTTTATGTAGTAGTGATATATTGCTTGATTTTTATATATAATCATGATGTTGATTTATCAGTATGGTTTGATCTTGATTATATACATTAGTGAGAGTATCAATTTTCAGGTTGGGTATTCTAGTACTACCTATCAATTATAGAGACATATAGTGATATTCTTTAGTTGATATTTTATTAATTTATATTAATTTTTTTTGTCAGACATGTATTCTATATGGATAACCAATGGTTTTCTAAGGATACATCTCATTAGTTAAGAAAGAATTGATGTTAGACCAACAATTCATATGGTATATATATTTCTCTAGGAGGTAGTGAAAATAGATGAGTGTGTAGGGAGAGAACAAATATATGTGGATGATGAATTTTTCAATATTTACTATGCCCTTTAGGTAATTACCATCAGACCCAATGTTATTACTATTATAATCTAGAGGATTGTCCATGACCGATGACATAAAACAGGTAGTAAATAAAAAAGTATATATGTATGAATCAAGTCTCTTTCATGGACACTCATGATCATAATTGATAGATTGAGATATTTTTACCTTATGTTATTGTTGTTTAAGTCTTTGGGACTTCCATATAGCTCATAATCGTCCCCTTGTGGTTGGAGACTCAAAATAATAGTGGTTATACATTTCTCTTGGTTGTTGAAGTTATTCTTTATGATTATATATGATAATCCAATAAATGAATATTTTAACATGTCATGCTATTTAATACATGGTAGAGTTATCACCTATAATGGTAATTGAACTTTTTCATGTTATCTAATAAGAAATATCAATGATACCATCATATAGGGTTCAATATAAATATTATTTTACATTATATATTCCACTAATAGTTCCAATAATTTATATGATATCATGGATAAGCTAGAGGATATGATATATAATTTGTAGACCACTTTAGAGATGAATTTTATGGGAATATTATGACCCATGACAAATGGTTTTTGGAGGTTAAGATCAGTTCAAGATGGAAAAATCTCTAGAAATTTGGGAATGAAAATCCATGTGTAGTGATTGAGGGATTATAATGAAATATAATATTTTCTAATGATATTACTGGGAGTAATCAATGCCATGTATTTAACGTAAGGCTAATGTATCATTTTTAATATTCTTAACTAATGAAACTAATGAATTAAATAAAATCAAGGGTGAGAATCTAAAGGGACAAGAGGTTGATTTTGAAAATTTTCTAAAGAAAAAGGTTTTGAGGTCCCTCATTATAGATACCATGGGTTTAATGAATGATAGCTTTCAGGAAAGAAAAAGTGACCCTTATTTATGATGTTGTATTTTTTTCCAATAATGTATGAGATAAATATAAGCCTTCTGTAATAATAAAAAATTTATAAAACCATTGAAAAATATTTTTTTTTTCATTAATAATATTTTATTACATTTGTGTTAAACAATAAAAAAATGTAGATTATTTGAGAAGGTATCCTAGTTCATTTCACTTAGTAATTTTAAAAAAATCTATCTATTTTTTTCCAATCATAGGCTACCCAATGAGCCATATTAAAAATATAAAATCAAACATTTCAACCAAATGAGATCCATTTATACTAGGATAGCCCATGGAGATATATTAGTTATATGTGTTAGTGCTTGTGCATAGGTAGACATGGGAACACATGCCAAGTACACATGTAAGAATACATCCACATCTGCATTATTCGAAACCCCACAATATTTTTCTGTCCATTTAATGATACACAATTTTTTTAATATAATGAGATAATAGAATTAACTTTGATGTGGGAATATAGAAGTGAGAACCTATTTATCGATATTTTACATATATTCATACAATGTGGACCACACATTATGATTGAAATTATCCTTTAGGAGGATTTATTCTATCATATATTCCTCCTCGAGATAAAAATATGTGTGTGTGAAAATAATGTGACCTTCCATGCATAAAAAACCACCCTACCTCATACACAAAATTAAAATTTTCTAACAAACTGGATTGAACATAATGTGCCCATTAATACTAAACTATTGTAATAAAATATGTATAATTACTGCGTAAATAATTTATTATCTATATCATGAAGAGGGTTCAAGCTACAAAACTATAAATCAAGTCATAATAAGTGTAAATCAAGCTACTCCATTAGTAATACAAACTACCTCAAGAAAAATCATGGTCAATTCATCAACTATATGAGGTGAGGTGATTACTTTCAAGCACAATGAATAATAGATAAACCTACTGCATGATGAAATGTAAGATACCCTGAGCCTTTATAGTATCATGGACTAAATGAGTGAAAATAGTTTATCATGGAACTGTAAATAAACATACCATATAAAGGACCTACCATGATTTACATGGGATCAAATGAGTGGCCACAAGCTCAAACCAACAACATGATGTTTTTTTCATAGACAACGAGAAAAAGAGTATCTAAAGTGTAGGTCATTCCTATATGAGAATGGTTTTATTGGATTTTTTTATCAATCAATAATAGGTGAGTTTATGACATGCATGTATAATTCACAAGAAACCATGAATATAGTTGATAAATGAATGGAATCACATCCATGTTTATCTAAAGCTTATGTTATACTATTCATACATATTTCTCCTGAATAAAATCAGATTCATATAAAATATATGATTATAGTATTCATGAACATGAGATGTGTGTGCCACGTACATATTTTTTTTATATTTCTTAAATATAAATTTTAGATTCATTATGAATGAAAAATAAGTAACATAATGAGAAGACCACATCAAATATTTTAATGATGAATTATTATAGGCTATTAAAATATGAATTATTTCCCATGAAAATTTTTATGAGTTATGTATTAAATGAGATGGTATATCATTACTAAAATTTTAGTCAATAATATCATGAAATATGGATCACGATTCATTAATAAATTAATTGATGATTCATCATGGGAAATTAAATTGTAAATAAAATCTATAATAATTGAATTGATAATTTGGGAGTCCAAGAATTAATTAAAATGAAGACAAATACCTGATGAAAACAATAATAATTTATGATAAATTATATACCCAATTTTTTTGAGTATATATTTATGTAGGTGATAAAATAGATATGTTTGAGAAAATTGTGAGAGATTATAATACTATAAAATATTAAAGTTTGATAGGATGTATAAGGCCCCAGCCTTAAACCTTACTTAATATTGAATTAAATGAATAATTCACATTGAGGATCTTTTCAGGTTTAGAGTTTTAGAGAATTAGAACATAACTATTACATCTTAAAAGATTACAAAGTAGACACTTCTACTAAGTCTCCATAAAATAAAAACTCTTAAAAAGAAAGATGTCTAGATTCCATGTTTTAGATAGCATGAAATTCCCTTGATCCCATCCTTGACCTTATTCCACTTTAAGTCCTATGAAAAACATTTCAAAAAACTTGGGGTGAGCATAAAAAGCTCAGTAAGGGATACACAAAGAATGAAAACTGTTAGTTTTTCAAAATCAAGTAAACCATGTATACTCTATCTAAGTAATACCTTCACCTTCATGAAGTAGTAAAACTCTTCAATGAATAAAGTATCATTACTTACCTTTTTGTAACCAAAGTATAACCATAAAACCCATATAAAGAACACATAACATATATAAAGGTAACTTGGGACATAAACATACTTAAGTGGAATAACCATACGATTGACTTCCACACATATCACTTAATGGAATATCCATACGGCCAATTTCCATACATACTTAATGGAATAGACATACGACCGACTTCCATACCCAATGCATTGGAGGTTATAACGTAACCACCCGTCCTGGTATTCACGGCACCACCCGTCACATGGTTTATAACGTAACCACCCGTTAAAATGTCCAAGTACCAGTATAAAATCATAAAACATAAAACCAATATAAAGGAATGATAACATTTCAATCACAATATATCATAAATATATTGACATAATAGAATCCTTTTTCAAAACCATTTTCAATACCAAAATACATAAAAGAGTATATGGTATTTATTTTATTCTAAAAACATTACGGCTTGTTGAGAAAGCCAAAGACCAAATAATACTCGCGGTGGCGGAAAAGGTCATTGTCACCGCGTACGTTAAAAAAACATTCCTTTTTGTCGTTTAGTAAAACGCTTCGTAGAAAAAGATTCCTTTTGTATAAAAGTAAAAGTCAAAGGAGTTTATACACCGTATAAAAGAAAGTTGTGTATAAAACGAAATATGCCTCAATGAAAGGAGATTGAGACGAAGTCCCTTACCTCGGGTCCGACTTGACTCGATCGTTCTTTAACGCCCTGAATAATAAACTTGAGTTAATTTATACTTGATTAAGAACCTTTTTAAAGTTAATTATTCTTTTTATATCACTTATTGCCATGTTATAAACATTATTTAACAATTTAAGTTAATAATGTTTGTTTTGTCAATATTTGGTTCTTAAGTCGAAAGTTGACTTCTTACAATTACATGTTGTTCATGTGGTCAAAAGTTCTTTATATACAGAATGAAATTCCCGATTTGGATATAATATATATCATATATATCCATCATATACATGTATTTATAATATTACATAATCATTTAGAGGTAAGAAATGAAATGCACCGTTCATGGAGACGGTAAGCCGTACGTACGCATGAACGCTACTTTCATTTCTTTGTCATATTAGTGGAATTAAAACTAAATGAGAGGTATGTATACTTTAATTCCAGAATTATATTCATCATTTAGATATATCATTAATTATATATATACATTATATACATGTAATTTTAATAGTACATTACATTTGGGGATAAGAAATGAAATGCACCGTTCATGGAGACGGTAAGCCGTACGTACGCATGAACGCTACTTTCATTTCTATCTCATACTTTAATGGAAAGAAATAATAATGATATAGAGGTATATTATAATTGCAGTATAAAATCATATATAATAACTTTAAATCCATCCTTTACACGTCCCACATATGGCATTAACGAATCACATCACATTGAGGGGGCGGTAGTCCGCACTTCCTTAAATGAAGATATCGTGTTTACCCACAATGGAAACCATAAAGGTATGCCAAAAATGAAAAATACATAAGCTTAAAGAAAACATAAACATATTATATATCATATATAAAAATAGTGACATCATAATGTCCACCCTTGAAGGTGTTAAATGAGTATTGAACAATCATCGTTTCGGGAGGCAGAATTTCGCCATCCACGGAAACCGTATGTTCTTTAACCATTTGATGTAGTTGTGTGAGAGTTTAGCTCAAATAAATATTATAAAAACATCCTAGTATATTTAAGATACTGGTTTTGTTACAAAAGAAGTAAATAAAAAGAGTTTAGAGGGTTGGAGAAGCAAAATAAAACAAATGAACAAGAGAGAATGAATTACCTTTAAAAGTGTAACTCCCTTTTGATTTGAGCCTAAAGGCTTCCTTTGAAAGGATTCTGCCCAAATGGAATCCTCTAGGATGAGGAGAGGGATGTGGAGATAGTAATTGGGCAGGGGTTTGCCGAGCCAAAGGCTTGAGAAGTGTGTGAAATGAGGTAGAGGTGGGGGTCTTTTATAAGAGGAGAGGAGGGGCACTTTTGGAAAGTAAAGAAATATTACTTTATTTGAAAATGTGTTTCGGTTTTAAAAGGTCCCACATTGATATAATTCGTGGATAAGGTGATAAGGGTTCTAAATCCACTCATCCAATTGGTTTTGGCCATGTGTAGGTTGTAGATTTTACATTATCTTTCCATTTTATTTAAATCGTCAAATAATGATGTCATCGCTGCATCATTATTATGTCCTAAATAATTTAATTTATTTAATGTCTAAAAATTATAAAAAAAATACTATGATGTAGTAAATATTTTTAGCTTTCCAATGACTATTTATAATCAAAATTTGGAGTTGTATAACCACACTTAAAAATTATTTTAGTAAACCAATTTATGTTAGTGTCATTTTCACTTTAACATTAAATAAAAATATATTAATGTCATTTTCCAACTAAAGTGGCTCCATGGGGTCCCCAAGTTGGCCCATGGATTGTCCTGGTCGGCCATGACTCACCCAATAGGTGTAGGACAAGTGTCATGGTGTTTTCACATTTTTATAATATCATTTTTACATTAAATTACACTAATTACCTCTAATCGCGATTAAAAACTTAATAAGTTACTATTCACCAAAAAATTATTTTAATCTCATTGAACCACATTTTACTTCTTAATGAAAACCATGTATGTAGGATTTTCAAAATTCAAAATACAATTATGGAAAAATTTCATTTAAACGGAAAATCAGTCTTTATAAGTACCACTTAGTGGTTTCACTTTTCATCAAAAATTGAAGTTTTTCAGAAAATTACCAAAAATTCACCCTAAGCTATATTTGATATTCCGAATTCAAAAATGAAGTCCATTTTACAAAATTCAAAACATATAAGTCAAATTAATTAATTTAATAATTAATTCCCGCTGTCAGAGCAAATAGCGTGTTTTTGTGAAACA
Organism: Viscum album; assembly: GCA_963277665.1. NCBI lineage: Eukaryota > Viridiplantae > Streptophyta > Magnoliopsida > Santalales > Viscaceae > Viscum > Viscum album. The sequence goes on from OY728140.1 coordinate 2,055,482,426, forward strand.
ATAAGTATCAAAAGATTGATACCAGTTTAAGTCCAATTTCAAAGTGAAATTGATTCCAATGACCACCATTGGATTAACTGGTAAAAATATTTTCTAATTTCACTTTAAAACCAATTAAAATAATAATCTAATCATATAAATAATTTAGATTAAAAAGAGGTTTTGAATTAAAATACAACATTTTACACTATTCATAAAAAAATGAACTTTATCAGAAAGGTACCAAAAATTTACACAAAGTAAATTTTGATGTCCCGATTCTAAAGAAGAGTTATATTTGGTCCAAAATAAAGTATAAGAGTGATCAAAACTATATTTAATGACGGTTCACCATTAAAAGGTGATAAGTGAACCTTTAGTGAAAATTAGAGTATATATGCCTAAAATTGAACTATTTCCGTATTTTAAGCCTTTATCTTTTATTGGGTAAATGTATAAACATTTAAAAACATATCTAATCATATTTTAGTTATTTATATCCATTCCCGCCAGTACAACGGCTACTTGTTAACTAACATTTAAAATAATATTATTTTATTACTAGTGTGCTACGTAAGTTTCAAAGAAACTCATCGTTGCGTATCGGGTACGCTATCGAACATAGAAACCCCTTTAAAATAAAATTAATATTTAATTCGTAAATATTAATAAATATGAAAATTCTTTATTCTTTATTTACCTGGGATGTTACATCCTTCCTCCCTTTTGGGAATTGCGTCCTCGAAATTTTATTCACTTATCAAAATAAGTGGGGGTATTTATCCCTGATAGCATTTTCAGATTCCCACGTTGCCTCTTAAATCACATGGTTTTTCCACAAAACCTTTACCTGATGAATCACCTTATTCCGTAACACTTGCTCCCTGTGGTCAGGAATCTGGACCGGTTGTTCCTCATAAGATAGGTTCTCTTCCAGCTAAACTTCCTCTGGACTCAAAACATGAGATGGATCTGGCACATACTTTCTCAACATCGAAACGTGAAAAACATTGTGTACCTGAAATAAACTCGGAGGTAAAACCACTCGGTATGCAACTGATCCAACTCTTTCCAGAATTTCGTATGGTCCAACCAACCATGGACTCAACTTTCCTTTCTTACCAAATCTCATCACACTTTTCCAAGGAGAAACCTTGAGAAAAGCATGATCACCTACCTCAAAATATAGATCGTTCCTCTGGTTATCCGCATAATTCTTCTGCCTGCTCTGAGCTGTTCTCATGTGCTTCTGAATCAACTAATTTTTTTTCTGCCATCTCTTCTACCAATTCCGGTCCCATCAGCTTCCTTTCACCCACTTCATTCCAAAATGCTGGAGTTCGACACCGCTTCCCATATAATGCCTCAAATAGTGACATCTATATACTGGAATGAAAGCTGTTATTATAAGAAAATTCAACCAAAGAAAGATGTTGGTCCCAACTTCCCTGATAATCCATAGAACAAGCTCGTAGCATATCCTCCAATGTCTGGATTGTTCGTTCTGACTGCCCATCTGATTGAGGATGAAAAGCTGTACTAAAATTTAATTCAGTACCCAACGACTTCTGAAGGCCTTTCCAAAATTTAAAAGTAAACCTGGGATCACGATCCGATACAATGGAGAGATGAACTCCATGTAACCTGACTATCTCTTTAAGATACATACGGGAAAGTTGATCAAGAGAGAAAGTATCTCGTATAGAAAGGAAATGAGCAGATTTGGTCAAGCGATCAAAAATAACCCAGATTGCATTATTACCTCGAGATGTCCTCGGTAATCCCACAACAAAGTCCATGGATATGTTTTCCCATTTCCACTCTGGCACTGGTAAAGGCTGAAGCATCCCTGCCGCTCTGCTTTAACCTGTTGACATGTCAAACACTTCACAGTAAAATCAGCAATGTCTCTTTTCATTCCATCCCACCAGTAATACTCCCACAGTTCTCTGTACATCTTAGTACTGCCAGGATGAACTAAAAACAGGGAACTATGAGCCTCACATAACAACTCATTCTTCAACTGTGAATAACAAGGCACACATAACCTCTTCACAAACCTCAAAATACAAACACAAACTTATCCAAGAACTCATGGAAAATTTTATTCATAAGGTCCATGAATACAGCAGGTGCATTGGTTAACCCAAAAGGCATAACTACAAATTCATAATGGCCATATGTAGTACGGAACGCAGTCTTCGGAACGTCTGCTTCTTTTACTTTCAACTGATGGTACCCTGACCTCAAGTCAATCTTTGAAAAATACTAAGCTCCCTGGAGCTGATACCACTTCATTCGATGGCCCAACATCTGCTGAAGTTGTTGCAAAGGATTTTACCACCCCTTTCTGCTTGTAGTCTGGCTGCATTCCCCCAGTTGAGTTCTTCGTTGGACACTCGTTTGCATAATGACCCATTTCATTACACTTAAAACATCTTACCGTTGGCTTTTCATTGCCTGCTTGATCATCTTCCTTACAGTTACGAGCAATATGACCAGACTTACCACACCGAAAGCACTTACCAGACTTGGATAAACATTATCCAGGATGCATTTTACCACACTTCTCACAGGATGGATATTTGGTTTTCTTACCTCCTTGCTTCTTTGATTAATTATTCCCCTTTGCTTGCCAACTAAACCTCTTATTCTGTTGTTTGTCATAGAACACCTGATCATCGACAAACTCCATTTCCACCTTCTCCGCACATCGAACAAGTTTTTCATAACTTTTGAACTCACGAGAAGCTAAAGACCTTCGATACTTTGGCTTTAACCCTTAGTAAAAACGGTTTATTTCACTATCAAGATCTCGTATGAAGTTTGGAGCATACCTTTCCAATCGAGTGAACTTTTCTTCATAAGCAGCCACTGAATCATCCTCCTACCTCAATTCTAGGAACTTTTTTTCCATCCTAAGATGAACAACCTTAGGAAAATATTTCTCAAGAAACATACCTTTGAATTCGTCCCAGTGAAGATCCTCAATCTCATCACCATCCCTTATATTTTTCACCATCGACCACCACTGATCAGCTTCACCTTCAAAACGGTAAACAGCAAGACTAACCTTTTGATGTTCTGAACACCCCATGACATCAAAAATCTTCTCCAGTGCTTTAATCCACCCTTCAGCTTGCACAGGGTCAGATGATCCTCTGAATGATGGGGGATGTTGCCTCATGAAATGTTCCACCACTGACATGTTCCTATGTGGTTGATCTGGCTGATCTCGTGCATGGATACCACCACCATTTATAGCCTGAGTCAACTGTGCCATCACTGCAACAAACTATTCAGTTCCGATTCCGACCATCTCAGGTTGCTGATTTGGAAGGTTATCTTCCTCCTGATGTTGTCCCAACATAGCTGCTTTGTTTCCTCTGTGGAAAACCATTCTGAACACAGAAATATCTTAGGCGAAGCAACATGGTAATCCGTAAATGCTATATCATTTCAATCATATTATAATTTAACACTTTTCTAACTCCTAAATTTGTCTAAACCGACCTCTGATACCAACTATAAGGCCCCAGCCTTAAACCTTACTTAATATTGAATTAAATGAATAATTCACATTGAGGATCTTTTCAGGTTTAGAGTTTTAGAGAATTAGAACATAACTATTACATCTTAAAAGATTACAAAGTAGACACTTCTACTAAGTCTCCATAAAATAAAAACTCTTAAAAAGAAAGATGTCTAGATTCCATGTTTTAGATAGCATGAAATTCCCTTGATCCCATCCTTGACCTTATTCCACTTTAAGTCCTGTGAAAAACATTTCGAAAAACTTGGGGTGAGCATAAAAATCTCAGTAAGGGATACACAAATAATGAAAACTCTTAGTTTTTCAAAATCAAGTAAACCATGTATACTCTATCTAAGTAATACCTTCACCTTCATGAAGTAGTAAAACTCTTCACTGAATAAAGTATCATTACTTACCTTTTTGTAACCAAAGTATAACCATAAAACCCATATAAAGAACACATAACATATATAAAGGTAACTTGGGACATAAACATACTTAAGTGGAATAACCATACGATTGACTTCCACACATATCACTTAATGGAATAGCCATACGGCCAATTTCCATACATACTTAATGGAATAGCCATACGGCCGACTTCCATACCCAATGCATTGGAGGTTATAACGTAACCACCCATCCTGGTATTCACGGCACCACCCGTCATATGGTTTATAACGTAACCACCCGTTAAAATGTCCAAGTACCAGTATAAAATCATAAAACATAAAACCAATATAAAGGAATGATAACATTTCAATCACAATATATCATAAATATATTGACATAATAGAATCCTTTTTCAAAACCATTTTCAATACCAAAATACATAAAAGAGTATATGGTATTTATTTTATTCTAAAAACATTACGGCTTGTTGAGAAAGCCAAAGACCAAATAACACTCGCGGTGGCGGAAAAGGTCGTTGTCACCGCGTACGTTAAAAAAAAATTCCTTTTTGTCGTTTAGTAAAACGCTTCGAAGAAAAAGATTCCTTTTGTATAAAAGTAAAAGTCAAAGGAGTTTATACACCATATAAAAGAAAGTTGTGTATAAAACGAAATATGCCTCAATGAAAGGAGATTGAGACGAAGTCCCTTACCTCGGGTCCGACTTGACTCGATCGTTCTTTAACGCCCTGAATAATAAACTTGAGTTAATTTATACTTGATTAATAACCTTTTTAAAGTTCATTATTCTTTTTATATCACTTATTGCAATGTTATAAACATTATTTAACCATTTAAGTTAATAATGTTTGTTTTGTCAATATTTGGTTCTTAAGTCGAAAGTTGACTTCTTACAATTACATGTTGTTCATGTGGTCAAAAGTTCTTTATATCCGGAATGAAATTCCCGATTTGGATATAATATGTATCATATATATCCAGCATATACATTTATTTATAATATTACATAATCATTTAGAGGTAAGAAATGAAATGCACCGTTCATGGAGACGGTAAGCCGTACGTACGCATGAACGCTACTTTCATTTCTTTGTCATATTAGTGGAATTAAAACTAAATGAGAGGTATGTATACTTTAATTACAGAATTATATTCATCATTTAGATATATCATTAATTATATATATACATTATATACATGTAATTTTAATAGTACATTACATTTGGGGATAAGAAATGAAATGCACCGTTCATGGAGACGGTAAGCCGTACGTACGCATGAACGCTACTTTCATTTCTATCTCATACTTTAATGGAAAGAAATAATAATGATATAGAGGTATATTATAATTGCAGTATAAAATCATATATAATAACTTTAAATCCATCCTTTACACGTCCCACATATGGCATTAACGAATCACATCACATTGAGGGGGCGGTAGTCCGCACTTCCTTAAATGAAGATATCGTGTTTACCCACAATGGAAACCATAAAGGTATGCCAAAAATGAAAAATACAGAAGCTTAAAGAAAACATAAACATATTATATATCATATATAAAAATAGTGACATCATAATGGCCACCCTTGAAGGTGTTAAATGAGTATTGAACAATCATCGTTTCGGGAGGCAGAATTTCGCCATCCACGGAAACCGTATGTTCTTTAACCATTTGATGTAGTTGTGTGAGAGTGTAGCTCAAAGAAATATTATAAAAACATCCTAGTATATTTAAGATACTGGTTTTGTTACAAAAGAAGTAAATAAAAAGAGTTTAGAGGGTTGGAGAAGCAAAATAAAACAAATGAACAAGAGAGAATGAATTACCTTTAAAAGTGTAACTCCCTTTTGATTTGAGCTTAAAGGCTTCCTTTGAAAGGATTCTGCCCAAAGGGAATCCTCTAGGATGAGGAGAGGGATGTGGAGATAGTAATTGGGCAGGGGTTTGCCGAGCCAAAGGCTTTAGAAGTGTGTGAAATGAGGTAGAGGTGGGGGTCTTTTATAAAAGGAGAGGAGGAGCACTTTTGGAAAGTAAAGAAATATTACTTTATTTGAAAATGTGTTTCGGTTTTAAAAGGTCCCACATTGATATAATTCGTGGATAAGGTGATAAGGGTTCTAAATCCACTCATCCAATTGGTTTTGGCCATGTGTAGGTTGTAGATTTTACATTATTTTTCCATTTTATTTAAATCGTCAAATAATGATGTCATCACTGCATCATTATTATGTCCTAAATAATTTAATTTATTTAATGTCTAAAAATTATAAAAAAAATACTATGATGTAGGAAATCGTTTTATCTTTCCAATGACTATTTATAATCAAAATTTGGAGTTGTATAACCACACTTAAAAATTATTTTAGTAAACCAATTTATGTTAGTGTCATTTTCACTTTAACATTAAATAAAAATATATTAATGTCATTTTCCAACTAAAGTGGATACATGGGGTCCCCAAGTTGGCCCATGGCTTGTCTTGGTCGGCCATGACTCACCCAATAGGTGTAGGACAAGTTTCATGGTGTTTTCACATTTTTATAATATCATTTTTACATTAAATTACACTAATTACCTCTAATCGCGATTAAAAACTTAATAAGTTACTATTCACCAAAAAATTATTTTAATCTCATTGAACCACATTTTACTTCTTAATGAAAACCATGTATATAGGATTTTCAAAATTCAAAATACAATTATGGAAAAATTTCATTTAAACGGAAAATCAGTCTTTATAAGTACCACTTAGTGGTTTCACTTTTCATCAAAAATTGAAGTTTTTCAGAAAATTACCAAAAATTCACCCTAAGCTATATTTGATATTCCGAATTCAAAAATGAAGTCCATTTTAAAAAATTCAAAACATATAAGTCAAATTAATTAATTTAATAATTAATTCCCGCTGTCAGAGCAAATAGCGTGTTTTTGTGAAACAATAAGTATCAAAAGATTGATACCAGTTTAAGTCCAATTTCAAAGTGAAATTGATTCCAATGACCACCATTGGATTAACTGGTAAAAATATTTTCTAATTTCACTTTAAAACCAATTAAAATAATAATCTAATCATATAAATAATTTAGATTAAAAAGAGGTTTTGAATTAAAATACAACATTTTACACTATTCATAAAAAAATGAACTTTATCAGAAAGGTACCAAAAATTTACACAAAGTAAATTTTGATGTCCCGATTCTAAAGAAGAGTTATATTTGGTCCAAAATAAAGTATAAGTGTGATCAAAACTATATTTAATGACGGTTCACCATTAAAAGGTGATAAGTGAACCTTTAGTGAAAATTAGAGTATATATGCCTAAAATTGAACTATTTCCGTATTTTAAGCCTTTATCTTTTATTGGGTAAATGTATAAACATTTAAAAACATATCTAATCATATTTTAGTTATTTCTATCCATTCCCGCCAGTACAACGGCTACTTGTTAACTAACATTTAAAATAATATTATTTTATTACTAGTGTGCTACGTAAGTTTCAAAGAAACTCATCGTTGCGTATCGGGTACGCTATCGAACATAGAAACCCCTTTAAAATAAAATTAATATTTAATTCGTAAATATTAATAAATATGAAAATTCTTTATTCTTTATTTACCTGGGATGTTACATCCTTCCTCCCTTTTGGGAATTGCGTCCTCGAAATTTTATTCACTTATCAAAATAAGTGGGGGTATTTATCCCTGATAGCATTTTCAGATTCCCACGTTGCCTCTTAAATCACATGGTTTTTCCACAAAACCTTTACCTGATGAATCAACTTATTCCGTAACACTTGCTCCCTGTGGTCAAGAATCTGGACCGGTTGTTCCTCATAAGATAGGTTCTCTTCCAGCTAAACTTCCTCTGGACTCAAAACATGAGATGGATCTGGCACATACTTTCTCAACATCGAAACGTGAAAAACATTGTGTACCTGAAATAAACTCGGAGGTAAAACCACTCGGTATGCAACTGATCCAACTCTTTCGAGAATTTCGTATGGTCCAACCAACCATGGACTCAACTTTCCTTTCTTACCAAATCTCATCACACTTTTCCAAGGAGAAACCTTGAGAAAAGCATGATCACCTACCTCAAAAGATAGATCGTTCCTCTGGTTATCCGCATAATTCTTCTGCCTGCTCTGAGCTATTCTCATGTGCTTCTGAATCAACTAATTTTTTTTTTCTGCCATCTCTTCTACCAATTCCGGTCCCATCAGCTTCCTTTCACCCACTTCATTCCAAAATGCTGGAGTTCGACACCGCTTCCCATATAATGCCTCAAATAGTGCCATCTGTATACTGGAATGAAAGCTGTTATTATAAGAAAATTCAACCAAAGAAAGATGTTGGTCCCAACTTCCCTGATAATCCATAGAACAAGCTCGTAGCATATCCTCCAATGTCTGGATTGTTCGTTCTGACTGCCCATCTGATTGAGGATGAAAAGCTGTACTAAAATTTAATTCAGTACCCAACGACTTCTGAAGGCCTTTCCAAAATTTAAAAGTAAACCTAGGATCACGATCCGATACAATGGAGAGAGGAACTCCATGTAACCTGACTATCTCTTTAAGATACATACGGGAAAGTTGATCAAGAGAGAAAGTGTCCCGTATAGAAAGGAAATGAGCAGATTTGGTCAAGCGATCAAAAATAACCCAGATTGCATTATTACCTCGAGATGTCCTCGGTAATCCCACAACAAAGTCCATGGATATGTTTTCCCATTTCCACTCTGGCACTGGTAAAGGCTGAAGCATCCCTGCCGCTCTGCTTTAACCTGTTGACATGTCAAACATTTCACAGTAAAATCAGCAATGTCTCTTTTCATTCCATCCCACCAGTAATACTCCCACAGATCTCTGTACATCTTAGTACTGCCAGGATGAACTAAAAACAGGGAACTATGAGCCTCACATAACAACTCATTCTTCAACTGTGAATAACAAGGCACACATAACCTCTTCACAAACCTCAAAATACAAACACAAACTTATCCAAGAACTCATGGAAAATTTTATTCATAAGGTCCATGAATATAGCAGGTGCATTGGTTAACCCAAAAGGCATAACTACAAATTCATAATGGCCATATCTAGTACGGAACGCAGTCTTCGGAACGTCTGCTTCTTTTACTTTCAACTGATGGTACCCTGACCTCAAGTCAATCTTTGAAAAATACTAAGCTCCCTGGAGCTGATACCACTTCATTCGATGGCCCAACATCTGCTGAAGTTGTTGCAAAGGATTTTACCACCCCTTTCTGCTTGTAGTCTGGCTACATTCCCCCAGTTGAGTTCTTCGTTGGACACTCGTTTGCATAATGACCCATGTCATTACACTTAAAACATCTTACCGTTGGCTTTTCATTGCCTGCTTGATCATCTTCCTTACAGTTACGAGAAATATGACCAGACTTACCACACCGAAAGCACTTACCAGACTTGGATAAACATTATCCAGGATGCATTTTACCACACTTCTCATAGGATGGATATTTGGTTTTCTTACCTCCTTGCTTCTTTGATTAATTATTCCCCTTTGCTTGCCAACTAGACCTCTTATTCTGTTGTTTGTCATAGAACACCTGATCATCGACAAACTCCATTTCCACCTTCTCCGCACATCGAACAAGTTTTTCATAACTTTTGAACTCACGAGAAGCTAAAGCCCTTCGATACTTTGGCTTTAACCCTGAGTAAAAACGGTTTATTTCACTATCAAGATCTCGTATGAAGTTTGGAGCATACCTTGCCAATCGAGTGAACTTTTCTTCATAAGCAGCCACTGAATCATCCTCCTACCTCAATTCTAGGAACTTTTTTTCCATCCTAAGACGAACAACCTTAGGAAAATATTTCTCAAGAAACATACCTTTGAATTCGTCCCAGTGAAGATCCTCAATCTCATCACCATCCCTTATATTTTTCACCATCGACCACCACTGATCAGCTTCACCTTCAAAACGGTAAACAGCAAGACTAACCTTTTGATGTTCTGAACACCCCATGACATCAAAAATCTTCTCCAGTGCTTTAATCCACCCTTCAGCTTGCACAGGGTCAGATGATCCTCTGAATGATGGGGGATGTTGCCTCATGAAATGTTCCACCACTGACATGTTCCTCTGTGGTTGATCTGGCTGATCTCGTGCATGGATACCACCACCATTTATAGCCTGAGTCAACTGTGCCATCACTGCAACAAACTGTTCAGTTCCGATTCCGACCATCTCAGGTTGCTGATTTGGAAGGTTATCTTCCTCCTGATGTTGTCCCAACATAGCTGCTTTGTTTCCTCTGCGGAAAACCATTCTGAACACAGAAATATCTTAGGCGAAGCAACATGGTAATCCGTAAATGCTATATCATTTCAATCATATTATAATTTAACACTTTTCTAACTCCTAAAGTTGTCTAAACCGACCTCTGATACCAACTATAAGGCCCCATCCTTAAACCTTACTTAATATTGAATTAAATGAATAATTCACATTGAGGATCTTTTCAGGTTTAGAGTTTTAGAGAATTAGAACATAACTATTACATCTTAAAAGATTACAAAGTAGACACTTCTACTAAGTCTCCATAAAATAAAAACTCTTAAAAAGAAAGATGTCTAGATTCCATGTTTTAGATAGCATTAAATTCCCTTGATCCCATCCTTGACCTTATTCCACTTTAAGTCCTGTGAAAAACATTTCGAAAAACTTGGGGTGAGCATAAAAAGCTCAGTAAGGGATACACAAAGAATGAAAACTCTTAGTTTTTCAAAATCAAGTAAACCATGTATACTCTATCTAAGTAATACCTTCACCTTCATGAAGTAGTAAAACTCTTCACTGAATAAAGTATCATTACTTACCTTTTTGTAACCAAAGTATAACCATAAAACCCATATAAAGAACACATAACATATATAAAGGTAACTTGGGACATAAACATACTAAAGTGGAATAACCATACGATTGACTTCCACACATATCACTTAATGGAATAGCCATACGGCCAATTTCCATACATACTTAATGGAATAGCCATACGGCCGACTTCCATACCCAATGCATTGGAGGTTATAACGTAACCACCCGTCCTGGTATTCACGGCACCACCCGTCATATGGTTTATAACGTAACCACCCGTTAAAATGTCCAAGTACCAGTATAAAATCATATAACATAAAACCAATATAAAGGAATGATAACATTTCAATCAAAATATATCATAAATATATTGACATAATAGAATCCTTTTTCAAAACCATTTTCAATACCAAAATACATAAAAGAGTATATGGTATTTATTTTATTCTAAAAACATTACGGCTTGTTGAGAAAGCCAAAGACCAAATAATACTCGCGGTGGCGGAAAAGGTCGTTGTCACCGCGTACGTTAAAAAAACATTCCTTTTTGTCGTTTAGTAAAATGCTTCGTAGAAAAAGATTCCTTTTGTATAAAAGTAAAAGTCAAAGGAGTTTATACACCATATAAAATAAAGTTGTGTATAAAACGAAATATGCCTCAATGAAAGGAGATTGAGACGAAGTCCCTTACCTCGGGTCCGACTTGACTCGATCGTTCTTTAACGCCCTGAATAATAAACTTGAGTTAATTTATACTTGATTAAGAACCTTTTTAAAGTTCATTATTCTTTTTATATCACTTATTGCCATGTTATAAACATTATTTAACCATTTAAGTTAATAATGTTTGTTTTGTCAATATTTGGTTCTTAAGTCGAAAGTTGACTTCTTACAATTACATGTTGTTCATGTGGTCAAAAGTTCTTTATATCCGGAATGAAATTCCCGATTTGGATATAATATGTATCATATATATCCAGCATATACATTTATTTATAATATTACATAATCATTTAGAGGTAAGAAATGAAATGCACCGTTCATGGAGACGGTAAGCCGTACGTACGCATGAACGCTACTTTCATTTCTTTGTCATATTAGTGGAATTAAAACTAAATGAGAGGTATGTATACTTTAATTACAGAATTATATTCATCATTTAGATATATCATTAATTATATATATACATTATATACATGTAATTTTAATAGTACATTACATTTGGGGATAAGAAATGAAATGCACCGTTCATGGAGACAGTAAGCCGTACGTACGCATGAACGCTACTTTCATTTCTATATCATACTTTAATGGAAAGAAATAATAATGATATAGAGGTATATTATAATTGCAGTATAAAATCATATATAATAACTTTAAATCCATCATTTACACGTCCCACATATGGCATTAACGAATCACATCACATTGAGGGGGCGGTAGTCCGCACTTCCTTAAATGAAGATATCGTGTTTACCCACAATGGAAACCATAAAGGTATGCCAAAAATGAAAAATACAGAAGCTTAAAGAAAACATAAACATATTATATATCATATATAAAAATAGTGACATCATAATGGCCACCCTTTAAGGTGTTAAATGAGTATTGAACAATCATCGTTTCGGGAGGCAGAATTTCACCATCCACGGAAACCGTATGTTCTTTAACCATTTGATGTAGTTGTGTGAGAGTGTAGCTCAAATAAATATTAAAAAAAAATCCTAGTATATTTAAGATACTGGTGTTGTTACAAAAGAAGTAAATAAAAAGAGTTTAGAGGGTTGGAGAAGCAAAATAAAACAAATGAACAAGAGAGAATGAATTACCTTTAAAAGTGTAACTCCCTTTTGATTTGAGCTTAAAGGCTTCCTTTGAAAGGTTTCTGCCCAAAGGGAATCCTCTAGTATGAGGAGAGGGATGTGGAGATAGTAATTGGGCAGGGGTTTGCCGAGCCAAAGGCTTGAGAAGTGTGTGAAATGAGGTAGAGGTGGGGGTCTTTTATAAGAGGAGAGGAGGGGCACTTTTGGAAAGTAAAGAAATATTACTTTATTTGAAAATGTGTTTCGGTTTTAAAAGGTCCCACATTGATATAATTAGTGGATAAGGTGATAAGGGTTCTAAATCCACTCATCCAATTGGTTTTGGCCATGTGTAGGTTGTATATTTTACATTATCTTTCCATTTTATTTAAATCGTCAAATAATGATGTCATCGCTGCATCATTATTATGTCCTAAATAATTTAATTTATTTAATGTATAAAAATTATAAAAAAAATACTATGATGTAGGAAATCTTTTTAGCTTTCCAATTACTATTTATAATCAAAATTTGGAGTTGTATAACCACACTTAAAAATTATTTTAGTAAACCAATTTATGTTAGTGTCATTTTCACTTTAACATTAAATAAAAATATATTAATGTCATTTTCCAACTAAAGTGGCTCCATGGGGTCCCCAAGTTGGACCATGGCTTTTCTTGGTCGGCCATGACTCACCCAATAGGTGTAGGACAAGTGTCATGGTGTTTTCACATTTTTATAATATCATTTTTACATTAAATTACACTAATTACCTCTAATCGCGATTAAAAACTTAATAAGTTACTATTCACCAAAAAATTATTTTAATATCATTGAACCAAATTTTACTTCTTAATGAAAACCATGTATGTAGGATTTTCAAAATTCAAAATACAATTATGGAAAAATTTCATTTAAACGGAAAATCAGTCTTTATAAGTACAACTTAGTGGTTTCACTTTTCATCAAAAATTGAAGTTTTTCAGAAAATTACCAAAAATTCACCCTAAGCTATATTTGATATTCCGAATTCAAAAATGAAGTCCATTTTACAAAATTCAAAACATATAAGTCAAATTAATTAATTTAATAATTAATTCCCGCTGTCAGAGCAAATAGCGTGTTTTTGTGAAACAATAAGTATCAAAAGATTGATACCAGTTTAAGTCCAATTTCAAAGTGAAATTAATTCCAATGACCACCATTGGATTAACTGGTAAAAATATTTTCTAATTTCACTTTAAAACCAATTAAAATAATAATCTAATCATATAAATAATTTAGATTAAAAAGAGGTTTTGAATTAAAATACAACATTTTACACTATTCATAAAAAAATGAACTTTATCAGAAAGGTACCAAAAATTTACACAAAGTAAATTTTGATATCCCGATTCTAAAGAAGAGTTATATTTGGTCCAAAATAAAGTATAAGAGTGATCAAAACTATATTTAATGACGTTTCACCATTAAAAGGTGATAAGTGAACCTTTAGTAAAAATTAGAGTATATATGCCTAAAATTGAACTATTTCCGTATTTTAAGCCTTTATCTTTTATTGGGTAAATGTATAAACATTTAAAAACATATCTAATCATATTTTAGTTATTTCTATCCATTCCCGCCAGTACAACGGCTACTTGTTAACTAACATTTAAAATAATATTATTTTATTACTTGTGTGCTACGTAAGTTTCAAAGAAACTCATCGTTGCGTATCGGGTACGCTATCGAACATAGAAACCCCTTTAAAATAAAATTAATATTTAATTCGTAAATATTAATAAATATGAAAATTCTTTATTCTTTATTTACCTAGGATGTTACATCCTTCCTCCCTTTTGGGAATTGCGTCCTCGAAATTTTATTCACTTATCAAAATAAGTGGGGGTATTTATCCCTGATAGCATTTTCAGATTCCCACGTTGCCTCTTAAATCACATGGTTTTTCCACAAAACCTTTACCTGATGAATCACCTTATTCCGTAACACTTGCTCCCTGTGGTCAGAAATCTGGACCGGTTGTTCCTCATAAGATAGGTTCTCTTCCAGCTAAACTTCCTCTGGACTCAAAACATGAGATGGATCTGGCACATAATTTCTCAACATCGAAACGTGAAAAACATTGTGTACCTGAAATAAACTCGGAGGTAAAACCACTCGGTATGCAACTGATCCAACTCTTTCCAGAATTTCGTATGGTCCAACCAACCATGGACTCAACTTTCCTTTCTTACCAAATCTCATCACACTTTTCCAAGGAGAAACCTTGAGAAAAGCATGATCACCTACCTCAAAAGATAGATCGTTCCTCTGGTTATCCGCATAATTCTTCTGCCTGCTCTGAGCTGTTCTCATGTGCTTCTGAATCAACTAATTTTTTTTTCTGCCATCTCTTCTACCAATTCCGGTCCCATCAGCTTCCTTTCACCCACTTCATTCCAAAATGCTGGAGTTCGACACCGCTTCCCATATAATGCCTCAAATAGTGCCATCTGTATACTGGAATGAAAGCTGTTATTATAAGAAAATTCAACCAAAGAAAGATGTTGGTCCCAACTTCCCTGATAATCCATAGAACAAGCTCGTAGCATATCCTCCAATGTCTGGATTGTTCGTTCTGACTGCCCATCTGATTGAGGATGAAAAGCTGTACTAAAATTTAATTCAGTACCCAACGACTTCTGAAGGCCTTTCCAAAATTTAAAAGTAAACCTAGGATCACGATCCGATACAATGGAGAGAGGAACTCCATGTAACCTGACTATCTCTTTAAGATACATACGGGAAAGTTGATCAAGAGAGAAAGTATCCCGTATAGAAAGGAAATGAGCAGATTTGGTCAAGCGATCAAAAATAACCCAGATTGCATTATTACCTCGAGATGTCCTCGGTAATCCCACAACAAAGTCCATGGATATGTTTTCCCATTTCCACTCTGGCACTGGTAAAGGCTGAAGCATCCCTGCCGCTCTGCTTTAACCTGTTGACATGTCAAACACTTCACAGTAAAATCAGCAATGTCTCTTTTCATTCCATCCCACCAGTAATACTCCCACAGATCTCTGTACATCTTAGTACTACAAGGATAAACTAAAAACAGGGAACTATGAGCCTCACATAACAACTCATTCTTCAACTGTGAATAACAAGGCACACATAACCTCTTCACAAACCTCAAAATACAAACACAAACTTATCCAAGAACTCATGGAAAATTTTATTCATAAGGTCCATGAATACAGCAGGTGCATTGGTTAACCCAAAAGGCATAACTACAAATTCATAATGGCCATATCTAGTACGGAACGCAGTCTTCGGAACGTCTGCTTCTTTTACTTTCAACTGATGGTACCCTGACCTCAAGTCAATCTTTGAAAAATAATAAGCTCCCTGGAGATGATACCACTTCATTCGATGGCCCAACATCTGCTGAAGTTGTTGCAAAGGATTTTACCACCCCTTTCTGCTTGTAGTCTGGCTGCATTCCCCTAGTTGAGTTCTTCGTTGGACACTCGTTTGCATAATGACCCATTTCATTACACTTAAAACATCTTACCGTTGGCTTTTCATTGCCTGCTTGATCATCTTCCTTACAGTTACGAGCAATATGACCAGACTTACCACACCGAAAGCACTTACCAGACTTGGATAAACATTATCCAGGATGCATTTTACCACACTTCTCACAGGATGGATATTTGGTTTTCTTACCTCCTTACTTCTTTGATGAATTATTCCCCTTTGCTTGCCAACTAGACCTCTTATTCTGTTGTTTGTCATAGAACACCTGATCATCGGCAAACTCCATTTCCACCTTCTCCGCACATCAAACAAGTTTTTCATAACTTTTGAACTCACGAGAAGCTAAAGCCCTTCGATACTTTGGCTTTAACCCTGAGTAAAAATGGTTTATTTCATTATCAAGATCTCGTATGAAGTTTGGAGCATACCTTGCCAATCGAGTGAACTTTTCTTCATAAGCAGCCACTGAATCATCCTCCTACCTCAATTCTAGGAACTTTTTTTCCATCCTAAGACGAACAACCTTAGGAAAATATTTCTCAAGAAACATACCTTTGAATTCGTCCCAGTGAAGATCCTCAATCTCATCACCATCCCTTATATTTTTCACCATCGACCACCACTGATCAGCTTCACCTTCAAAACGGTAAACAACAAGACTAACCTTTTGATGTTCTGAACACCCCATGACATCAAAAATCTTCTCCAGTGCTTTAATCCACCCTTCAGCTTGCACAGGGTCAGATGATCCTCTGAATGATGGGGGATGTTGCCTCATGAAATGTTCCACCATTGACATGTTCCTCTGTGGTTGATCTGGCTGATCTCATGCATGGATACCACCACCATTTATAGCCTGAGTCAACTGTTCCATCACTGCAACAAACTGTTCAGTTTCGATTCCGACCATCTCAGGTTGCTGATTTGGAAGGTTATCTTCCTCCTGATGTTGTCCCAACATAGCTGCTTTGTTTCCTCTGCGGAAAACCATTCTGAACACAGAAATATCTTAGGCGAAGCAACATGGTAATCCGTAAATGCTATATCATTTCAATCATATTATAATTTAACACTTTTCTAACTCCTAAAGTTGTCTAAACCGACCTTTGATACCAACTATAAGGCCCCATCCTTAAACCTTACTTAATATTGAATTAAATGAATAATTCACATTGAGGATCTTTTCAGGTTTAGAGTTTTAGATAATTAGAACATAACTATTACATCTTAAAAGATTACAAAGTAGACACTTCTACTAAGTCTCCATAAAATAAAAACTCTTAAAAAGAAAGATGTCTAGATTCCATGTTTTAGATAGCATGAAATTCCCTTGATCCCATCCTTGACCTTATTCCACTTTAAGTCCTCTGAAAAACATTTCGAAAAACTTGGGGTGAGCATAAAAAGCTCAGTAAGGGATACACAAAGAATGAAAACTCTTAGTTTTCAAAATCAAGTAAACCATGTATACTCTATCTAAGTAATACCTTCACCTTCATGAAGTAGTAAAACTCTTCACTGAATAAAGTATCATTACTTACCTTTTTGTAACCAAAGTATAACCATAAAACCCATATAAAGAACACATAACATATATAAAGGTAACTTGGGACATAAACATACTTAAGTGGAATAACCATACGATTGACTTCCACACATATCACTTAATGGAATAGCCATACGGCCAATTTCCATACATACTTAATGGAATAGCCATACAGCCGACTTCCATACCCAATGCATTGGAGGTTATAACGTAACCACCCGTCCTGGTATTCACGGCACCACCCGTCATATGGTTTATAACGTAACCACCCGTTAAAATGTCCAAGTACCAGTATAAAATCATAAAACATAAAACCAATATAAAGGAATGATAACATTTCAATCACAATATATCATAAATATATTGACATAATAGAATCCTTTTTCAAAAACATTTTCAATACCAAAATACATAAAAGAGTATATGGTATTTATTTTATTCTAAAAACATTACGGCTTGTTGAGAAAGCCAAAGACCAAATAATACTCGCGGTGGCGGAAAAGGTCGTTGTCACCGCGTACGTTAAAAAAACATTCCTTTTTATCGTTTAGTAAAACGCTTCGTAGAAAAAGATTCCTTTTGTATAAAAGTAAAAGTCAAAGGAGTTTATACACCATATAAAAGAAAGTTGTGTATAAAACGAAATATGCCTCAATGAAAGGAGATTGAGACGAAGTCCCTTACCTCGGGTCCGACTTGACTCGATCGTTCTTTAACGCCCTGAATAATAAACTTGAGTTAATTTATACTTGATTAAGAACCTTTTTAAAGTTCATTATTCTTTTTATATCACTTATTGCCATGTTATAAACATTATTTAACCATTTAAGTTAATAATGTTTGTTTTGTCAATATTTGGTTCTTAAGTCGAAAGTTGACTTCTTACAATTACATGTTGTTCATGTGGTCAAAAGTTCTTTATATCCGGAATGAAATTCCCGATTTGGATATAATATGTATCATATATATCCAGCATATACATTTATTTATAATATTACATAATCATTTAGAGGTAAGAAATGAAATGCACCGTTCATGGAGACGGTAAGCCGTACGTACGCATGAACGCTACTTTCATTTCTTTGTCATATTAGTGGAATTAAAACTAAATGAGAGGTATGTATACTTTAATTACAGAATTATATTCATCATTTAGATATATCATTAATTATATATATACATTATATACATGTAATTTTAATAGTACATTACATTTGGGGATAAGAAATGAAATGCACCGTTCATGGAGACGGTAAGCCGTACGTACGCATGAACGCTACTTTCATTTCTATCTCATACTTTAATGGAAAGAAATAATAATGATATAGAGGTATATTATAATTGCAGTATAAAATCATATATAATAACTTTAAATCCATCCTTTACACGTCCCACATATGGCATTAACGAATCACATCACATTGAGGGGGTGGTAGTCCGCACTTCCTTAAATGAAGATATCGTGTTTACCCACAATGGAAACCATAAAGGTATGCCAAAAATGAAAAATACAGAAGCTTAAAGAAAACATAAACATATTATATATCATATATAAAAATAGTGACATCATAATGGCCACCCTTGAAGGTGTTAAATGAGTATTGAACAATCATCGTTTCGGGAGGCAGAATTTCGCCATCCACGGAAACCGTATGTTCTTTAACCATTTGATGTAGTTGTGTGAGAGTGTAGCTCAAATAAATATTATAAAAACATCCTAGTATATTTAAGATACTGGTGTTGTTACAAAAGAAGTAAATAAAAAGAGTTTAGAGGGTTGGAGAAGAAAAATAAAACAAATGAACAAGAGAGAATGAATTACCTTTAAAAGTGTAACTCCCTTTTGATTTGAGCTTAAAGGCTTCCTTTGAAAGGATTATGCCCAAAGGGAATCCTCTAGGATGAGGAGAGGGATGTGGAGATAGTAATTGGTCAGGGGTTTGCCGAGCCAAAGGCTTGAGAAGTGTGTGAAATGAGGTAGAGGTGGGGGTCTTTTATAAGAGGAGAGGAGGGGCACTTTTGGAAAGTAAAGAAATATTACTTTATTTGAAAATGTGTTTCGGTTTTAAAAGGTCCCACATTGATATAATTCGTGGATAAGGTGATAAGGGTTCTAAATCCACTCATCCAATTGGTTTTGGCCATGTGTAGGTTGTAGATTTTACATTATCTTTCCATTTTATTTAAATCGTCAAATAATGATGTCATCGCTGCATCATTATTATGTCCTAACTAATTTAATTTATTTAATGTCTAAAAATTATAAAAAAAATACTATGATGTAGGAAATCTTTTTAGCTTTCCAATTACTATTTATAATCAAAATTTGGAGTTGTATAACCACACTTAAAAATTATTTTAGTAAACCAATTTATGTTAGTGTCATTTTCACTTTAACATTAAATAAAAATATATTAATGTCATTTTCCAACTAAAGTGGCTCCATGGGGTCCCCAAGTTGGCCCATGGCTTGTCTTGGTCGGCCATGACTCACCCAATAGGTTTAGGACAAGTGTCATGGTGTTTTCACATTTTTATAATATCATTTTTACATTAAATTACACTAATTACCTCTAATCGCGATTAAAAACTTAATAAGTTACTATTCACCAAAAAATTATTTTAATCTCATTGAACCACATTTTACTTCTTAATGAAAACCATGTATGTCGGATTTTCAAAATTCAAAATACAATTATGGAAAAATTTCATTTAAACGGAAAATCAGTCTTTATAAGTACCACTTAGTGGTTTCACTTTTCATCAAAAATTGAAGTTTTTCAGAAAATTACCAAAAATTCACCCTAAGCTATATTTGATATTCCGAATTCAAAAATGAAGTCCATTTTACAAAATTCAAAACATATAAGTCAAATTAATTAATTTAATAATTAATTCCCGCTGTCAGAGCAAATAACGTGTTTTTGTGAAACAATAAGTATCAAAAGATTGATACCAGTTTAAGTCCAATTTCAAAGTGAAATTGATTCCAATGACCACCATTGGATTAACTGGTAAAAATATTTTCTAATTTCACTTTAAAACCAATTAAAATAATAATCTAATCATATAAATAATTTATATTAAAAAGAGGTTTTGAATTAAAATACAACATTTTACACTATTCATAAAAAAATGAACTTTATCAGAAAGGTACCAAAAATTTACACAAAGTAAATTTTGATGTCCCGATTCTAAAGAAGAGTTATATTTGGTCCAAAATAAATTATAAGAGTGATCAAAACTATATTTAATTATGGTTCACAATTAAAAGGTGATAAGTGAACCTTTAGTGAAAATTAGAGTATATATGCCTAAAATTGAACTATTTCCGTATTTTAAGCCTTTATCTTTTATTGGGTAAATGTATAAACATTTAAAAACATATCTAATCATATTTTAGTTATTTCTATCCATTCCCGCCAGTACAACGACTACTTGTTAACTAACATTTAAAATAATATTATTTTATTACTAGTGTGCTACGTAAGTTTCAAAGAAACTCATCGTTGCGTATCGGGTACGCTATCGAACATAGCAACCCCTTTAAAATAAAATTAATATTTAATTCGTAAATATTAATAAATATGAAAATTCTTTATTCTTTATTTACCTGGGATGTTACAGGATGAATAGGATAGATCAATGGAACATTCATGTTCTTAATGTGGTTGAGTTAAGTATAACATTACTGATAAATAAATTTGTACTTTCTGATGTGATGTTAGAAGGTTATCTCATGCATTTAAGCCCCCATGCTTGAGAAGAATATTTTAAAAATGTTAGTAGTAGAATTATTGGCTCATATTGTATCAAAATTTTCATATAATCAATGTATTTATTAAAGAAGTCATATCCTTCAATATGGAAGAATCTAATGAGTTTTTGAAGATCTGATTCAAACACAAGGACTGAGAATAATGATTTATATAATCACAGTTCCAACCTAAATATGACCATATATATTATAGTGGGATGTTGATGAAACCATATGTGATAGATTAGTGAATAAAAAAAACTTGAACATTTTATGCTGATTTTAGGAATTTTAATAACTAAAAATTATAGTGAAAGATTAATCTATGGTTGAAAAAATGTTGATCAAGTTAAGAATTTGGTGCTCATATTGAGTAAGAAGCATGTAAAGTCTCCTTTATGGTGGTAATATTTCTTATTTGCGTATACTTGTGAGGAAGTGACTTAAGAGAGTGGACAAAAATAATTAACTATCACATGTGTAAAATTATATAAGAATAATTTCTTAAAATACTAGAATCTATAATTAACCCCCATTAATTATTTTCCAATCTATCCTGATTGCACAGAGTGGTATAAGATCAAACCAGGTTCCCTAATATTAAAAATATTCTAAGGTGAATCATAGAGTATCAAATTCAATGAATAGTAGAGTTGTTCCATTTTTCTATGGAAATAACTTTTATGGGTTGAAAAATTGAATTATTCCATTTTTGTTATCATAATGACTTGATGTAGGTTATTCAGGCACTATGGGTTATCCACCTATTTAATGATATTGTGATATTCCATTTTTGGACAAGATAATCATGAGATTTATGTAAAATAAAGAACATAAGTATTATCATCCTCGTATGATAATGTATACATTATGGTGATGGGGATACATATATCCAACAAAAATGGGAAAATATATTGAATATTTATGTGATAAATATCAAGATAATTGAATTTATGTTTAAAATATAGAGGGATAAATTTATATACAATATAATAGGTGAAGATGAAAATTTTGATGACTATTTTAATAGGTTGAATGATACAATTATTTATATAATAAAATTCAATGAAAGGAAAAATTACTATTTTTTTTTAAAAATTAATGAGAATCTATCCAAATAAATTTTACCTCAAGATCTTATCGTTAGAATAAATTTAGGAAATATCTCTTAATGAACAGTAAATCACCCTCTTGAATTGATAGATGAGAGCATATATAGTTTTCAAGAAAAAGGAAAAATAAAAAATGTATTTCAATGCCTTTAATAAACCAATGATCATGGTTAAAGAACTACTAGAGCCCCCAAGAGATCGAAAAACAAATTATTAGAGTTCTGAGATTGGAAAAAAAATCATAGTTATCATATGTAAAAATATTAAAAGGGTAAAATTAATATTAAAATAAAAGTATCCACTTAATTATTTTATATTTGGAGGAATCAGGAATTTTTATTTTGATTTAACAAATAAGATGAAGGCTATTAGGTCCATTGGTAATGAATAATAAGATAAATCACAATGGAGTTACAAATATTAATCACTTAAAAGTTACATGAAAATTTATGAAAGATAATAGAAATCATTTAGATGAAAAAATAGTATTATATTGAGTAATAAAGAAGACGAAAAACTTCATATGCAATGATAAATTGAAGAAAATTTCTACAAAAGATAATAATTTTATGGAACATGTTAAAGGAAGAAAAGATACTTCTAGTTGTGGATAATTTAAAGGAAATGAATCTTACATGATTCACACATTGAATATAGAACATTAAATAGGTCTTCAAAGGAAATCTATACTCAAGAAGGAAAGAAACAATTTCTATATATAAATTAATATACTGAAGAAACATGAATATTAATTTCACAAAATGAGAGTAAGTACATTAAAAACATTGAACTTCAAAAAGTTAAATTCACTAATTATGAGATAATTATAAATTAATCAGATAAGAAGCTTTCTACTAAATAAGAAAAACTTTGTCTGACCTAACCATGGTGTCAGAGTATTAAAAATACTCTTGGAAATAATAAATATGATAATGTTAAAGCAAATTAATTATGATATTAGTTATCAAAAAACATTCCGAATTTATTTCCATTAGTTTTGGTGAAATTATAACCTATAATATATATAATTTTCAAATATATACAGTTTAACTATGTAGACTTCAATATAATTTCTGAAAAACATGGACAATGAAATCCTGGGAAGAAGTATTCTAGAATCATTGTGATGAGGAGTGATCTAGAGAAGTAATATTCTCTAAAACCACCATAACATAAGGTTGATATGGTACCAAAAAATAAATTATAATTTCTATGATCAATTCAATTGTTTTATATAATAGCTAACATTAGGGGTTTTTTTCTTTGTTGATCCTATAGACATAATTAATTTGGTTTTAGTCATAATATATCACTCCCATGCAATGAAATAGAGAATGGGTCTATGTTGTGTTATTCAAAAAATAGGAGCAATAAATATGGTATAAATCAATATGATTATTGAAGATTAGAATGTGTACCTACTAAAAAAATTCAGTATCATGAAGAAACATATGGATTTTTTGACTAAAAATTCTACAATGTTAAAGGGTGTATGAATATTCTTCAAGGGAAAATAAAACATATTTTAAATTGAAGGAAATAATATAAAAAAAATAGATATAAAAATATTTAATTTTTATGGATGATTTGAAATCAATAAAGAGGGGAAAGTATTGGATTCTCATCAGTGACTTCTCATCACACATGATAGGGGATACCAAGCTCATGAATGTAGTGAGAGAACATGATGGAGGTTTAGTGACATTATGGAATGAATTTTAATTAAAAATTAGGGTTTTCAGTTTGGTTGTCCTTGAACCTATAAAATTAAATTCACCGTATGTTTTATTTTTTATGGGCTCAAGTAGGATCATCTATGTGTGAGTCAATTTGTGATGTGGGTAATCTTATTAAATTCAAGAAGAATACATTTCTGATTAAAAGATTATTGATTTTATAATATCAAACCAATAAATTGAACTAGTGAAAATGATTTTCGAATTACAGATCCCAATAATTCATGTTATCTTAGTGCTAGGGGGAAATCATGTTTAACACCGAATTCATGGTGACACTAGAAAAAGTAATTTTAGTAAAACATTTATAGAAATTTTTTTGGTAGATTTTAATCATTTGATTTGTTATAGATGTAATTTTTTCACAATATTAAATATTTAAAAATTTGTTAATGGGAGACACAAAAGAGTGGTGATACAATGAACAAGACCATTGCAATTAGTATACTCGAATTTGTGAAGAACCTTGTGAGGATAATCATTAAACAAGTGATATGTTGGTTATTAAATTCAAAGATGACCCTAAAGAATGAAAAAGTGTTATTTATAAATGTTTATTCAGTGGTTGTAGATATGTTCATGATTTATATAAGATTTTTTAAAAGGGAACATGGAATTAAAATCATGTTTAATTGAAGTCATAATGGGATAGATGACACAAGTAGTTCATTTGAGGCTTACCTAAGAGAGAATAGTGTTAAATATCAATAAAAAACTCATTACACACCACAAAAAATGTTTTTACTAAGAGAATTAACAGTACCAATAATGATATTATGGGAAATAAACATGATGAGTTTGAAAGATCAAAATTCTTCTTGAGAGAATCTATATGAATCTTTTTGAATGTTCCAAATTAACGTATTCTAATATAGATCTAATATAAAAAACTAAATGAGATATGTTATGAAAAAAATCCAAAAATGAGTTACATTATAGTATTTTTCATTCCTTTTATTATAATAATGAATAACTAAAGTTTGGGGAAATTTTACTATAATTATAAGTAAGGTTCAATTATTTGGTTCCCGTCTATTGGGAAAGGTTACATATGGTGTAACAAGAAAATTATCAAGATGATTTTTTGTTATTATGTTAATATTATTGAAACCAAACTAGTAAGAAGTGTTCTAGATGAAACATGTTTTAAATAATTTGATGGATCCAATTAAGATAGTGATGGATATAATAGTTAAAAATAGGTTAAAGATGAACTAAGAATTATAGGTGATGTATCAAATTATACTAGTGATGAATAAGAGGGAGTTGTGAATTGAAAACAAATATTTCATAGGTTATAAAAAAATTTGGGGGTTAATAATATCGAGGGATAATATACTATAGTTGGGATGAGAAGAAGAAATATAATATTAGATAATATTAAAACAAAAATAAACTATAGGAAGATTGAAGTATGAAAATAATAATAAACCCATATCTCAGGATGAACCACATTTTTCGAATAATATTATTAATATGAGAAATGGTTTTAGGATATGAACAAAGATCTCTATTAGACTATTAATAATTTCACCAGAGTCCTTATCCCATGACATGGTGATAAAAACATCATTGGTGATAAGTGGGGTTTTAAGAACAAGTTAAATAACACTGGATAAACCATTATGAACAAAGATAAACTTGTATAAAAGGGATAGTCTCATATAAAAGGAGTTTACAACAAAGAAATATTTTTAATGATTTTATGGTTGGATGATATCCAAATGATAATTTCAGTGGCATATTATAGGATGTGTATTTTTTTAAATAGATGTCTAATTTTTATATCTAAATTGTGAAATTCAAGAAGTGGTTTATATTTAGTATCCGAATGGTTTTATAATTTATAATGGTTTGATTAAATTGTGAAAATTTAATAAAACATTTTATGTTTTTAATGAGACTCTAATGTATTCATATTCAATGTTGTATAACTATTTAATAGAATTTATATTTATTAAAAGAAATTTGGAAAGAAACATATATATGAAAAAATAAATATATTTACACTTATTGTATTTCTGTATGTTTAAAATAACATTTTTAGATTAATATTAAAATTCCTGTAAATAATTTTCAAATTAAATTATGAAAATCCATGATATGTCCTTGTTTGGAGATCTAAGATACTTATATGGATTATAAGTGGCAAAAATGGTACTCATATTTTTATATCCATGGATAATTATTATAAAGGGATGTTAAAGAATATTGAAATATAGGACTTAGTGACAGTATTTCATCCTATTCATATGGGAATAAAATTATCTATGGATTTTTATAGTAAGACTATTTATCAAATAAGGTTCACAAGACTGATTAATAGCCTATATTATCATAAAAAATATATACCAAATATTTCTTATGTTGTGAGTTTTTGTACCAGATATAAATGTGACCAAAAGGTGACACATCTTATAGATTAAAATGTTTCTTGGATATATTAATGTGACTATGGGCTATGTAATACATTATAATAATATAAAAACATGATTTATATGTGTTTACATATGTTTATTAGGTAGGATAATGCGATGAAGAAGGTCCACCTCAAGTGGAATTATCCTTCATAGATATATGTGTTTGATTTTTCACTATATACAATAGTATATAGTTATATTGACTACAAAAATAGTAAAATATGGTTCTAAAACATGTTTCAAAACTCAAATGATATAGATAAAGGATAAATTGGATGATTTTTGTGTTAAAGCTAAAAATATTTTCAAATATCACTATGATAATCAAGGTAATATAAAATTTTCTAAAAAACATGTTCAACACACATGGTCAAAGTATACTGATATCATATTTTTATTTTCATATAGTTGAATGTGTATAATTGAGTTATAATATTTTAATTTATTCAAATATAAGGTCAAATAATATATATACTCTCCATGGATGTCAATAAATAGAGATTAAAGAAACTATGGAAGAACATGGGTGTTTGGCCTCTCCCACCTTATTAATAATATTTAGGAGTTACCGCCACCAATCCATGGATTATATTCATTAAGGGGTAGATAAGGTGTAAAAATATTTTTATTTTCAAATATATTAATTCTATTCTATTCTATGTGTTTTTTAAATATTGGGAGTATTTTGGACAATGTAATAATTTAATTGCAGTGGTGATCATTTGTTCACATGAAGAAATGTATCTTAACATCGAGTGATGACGTTATCTCAAGAAAACTAATCAAACCGATTTTTTAGTGTAAGAATGTTTTTTTTTTGTTTTGGAAAAGGATATGAATTGGCATCTCTTTAATAATAAGAAATATTTTGAAGCTGTTTCATAGGTTTAAAAGAAATTAAAATGGGGAGATTAGTGCTCCCTTATTGAAGGAGATGGAAATTTTTAATCTATATATGAGTTGAATATATAACATTTGTTAAATGTAAAAATTATGATAATACTATGAAAAAATATATTATTTTATCTTGAAAAATATTTGATGATGTTTGTGTTGATGAATAAAAAAAGGTAAAATGTTTGAGAAGAATTCATAGCTCATTTAACATTATAATTTTAATATTTGACAGCCAAAAAAATGGCCAACTATAGGCCAATCAATAAGACAAGTCAAAAAAAGTTGGAATATTTCAACGATGTGTAGGCTATTTATTATCGGTAAAACCATGAAAAAATATAGGTTATATGAGGTAGAGTATGGTCATAGGTTGGAATGGTATTTCATGTATGGCATCAATGAATACATGAAAACACATATGTGAAAGAGGAGGTTATCCTATCATATATTATGATACATAATAGTATAAATTGAGGAATTTTTTACCACATAGGTTGGTTCTGGATAAATAATGATGTGATGTTTATTATATTGGAGAGGTGGAATGGAAGGAACTTCTATGTGGGACTCTAGAAGAACTATAATATTTATTTTTATTTTATATATACACATATAATTCAGACCACATGATCTAATTAATGTATACCATTTGATTGATTTAACATGTCTTGTCTTTCTACATTAGACTAATGATATTTCTATGTAAAAACACAATATAATACATCACAAATAAATATATACCTACCATATGATAAAATTCAATGTGATAACAAAAACAACATTTAATTGACCGTTCTCTTCATTGAAAACCATCCATATGAATAGAGGTATGCCTACCACATGAGGAAAATGTGACCTACTACATGAATATCATTCAAGATACAATATGATATAACTAGATACAATATGAGTAACTAATGCTATCACATAAGTAATCCAAGATTAAACAAGTAGAGGAATATTTGATTCATTGAATGTATCTAGTGAGGTGATCAATTGCCAGCACCAAGCACTGTAGAAATATCCATAACATTATGAAATAAAAGATACTATGATACTTCATAGTAGTTTCATATACCATGAATAAAAAGAGGTTATCATTTCAAAATAGATAACCCTACCAAATAGAGAACATTCCATGTGTTTTCATGGTCAAATCAGGGACTTTAGGATCAAAACTATAACATAAAGTGTTTTTTTCATGGAAATTGAAAAGAAAGCCACCTAAAGTGTAGGTCATTCATACATCATTAATTCTCTTTTTAAATAAAAAATTACAACAAACAATAATACATGTGTTAAATAAATATATGTTGTTTTCACATGCATACATGAGAATCATGTGATAAATGGAATACATCACATCCATGTTCATCTTGATCATGTCCTGTGACTTTTTCACATGATACCCTATGTGAAATGTGATTCCTGAAATTGTTATCATGCTGTTATGCATGAAATTGATAATTGAGTGTTATATATGGGATTTTATGTTTTTTGAATAAATGAAATATAATTATACATAATAATGAATGAACATATATAATTAAGAAACTGGGATAAATATTTTAACAAGTAATTATTATAATTTATTAAAAAAATAAATAATACTTATGATAATTAAGAGGATATATGAATTAAATTTTGATGACTCATATGTTTTAATATTTTAGTGAATAATATCATGATACATGAATAATGGTTCTAAAATCATTTAATTGTGGTTTTAAGATGGGATATAAAATAAAAAATAATATCAATAATAATTGAGGAGATAATTTAGGATTCCTTGACCAAATTAAAATCCAAAAAGATAAATTCTTCCAATAATAATAAATACTAAAAAATTATATACATGAAATTTATTAGGTATGTATTTTTTAGGTGATAAATGATATATGTTTGAGAATTTTGTGATAGTCATCGATACTCAAATGTATCAAAGTGATATAGGATGATGCAGATTGATTTGGGCTATATTAATTTTCTTCATGTGGTATAAAAAATTATAACTATAATAAAAAATTATGTGTGCATGTTAATGATGAGGAAGAAGGTTATCCAATGTGGGTATTCACTCATGCATGAGAAGATTATTATTAAAAGGTGAGTAGAAGATTTATCTGTTGTTGATGCATAAATTTTTTTGGTAGTGAAATTCATTCATGAAGAAGATACATAATTTAGCATTGAATCATTGAAATATTACTTCCATATTGTATTCAAATTCATGGGACAAGAAGAAATTTTGATCAACTTTTGGGTCTAGTGTAAATACTACCATGATAATTATAGAGGGATGTGGATTAAACCTAACTATTTAGATAAGTTGGTAAAACACAAAAAAAAAATGAATGTTAATATATATTATTTTTTTATCACTATAAATTATTGTGAAAATGTATTAGGTGGATCAAAATATAGTTTATAATGTCATAGATTACAGTCTCACATCAAGGGGAAACCTTATTAAAGTCCATTTATGTACTAATTATATTTATTATAAATACATACTCGAGAAGATGTGATTCAATAGAACAAATCATTACATTAACCTATCACAATGGTTTAATTAGGTTTAAATAATTTCTAATGATATTGGAACCACTAATCCCCCTCACCATATCAGTGGTTTTTTATTTGGTGTTTGACCATAACATGATATTTTAGATAGTTGTTTAGAGGATCTATTATTTTATATTTTAAATCATAATTACTTATTTTATTATAGCGGTGCAACACTTTCATGGAAAATTAATCCCTATCGAATAATCTAGTACTTAGTGGATATTGAAATATATTTGAGTATCTAGTCTTGGTATGGTCAGATTACATGGATGATATTGTATGTACTTCTCTAGTTTCAATGACACTCGCATCTATATGAGTTTTTTTTTATGGAACAAAATCTTTGACTATGGGATTTGGTATTCATGGACAGATCAATGACACATTACCTTAATAGGGGTGAGTATGCATCATTCTTCAATATTTATTGGTGAACTATTTAAAATGCTCATCTTAAGTTATGTGATGATTGGATATCAATTAAGGTTTTTTACGGGTATCAAAAAATTGGATTTTTAGTATAGAAAATCATTGGGTTTTGTTAAGTGTATATTTTAGACACATTGAAAGATGTTTCATTGGGTTTTATATAAATGTCTCTGGAGTTTTATTGTTGTTATCATGAAGTATTGGGCTGAAAAACTGTTATATATCAACTATAATGTCCATCCATATTGTATTATTTAAAAATGGGATACCAATGATATTTTCTATATTTTCTCATGGTATACTGAGGAGGTTCACATTGTGTTCTGGTGTTCTTATCAAATAATTTTATTCATAGAAACTATAATGAAACCAGATGATTGTCAAAAGTGAATTTGTTTTTATAGAGAATAATATATACAGATATTTCTAATCTCATGTGTTATTTTAATTTCTTATTTATGTGGGAATCATGACAAACTCATAGTTTGTTCCCTTGATAATGATCCTTTTAAGGTTGATATTCATGGTTATGTGGGTTTTTAATCATGAAATGTGAATGGGAGAACTATGGTTAGATATGCGTTGAACATGAAATCTTGCAATATGTCTGGTAATGTGAGCTTATACCCTTATCTATGGAATTTATATCATAATAGGTGAATGATATTTTCCTAACCATTTTTTCATGGGATCATTTGGGCCTAGACCTCTAAGGATGAACTATGTGTGTGTGATGGTAGGTTGAATTCCATGAAATTTTATATAACATTATAACTAAAAACTCATGTTTTATACTTTTCTTATAGATTTTTTAAAGGTGAGAATGATGTATAGACTCAGATATTTTGAAATTGAAGCTTAAATTTTTATGGAAGTTTCATGGATTTGGTCACTTAATGATGGTAAAATAGTAAATTTACTTAATAAATTTGGTTTATATAAATTTATTAATGTGTTTGTAAAACTCAAAATATGGTATTTACCAATTGGATGAATATTTTAGAAATTTCATAGTAGATAATTTTTATAAGATATTTAATATTTAACAAATAAATAAATTTTTATCCAACAAGAATATATATTAATATATCATAAAATAAGGCTCAGTTGAAAAATGCTACATCGTGATTAGGACCAAAATGTGTTATTTTTCTTAAAGAAGGGTATACATTATGTTCTCGAGTGTCTATTTATAGACAAACCATCCCTTATATCACATATAGAAATAAATTAATATTCAATTATGAATTAGTGAGGATGAATTTTAATGACCATGTGGTTGTGATGTGGAATATACATGACATGGTGGTGATGATTTAACATGTATTAAACTAGAACATTGGATTAGTGGCATGTTTTGGAAAATAAATGTGTATTTTAATTGAATGAATTATGATGGATTTTTTAGAGGAAATTAATGGTGATTTAGGGAATGAAATTATCTTAACACTAATCAAATATATTTTTCAAAGTGGAAATAATTCACATCCATCTCATTTTTTATGGGTTGAATAAATAAATAAGTAATATCTATCTCTTAATCTAAAAAACATGGGTTTTTCTTCATGTTATTAATGTTTTTCATGCTTATGGTAGAAAAAAATAACGTATTGTGACATGACCATCAGGTTATGTTTATTCACTATTTTTGATGGACACTTTTATCAAAAAATTAACACCTATCTTATGCCATGTGATTTGATCACCAGATTCTCACGATCAAATCACCTATATTTCTGTAGATGTGAATCAAAATTATGAGGGGTTTAATATATAAATAATTATCAAATATATGTTGAAAATTAATCATGCATTAAGATCAAATAATACCTCATTAATATTAATAAAATGTAAATTTAAATTTACATTTTTTGAAATCTTTGTGTATGGTTTTTAAAGAAAACTAATTTTATTTTTTAAATAAACGTTTATGAGAAATTATTTTTTCAATGACGGATGTGATTAAAAATGTTACATGAAAAATAATTTATATTGAAATAGAATTATGTTGGAATATATGATTATTCTTTTTCATCATGTGTAATGAAAATTATTTTTATCTCCCAAACCTTTTTTGTACACAAATCATATTATTTGAAAAAAAATCAAAACTCATAGGTTTTGGATTAAAAGATTATTAGATTACTTAATTAATTTGGATTAATTCTATTCAATTAAAGAAAATTTATATTGTTTTAGAGATTATATTTTCTTCTTTCTATCAATCTATCTTGATTATTCAATTTATAACATCAAATAAACATGGTGGTAGAGCCTCCAATTTAATCAGGAATATTATTTATACAATTACAATTGGTTAATGACAATAATGAGTTTGTTAATGGAGTTTAATATTATTATTATTTAAATATTATAAATATATTATTTGATAAATAACACCCCATTTGAATATTAATATTTCATTGAGTGGTTTTCCACCCTGAAACATTATATAATTTTGGTCTCACACATGTGTTTTTAAAATTATCTAAATGATAGACTATTTTTGGGTGTTTAGGGTATTCATATGACCACTATATTATTGAATATTATTCTCCCATTATCTAAAAATGAGTTCATTTATGGTTTTTTGATTCTACATTATAAGTAAATTGGAGAATCATGAATTTGGGTGCACGAAAATTAAGATGCAATGGGTTTCATGCAGCGTTAAATGAATAGTTTTTCATTGAAGGACCATACGATGTTGGTTGGTTGGATTCATTTTTGGAGTGGCTTGTTTGAGTTCCTACATTCAATAGAATATTATAGTAGAGGAATCATGTTCAGAAGAGGAAGAAATATAATTGACCACATCATGATATTTTGTAAAAAAATTTGACTATATGTAATTCTTCTGAAAAATAGAATATTGTTATATAAGAGATTTCATTTGGTATGGTATTGTATTCAATGAAATATATCGGGTAATCCCTCAAATATCTTATTGATTCTAGATTAATAATTCTATATTTGTACATGATTTTAAGTATCACAGTGCATTTTACTACATCCAACACACTGTAACATTATACTTAGATCCATGGAGTATTACCGATATACATGAGAAGTTAATGCATAAAATAACCACATTGTGTTCCCACCATATATGGTATATATCACAGTAATATTATCTTTCCATGTATAAGTAGTATATACCGAATAGTGACATCGGATCAACACATTTTGAGTCCCATGGAGACTTCATGTATTATAGGCTTAGAGAGATCCCTTAGTGCATCTCTATAATTAAACTCTATCTGATATGAGTAGTACTAAATTTAATTTACTTTGAGTAAATTTTATAAATTACATCACACAACATGTAATCTACCAATAAAACATGCTCAAGGTATCATAAATCCATACATTCGATGTACAATAATTTATTGGCCATGTGTATCACCACAACATTAGTTATAAGATAAAAGTATAAAACCCAAATTTACTAAATTATCTATATGCAGTATACCATAATGGAAACATTGTGTACTGGTAAATTTAATTTTATTTAAAATTTTTCTCTTGGGTTTTAGAATTGAATTTATTAGTGGTACAGTATGAGCCTTTCCCCATGTATATAAAGTCAGTTTTATCACTGTAGACACTAGATTCTATCTATTTGAGTTTTTGAGTAATAAGATGGTATTTTATTAGTATAAATGATGATATTGTTTTACTATATTGTTTGGATAAGACATGTATTTCAGGTAACCCCTCATTTTTTGTGGCACGATCCTTTAGTAAATGATTTTAGAGAATCCCCTATCAATATATCCATGATAGGGGTTGTTTCATTTAGGATTGATGGAGTTTACGCAATACCTTATGTGTTATTTATGGGGTACTCTATAATGAACCATGCTTTTCATACAAGGAAATTAATTTTTTTGTAGAATACATAATATTTTACAAACATACACACCCAAGGACTGTATTAGTATATTGTCTTTAGAAATAGGGAACATAATCTTCTAACTTGGTGAAATATCTTCAACGTCACCCATAAAGATATTCCTCTTTTGTTTTCATACCTAAAACCTTTCTTCATATCCTAGAGAAAATAAAACATAAAGTGGGTGAGATCAAACTCTCAGGAAGGGTATATGTAGAGAACATAGAAAAAAACATAAAAATAAGAATATAAAAACATGAACATAATGTTTAAACTTCACAATATTGAGCCATGAAATAAATCATGGGAGTATGTAAGGAATTGATCATAATGGAACATTAAACATTATAAAATAGCATTGGAATAAAATATGGAATTGTGGAAAAAAATAAGAAAATAAAATGATATTTTAGTGGCCAAGGCTTTGCTGCAAAGACCATCATAGTGGAAAAAGCCCATTATTGAACCGGGTTTACTTTTCGTTTCTTCCATGTATTGCTGAACCATATTTTCTTTTCGTTATAGCCAAGTATTATAGAACTAGATTTATTACCATTACATTCATGTCTATCTCATGAGATATAAATCATTACCCCATTCATTTGAGGGAGATATAGGTCCCAACCATCTCATAATGAAATTATTCTTACATGTGCCACAAAAACATAAATCATTCATCAGAGAATAATCCATGAAATAAAATGCATTTCTTAAAGATCGTTCCATCATAACATAATCCATATCATAGTAATGGATTTCATAAAAATAATTCCATCATAAAAAAAACCAAATCAAAGTAATAATAGGGATATAAATATAACCTTACGTAATCTTATATACAAAATTATTTTGATAAAACACTTGAGCTTAATTCATGAGGAAAATATCATTTCTTATTCAAAAATGTTTTATATTCTCAAATTTACAAGAAATATTAATTGAAAATAATTTAGTTGAAAATAAAACTAAAATAGTGTAGAGTAAGCTTCATGGAAATAAAGAATTATGAAGCTGTAAAAATTAGTTCATGCCATATATGTTAAAAAACAGTCTTCTCATAATTTTACCGGAAAATTAAAAAGTACCTTGAATGAAAACTGAAATAAAGATTATTTCACAACCATGTATTAAATTAAAAAATGGGTAAAAATGAATATAAACTGACATATATGAATAGTAAAAATTTTATGAATACATTTTTCAAAAACATGGACATTGATGATAAAAATTCCCCCATTAAATACTTACGTATAAATAATCTTAGATAAAAATGAGATTGTGAAATTATCCCTTACTTTAGGTATGATTTCTTCCATATGTGTCTAAAACTCTGGTATAGTGGGTCTAAATATAATATTAAATTTTAATAGAACCATAATAATATTTATGATATCATATATGATTCACTTATAACTTTATATTACTAGTTTATTTATTAATTCAATGTTAAAGAAACATTTTGTATAATAATTTTTTTATTTATCGTACGTGTTTTGACTTATTAGTCTTGATATAATTACCTTTATCATGATTTAATTACATCAATAATTTAAAACATGATATATATATATATCATAAATATTAATTTTAGAAATATATATAATAGATAAATAAATGAAATGGAATACACCATTCATAGAGATGGTAGGTCGTACAAATGCATGAACGCTCTTTTCGTTTCCTTATTGAATTGAATGGAAGAAAGTAAATGGTATATATATATATATATCTAGTAGAATAATTATGTCAGATAATTAATGTTATTATTATTATATATACTTTATAATCATTATTGAATGGTTAATGTGGATAATGAATATCATCACGTCGTGGAGACGGTAGACCGTACGTCTACACAAGCGATGATATCATTCACCTAATGGTTAAATTGTAATGAATTGGATGGTATATTAATTATAAATAATAATTATCATGTTATATTAATTATTTAAACCTATTATACTCATCATTATACCCATCAAAATTATTTATTGTTGAATAACAAATTTCACCATGGTGGGGAGATGGTAAGTCATATGTACGAATGAATGGTGATATTGTATTTTATAGAATGGTTAAAA
The DNA here is from genome assembly GCA_963277665.1 of Viscum album. Classification (NCBI taxonomy): domain Eukaryota; kingdom Viridiplantae; phylum Streptophyta; class Magnoliopsida; order Santalales; family Viscaceae; genus Viscum; species Viscum album. The sequence goes on from OY728140.1 coordinate 2,055,518,996, forward strand.
AGGGGTATAAGGTTTTACCTTAATTATAATAACATATCATATGTATGAGATACTAGATTAATTACTTTATTATTGAAACAACAAAATAAGAGGAAGTCGAAGCAGAAAATAAATTTTAAAGTTGTTGTAAAAACAACTACCTCTTTTTTGAGTATCTTATTTTTATTTTCACAAAAAGACTCCATAGGATAGATTTATTCCCAATGTGTGGATCTAAGAGTAAGGAAGGAATGTTTAGAGGATATTTGGAAAGGTTTTTTCCGATTCAAATGGATTTGGAGGTGTGAATATAAGATAAGGAAGAGTTCCATTTTATAAGAGAGTTGAGGGGAGCTTTAGGAATGTCTTTAAATATTAATTTATTATAAAATGATTTTATGTTTATAATGGTCCCAAACTCATTAATTTGGAAGATAATATTATTATGGGATGAAATATAGTTAAACAAATGGTTTTATAAAAGATTAGATCACAAAATAAACCTTATCGTTTAGCTTTATCCTTTAGTTAAACCATTAACTCTTACCATGTCTTCTTGAATTTCTATAATATAAGGTTACTATATTTACTATAAAATGACAAGAGAACCACAGGTGGATCATTAATGACATTTTTAACATTATATAAGTCATTTTACTGAATCATATAAATTTATTACTATTATATCATTTAATAAAATAGTATTTTTTTAAAAACACATTTCTGTCAATTTTGACACTATTTAGTAATTAATTTTTTTAAAGTCATAGAAACTTGATTACTTCGAACCGAAATTAATAAATAAAAACTAATATTTCATTATCATCCATAAAATTTTTGGATGGCGTAAAAACTTTCTCCTTACATTTATTTTAATATTTATAATATCATTTATTTGATTCTTTCATTAATAAAGAAAACACAATATTATTATTATTCCATAAATAAATATAATTATTTAATGTCTAATAATTAAAAATAAAATACCATGATGTAGTAAATATTTTTTTCTATAAAATTACTAATTATAGATGAATAGATCATTTATATAAACCAAATAAAAATTTTTTAGTTAAGAGATACATGTTTATGTTATATTTACCTTTTCCTTAAATTAAACATGAAAAAAGGTCATTATGACATCCAAGTGGAAACATGGGGTCATAAAATTGACCCAAGGATGCCCTTGGTTATCAATATATCATATAATAAGATTAATACACATATTATGGTTTTTATATTATCATAATATTATTTTTTACACCTATTTATCTGATTTACCCTTTAACCATGGCAAATAAAAATAACTATTAAAGTTACTATTAATAATGTCCAAAAATAAAAGGTAACTATTTAAAAAAATTGGAACTTATGATTCCAAATATGGAATCCATTTTTCTAAATTCAGAAAAAAAACTATCAGAAATTAATTTCAAATTAATTCCCATCATCATCACTAGAAATGTGGGTTTTAAGAACTAAAAACTATCAAAAGATTGACATATGTTTATGTCCAATTTAAATGTGAAATTAATTCCAATGAAAAAAATTGTATTAAATGATAAAAAATAATCCAATCACAATTTAAAACCATTTAACAATATAATATAGGTATATAAATGAATTATAGGAAAAGATAGTTTTATATTAAATTGAATTATTTCTCACTATTCATTAAAATATGAATTATATCAAAAAATACAAAAAATAAGCGAAAGCAAATTTTGATGTCCCGATTCCAAATAAGACGTTTATTTTTTCAAATAGAATATCTATAAGTATTAAAAAAGAGATTTAATATTGGTGTGTCATCAAATGGAGACAAAAAAACATTTGTAAAAAAATACTTCTTCTATAGGAAAAATTGAATTAGTTTTATTATCATGTTCTATAAAATATTTAAGATGAAGTTTAATGTTTTATTTTATTCAAAATTTTGTTAATACTATTCATAACAGCTATTTTATATCCCATTGACTAAAAATATTTTAATATAATATAATTATTTAGTGATACTCGATATTGCGTACAACACGAGCTATTGAGGAAGGTCATTATTTCATGAAATTCAAGACAATTCAGTGTTGAATTTAGTAAAATCATCCTTTAGCATTGTTTATAACATAATAAAAACATAGTTCATTTATAAATTGAACAAAATGTATACTCAGTGTTGTTTGAAATTAATTTTATAACAAGCCAAGTAAAGTGTTGCGTATACTGCAAGCTAATACAGTGTTGCATATTGAGAAAGATAATATTGGTTTACCGTAAAATACAAGTCATACAATAAATTAAAATGAATTTATCTCATAAAATCTCTAGGTGTTAAATTATACCTCCTTTTAAAATGAATTTCTCCCTCAAAATTCATCGGGGCTATAAAAGGATTACTACTCGAATGTATCATTTATCGAAACCCACATCGTAAAAAGGAATACTAAAACATCATTTTAAAAAGGAAATTTATAAACATAATAGTTACAAGAAGTAACTCATAAGTGGGTTTACACATAGGATAATAGATGGGGGAAGTGAAAACATGGATATAGAAGAAAAATCTAACCATCATGTTTCAATGGATAGTAATTGAGAACAAGGTTTGGAGAAAGTTAACAATTAAAAAGCCGTAAATCTGCGATGATTTAAGGGGAAATATAATTCATCGATTAAGAAGGTACTAAGATAACATTTTTGGATTTCATGATCCTTTCCCAAAAGTTTAATAAATTGTCATGAGAATAAATACTTACGTGATTTTGGTAGAATCTCATCGTTGTTCGTACATGGAATAATTTCCACATTATATCTTATTTAAGGAAATGAAATAGAATTATTCATTATTGATGTGTTAGAAGATCATGTGATATAATGATAGGTCATTCCATCTATCTTCAGAAAAAAGGTTAGCATAGGTAACAAAAAATTCATCATTCTCCCTATAGGAAAATAATACATTAATTAACAAACATCAAGTAGAATATAACTTATAATATATGTAAAGGGATAACATTATAACCCATCAAAAACATAAAAAATATAAAACTTTATAAATATGTGATCGATATAAAATTTATCTCCCATATATCATAAGGTATTTCTTTATAAACATGTGAATACCTTAATCAATTATTCTTTTGAATCATGGTATTAATATGAATTACCATACAACATTAGTGAAAAGATGCATTCTGTCAAAATTAACTCTTTATGCACACCAAAAAATACAAAAAAATACTATATACTCAAACCATGATATCACTTTGTCCTTGTATCAGTCCTGAGGTCATTAATACTATCAAACATATCATTATCTATTTATCCCTTCATTATGAACATAACATGTTCTTTACAAAAATATTTCAATCACATTACATAGTTACATGTACCCTATACTTATGTAAAACCATAATGGACCAATAAAAAGATATTTTAATATTCCATAATACTATAAAATAGTTTTCAAAACACTATTTCAGATTCCTATAACATAAACACTTAATCATTCCACCACTTATTTTCCATACTCAACAACACCAATAGTGATTTCATGTGATTTTCTATTATCATTGTACTTAAGAGGTTTTTGAAATCAATAATCATCCATAAACCTTGGATTATAGAATTGTTTAAAATAATGACCCATTTTCCTATGCTTATAACCCTAATTTGTGGAAGGTGAAGACATTGGATATTTTTGTTTATTCTAATTAATTAGATATTAAAATACATGATGACATTCTTTCGAACACATAAAACATTTATCAGTCCCCTTAAGAAAATTTCCGCCATGTGTCATTCCAAACTTTTGAGGATGAATCAAATCAAATCTTATTTTATCTGTAATTTTTATCATTTCCTTTTAATTCTAATCCTTCTTTTTTTATCATAAACATGAGATATATGAGAAACTAAAAACTCCCTTTTTAAAGGAGAAAAAATGGAAGGTACATACTAAAAAATTTGTTCTTGAACTCATGTCAATCCATGGAGTCAATTTTATATTATTGCCTCATATTCTTGATAAATTTCCACAACATATTTGCTTTACCTTCTAAGAAATAAGTACCCAACCTAACCTTTTCACATTTTGAACAATGGAGAATGAAAAATATCTTTTCAATGGTACAAATCCATTTATCAGTAACTAGTGGATCAGTCATTCCACTAAATTAAGGTGTAAGTTTCCTTGAGAAATATTCAATAGAACATTGTTCCCACCTTTGGTCATATAGACGCCTAGCTAGATTTGAGGTCATAGAAACTAGATTCATTATTCAGGATACCATAAAATTTGGATTTTTTGGAGGAAAATAATTTCATTTCTCATAACATCCAACATTAAAATGGTTTCTTTTGGTTCCATTTTTATCTAAAATTCAAAAAGAATAGTGTACGAGGCCAAAATCATTCTAGGAAAACAACATAACCAAGGGAGAGTACTTTCAATCTCTAACATCATAGGTTTAAACCTAAGAAATTCATGGTCATTACCATAATTATAGGACTATAACCTATTGTAAGACTTACCCATAGGGACATCCCATGAAATACCTTATAAATCTCTCTAGTGATCTCACTAAAGTTTTTGCATCCTAGTTTAAAAAGGTTGACTAAACCTTGATACCAACTATGGTGACCCATACATGATGTACATGTACATTACATTTCTTTTACCGAATAATTAATAAATTAAACAAATATATTCCCAAAGAGTGTGTTAGTTTAGTGTCTTTGGAAACATGGAACATAATCTTATAACTTGGTGAAATATCTTCAACATCCCCTATAATGATCTTCCACTTTTGTTTTCCAACCTAAAACCTTTCAATATATTCTGGATAAAAGAAAACATAAAAGTGTGATCTCTAATTCATAGTAAGGGTAAAAATGGATAACATAAAAAAATGCATAAACATAATTATATAAAAACTTGAACATATAGTTTAAACATCAAAATATTGAGTCATGAAATAAATATTGGCAGTACATAAGGCATAGATCATAAAGGAACATTAACCATGATAAAATAAAATAATAATAAAAAATATAATTATCATAAACAAAATATCACAAAATATTATTTCATTTTTATCTAAGGCATTGCTTCCAAGACCATCATAGTGGAAAAAATCCATCACTGAATCGGGTTTACATTCCATTCTAGCCATGTATTACTAAACCATATTTACTTGTCGTTCCAGCCCTGTATTGTTGAACTATATTACATTCCATTTTATTCATGTCTATATAATGAGAAATAAATATTTACCCAATGCATTGGAGGGAGATATAGGTCCCAAAAATCTCATAACAAAATCATTCTTACATGTTACACAAACCCATTAATCATTTACCATGCATAACTAATGAAATAAAATTGGTTTTATAAATATAATTCCATCATAAAATAATCCATATAAGAAAAATATATTTCATAAAAATAATTTCACCATAAAAAACAATTCAACGTAATAATAGGAATAGAAACATAACCTTATGTCATCTTAGTTATAAAATAATTTTGATAACACACTTGAGCTTTATTTCTAAGGAAAAATATCTTTTCTTCTTTAGAACCGATTTCTATTCTCAAAAATCCATGGAATTTTTAAAGAAAATAATTTATTTGAAAATAAAATTGAAATATTTTCGAGGAAGATTCATGGAAATAAAGTATTATAAAGACCCAAAAATCCATTTATTACCTGTAAGTTAGAAAACGTTCTTCTCATACACTTTTCAAAAAATCCAAGAAGTACCTTTTATGGTAAACAAAATAAAGGTTCCTTCCAAACCACATAGTAAAAGTAAAAAATGGGTAAACATAAGTTTAAACATACACATAATAATAGTAATAATTTTAAGAATTTTTTTAGAAAACATGGATATGAATGATAAATATAACACTAGTAAATACTTACATATAAACAATCACGGATAAAAATGAGATTGGGAAATTATACCTTACCTTAAGTTAGATTTCCTCCATTTGTGTCCAAAAAAAATTTATAGTGGGTTTAAACTTATTATTAACTTCTAATATAACCATTATAATATTTATGATATCATATATGATTCACTTATGAATTTATATTACCTGTTTATTTATCAATTCCATGTTGAAGCAACATTTTGGGAAAAAATCGTTTTATTTATCTTACATGTTTTGACTTGTAATTTTTTATCTTATAACATAGATTGTGATTTACATAATTCATAATGTAAAAAATTATTTATATATCCTAAATAATCAGTGTAGAAATAGATATAATAGGTAGATAAATTAAATTAAATACACAATTAATGGAGACGATAGGTCGTACGTACGTATGAATGTTGTTTTTGTTTCATTATTAAATTTAATGGAAGAAATTTAATGACACACACACACACACACATATAAACATAAATCCCATATAATTATTATTTTATATATTTCATTATTATTTGTTATATATACTTTATAATCATTCTTGATTGTTTAACATGGAGAACGAATCTCATCACGTCGTGGAGACGGTAGATCATTCGTACACACAAGCGACAATATAATTAACTTAATGATTAAATAGTAATTAATTTAATGGTATATTAATTATAAAGGATAATTATCATGTTATATCAATTATTTATATCTATTATACTCATTATTAGACCAATCCAAATTTAGTATTGTTGAATAATAATTTACACCATGACGTACAGACGGTAAGCCATACGTATACACGCATGGTGATATTGTTATTATTAGGATGGATAAAAGGAGTTATAAGGTATTAAATTAATTATAATAAAATATAATCATGTATAAGATAATATATTTTTTACTTTAGTGTTGAAACAACATAACAAGAGGAAGTAAAAGAAGAAAAGAATTTTGAAAGAGGTGATAAAACAATTACCTCTTTTTTTGAGTATCTGCTTTTTATTTGCAAAAAAGGTCTCCCTTGGATAGCTTTCTATCCAGATTGTGGCCTGTAGAAGTGTGGGAGGGATTTTGGGAGGATATTTGGGAAGGTTTTGGCTGATACAATGTGCTTTTGATATGTGAATAAAAGAGGAGGAGTTTCTTTTTATAAGAAAGGTGAGGGGAAATTTAAGAAAGTCTTTAAATATTAATTTATTATAAATTTATTTTCGGTTTATAATGTTACCAAACTCATTTATTTCTAATATAATATGAGTAAGAGTTAAAATCATTTAAAAAATTAGGTTTTAGACATGTTTAGATCAAAAATTAACCTTATCGTTTAGTATTAACCCTTAGTTAAAAACATTAACTCTTACTTTGTCCTCTTGAATTTCCATAATATAAGGTCACTATAGTTACAATAAAATTCAATGAGAACCACAAGTGGATAATTACTGAAATATTTAACATTATATAATTCAGTTGGATAAATCATAGAATTTTAGTACAATTATATCATTTAATAATGTTGTATCTTTTTTAAAAACTAATTTATGTCAATTTTGAAACTATATAGTAATTTATTTTTGTTAAAGTGATAAAAACTATATTGCTTCCAAAAAAAGAATTAAATAAAATTTGATATGTCATAGTGTTCCATAAAATTTTTGAATGACATGAAAACTTTCAAATTATATTTATATTTATATTTATAATATCATTTATTTGATTTATTCATTAATAAAGTAAACTCTGCCTCATTATTGTGTCACAAATAAATTTAATTATTTAAGGTCTAAAAATTAAAATAAAATACCATGATTTAATATATATTTGGATATTTACAATTACTATTTATAGTATAATATAACATTTATATAAACCAAATAAAAATCATTTTAGTTAATACATACATGTTTGTGTTATATTTACCTTTTCATTAAATTAAACATTATAAAATGCCATTATCACACCCAAGTGGCTCCATGGGGTACTAAAATTGAGAAAAAGATTCCAATGGTCTGCCATATCTCATAAAATAATATTATGACTCGTTTAAGGGTAGTTTTATATTATTATAATATTATTATTTTACCCTTATTTACCTGATTTACCCCTTAACCATGGTAAATAAATATTATTAATAAAGTTAAAATTCATATTGGTAAAAAATAAAAGGTAACTATTTAAAAAATTTGGAAAATATGATTCCAAATATAGAATCTAATTTTCTAAATTCAAAACATAGAATTATCAGAATTTAATTTAAAATTAATTCACGTTGTCAAAACCAGAAAGCGAGTTTCTAAGAAGTAAAAACTATCAAAAGATTGAAATGGGTTTATGTCTAATTTAAATGTGAAATTACATCTAATGAATAAAATTGTATTAAATGATAAAAACATAATCCAATTAAATTTTAAAACAAATTAAAAATATAATCTAAGTACAAAAATAAATTAGATGAAAAGACAATTTTTGAATTAAAATACAATATTTTTCAGTATTTTTAAAAATATGATTTTTTTCAGAAAAATACCAAAAATTAAAACAAAGTAAATATTAATGTCGTGATTCCAAATAAGAAATATATTTTGTAAAATAAAATATATAATTTTTTTGAAAACTATAATTAAAATTAGTGTACCATCAAAAGGTGTCAAAATAGCATTTTTTGAAAAAAATTATTATATCTGAAAAATTGATTTTATTTTTATAGCATGTTCTAGAAAATACATAAGATGAAGGTTAATGTTATATAATATTCAAAATATGGTAAATACAAATAATATTTTATAGTTTATATCTTATTAAATAATAATATATTAATATAATATCGTTTTTAGTGATACTCATTATTATGTATAACACAAGCTATTGACGAAGGTCACTATTACATGTAATGAAAGCCAAGTAAGTGTTGAATTTAGTGAAAGATTCCTTCAGTGTTGAGTATAAAATAATCTAAAAGTAGTTATTTTATATAATGAAAAATATATATTCTCAAGGTTGCATGGAATGAATTCTGTCGAAATAACATGAAATTGTGTGTCACACAAGCCAAGTATAATGTTTCATATACTGCAATCTAATACGATGTTGCATATAGTACAAGCTAATCTCAGTGTAGAGTAAAAAACAAGACATAAAATAAATTAAAAATAATATATCCCATAAAAGCTCAGGGTGTTTCATACTCGATCCATTAAGTTAGTATAATACTATTTTAGGGGCACAATCATCCATATTTGGAGATATCACTACATGGAATGTAACATTACAGTCCAACATCCATAGTGTTTATAATATAGAGTGTTGGGGTGTGGTCTTCTGTAGGGGTCATGTACTACCATGGTTGATAAATACATACCAGGATGAGGTGAAGTTACAAGATATTATTTTTATGAGGTATTGTATAATTTTAATATATTTTAAGTCATTTTTCAATGTTGTTATTATGTTTTTTCATATATATATGCCTTTAATATGGTGATAACATAAAGACAATTTAAGACTTACATAACGTAATTACATATGTCTTAGACATAAAATTCATATTTTTTATGTATTTTATTACTCCACGTATCATTTACATAGTTTTGATATATTCCTTCATGGAGTAGATGTAACACCCTAATGTTTTAAAAGAAGAACATTATATATGGCTGCGTATAAGACAGGCACCACCGAGCTTAAATAACCGTGAAATAAAATTATTTAAATGTGAACAATATAACCGAGCTTATGAATTAATTTATATTAATATGAATAACCACATAATGTAATATATATAAAATAATAATAAATAAAAATGTGTTTATTAACACTTAGTAAATAAAAAATCGATTTTTTTATTAAATTCGTATTATGAATGAAAAATGTATATCCTTAAAATATGTTTTTATTACCTTCTTTGAGAAATTATTAGATTTTTCAAACTTTTAAAAAATTATATTAATGAAATGAAATCATTTTTTTAAATAAACATGTCTAAATCATTATAGGATGAATTGTTATTAATTTTCTGAAAAGATAGATTTCAAAGTGAATTGTAAAAGACATAATGTTTTATTAAAAATTCTATTTTTAATTCAAGAATGTATAAAGATCCATTTTTTCAAAATATTTTCAAAGTAAAATTAGTTCTACAATATTATTAATAATCTATATAAGTTTATTAAAATATATTTGATGGTTTAAATTTGAATAAAAAACATTTTTATACTAAAAATGTTATTTATCAGAAAAAAATTTCAATGTGTTATTTGATTTTATATTAAATTAATTTCTTGAAATTATTTGGATTTAATCATCAAAAATAATTAAAATATTTATAATCATGATTTTTTTTAAAGAGACCCCTTCAATTTTTGGTCATTATGAATTGTATCCTCGATAAATTTTGTTCACCTAGAAATGAGTAAAATGGGTAACATAGGGTTAAAACCATGGGATATGTTCTCAAAATCAACAAATAACATCAATTTATCCTCTTTTATTTCTATATTTTGGTCATTCACCCTCACTTATTTAATATATGAAAACACGGTTCTAGTTTTCTGTGATTACAACCTTAATATTAATTCATGTAAAAGAAAAGGAAAAAAATATCACACTCATGAATTTAACAATATTTTACCATAAGTATAAAAGGAGTTAATTTTAGTTATAAATGTTTATAATAAATATAAATTATTTTTAATTATCATGGTAAATATTATTAATTTATAGTGATTTATTATTGATAGTAAATGCTTACTAAATATGGAAAAATTATTTCTCAAATAAATATCACAATAAAATAAATGATATTAAAAATAATAAATGTAATAAATTTTGATTAATTAATTAATTATATATTTTTATGATTAATATGACATATTAGTGAAGTAATAATATAAAATATTTTAATTCAATCCTTTTATTAGTTTCTTTAGTGTAAAATTAAATGATAGTTTCAAAACTGACATTAATTATCTTTTATGAAAAAAAATGTAAATATTTTTTATAAAAAGTTATAAAAATATGTAAATAAGAAAAGTTGGCTAATATAAAGTCTATAATTTATTCTCTTATAAAATTATTATGAATTTTTCACCATATATATAAAATTATAACCCTTTAAGAGTTGGAGATTTGTTACAGCACTTAATGTCAAAAATTTTAAGCTAAGGGGTTAAACTATAAGATAAGGTGTAAAATGCCACTAAAACCTGTAAAATTATTATTGGATGATAAAATTTCAACCACATACCACCTTTTCATCAAATATATAACCATTTTTAATAATTTTTAACAGGAATTTTGTTATTATATTTTAATATTTTAGGAAATTCCAAGAGTTCACCTCCCCTCAGTTATAAAAGGGAACCCCTCCTTTCACCTCATTACAACACATTGTGAATTAATTATAAAAAACCTGAAAAATTATCTTATAAAATTCTTTATAAATTAATTATATGTGATATTATTCTTGAAAGGAAATATCAAGGGTACTTAAGAAGGGATCTAAAGGAGGCGTATCAAAGAAATGGGAATCATCTTACCTGACCTCTTTCAATTTGATTATTCTTCTAATTCATGAAAATGCGTGATATTAATAAAAACATATAACATAAATATCATAAATATACTTCAGTTTTACTATATTTTTGATACTACATTTATTCACATACTTTTCCAACTAATGGGAAGTGAATGTATCACTTATGTGTACGTACGACTAACCATCTCCACATAGTAATAGAATTATTTTTTTGATAATGTTACTTCATTAATGGATAATATGATAGGTTTAATTTTTATATGCTATATTAATGAAAAAATTACACTTCTATAATTATAATATCATATGAACCTTCTTACCATCTAATCTATTGGAAAATTATAACGTCACCACGTGCGTATGTGTGGACTACCACCTCTATAGAGGGATGTGGTTAATTATTCATTTCCATTTTACATTGATGGTAGTAAGGATAGATTTAATGAATATATATGGTATATAAAATATAATAATGATTAATTAATGGTGAATTATTATTTACCTTTCTATCTTCTGATTCATATAGAAGTGAAAACAACATTCATGCATACGTATAACTTAAATTCTCTATGAATGGTGTAATTCATTTTTCTATCTATATCATATATGGATGAACATAAATATATATAAATAATTTATATATATGATATTTATATCATCAATAACATTCTATAAATTATTAAAACATGATCAATGTATAATAAATGATACTACTGAACCAAAATTCTCATGAAAAGTGAATCATTTAACTCCCAAAAGCATTGATTTTAATATGAAATTATTAATAAATTGTTTTTAAAATATTATGAGTTCATAATATATGATATTTTATATATTTTGTATTGTCCCGGATCCGGGTGCCACGCAACGGGTGCCCCGATCCCGGTTCGGCACGTGACCTCAAGCACATTTCCCCAAATGCCAGAGGCTGCCGACTAGCAGCGAGGGCCCAGGTCTGATAGTGGGGAAACTATGCCCTCATTTGTCAAAGTGTAGCGCAGCAGAATACCAAAATAAACATACAAAGACAGCGGAATCAGTAAACCATACACAAGTGAAATAAACTACACCAGTGGATATAACCAAAAGTATATAAATGATGATGCTACATGTTTCAAGTTCTAAGAAAACAGCCATAACATGTTATACATCAGTACAGTACAGTAGAAAACAGATTACAGCAAAGCAAAGTAAACAGCTGGCAGTGGCATCGTGAGCCAAGGCTCGGTCCTGTGCCCTCCCACTCCTCAGCAACAGTCAATTACCTGTATAGGGAATATTGCCCCTATCTACACCTGCAACAACATAATCTGTTTTGGCTGAAAAGTGTGACCCAAACAGGGTGTGATAAATAGATCTCAGTAGGCACCCACCAAATGCCTGTGCCCAACTGCGTGCTAACATGCAACAATAGTGTACAGTGGTAAAAATCAATAAAGTAAGCAGTACTCAAAATTAACTAACTACCAGTTATATTGCCGTTTTTAATATTCATTTAATCTAATTAATATAAGAAATCACCACAGTGCATTTCTAGTAAACAACTAGTGTCCTCAGACACGTAAACTCCTACCCTCAGGTAACGAGTATCCAACACAAGAATCTTACCTTAGGCATAACAGAGTTTTTCCCTCAGGTGTAGGTAGTGTCACCCACGGGCACAAAATCAGCTGCCCACAGGCACGGAAGAAGTTTCCCTCAGGCTGAAAATATCTACAGCCCACAGGCTAAATAGTGCAGTGCCCACAGGCTAATCACAACAACGCCCTCAGGCTAAATGGGTAATCGGGCCATGAACAGCATATCAAAATGCAGAAAAAAAGAAATTACTCTCAAGGAAATTCTACAATTACTACATTTAAGGCTTGCCCTCAGTTATCCTGGCCAAACGGCTAAACAGTGAAACACACCCCCGGGGTGGTTTCAGATCCAAGAAGCGATCCCAAACAACATTTTATTATCACAATTTAATCACCTATACAAATCTAGGCATTAATATAGCAATGAACTCAGCCACACGACACCCCAACATGGGTTCGTGGCCCAAAAATGCACAAAAACACATGATAGTTGGAAACTAACACAAAGCCACCTACCTTATACGCCAACGAACATTATACTCGAACACTGACTCCAGAAATGCCCAAGAACGGCATAGATCTGATGATGAACAAAACACATTCAAACATAAATAACTTATGTTAGGAGAAGAATTGGTAAGAATGGCTTACGGCGGAGAAAGGGCTTACCTGTGCGGTTCCAACGAGATCATCCGAGGCCGAATCAGATTCTAGATGAACACCCGGCAAATCTTCAATGGTCCAACTGTCCTCCTTGGCTCCAAAATGGCTCAAACGCCTCCTCTGCCAAATGAGGAGGCTACTGCCTATTTTAAACCAAAAAAAAAACAAAGTACACAACATGTACTTATTTCATTTAACTGTTCATTCGGCAGCACCGCCATACTGTTCACTCGTCAACCTGAATACACAGTATGTACTTCTGAGTACACGGCGTGTACTGTCGCCCAGCTGGCGGTGACTCCACCACCTTACTATTCACGCCTATCGACTGACTACACAGCGTGTAAGGTACCACTAGACGGCATGTAGTCGGTTCCTACACCCCTCGTTTTCGACAAGGCTACACGCCCCGTCTACTCATCCCAACACGGCCAAAAATACATGGCGTGTAGTTTTGAAATTTAGCATTTTTTTCCATTTTCCATATTTTATCAAAAACACTGAAGGAAAAGGAAAAAGAAGAATCCCGTACCTCAAATATAAGAACCGGGTTCTTAAAAACATCCCCCCTTATAGCAATTCATCCCTGAATTTCCCTTCCAATGGTGGCGAAGATAAAGCTCAAAACAGCTCTGGCCACTGAGCACGTATGTCGACCTCCCACTCCCAGGTCTCATCCTGCACTCGGCCATTCTGCCATATCACCCATACGAGAGGAACTGACCGGCCTCAGAGAACCTTTGTGCTCCTGTCAACGATACGAATCAGATGCTCCTCAAAGGACGTATCATGCTGAAGCTCAACCTCCTCAGGCTGAAAGGTGTGAGACGGGTCTGAATGGTAGTGACGCAACTGAGACACGTGGAAGACGTCGTTCATGGCTCGGTACCGCTGCGGTAACTGCAACCGATAGGAAACCAGCCCGACTCTCTCCAGAATCTCGAATGGCCCCACATACCTCTGTGAAAGTTTAACCTGTCTCCTGATCCGATTGTGTCCCAGCCTCGGCGAAATACGTAGAAAAATCTGATCCCCGACCACGAACTCCAGAGGTCGTCTGCGGCGATCAACATAAGACTTCTAACGAGACTGTGCAGTATCCATCCGCTTCTGAATCCACTGGACCTACTCAGATGTCTCCTGCACGAGCTGTGGCCCCAGTAAAGCTGCCTCACCTACCTCTAACCAGCACAAAGGTGATCGGTATGGCCTACCATATAATGCCTCGTATGGTGCCATATCAATAGTTTCCTGAAAACTGTTGTTATAGGAAAACTTGAATAAGGGTATATGCTTCTCCCAAGAGTCCCCAAAGTCTAGGACGCATGCGCGCAGCATGTCCTCTAGCACTTGTATCGTACGCTCCGACTAAACATTTGTCTGAGGGTGGTATACTGTGCTCAGAAGCACCTGTGTACCCAGTTCCCTCTGGAAACTATTCCAGAAATGAGACATAAAGCGGGTGTCCCTATCTGAAACGATAGAGCGAGGGACCCCATGTAGACGTATGATCTCTCGGATATACAACCTTCTGAGCTCGTCCACACCGAATGTCTCCTTGATCGAAAAAAAGTGAGATACCTTCGTGAGTCTGTCCACAACAACCCACACGACATCATTGCCACGAGGTGACCTTAGCAAACCCGTCACGAAATCCATCACGACATCATCCCATTTCCATTCTGGAATGGGTAATTGCTATAACAGTCGAGCTGGTCTCTGATGCTCTGCCTTCACCTGCTGACAGGTGGAACATCTCGTAACAAACCTAGCTATCTCTCTCTTCATACCCGACCACCAGTACTGAAGTCTCAAGTCTCGGCACATCTTGGTAACCCCAGGATGAACTGTCCAAGCTGAAGCATGGAACTCCCACATCAGCTCCTCGCGTATATCCCCTGGAACCCATACTCATCCATGGAAACACAAAACCTCATCGTCGCCCATCGTCCAACCGGGAGGAGGTTCATCACTTGCCACCGAATCCCGTAGAACTAGGCCATCCAAACCAGATAGCTCTCTCATCCTCACTCTATCCAGGAGGGTAGAAGTCACAGATAACGAGGAAAGATAAGTCTGCCCTCTAACTGTCATGCACCTCCAGATGCATCTCAGAGAACAAAGCCATAAACTACCACTCACCACTGGCCTCCTGCACTGCCTGTATCTGAGTCTTCCTAATCAGTGCATCAGCTACTACATTACCTTTACCAGGTGTATAGGCAAGCTCAAAATCGAAGGACTATAGGTACTTGACCCACCTTCTCTGCCTTAGATTCAGGTCACGCTGAGTAAAGATATACTTGAGGCTTTTGTGGTCAGTGAAAACCACAAAATGCCCTCCAAACAGATAATGTCTCCAACAACGCAACACATGCACAACTACAACCAACTCGAGATCATGTATCGGGTAATTCCTCTCATGTGGCCTCAACTGCTGAGACTCGTACGCGAAAACTCGGTCACCCTACATCAAAACGGATCCCAGCCCAATCCCTGATGCATCACAGTAAAGTGTATAGCTCTTCCCCTGCTCTAGGAGTATCAGTATCGGTGCTGATGTCAACCTTCCTTTCAGGTCCTTAAAAGCTACCTCACAAGCTTCTGACCAATTGAACTTCACACCCTTCATATCCAGACCTGTCAGTGGTGCTGCTAAGCGGGAGAAGTCGTGTATGAAGCATATGTAGTAACCAGCCAGCCCTAAGAAACTCCGTATCTCAAACACATTCTTAGGCTGCTCCCAGGATACTACTGCTCTCACCTTCTCTGGGTCTACTGCAACTCCTGCCTCTGAGATAATGTGACCTAGGAAGTGAATCTGGTCCATCCAAAAGTGGCACTTTGAGAGCTTAGCATATAGCTGATGCTCTCTCAGTGTACTCAATACGATCTCAAGATGGGTGGCATGGTCATGTCGAGTGTGAGATTACACCAAGATGTCGTCCACTAATACTAACACAAAAGAATCAAGATACGGATGGAACACACGATTCATCAGAGCCATGAAAACTGTCGGCGCATTCGTCAGTCCGAACGGCATAACCATATACTCATATAGACCATACCTACTCTTATAAGAGGTATAACAGATGGTCTAACACACAGCTGACGATATCCGGATCTCATGTCAATCTTCGAGAACACTCGTTCTCCACTAAGTTGATCAAACAGATCATCTATCCTCGGCAAGGGATATCGGTTCTTAACCGTCAACTGGTTCAGATTCCAATAATCCACACAAAGCCTAAGGGTACCATCCGCGTTCTTCGCAAAAGGACCGGAGAACCCCAAGGAGAAGTACTGGGTCGGATAAAACCCTTCGCCTGTAGCTCCTCTAACTGCCTCTTGAGCTCCTGCAACTTAGGAGTGGCCATCCTATAAGGAGGAATGGACACCGGTGCTGCTCCTGGAACTGGATCGATAGAGAAATCCACCTCACGCACTGGAGGTAGACCTGAAAAGTAATCCCGTAATACATCCCTGAAACGATCGTCAACTGGAGGGAAATCTGTCTCACAAGTCCCCTAGTCATCTAGATATAAGCTTGCAGTCTGGTTTGTGACTCCACCTCGCCCATGTTGCTCTGGTCCATCTCGACTCGCCTGAACATCCCACTCACCCTTGTATAGAAACTCTCCGTCCTCTGGTGACGTGAAACTCACCCTGTGACGATAGCAGTCTATAAAGGCTCGGAAGGGAACCAACCAATATATCTCAAGAATGACATCATAGCTCGTCATATCCAAGACATAGAGGTCCCAAAGGAAGTGACACCCACCATCCTCAAGGGGTCACTCCTTGTACTGATGCACACTAGCCGTTCTAGTCCCCAACTAAGTGTCTAGCATCATGATATCAGAAGAAGAAGAAACACAGAGCCCAAGGCTCTCCACAATGGGTACATATATGAAACTATGTGTAGCACCCGTATCAAAAAGTACTGTAGACACGACAGAAGCTACTATAATAGTACCTCTGACTGTAGAAGGTCCGAGATCCTGCTCCTGATGGGTCTGTTGCACTGCATATACCTGCCCAGTGCCGCGGCCCTACGACACAACCTGGCTACCATGAGCTGTCCTGCCCTATTGCCTCTGCAATCCTAGTGTCTGGCTACCACAGCCACGACCACCATCTCCTCTTTCACGCCCTAATGTATTCCAGTTCCCATACTGGTAAGAAGCCACTGGTCCTGCTCCCACATGTGGAGTCTGAACAGAACCCCTCTCACTAGCCACTGGTGGAAACTCCCTGCAAAAGCGCTGCAGATGACCCATCTTGCAGCAAGCTCGGCACTCCACTGGGTCTCATGGACACTATGGTCTCTTGTGCCCCTCCCTGCCACACCGGTAGCACATAACCTGGCAACCTGAAGCATTCTTCTTACTGGTACTGCTGCCCTCGGGGAAGTCTATCTGTCTCTTCCTCTTGCCAGCAGAAATAGTACCAGTAACTGGTGCTGAACCGCCCTGGCCCAAACCACTAGATTCACGCAAGTTCCTCTCTGTGATCAGCGCCTGGTTCACGATGGCGTGTACAGTAGGAAACCTGAAAACATTCACCAGCACTCGGATGTCATACCAAAGACCATACTCAAAACTTCTGGCTCTCAGCGTCTCATCACCCACCAACACGGGTGCAAAGCGCTGAAGCTACATAAAACGAGAAGAATAGTCCATCAATGACATAGAGCCCTGCTGCAGAATCATGAACTCTCGAGCTATATATGCCCTCAGCATCTTGGGAAAGAAGAAATCATAGAAGACTTCCTGAAAATCTTCCCACGCCATGTCCCTTTGATGCTCTGACTGGGAGGTAACATCCCACCACCTCTTGGCGGAATCACGCAACATGTAAGTCGCAAGTTTGAACCTCCGCCCTGGAGGTGTCTCAAGATGCTCGAAAATAGTCTGCATCGATCCAAGACAAGAATCCGCAGCCTGCGGTCTGCCATCCCCTGAAGACGTAGGCGGATGCTGCTGCTGGAAGATATGAGTGAGCTCAGCAATAGATGTAGCAGCCTACGGTGCTCCCTAAAAGGTCTGCATAAATTGCATAAAACCTTCATGGAACTGCGCCTCCGTGCCTATGTCCGGTATAATAGTTGGTGCTGCATCTGGCTCTACTGGAGGATCCACTGGTAGCCCATGGACCACCATCTCTGGAGTATAATTGTCGCCGCTCTCTTGGTGAACAACTCGCAGTCGTCTAGGCGGAATGACACTACAAGGTCAAAAGCACACCTCAGATTCAAGATTATTATGACCGAAAATCGAAGTAACCACAAATGAAAGAAGAGGAAGAAGGCATTCCAAAATGGCAAAACAAGACTACACGGCGTGTACAATGACTACACGACATGTACTTGACTTCCCTTCCCCTGCCCGGGTCCTTCTACACAGCTAAGACACACGACTACTGTTGAAAAAAAACTACACGACGTGTATAATATCTACACGACGTCTAAGGTGTTATTTTTCCAACTGCCTGTGTCTTCTGTGACAAGGAAGACTACTCGGCTTGACACTACACGACATGTTACACCCGTATACGGCGTGTACAACACCCTGTTTCCCAACCATACGGCTAACTCCACATGGTCTGTCCTCGGACAAGACTACACGGAATGTCCCACAGGTACACGACATGTTTAAAGGGAGGTGACACCGACCGATATTGTTAGTTACATGACCGAGTCCCTAGGTCACACTACACGGCGTGTGCATCAATGAAACGACGTGTTCTATGAAGGAGTTCACCGACATGTGTTGTTAGTTACACGACTGGACTTCGGGTCAACACTACACAGCGTGCACAAAACTACACGGCGTGTTTTACCCAATCCCTTCCCTACCCCGTGTCGCCACCAACACGGTTTGTGACACGGGAAGAGACTACACGGCGTGTACTCTGGGTACACGGCGTGTACTCAAAAAGTTCATTTTTCTTCCCGAACTGAAGAACATACACGGCGTGTATAAAGTACTACACGGCGTGTATACTGGGTTTCCGGACAGTATGCCTCAGAAACATCCCCAGAACCCAGAAAATACTAAAAAACAACACCTAAGTGTCAAATCCTAACCTGTGGGGGCCCATACTCCCCACGAATCAAAGTTTGACATCTTATATGAGTTATAACCAAAAAATAGTCAATGATCACCAAATTCCGGTCAATGGGGGCCCATACTCCCCAAAAACCAAAGTTTTTCGTCCATTATATAAATAGGCTCAACAAAAACACCATATCACAAGGCAGGTATTTATCAAGAAGTTATCACAACAGTTTTCTTTTCTATCACAACAACTATCACAACAACATGAAAATTCTAATGCAGCTACATAGCATGGAAACTATGCATGGAATGTGATATCTAGAATGTGACTATATGATGCATGAGATGGAATACCCTCATCTCATCAGGTTGAAACTAAATAGAACCCCCAGATAAAATATAAACAGCACAATTCAAGTGCGTCACCCAACAGTGAGAACATATCAACCGTAAAATTTCAAAAATCAAAGAAAGCAAAATACGAGGTAGACTGACTTTTCCCTGTACATGGGTTAGCTACGCCTGAGCACAACTTATTACCAACTACCGTTCTGTCCTATCCCTGACTACGGCTCCAAATAGTAAGTCAAAGAAAAGAAACACCCTCTGATACCACTTTGTAACGTCCCGGATCCGGGTGCCACGCAACAGGTGCCCCAAACCCGGTTCTCCACATGACCTCAAGCGCATTTCCCCAAACTCCAGAGGCTGCTGACTAGCAGCGAGGGCCCAGGTCTGATAGTGGGGAAACTATTCCCTTATTTGTCAATGTGTAGCGCATCGTAATACCATAATAAACATACAACGACAGCGAAAGCAGTAAACCACAAACAACTGAAATAAACTACAGTAGTTGATATAACCAACAGTATATAAATGATGATGCTACATGTTTCAAGTTCTAAGAAAACAACCATAACATGTTATAAATCAATACAGTACAACAAAAAAAAGAGTACAAGAATGCAAAGAAAACAGCTGGTAGCGGCATCGCGAGCCGAGGATCAGTCCCATGCCCTCATAATCCTCAGCAATAGTCAAGTACCTGTATAGGGACTCTTGCCCCTATCTACACCTGCAGCAACATAATCTGTTTGGGCCAAAAAGCATGACCCAAACAGGGTGTGAGAAATATATCTCAGTAGGCAGCCACCAAAGGCTCGTTCCCAATTGCGTGCTAGCATGCAACAATAGTGTACAATGGTAAAAAGAAATAAATTAATCAGTACTAAAAAGTAACTAACCACCAGTTATATTTCCATTTTTAATATTCGTTTAATCCAATTAATATAAGAAATCACCACAGTGCATTTATAGTAAACAACTTGTGTCCTTAGACACGTAAACTTCTACCCTCAGGTAACGAGTATCAACTACAAGAATCTGCCCTTAGGCATAACAGAGTTTTGTCCTCATGCGTAGGTAGTGTCGCCCACTAGCACAGAATCAGCTGCCCACAGGCACAGAGGAAGTTTCCCTCAGGCCGAAAATATCTACATCCCACAGGCTAAATAGTGAAGTGCCCACAGGCTAATCACAACAACACCCTCAGGCTAAACAGGTAATCGGGCCATTCCCAGCATATCAAAATGCAGTAAACAAGCAATTACTCTCAAGGAAATTCTACAATTACTACATTTAAGGCATGCCCTCGGGTATCCTGGCCAAACGGCTAAATAGTGAAACACACCCTCGGTGTGGTTTCAGATCCAAGCAACGTTCCCAACCAATATTTTATTATCACAATTTAATCACCTATGAAAATATATGCATTAATATAGCAACGTCATCAGCCACATGACACCCCAACATGGGTTCGTGGCACAAAAACGCACAAAAACGCACAACAGTTGGAAACTAACATAATGCCACCTACCTTATATTCCAACGAACGTTATACCCGAACAACGACTCCAGAAACACCCAAGAATGGAGTAGATATAACGAATAGCAAAACCCATTCAAATGTAAATAACTTAAGTTAGGAGAAGAATTGGTAAGAACGACTTAAGGGGGAGAAATAGCTTACCCATGCGGTTCCAACGAGATCATCCGAAGCCGAATCGGATTCCAGACGAACACTCGGCGGATCATCAATGGTCCGACCATCCTCCTTGGCTCCAAAATGGCTCAAACGCCTCCTCTGCCAAATGAGGAGGCTACTGCCTATTTTAAGATGAAAAAAAGTACATGACGTGTACTTATGAGTACACAGTGTGTACTACTTTCATTTAACTGTTCATTCAGCGGCACCGCCACACTCTTAACCCGTCGACCTGAGTACATGGTATGTACTCCTAAGTACATGGCGTGTACTGTTGCCCAGTTGGAGGCGACTCCACTTCCTTACTATTCAAGCCTGCTGTAACATCCCCAAATGATAAAGGGTTAAATGACTAAATGATATTACTCTTTTCAACAAGGTTCACCTTCCTTTTCGGGAGCCTGTCTGATTAGAACTCCATAGTTAAGTGTGCTTGGCTTGGAGTAGTGATCAGGATGGGTGACTCTCTGGGAAGTTTCCCAGGGTGTGTGTGAGTGAGGTCAAAGCACACTGGAAAGGACATGTGTTGGAATTTGTGGACTGTTATTAGTTAGATGACCCGTTCAGGCACGTGGGTGGACCCTGGGGTGGGCCCCATGTGTCTGCGGGGCAACTGGTGGTACCTGGTAGGCCAGGACCTGACGACCATGTTAAGGAGGCGTGTCTGTGCTGTCACCGGGGCCCGGTTTACAAAATGGTATTAGAGCAGGTCGGCTCTTAGGGGACCTCGCTTTTAAGAGCGCCCTTTGTTATTTGGGATGTCTGATAGAAGGAGATTAGGACTGTCGGGGCTCAGGAGGTAGGTTACGGGTCAGTACCTGATCACCACCGCTCGTGATGAGAACTGAGTTACCAGGGTTAGTCCAGGATTTGAGTCTCTTATCTTTGGATGCTTTGTATTGAGGGATGAAAATGCAGGCGAATCGGTTCACTTTGCGGACTCACATGGGGTGGTGACCCATGTGGAGTCCAAGTGTCCGGCTCAAGATCCTCTTAGTGTTATGCTTTACCTGGGGCATGGATCACCACCATGTCGCTGGGTCAGACATATGCACTAGTTTCTCATTCTAGTGGGTTATTACTGCTTCTGTTTTGTTTTAGTCTCAGTTGATTGGAGTGTGCGTTAAAAGTGAAAAAAAATTAATGGAAAAGTGTTTCTTCCATTTTTTTTTGAAATTACTAAAGTGGGTTTTTAAAGAGAAGGTGTATTGGTTTGGAAAAACTTGGTATGTGTTTGGATTTGGAAAAGCAGTGTTTGAACCTCAGCACTTCTTATGGAGGGTCACACGTGCATGGGTAAGTATGGAAAGTGCGTGAGGGCACTTATTCACAGATGATGTGAGCGGGATTGAATAAATGCATGTGTGACGGTTCATAAGGTGCCCTAGGTGAGTTTTTTTAAATTGTAAAGAAATAACAGTTTTGGAAAAGTGGTTTCTCCTTGTGTTGTATATGTTTGGATTATGGGAATATTGCCCTTAGCTTGTGTTGTTGCTTTGATTAAGTTTTGGCTTGATGCCGGTTTCGATGGTGTTTTTCATGTTGTCCTTAGTATGCCGCCCAGAAAGCCTCCCAAAGTTGACAATAAGTTATTCTCAGTTCTCAGTTCCCTTTGTGTGTTTCTTGCCTATCGAGGTAGATGAAGTCTATTAGAGTTAGTTGAATTTTTCGGAAAGATAGTGTGTCTTCGATTTGTTGGGAACTCCCAGGGTAGTTAAGGTTCATACCGCCCTAGAGTTATTTGAGGGTTCCGTTTTGGACTAGTAAAGATGAAATGTCTCATCGTCGTTAGAGTTTTGGGTGTGATTAACGGTGGTCATCTCTCGCAAAGGTTCCTCATCTGGCAAGGAGTGCGAGCCGGTAGAACCTATCTCAAAGAAACTATCCTTGTTGGTACCGGATCCTAGTTCGTCGGAACGCTCTCTTGTGCGCCACCAGTATGACCTGTCCAGACATTCTAAGTCATCATGTTTCATCCCATTGAAAATGTACGACTATCGTGGTTGTTGGAAACATAGAATAGAATGAGTTAGAGACCACAAGATGAAGATGCCTGACTATGAGGTAGGAGATGCTTCAGCCATCAGGGCCCCAGCCACAGGTCTCGGGGTGAAGCTCGCGTACAGTCAGAAGTTTCCGAGGTTGTGTGGAACCTCAGTCTGGATAATGTCTTCGGCTTTGGAATGAAAATATCCACAATTTACCTTGTTATATTCCCATCATTGTCGTAAGCTCATCCTTGTTGTGGTCGCGTAATGAGCATGTTTCCCCACAATCCAAGTGGTCTTATATGCTCTTAATGTGGTTCCTAAGTTGGTTGGTCTCTTTGAATGGTGTGGGACAATGAATAAATGGACCTGTTCTGATTTTGAGTTGGTCCTAGCAGTGCTCGATAGGGGAATGTTCATTTCGTGAAATTAACAGGCGGTGTTTCACGGTCCTTTCTATGTTCCGGCTAAGAATTCCCTAGTCTCTGGTTGCGGTGAGGGTTTTATTCTGTTGGTGTGTGAGGGGTTGAGTTAATTCCTTATCATCAGGTTGATGGGTCATTTCATAGCAAGCTTTCCGTTTATGTATCTGGGTGTTGTTCGGTCCATGTGGAGAAATTAACTTGGTTCAGTTTGGGAGTTCCCGCTTTGGCCCCCCTGGGGATAGTTTTTTCAGTTTTCAAAGATTATTGTATCAGTAAATTCTAGTTGTGGGGAGAACCCTCTCATGTTATCCCCTCAATCTGGTGTAGTGGTTTTCCTTGAATTGGTGAGGTGTGATGTTTGTTGGGAATGGTCACCCCGAAGCTCTCAGTTCTATATGAGTTTGTCTGGGAAAGAACTCAAGTTGTGTCAACAATTAGCTTGATGTCTTTCTGGGGGCAGAAAGTGTCTGTGGTGGGGAGAATTGTTATACCCCGACCATGGATGCCCATGTTTTTTTCTCAGTCTCGCGACTCTGGGTAGAGCCGTTTTTGGGTCCTGGTTTGACTTTTTGATGCTTTGATGTTTTTAGTGGGTCTCGGGCCAGTGCACAGTCACCGCACTGCTAGCGGTCACCGCGCATTCAGTCCGGGTGGGTGCGTGGTCACCACGCATTCAGTATGATCATACGTTCATACCTGGCGAGTGTGCGGTTTCCCACCTGATTAGATAAATAATAAAATTAGAGGAATAAATCAAATGGACTGAAAAAAACAAAGATAAATAAAATTTTAGAATGAGAAAACATGATTAATGTTCAACACATAATCAAAATAATATTATTGTGCAGATGATAATTTTTATTATTATTAAATTTGGTAATATTTATACATTCATTAAATTGTTATAAATATAATTTTTATTTAAAATATAATGTAATAAAATTATCAATTTAATTATCAATTAGTTTTTTTATTAATTTCCTTTCTTTGTTATTAATATTATTATTATCTTTTTGCAAATCATATTATTAATATTATTACTTTTTTTTGTAACATTGATATTATTATTATTATATATATATTTAAGACCCTAAAGATACACATTCCTGCAACCCCCTCTTAACCCTAGCCGCCATCCCTTCTTCTCCCCTCTCTCACGCGTCTCCCCTCCGCCTGCCGATCTCGCGTCGCACCTCCGCCTTTGTCCACTCGACCACCTTGCTGCAGCGCCTGCCTCCCGTGAAGACATCCTCACCCTCCTTTTTGCGTCAAGCCCTTGCTCCCGCTCACATGCAGTCCTCCTTCTGTGCACCACCGGTGGCCCATCCCTCCAGACCTGCTCTGCGTTGCACGCCCCTACCTAATCTTGTAGCATGCCCTCCCTACTGTCCAGGCCCCTCACTGGCCTCGTCCAGCTGTTGCACGCACCCACATCCTGCTAGCCGACATGCCCCCACCTCCAGCAGCTCACACGGACAGGGCACACCCCGGTGACACCCATGGAACGCCTGCCAGCACCACTTGCCCGATACTCCTACCGGCTTCTACACCCACCGCGATATCCGGCTTCCCCATCCTGGTCTGACCCTGCCGCACCTCTTTTGTACCCTTACCTGTTTTGTCCAACCATCAGCTAAGCATGCCTTCTACCTCCTTCCCTTTCTTTATAGCTGCCATCAGGAAAGCCTCCCAAATGTTTCCCCATCCATGTGTCCTCCGACCCTACCCTGCACCCAGCCGACATTCATCATCTAGCCACCGTTGGCCCTCCATTGTGCCTCCTGCACCTCTCCTACATCAGATGTTCCCCGACAGCCCTTTCCCTAACCTCTGGAGAGTCTTCGGTGTGACTCCACCTTTCATCAGAGAACTTTTTGGACCTCGCACGCATATCTAGCTTGACGTGCCTCCAGCTCATTCATGCGTTCCCCCACGGACCTACTGTCCAGCCACACAATCCCTACGTGACCTCCTTTGTCTTTCCCCATTTGTCGCGCGGCGACCCGCAACCCCCCTAGCTGCACTTTTTGGTGGCCGCGGCATGCCTCCTTCCAGGTTTTCAATGTCATCCCTCCCCTTCATTGCTTCTTCCATCCCCCGTCGGTGTATTTTGCACTCTTTTTTGGCCAACGATAGTCCCTACTAGTGTGCGACACCCCTTTTCAATAGTCATCCCACCCCGCTGGTCATGCATGTCTTCGCGTCAAGGTGAGGTTTGCACTGTCCTTTCTTGAGTATTATGTAATTACCTTAATGAGTGTTGTATTTAATTAAGTTGTGCAAATTTAGTCTTCCTTTTTTAAATAATAATAATAATAATGATAATAATTGAATTTGTTTAATTAGATGGTGCGAATCATGTTTTAAAAACATGTCAAGCTAGTTATTTTACTTTTTTTATCTGTTATGATTATTTTTAGGTTCCCATTTGTGTGTTTTTAGATGTTTTGAATTGTTGAAGTGCATTGTCGAGGCTTTATGTGATTTTGTGGTCGTCAGTAGGTTGTGTGTAATTGTGCGCGAGTGTGAGACGTGCATCATCGTCGTAACCGGGCTGTGAGTCGAGGTAGGTCCCCCGTTGCCCTCACCATTAAATTTAGAATTTATTAATTGCTTGATGTTTTTTTAATTTTAATGAATGATAAATAGTATTAGATAATAAAATTTTAAATGATTATTTAGTGTGAAAAGAGCCGTTTATTTTATACCGAACACTTGGAACATTTTCTTGATGGGCAGACACCCAATTTTGAAAGAATGCATATTTTCCCTTTAAAAATAATTCATGGAATTTCAAAAGTACTTCTAGTTTTAAAGATATATGACTTCTTCTAAACATGTGTTTTGGGTTTTCTCGAAAAATGAAGTTTTGCTTTAAAATTGGTGAAGGCCCGTTTGGCACTTTAAAAAAATTGTTTATTTTGGAAAACCCACTCGGGGGTGATCTTTTGTGTGAGTTGATTGCGTGAGATATATGTGATGTTTGTGCATTGTGACTGATTAATTTACATTCTAGATGCACCCCTTTTTATTGCATGTGTTGACATGGGAACCTGGCATATTGAGTGAATTTTCTGAGAACGATTGCTGCACTAGTTTAGATTACGCACTGGCTAGTGGCCCCATAGCAGGGGAATACTAAGTTATTGCTGCTATGGGGATTGGGCCCCTCGGTTAGGCCATGCAAGGCCATGCCGGGTGTTAGGGCGTTATGACGTCATCGAGTTAGGGCATGCCTTCAGGATGAGTCAGATGTATAGTACGTTCTGGATTGTTCACGATCTCCTAGGTTTGACCCATGTGTCCTTCAGTGTGTATTTGTGTGTGGAGGACGATCGAGAGGTCTAGTTCGGTTGCTGGCCTATGTGCGCCACTTTTCCCATTTCCCTTGGTGTGTGTTGTGTGCTATGTGTGGTTTTCGTTTTGGTTAAAAACTGAATTCTGGATTTCTAAAATGTTCAAAAAAAATGTTTTAAAAATAAAATGTACCTATTACTTTTGAACATTAAACTTGGTTTCAACCTAAAAAGGGCAATGGACTGATGCTTGTTTTAGAAATGATAGTGTGAGTGAAAACCAATATTTTGTATATTTAGTTTAAACCTGGAATTAGTAAATTTATTTATTAAAAGGTAGTGCATTGGGAATAGATATCGGGCTAGCCTACTGAGTTTTAATACTCACGCCTATAGTTCCTTTCTATTTTTAGTGTTGTGCAGGCTACAGCTTGGGTGCGTTCACCGTGGGAGATGTTTGGTCGTG
The DNA here is from genome assembly GCA_963277665.1 of Viscum album. Taxonomy (NCBI): domain Eukaryota; kingdom Viridiplantae; phylum Streptophyta; class Magnoliopsida; order Santalales; family Viscaceae; genus Viscum; species Viscum album. The sequence continues at coordinate 2,055,546,955 of OY728140.1, forward strand.
AGTTGGAGAGTGACCCGCGAGGTCACACAGAGATAGTGGTTGTCTCTTCAGTTAGTTTTATTTTCTTTTGTTCTTAGTTACTTTACTTTGTTTATTTATTTTGCGCTGCCCTGTTTATTTTTTGTTGCTTTAATTATTTTTTTTATTGGGCGAAATTGTTCCCACTTGCTCTCGGTTGATGCCCTGGTGCTTGTTGCCAGCCCGGGAGGATCAGGAACGCCTCTCGGGTCATGTCGCGGACCGTCTCGGGTTACCGGTTCAGGGTTGACCCGGGTTGGTTCGTGACACCTGCCAACTGACTACACGGCGTGTAAGGTACCACTACACGGGGTGTAGTCGGTTCTTTCACCCCTCGTCACTGACAAGGATACACGCCCCGTGTACTCATCCCAATATGGAAAAAAATACACGGCGTGTAGACAAAGTACACGGTGTGTAGTTTCGAAATTTATCATTTTTTCCATTTTTCATATTTTCTCAAAAACAATGAAGGAAAAGGAAAAAGACGAAGCCCGTAACTCAAAAATAAGAACTGGGTTCTTACATATTTTAATTACAATTTTTTATTAATTTAAGAAATTTATATTTATTATATAGTAGGTTAGTATTCTTTCAATTGAATTTTAACTTGATGTAAGATATTTCTCATATCATTTTTATTTATGGGAGAAATATGACATATTCACTAATATTTTATTTAGTTTGGTGTATATACATCCCATATGATATGTAATATCATGAATCACATTCTTTGGTTAATATTTAATTTTCCAATTGTTGTAATTATTTCATGAAACCAATGATTCAAATTTTTTATAAAGTGAAATGTGTTTGTCATAATCACATTATATATTTGGATTGTTTGAGATTAATTTTCTTATGGGTAAATTTCATAATCTAACCCGCAACAATCCCATTAATTGTATAATTCTCGGATTATTTATGGTGATTAAATGTTTTAATTTTATTTTACTCAATTTAGGTAATGAATAAAATGAAATAATTTTTGTTGGTAAAAATGAATCTATATGTCCCTTTGGACAGAAATCAATATTCTTACATATACATTTTTGGAGACATATTTCAATTAATTTTTTAATATCATCTAATGATTTATTAAATTCATTTTTAACCATTATTTTATTTTTATAAAATGGTTTGAAATTAATATTCTTTTCATTTTTGAATGATGTAATTAATAAATTTATAATTAATGTGAAGGTAATATTTGTTTTAACGTACACAACTTGGCCATATTTTTCCAATATCATCACCAATATATTATTTAAAGATTCCATTATATGTTTCTATCATAACTTTCAATGTAAATACTTCATAAATAGTTTTAATGTTATTATATTATAAGTGTGTTTTTTAAATTAAATGGTATACGTTCCTCAATAAATATTCAATAGATTTGAAGAATGTTATAATTTGTGATTACATTATTTGATGTAAGATATTATTTAATAGGGAAATTATCCAAGGATAACATCCAAAATCATTCACTATATAGATTATGATTTTTATTAAAATATATTTAGGAATTCCATTCATTTTTCATGGATTACACTATGATAAATAGAGGAAATTTTATTTAAACTCTTTTCTTTTCCATGGGTTATGCTATATTGAAATGTTTATGAAAACTATTTTCATTTCACAAGTTATGAAATAATGAATAATATATAATCATGTAGAAAACATATATACTAGTTTCATCATGTGATGGGTATGATTAGAATTATATATCCTCTGATTCATTGGTTAAAGATGGATATCCCATGAGATAAACATTATTGTAATGGAAAGTGAACCCAATTTATTAAGGGAATCTATTCACAATGGTATTATAGGGAAAGAACGTTGACTAATATTATGTAATGAAGAGTTAACCCAATACACTATGATAGTCTTGAATTTTATACTTGACTACTAATTAAATGGTTTTATATGTTTCTTTGTATTCTAAATATATTTGTATTATGACAATGTTATGTTCTCATATATATTGTTATTTTATCCCTTTATGAGTCATGTCATATGAACTATCATGAATAATTATGCGACTCTTTCTTATGAAGAAGAATTATGGTGTATGATCTTGAAAGGTTATAATCATGTTCACGTACTATTATACTCATGTTATTCTTAAATGATCATTGATATCTCCACTCTTTATCTTTACCAATCATCAAATCTCACAGTTTATTATGTCTTCTATTCACCAAGATATAAAGAAATGTATTATGTATTATTTTTATATGGAGGTTTTAATTTATGATGAAATATATGGGAGGTGATGTACACCTTTTAGTATAAAATTTCATATTTGAGATAGGAAAGTCTACGTTGGATTCCGTACAAGATACAAAACATTGAGCTTAAACGATTCACTAAATATTGTTATTATGTGACCATTATAACTGAGTTTTTAAATTGGAAGGAATGAATTCTATAAATTGAATTACTGGATGTATAATTTTCATAATCATTAAGAACATATTATGAAACGATTATAAAATTATGAAATTTAGTTTCATAAATTCATATTAATCTTCAAATATGAGTTCTTCAGGAATGAAATTCATTGCTTTTGTGCCGGACAAAATAAATAATTTATGAAAAATTTTGAAATTTTATTTAATGAAATAAATTATATTTTTTCAATTAATATATCAAAATTATCTTATGTTGAAATTTGGATGATTTTTTGAAAATTTTAATTTTTCCTTAAATAGTGAATAATTATGATTTTTATTGAAAATTATATTTTATTTTTATTATTTAAAAATAAAAATTAAATTTTAGATTAGTTTTAAAACATATTTGTTTCATATTTATATTAAATAATCCAATAATGGCTTTTGAAATGTATTTTATACAAGAATTTAGTATAAACACATTTTATATTTTAAGAGGACGCTTTTATGAAAAAAAATTCATTCTGTTTTTCAGTATAATATTATATTAAATGTGGAAACTTCTATGTTTTTAATTTTTGAAAATTTATTAAGTATTTTGAACAATTAAGTAATTTGTTTTAAATAGTTAACTTTTATTTTTGGACATTATGTATAATAACTATGGTATTTTTTTTACCACAGTAAAGGGTAAATCAGGTAATTATGGGAAATAATAAAATTATAAGGACTGGAAAATGACTATAAAAATTTCCAAAATATTATTAGAAGAGTAATAGTTTTATATACTAATTAAAGTTTGGTTATATGACTATGTGAACTTGTAATGGATTATGATCTTTGAGATATTTTATTTAAAGAAAAGTCAAACATGCCACATTTTTATTTATATAAGTATATTATTTTAATATGGTATCATACAAAAGTTATGTTATACTATAATTTTTATATTTAAGGAAAATATTTTTATCTTATACACTTCATTTTATTTGTTGATTTTTAGTGAAGAAAAAAGTATCTTAAATGCTTTCATAACACTGATGCAATACTTATTTAATAAGTAAAAAATAAAATAAATGATATTAGAAAAACTAAAATAAATAAAATTTGAGAGTATTAATATAGTTAACTAATTTGATAAAATAATTTAACTTGTTAGTGATTTCATAAGATATTTATTTCAAAGTTATCTACTTATATTGATATTTTTAAAAGTCAAAGTAATATATATTGTGCAAATTTGACATTAAGAATATTTTAAAATAAATAATAGTTTATTACTGGATATAAAATTTATTAGAAGATTATATTTATAAAAATTATTAGGATAAAGTTTAAAGTATCTACCATTATCCATTTATGTCTATTTTTTCATTCTATAGTAACAATTTTCAACCTTAATGTGTAAAAATCATGTTGTCAAGATATGAGTTAATATGTTTAAATAAGGGTTAAAACTAAATTATTAGTGTAAATGTGACCTAAACATGTTTAATAATTATTTTAAGAATTTATTTAGACCTATTAACATATTATATTTTAAATTTATCAATTTTGAGTTGTTTTTAATTGAAAAATAATTTATATTAAATTCATATTTTGTGAAATTCAAAAAGGGCCCCTTCCCTCTTGTACAAAATGGAAAACATTATTTTCATTTAGTCATATCTAAAAACCATTTTTGATTGAATATTCCCTACCCAAATCCCTTCCTATGATACCATCTATCTTTATAGTGGCCATAATTTGGGAAAAATTCCCACCATAGAGGTCTTAAAGTGTTATTTAAAGGATGTTTTCTAAAGAAAAGGTATTGTTTTATCCACATATTTTAGTTTGGATTCATATTACAACACTATAAAATATTCTTTAACCATGATAAAATAATAAAAGAAATACATTAAATATAAATTAATGTAATTATGTTTTTCTAATGACCCCTATCAATATCATTTTCCAAAAAATGGGAAATGAATTCATCATCCGTGTGTACGGTGGACTACCGCCTCACAAACCGATGCCCTTATTTGTCCATTACCATCTATCAAGACTTGTTAAAATGATGTAATTTATGTTTATGTATTGCATTAATGACATATTTATCATTCTAAAAATGTAATATATCATTTAACTTCTAACCATTCAACGAAAAATGATAGTTTTGTTTGTCCATATGTGTGAACTATCACCTCTCCGAAGTGATGGGATTTTTTCATGAATATGTTAAATGGATAATATATATTTATATTTAAATAAGAAATTTGACATTTAATATATTATTATTTTTATTGAATGATATAATGATACATACCTTCATTCTATAATAATCATTAGAAAATAAAAAAGCTACTCATGCATACGTATAGCCTACCATATCCAAGATTGAAAGGTTTTCCATTTTTCATAACCATATTTAATTCATGGATTTAAGAGTATATTTGACGAAAAATAATTTTAATTATTTCATGCATATTATTCTGAAGGTGTAAGAATTATTACCTTTTTAGTATAGTTGACATATCGAATAAATTTCAGTCTTAGTTACCAAATACCATCAAAGCGTTAGACATGAACTTAAATGAGTATGTAATTGTATATGACCTAAAAATGGGTGGTATAAAAGGAATAATAAAAACTAAAAAGGTTCTAATAAAATAAGATATTAACCTATTTGTATTTTTTTGTAAGTTAAGGAATGTACTTTATGAGTCGGACTAAAGGTAAGGGACTTGTTGTAATGTCATGACTCAGGTGTCACACACTGGTGCCCTGATCTGGTTCTTCATATGACCTCAAGAACACCTCCCCATATGCCAAATAATTCCAACTAGTAGTGAGGTTTTGATAAATCAATAATGGGAATATTTTACACTATTTTATCATATTAAACACTAATAAAAATAAAAAACAATAGTGCAAGCATATATAATCATAAATAATTATAATATATCAAGATAAACAAGGAAGGAAATACAAAATCCAACTAAAGTAGAAAACATGACATGATAAAGTACGAGTCAATTGAATAATATAGATTCAGAAAATTTATGACATTGAAGACCCCAAAGTGGGTCCCAAACTACATCTAGTTCTCTCATCCAAGCTCAATCCCAAATCATCCGTCAATATTCTTGCGTTTTCCCTTAACCGGTCTTGAAAACACCATGTCTATTCAGGTACCGATCAAGAAGCCCAAGTAGGGTGTGTCTATAACATAGTAGGCCACCAATAATAGTGATGAAAAAAAATCCAATCAAATAATTGTGCATGAGGTTATATTAAAAAATTATTACAATTTATTACTAAACAGTTAACACATTATCAATTAAAATTTATTTAACTACATAAATCCTCATGTTCCCATAAACACCAAAAACTCAATACCTTCTTCGTTATGTACTATAGTCTAATCCATTTCAAAAAATCTATTCATAATTCATTTATTAAATATCCTTTCATTATCCACTTTATTTAAATTATTAAATTTACTAATTGGAAACTTATTCCAATTAAAACAATTTCAGTTCTAGATCTTCATGTATAGGATCCCATGGTCTTTGGAAGCTGCAAACCAAGTCCCACACATATTTTTGACAATGTGGTTTGGATGTAGTATACCATCTACTACACATATTTATTACTATGGTATTTAGAAGAAGTATACCATGTCCAGCACACACACACACACATATATATATATCAATTTATTCCTCAATACAGGCCTTAGAAGTCGCAGAAAATATCTTGCACATGTTTCTCACATAAACCACAAAATAGATATATCACATAAATCAAGATTAATCAAGATTAATCATCTTATCAAAATCAACCATTAATTAATTCATAAATTAATTATTCCATGTCCATTAATTATTTCAATAATTAATTGACCATTTCCACCACATTAATTAATTATTCAATAAATTAATCATATCCATCACATTAATTAAATCCATGATTAATTAATCATATTGACTGACTGAAAAATCCCAATATTCCAATAATTAAATAAAAAATTAATTATAATAATTCTAAATTTAATATTATGATAATTAATTCTTTAGTTAATTACATTATTTTCCCAATTCAATTGATCAATACAATCCCCAACTACTCAATTAATTAATTAAAAACACTAATAAATTCATTTTCAGAATGTCAATTACAAAAAAATTATAAATTCTAAAAATCAAATTCATGTAAAATATTTAAATACTCTATTATTTTACTAATAGACCACTTACTATGACCTTTTTTCAAATTATCTCCAAACATAAAATTGAAAAATTGGGCAGCCTAATGATGTAGATTGGGATCTTGATCTAAAACCCTAAACCACAATTAATAGAATCATGATATTATGAATATATACATATATATATATATATAAATCTACAGATATAAATATAATAATATAGGGTAAGATCCATCAAAATAGTGGATACCTCCATCAAAAGAAAAAGAGAAAAAAAGAGGAGAAACATAAAAGCATTGGTATGCGATCCACTTATCAAGAGGTGAGAAAATATTTAATTCATACTTAAAATCATAAATAATAGAGTTCAGAAATCCATGAAATCCATCTATAAATTTATAAAAATTTTAATGATATCTTACGGCCAAATGAGGGTTGATATATGTGAGTTATGGGGGTTATAGAAAATTTAAATTTTTTTAGCCGCAATTAAAGTCACACACAATTTCCTCGGTAGATGTGCATAATTTTCATTAAATGTGTGCCAACCGTAATCCTAATGTTTTATGGGTGATAATTTTTTTTGAACCTGGTTTTTAAAACTATGCGCCAAACGATTGAACCCTCACTGTCTAAATCTTCATGGTTTTTAGAGCTGGGCACACAATTCTCTCTAATTATACGACAACCGCGCACAACCCCATTTTCTTCCATTTTTATTAATTTTATCCCAAAAAACCCCACTATAATACAAAATGGAAGTGTACTTATATAATAAAATAACCTTAATTCAATCAAGAGTCAAGTCCAAATAAGTTTGGATCTTACAATCTCCCCACCTCGTAGAAGCTCATCCTTGAGCTGCACTACCAAGTTTCTATATGATTCTAAGACAAAAATACCGGGCCATTCAGATCTCATCTCTACTTCCCTTTACGATGTTTTCTATTACATATTACTATGTTGACACGATACATGAACTTTCAGCATGATATTTCCCCACAACACTTTTTCAATGCGATACAACACATGTATCAGATTCTCTTAAAAAGATGCATCTATCTCAAGATTATACTCATCCATATTGATCACATGAGAAGGTTCATGGGGATGTAGTTGTAGTTGTGATACATGAAAAACATAATACATAAATGTTTATTCTATGGAATATCCAATTAGTATTCCACCAACCAGATTCTCCCCACAACCTCAAATTATCTAATAAACTTAGGCGCCATCATTCCCTGTCTTTGTATCCTATAGTGAACTAATGTATAATTTACTTGATGGAATACATGATCACCCTATGTAAGCTACAGGGGTCATCTTTTACTGAAAGAAAATGAATTATAAATACTCTGAGCCGTATCCATATGTTCCCAAATCAGTTAAACCTACTATGATGTCTCCCACACTAGACTCTGTCCCAACAACTCCGACTCACTGGCCTATATACAACATAGAAGTGATCTACATGTCTTAATATAAAGATCCTAGCATGGTTCCATCTATATATTTTCATATTAAATATTGTTATAGTAAAACTACACTAAAGCCATGTGCTTATCCCAAGACCCACCAAAGTTAAGAATAATTTCAAAGAACATATAATCATAGAACTATATAGTACGTTATGATCACCCATCTATCAGTGGTAAGAAATCCATACACAATAATACTTATTTTCTAATTCCATTCTACAATACCTTCAATAAATGTGATTTAAATTGTGAATATCAGCCTAAAACCATTGTTCATTGAACCCAATGCAGACATAATATATCATGGACATACAAAAATCCCATTTTCTCTACTAATAAAGTCTCCCAAATAGGGAAAAAATTCATGAATTTTGTCATTCGATCCCCAATTACCTATATATTGTAATTATTTATATGTGTATTTGGAAGAAACACCACAAAATCAATTATAACATCATCCCTCTTCCATTACAGAATGGGCAATAAATGCAGCAACCCTCCAGGTCATTTATGATCCACCTTCACCTCCTAACAAGTGAAGGATCATGTTACAGATCCTGCTATCTTTTCCTGATAAAATGACAAAAAATACTATTATCATATGTCCCAGTACATTTTTCTCACACCTAGATGTACCTACCACTTCTAGGCATTAAATTACTATATCATCACCACTTATATAATCATAGTCATAAAAAATAAATTCTTAGCATAGATTATCTCATCCTCATCTGTGATCCAATATAAAAAATGTGTCCCCACCATCTTGGTTTTATCTCATTTTCAAACACTCTGGATCATCATACTATCTATCTAAACCCCATATCAAAAGTTTCGACTCTAATGAAATTGATATGAGAGTCATCTACTCATGAATCACCTAAAGCATTTCATGCATCTCATCAATCATGTTCATCATCTTCCAATCAACACTAGACTCATGACCCACATGAGTCTGAGTTTTTTTTACTCAAAGCATCAACAACATTGTTCCCCTTTTCGAGTGCATATGCCTTCTCAAAATTGAATGAATACATATACTCAATCCATATCCACTACAGTATATTCAAATCACGCTATAAATATACATACCTCAAGTTATTAGGATTTTTAAAAATTATAAAAATTCCCCAAAAAGATATTTCCAATACCACATTAAAGAATAAACCACTATAGAAAACATTAGGTTGTGTGTAAGGTAGTTTTATTTATGTGACCTCAACTACTGAGACCCATACAAAATAAATTAACCATCCAAAATTAGCACTACTCCATTTACAATCATAATGGATCATGAAAAATATTATACTCATCACCTGGATCATGATGGATTATGATTGGTGATGATTCCAAATTCTTTTCAACTCCTTGAAATAAATCTTAAAAACATCCATACATTCAATAATTATCCCATTTGGTCAAGCTCAATTAGGGTGATTCCAAGCAGGAAGAGTTAGGGATGAATCTCCAATAATATATATCTATCCCTTGAAAGCTACAAATATCAAAAATGTTCTTGGGTTCCTCATATAAAAAAACTAACTGACCCTAATCTAGATCCATATACACTCCTTCCACTAAGAATATGTGTCCTAATAAGTGTACCTAATCAACTCAAAACTGAAAACAATATATATTTGTGTATAGACAATACTCTCTCATTGTAATCAGGAGAATGTCAAAATATTTGAACATGGTTTTCATGAGTCTTAGAGTACCCCAAAATTTTTTCCATGCACACTACAACCAACATATCTAGGTAAAGTTGGAAGATTCTATTCATCAATTCCATAAACACTATAGGTTCATTTGTTAATCCAAAAGGAATTTTTTAAAAAATCATATAGGCCATACATACTTCTAAACAAAGTACTCAGTATAAGAGATGTCCGAACTCTCTACTGATAACACCCCGATATCAATTCGATCTTCAAGAACACACAAGATGATCTCAAATGTTTAAAAATATGATATATATATGGAAGATGATACTGGTTCTTCATATTCATCTTGTTCAACTTCTGGTAATCGACACACAAGCACATCCTCCCATCATACTTCTTTGAAAATAGCACACATGATCCCCATTGTGACATATTTAGTTGAATAAACCCATTATCCTCCAACTCATCCAGCTATAACATGAGTTATTGAAGTTCTATCTGTCCCATCTGTATGGATGAATGGAAATTGGCATCACTCCCGACATGATCTAAATAGTGAATTTGACATCCCTCTTAGTGCAATCCCTGTGATCTCTACAGGAAAAAATTCCTAATACTATTCCACTACTAGTGAAAAAACATGAGGATGCACACCTCTGTCATCCAACAATAGTCCATCAACCTGGTCTGTGAGCTCTCTCAATTGTTGATTGATTGGACCTACTCGGCTTGCCTGGATATCCATCTATCCATGGGGAATGTAATTTTCAATCTAAGGAGAGGTAAAAATCACTCTCCTATGGTAATAATCGATGTGGGATCAATATGTGACGAGCTATTCCATACCCATTTTTGGGAAAAATCTTAACTTGTCAAGGATATAGAGATCCCATAGAAAATGATACTCTCCAAACCTCACCACATAGTCAAAATTGAGGCTCTATCACTACACCCAATCATCCTATACCTAGTTCATGGTAAACAAGGGTAAAAACAATATCTCACTATGCATGTTTTCATATTAGAAACCAATTTATTCTAATCATGCATCAATTTAAAATTATGAATTTTATATTTGGAACCATTTTCAATTCAATATAACAGGTAATAAAAAATAATGGTAAGTCAACAACATACCCATAACCCATTTTCCCATGCATAACAAAAAAGAAACATGTCACAACATAATCCAATGTAACTAGAATAATGCAAGAAAACTCAACTCTCATACCATACCGAGCAATGATTCAATAAAAATAAATCCTCAAAAAACAATTTCAACATCACATAATTAGTGGGTCACCAAAATTGAGGTAGTATTCAAATATAATAGAAAAAATAAATAAAAAAACAACACAATTATTACATGGCTTTCCCCACATACATGGGTTTACTACTCCCATGAACTTTCTCATTACCAATTCATAACTCTTCCTAGTCTCAAGCCTACCTTTCCCATAAACTAATAATAGAGAATAAGAAAAGAAAACTAGAGATCTGATACAGCTTTGTAATTTCCTGACCAGGGTGCCATACACCGATGCCCCAAGCCGGTTCACCACATGACCTCAAGAGTGCCTTCCCTTATTCTAGAGGTAGATAAAGAGAAGGGGGGGTTTTAATAAATCAATCATGGGTAGAATATACCATAGTTTATCAGAGTAAAAACTACAGAAAATGTAACACCATGAGATTTTATTTGAAATATTTTTTTATGTATTATTTTATATACTACACCAATGGAATATTTCACTACACATAGCATTGGCTTCGCTTGCGTTAAATGCAAGAGCAACCTTACCCGATAGCTTGCATTGTATGCAATACAAAGTTTCAATAAACAATGATATATTATTATAATATTATAAACTAGCTGTTATGAATAGTATTAACTAAATTTTGAATTGTAAAACATTATAATTAATCTTACACCTTTTCTAGAATGAGGTATGAAAACAAAATCAATTTTTCAGATAAAAGAAGTAATTTTCAAAAAAATGATGTTTTAAAGCCTTTGGATGGTGCACCCATTTTAAATCTAATTTTGACATATTTATAAGTTCAATTTTACAAAATAAACTTATTATTTTGAATTATAATATAAAAATTTACATTGGATACTATTTTGATACTTTTCTGATAACTTTCATATTTTGATGAATAGTAAAAATATGCTAATGTTTTCTTAAAAACAAATTTTTTTCATTGAGATAATTTATATAGTTAAATAATAAAATTTAATGGTTTTAAAGTATAAATAGAATATATTTTTACCATTTAACATAATTTATGTCATTACCATTAGTTTTACATTGAATTCATAGGTAAAAACATTTCAATCATTGACAATGTTTTAACTTAAAAAAAAACCCATTTTCTAAAAAATGAGTTTAATATTAAATTAATTACTGCAACTTTTATGTTTAGAATTTTTAAAAATGGATTACATATTTGGATTCATTGGGTCCTAATTATGTTAATAGGTTACTTTTATTTCTGTTGATATTATGAATAGTAACTACGATAAATTTTTTATTTACTATAATTAAAGGTAAATCGGGTAATTAAGGGTAAAAATAAGATGATGAAATTACCCTAACACCTGCCAAAATTCTATGAGATGAATAAAATTATACCCATATCACCTAAGGTTTGTAATAGATTCATTTCATGGACTTTTGACCATGAAAATGATGTTATTCTTATTAAAACCAAAGAAAGTGTCAACATGTCACGATTTTATATCTTATAAGTGTATTAATTTTAATTTATTGATAAACTTCATAAAACATAGTATATAAATAGTCTACAGAAACCTAATAAAATTATCTACATCATGAAAATTTATTTATAATTTTTATGTATGATATAATTATCATTAATGAAGACACAATAGTGATGTAGAAATTACTTTATTTATTGAAATATAAAATAAATGGTTTGAAAAATATTAAAATAAATACCATATGAATAAATTAATGATATAAAAAAATTTTATAGAGGAATATGACATGTTAGAAATCTATTAAATATTTTTGTGTTATTATATTCTCTGTGTGGATTTTATTTAAATGCCAATAAATGAATAGTGTCAAAATTGACACTATCGTTATTTTATAAAAAGAACATATTATAAAATTGTTTAAAAATAAAAAATATATTTAAAAACTATAAATTAAAATTTATTATCTTAGAAAATGTCATAAAGTACCCAATTTTTTATAATTCAGAAGACATAAGTAATTATTTATAACAATTTAAAATTTAGATTATTATTACCACAAATAAAATTAAACATATTAAATATGGTTAAAACAAGTTGATAAAATTTAAAATAAATTCCAAACATGCATAAATTTTATTTTTTGATTATATTACAACCTTATCTCATCTAATATTCAAATTTCAGTCATTTTGGAAGTATTTATGTGGGGTTTGAGTTTTTTAAAAATTAATATTTTGGAGGTTTCCAAAGGTGCCCCTCTCCTCCCTTATAAAAGGGAACCTCCTCCCTCTCCTCTTCACAACATTTTGATCATTAATGGTTGGAAAAACCCTATCAATTTCTCTAATCCACTTACCTATAAACATACTAGAGGTCCTGGTCTTCTTCAAAGACCATCGTTAGTTCCATAAAAGGAGGCTTAGAAGAGGCGCGTCGAAGAAGAGGTAATATCCTTTACCGATTCTTTCAAATTTATTTCTTCTTCTACTTCTTCTTATTTAACTGTTTCATTATAAAGTAATAACATCAGTATCACTCATATACTGATATTTTATTATAAATATGAAACAACCATTTATCACCATCTATCCATCCTATGGAAAACGAAAACACCGCACGTGCGTACGTATGAAATACTGTCTCCACGCCATTATGTAATCAGTTTCCACCACCACCTTACTTGGATGGGTATAATGGTGTAAATAATAACCAAAAAATATTATTTTAACTTGATACTAATTCTGAGATATTCTATCATCCACTCCAATTCCATTCAATAATTATGGGAATGATATTGTCCCTCGTACGTATGTACGGTTTACCTTATCCATGGTTCGATGTGATTCGTTCTACATGATCTTCATTAAACCCTGATTATATAATCGAATTGAACCTAAAAATAGGAATAAAAATTTATTTGAAAAAACACACATAAAAACATAAAGTAATGAACACCTGAATAACAAGTAGCAATGAAATATTACTAATAAAAAGATAAGAATATGACCATACATGATATCATAACAATGAATATGATTTTGGAATAAGTCAATAACATTATTTAAATCATTATACAGAAGTTTTGTATATATACAAAGCATATTGGACCTAAGGTATGGGATAATTATTCCAATCTCGTTCTTATCTGAGATTGTTTATTTGTAAGTATTTACTGGGGTTATATTTATCATCCATGTCCATGTTTTATAAGAATGTTTTAATAATGTTCTTAATATTCTTCCATGTATGTTTAAAGTCACATTTACCCCTTTTGACTTTTACTATGTGTTATTGAAGGAATATTTCTTCTGTTTACCATATGAAGTACTTTTTGACATTCCTGACAAAAGTACAAGAAGAACATTTTTTTTACTTATACGGCGTGAATGGATTTTTATGATTTCATAACACCTTATTTCCATGACGCTTAATATACAAGATTTCATGATTATTTTCAATTAAATTATTTTCTTTTAAAATTGCACGATATTTTGAGAAAATAAAATGATTTTTGAAGAAGAAAAGATATTTTCCTCAAGAAATAAGTTCAAGTGTTTTATCAAAATTATTTTCCATCTAAGATGATATAGGGTTATGTTTCTATCCATATTATTACAAAGTTTTGATTATGTTATGATGGAATTATTTTTATGAAGTCCTATTATATTATATGGATTATGTTATGATGGCATGATGTTTAAAAATACCATTATATTACATGGGTTATGCTATGATGTATGATATATGATTTGGTGGCACACATAATAATGGTTTCATTATGAGATGGGTGGGAACTATATCTCCCTCCAATGCATTGGGTAATGATTTATATCTCAGGAGATAGAAATGGCTGGAATGAAAAGTTAATCCAGTTCAGTGATACAGGACTAGAAGGAGGAGTGAACTCGGTTTATTAATGGACTTTGTCCGCTATGTTGGTCTTGGAAGTGAGTCTTGACTAATATGAAATAATTTTCTATGATTATGTGTGTATTCCACAAAGATTCATGTTTTAAGTTATGATTATGAGGATTAAATTTAACTATTATGATTTATCCCATGTAACGATATTATGATATCTTTTGCAGGTTATGTTTTTCAAAATGATATCTTTATGAATATGATATGATTGATATTTCCTTTGTTTACCCTAACTAAGCATTTGAACACACCCTTTTTTTATTTCTTTTCCACATTTTTGGAAGAAGGGTATTAAATAGGATATGCCAAAAGGGACACTAGATATGATGAAATAAATGGGAGACAATGTAGATGATTTATGACCAGTTGTTTATGTTTCCTAGTTTCAAAAGAAATTATACCTATACGGTCCTTTTATGGTTTTGTTATATGTTGTAATAAGTATGCATAAATTCTGAAGTAATAAACATGTATGTAAATTATGGGTTGTTATAGTTGGAATTAGAGGAAAGGTTTAGCTATCCTTTGGAAACTAGGATGTGAAAGCCTTAGTAAGAACCCTAAGGATATGTCTAAGAACAAAACATAATATTAGTTTTTTAGAAATGGCTTTGAATAACCAATGATAAGACCTAAGGTGTGAAATTTTATTACTGATTATGTGGTCTTCCTGTTGTAATTAGTATTTCTCACACTATGCTTCTTGGTTTTATTCAATGCATGGAACCCGAAGGAACTGTGTTAATGATAAATGTGACGGGCAATGCATTGATTGCCCCCTAAGAAACCAAACGTTATGGGAGCTACAATGAAAAATTTTGTAGCCTTGATCACACAAATTTCTCAAGCTATGAATCTTACAGGCCTTCCAAAAGAACAAAGAAAGGAGCAAAATTATGTTTAATACTTCATGAGTCAGAGTCCACCTTCATTCAACCGGTATTCTAATCCATTAGTGGCTGAAAAATGGATCAGTACCACTGAAAATATATTTTCACTCCTGCAATGTTCTGAACGTGATAAAGTCATCTTAGTAGTATATATTTTAGAAGGTGAAACTGATCAATGGTGGAATATTGTCAAGAATACAAGTCAAAGGGATTAAATTGACTCCATGGAATGAGACAAGTTCAAGAAAATATTTTTCAATAAGTACTTCCCTCATATTCTTTGAACAAATATGGAGAATGATTTTCTTGAACTGAAGGAAAAGGATGATGAATCTGTTGGTACCTTTGAAGAAAATTTTACAAGGTTTGTAAGGTACACTTCTGGGATTATTATCCAACCTGAGAGTAAGATCGATCGATTATTTAGTGGCATAAAACCAAGTATCTGAAGGGCATTATCCATAAAGGACTTCAATAGCTATGAGGAAATTGTTCCATGTGCTCTCAAGGTTGAGATGGAGATTGGAGTAACCCATCAGTTACATGGGTTCAATAAGAAGTGGAAAATGGAATTTAAAGGAATGTCTAAATATCACACTGAAAATAAGATGATTTCCCCTTTTTCTCAATGTGTGGAATGAAACATGGAGGTAATTGTATTAAAGGGACAAGTAAATGTTTTAAGTGTGGAAAAGAAGGTTATCGGGCAATTGAATGCTGCAGTGATGGGAAAAATATGTCTAGTGATGTGAATAAAGAAAAGGCTACACAGAATGCACCTCCTACACTTCAATGTCACAAGTTCAAGGAAATGGGTCATTATGCCAATCAATTACCTAATCCAATGTTTTTTTAGGATGATCGATGCCAACAGACTCTTAAGGACAAAGAAAAAGGAATGTCACAAGAAATTTTTATTGGCGATGTGGAGTACGATAAATAAGTGGTGAAAGTTACACTTACCATTCACTCTAAAGTAGAAAATGTTTTATTTGATTTTGGATCCACCCAATATTTTATTTCTGAAGAATTTTCTAAGGGTATCGCCATATTACCTCAGTAATTAGATATTGAGTTAGCCGTGACAACCCCTAATGGCACAACTCTCACACCAAAAGTTTACAATTCTTCTCTGATTATAGTTTGTAGGAATGTTATTCCTACAAATCTTTTGATCCTTCCTATAGTGGAATTTAATGTGATACTTGGCATGGATTGGCTTTCTTTATATGTAGCTCATATTAGGTGGAAAATAAGGGAAGTCATACTTCATATTCCAGATCAATCTACGATCATATATCAATGCAAGGATGAATATAACCTTCTAGTGGAAATCTCTTCCATCCTAGGGGTCTTTATTCCAATAAATGAAGGTTATTTATCTCAAATGGTTGGAGAGAAACTCGTGAATAAGAATATTCCCATTGTACGGTTTGATTATGTATTTCTAGAAGAATTTCCAGGTATTCCACCAAATCATGAAGTAGAGTTTTCAATAGAACTCATACCGGGTGCTATGCCTATTTCAAAGACACCATATAGAATGGACCAATTGAGTTGCAGGAATTGAAGAAGAAACTCCAAGAGAATATTGATAAAGGATTCATACGCCCTAGTGCATCACCTTGCGGAGAATATGTTCTCTTTTTTAAGAAGAAATATGGATAAATGAGACTTTTCATTGATTATCGAGAACTTAACAAGATCACTGTCAAGAAAAAATATCCTCTCCCATGAATTGATGACTTATTTGATCAACTACATAGATCTCAATAATTTTCCAAGATTGATCTTCATTTAGGGTATCATCAATTAATGGTAATAAAAGAGGATATACCAAATATGTCTTTCCATACAAGTTATAGACACTATGAATTTATAGTGACGCCATTTGGTCTTACAAATGCCCCTGCTATATTCAAGAATCTAATGAATAGAGATTTTAGAGAATATCATGATCAGTTTGTGGTAGTCTTTATAGATGATATTCTTGTATATTCAAATATCAAGGAAGAACATGAAGATCCCTTAAGAATTTTATTGAAGACCCTAAGAAAGGAGAGGCTTTATGATAAATTTACGAAGTGTTAACTTTGGCTTTAAAAAGTTTCATTTTTGGGTTACATTATATCAAGAGAGAGGATATCTGTGGATCCCGCAAAAACAAAGGTTATCAAAAGATGGTCGAGACCAACAATAGTAACTAAGATCCGATGTTTTCTTGGTTTGTCTGGATATTATCGAAGTTTCGTGAATGATTTTTCACTATTATCTAATCCAATCACCAGGTTGAATCGAAAAGGAGTTAAGTTCGTTTAGATAGAGGAGTGTGAAGATAATTTCAAAGAGTTAAAAAGAAGGTTATCTAGTGCACATTTTCTCACACTTCCTTATAGTGGAGAAAGGTTTGTGATCTACAGTGACACATCTAAGAAGGGATAGGGGTGTGTTCTCATACAAAATGATATGGTGAAATATTATGCCTCACGATAGTTGAAAATCCCTGAGCAAAATTACCCAACTCATGATTTGGAGTTATCTACAGTAATATTTTAATTAAATATTTGGTGGCATTATATTTATGGTGAAAGGTGTGATATTTATATTGATCATAAAATTTTAAAGTATATTTTCACACAAAAGGAGGTGAATATGCACCATAGAAGATGGTTGGAGATGATTAAGGATTATGAATGCTCAATTCATTTCCACCATGGGAAAGAAAACAAGGTGGCAGACACATTATGTTGACAAGACCATGCTATATTATCCATGATGAGGATCACAAAAGATCCAATATTTATGGATTTACAAAGGATGGATCTTGGAATTATAATGGAAGAAAAAAAATCTTATCTTTCTCAAATGAATGTTCAACCATATAAACATGTGAATATTAAAGAGGCATAGAAAGAAGATGTAGTGTTACAAAATAAGGTGAGAAATGTCCCTGAATTCCACATTGATTGTGATGAAATAATAAGGTTTAGGAATCGGGTTTGTGTTCCTCCCATCACATAATTAAAGAATGAAATATTGGATGAGGCTCATAGTTATTCATTCTCTGTTCACCCTAGAAGCACGAATATGTAGAGGGATCTGAAAGAGTACTTCTGGTGGGATGGAATGAAAAGATATGTTGCTGAATATGTCTCTCAATGCTCGGTTTCTCAGAAAGTTAATGCTGAGAGACAAAATTCCAAGATGCTATTACAACCATTACCCATACCAGAATGGAAATGGGAAAATATCACTCTGGACTTTGTCACTAGACATCCCAAAACATCCAAAGGCAGTAATATTATCTGGGTTATAGTTGATCATCTTACGAAGTCGACACACTTCATTACTATCAGATAAGATTTATCTCTTCATTTATTTGAAATGATATATGCAAAAGAAGTGGTAAGATTGCATGGAGTACCAATTTCCAATATATCTGATCAGGATCTGAGGTTTACCTCGAAGTTTTGGAGAAGTCTTCAACATACTCTAGATACAGAGATAAGTTTCAACATTGCTTATCATTCTCAGATAGATGGTCAGTCTGAGAGAACAATTCAAACTCTAGAAGACATGTTGAGATATTTCTCTATGGATTTCAAAGGTGGTTGGGATCAACACCTACCTTTGGTGGAATTTTCTTATAATAATATCATTCACTCCAGTATTTAGATGGAACCTTATGAAGCTCTCTATAGAAAGAAATGAAGAACTCCAATTTGGTGGGATGATGTGGGGGAAAGAAATCTATTAGGACCTGATCCGGTTGATGAGATGGCAAAAAATTTTAGATCTATTAAACATAAGATAATAGAAGCTCAGAGTCAACAAAAAAGTTATGCTGACAACCGAAGAAAATACCTACAGTTTGAAGTGGGTGACAAACTGTTCTTATAAATATATCCTTAGAAGAGAGTAATGAGATTTGGAAAGAAGGGAAAGCTGAGCCCTAGGTATATTGGTCCTTTCGAAATACTGGATCAGGTTGGGGTGGTAGCTTATTGATTGACATTTCAACCAAATCTCTCTCAAGTACAGGGTGTGTTCCCTGTATCTCTCTTGAGAAATTACATACTCGGTCCATCACATGTACTAAGCTCAGAATTTGTACTGCTGGAGAAAGATCTTTCTTATGAAGAACAACAGATTGAGATTCTGGATCATAGTGAAAAGTTTTACGAAATAAGAACACTTTCTTGGTTAGATATTTATGTAGGAACCACTAATTAGAAGAAGCTAGATGGGAACTTAACGATATGATGAGGGAGAGGTATCCTCATCTGTTTGTTACGAAGTGACGAATTTCGAGAGCGAAATTCATTTTATGGGGGGTAGAATGTAACACCTAGAGATTTTATGAAAATATTTTTTCTGTCTTATGTTATATGCAACACCAAAAGAATCATTCACTACACACATCACTATCTTGGTATGTGTTACACGCAAGATCAACCTTCCTCGATAACATGCATTGTACGCAATACCGAGTTTCACTAAACAATGATATATTATTATAATATTATGAAGTAGCTGTTAGGAATATTATTAACTGAAAATTGAATTTTATAACATTATAATTCAGCTTACACATTTTCTAGAATGAGGTATGAAAACAAAATCAATTTTTCGGATAAAAGAAGTATTTTAAAAAAATGCAGTTTTACCGCCTTTTGATTGCGCACCCATTTAAATATAATTTTTGAAAATTTTATAAGTTCAATTTTAAAAAATAAAATTCTTCTTTTGAATCAAGATATAATAATTTACATTGGATAAATTTTTGATACTTTTTTGATAACTTTCATATTTTGACGAATAGTAAAAATACCCTAAAGTTTTATTAATTCTTTTTCGAGAAGATAATTTATATAGTTAAATTATAAAATTTAATGGTTTTAAAGTATAAATAGAATATATTTTACCATTTAATATAATTTATGTCATTACCATTAATTTTACATTGAAATCATAGGTAAAAACATTTCAATCTTTGACAATGTTTTAACTTTAAAAAAACATGTTTTCTTAACAACAAGATTAATTTTAAATTAATTACCACAAATTAAGTTTTTTGAATTTTAAAAAATTGATTCCATATTTGGATTCATTGGGACCCAATTATGTTAATAGGTTACTTTTTTTTTGATATTATGAATAGTAACTACGATAATTTCTTTTATTTACTATAGTTAAAGGTAAATCGGGTAATTAAGGGTAAATATATGATTATAAAATTACCCTAACACCTGAAAAAATTATATTGGATGAATAAAAGTCAACCCATATCACGTAAGGGTCGGAATAGATTCATTTCATGGACATTTGATAATGAAAATGATATAATTATTATTAAAACCATAGAAAGTGACCACATGTCACTCTGTTATATCTTATAAGTGTAATGATTTTAATTTAGTGATAAACTTCATAAAACATAGAATATAAATTGTCTCTAGAAATATAATAAAATTACCTACATCATGATAATTTATTTATAATTTTTAGGGATTAAATTATAATTATTAATTACGACACAATAGTGATGTAGAAATTATTTTATTGATTGTAATATCAAATAAATGGTTTTATGAATATTAAAATAAATATTATATGAACTAATTAACAATCTCCACAAATTTTGTAGAGGAATATTACATGTTAGTAATCTATTAAATATTTTGGTTCGATTATATTTTCTGTGTGGATTTTATTTAAATACAAATAAATAAATAGTGTTAAAATTGATACAATTGTTATTTTATAAAAATAACATATTATTAAATTGGTTAAAAATCAAAAAAATATTTAAAAATTATAAATTAAAATTTTTATGGTCTAAATGTCATAAATTATTTATAAATTATGGAAAATTCACAACACATAAGTGAAGATTTATAATAATTTAAAATTTAGAATATTATTACCACAAATAAAATTAAATAGAAGAAATAAGGATAAATCGAGTTGATAAGGTTTTAAATAAAGTCCCAACATGTATAAATTTTATTGGTTGATTATATTACAAACCTATCTCATATAATATTCTAAGTTGAGTCATTTTGTAAGTATTTAAGTTGGGGTTTGATTTTTTTATAAATTAATATTTTTGAGGTTTCCATAGGTGCCCCTCTCCTACCTTATAAAAGTGCACCTACTCCCTGTCCTCTTCATAAAATTTTGAGCCTTCATACATGGCCAAAACCTATCCATTTCTATTCTCAAATTCCCTAGCAACATACTAGAGGTCCTGGTTTTCTTCTAAGACCAACTTTAGTGCCCTAAAAGGATGTTTAGAAGAGGCGCGTTGAAGAAGAGGTAATATCCTTTTCCGATTCTTTCAAATTTCACACTTATTCTAATTCCTATTCTTTAATTGTTTAATTATAATGTAATAACATAATTATCAATCATATAATGATATTTAATTATAAAAATGAAACAACCCTATTTCTACTTCTATCCATCCTACAGAAAATGAAATCACCGTGTGTGCGTATATACTGAATACTCTCTCCACGCCATGGTGTAATCTGTTTTCCACCACCACCTTACATGGATGGTTATAATGGTGTAAATAATAACTAAACATGATTATTATAACATGATACTAACTCTAAGATATTCTATCATCCACTTCAATACCATTCGATAATTATGGGAACAATATTGTCGCTCGTGCGTACGTAAGGCTTACTGTCTCCATGGTGCGATGTGATTAGTTCTACTTGATCGTTATTAAAACATGATTATATAAAGTAATTGAACATAAAAAATAGGAATACAAATTTATTTGACAAAACACACAAAATAAAATAAAATAATGAACACCCGAATAACAAGTAGCAATGAAATATTACTAATTAGAAGATAAGAATATGACCATATATGATATCATAATAATGAATATGATTCTTAAATAAGTCAATGACATTATTTAAATCATTATACAGGAGGTTTAGATACGTACAAATCATATCAGAACTAAGGTAAGGGACAATTATTCCAATCTCGTTCTTATCAGAGATTGCTTATTCGTAAGTATTTACTGGGGTTATATTTATCATCAATGTCCATGATTTATAAAAATGTTCTCATAAAGTTCTTACTATTCTTCTAGGTATGTTCAATGTCATTTTTACGCTTTTTTGACATATAATATGTGGTATAGAAGGAATATTTCTTTTATTTACCATACGAGGTACTTTTTAACATTCCCAAAAAAAAGTAAAAGAAGAATGTTTTTTAACTTATATGGTGGGAATGGATTTTTATGATTTCATAACGCCTTATTTCCTTGAAGCTTCCTCTACAAGATTTCAGGATTATTTTCAATGAAATTATTTTATATTAAAATTTCATGACATTTTGAGAAAAGAAAATTATTTTTGAAGAAGAAAAGATATTTTATTCAAGAACTAAGATCAAGTGTTTTATTAAAATTATTTTACATCTATGATGATATAGGGTTATGTTTCTATCCCTATTATTACATTGTATTGATTTTTTTATGATGGAATAATTTTTATGAAGTCCTTTTATCTTATATAGATCATGTTATGATGGAATGATATTCAAGAATCCCATTATATTACATGGGTTATGATATGGTGTATGATTTATGATTTGGTGGCACACATAAGAATGGTTTAATTATGTGGTGGGTGGGACCTATATCTTCCTCCAATGAATTGGGTACATATTTATATCTCATGAGATAGACATGGTTGGAACAGAATTTTAATCTGGTTCAGTGATATAGGACTGGAACAAGGAGTGGACTCGGTTCAGTAATAGAATCTTTCCACTTTGTTGGTCTTGGAAATGAGTCTTGACTAATATTAATTGATTATATATGATTATGTGTGTATGACACAAAGTTTCATTTTTTATGTTATGATTATTGGGATTACATTTCTCTACTATTATTTATCCCATGTCATGATATTATGATATCATTTTCAGGATAAGATTTTCAAAATGATATGTTCTTATGAATATGATATGATTTATATTTACTTTGTTTACCCTTAGTGAGCATTTGAGCTCAACCTTTTGTGTGTTTTCTTTTCCCCGGTTAGGTAGAAGGTTATTAAATAGGATATTCCAAAAGGGACTCGAGAAAAGATGAAATAAACAGAAGACAATATAGATGATTTATGAACCAGTTGTTTATGTTTACCAATTTATAAAGACACTATACCTATATGGTCCTATCATGGTTTTGTAATATGCTGTAATAAGTACGCTTCAATTCAAAATTAATGACAATGTACGTAAAGTATAGTTCATTATATATAATATCAAAAAATCATGGAAGTATATATAATCATAAACAATACCACTATCTTAAGATCATAAAGTCATGAAATTAAATATCCAACTAAAGTAGAAAACATTCCATACTAAAGTGTGTTCCATGTTTCAAAAATGAAATCTAAAAATAAAGACAATGAATAATTCTAGGCAGGTCCTGAACCACTTCTGGTTCAATCATCAATGATCCATCCCAACTCATCCATCTAACTAATGGCATTTTCCCTTATCATGTCCAAAAAAAATCTATTCAAGTCCCGATCATGAAACCTGAGTAGGGTTTGAGTACAACTTAGTAGGACACAACCAAAAATGTAAAAAAGATATAGTAAATTAATAGTGTATTTAGTTGTATAAGGAAAAAAATTTTATTGTATAATTTAATAGTTATCACATTATCAATTAATATTTATTTCACTACATAAACAACATGGTTTCTATGAACACCTAAAACTCAATACCTGATTCGGCCCAGGTTAGAGTCTGATCCATTCTACATTATCAATTCATAATTAATTTCATAAATGGGATTTAATTATCATTTTTATTTCAATTATTAATTTTTTTAATTGAACCCTTAGTTTAATGCCAATAATTTTTGGTCTAGATGTGCATGTATAGGACACGATGGGCTATGGGAAGTAGCAGACCATGTGCAACACATATTTTTAACTGTGATTTTTAGAAGCAGTAGACCATGTCCCAAACATATTTATCACTATGAGATTCGAAAGCAACATACGATGTCTCGAACACACACACACACACACACACATATATATATAAAAATTTCTCAGTATGGTCTTCAGAAGCATAAAACCATGTCTGACACATTTTTATCACATAAACCACAAAAATCACTCTCATAGTAATCATGATTAATCAAAATTAATCATATTATCATAATCAAGCATTAATTAATACATACATACATTAATGAATGTCTATTAATTAATTCATCATTTAATTAAGCACATTCCTAAAATTTAGTAATTATAAAATTAATTAAATAATTAATTCCATTTCAATTTTCCAATATGTTATCAATTGATTCATTAATCAATTATTATAATTCTATATTCAATATTATAATATTTAATTCATCAATTAATCATAAAAAAATTTCAATTCCATTGTTCAATCAAATACCCAATTCCTCAATTAATTAATTGAATAAATAAATTAATTCATTTTATGAATCACAATTGCTAAACGAACCCTATAAATTTTACAATAACAGAAACGTAAATGAAATTAAGATAACAAGATTTGAAAAATAGACCACCTACAATTTTTTTAATGATCTACCAATAGTAATATCAAATATTAGGCTGCAAAATGATGTAGTTTGAGATCTAGATCTAAAACCCTAAATTAAGATTAAGGACATAAACATCATACAAATGAATATCTTGATCTATAACCATATATCTATATCTCAACAAATATTTATAGATCTAAAAATATTATAAAAGGACACTGGGAGGGGAGAAGATATTTGATTCAAGCTTATAATTGTGAAGAATAGCGGTATGGGGGCCTTGGAATCCCTTAAAAAATATCTAAAAATGAAAAAGACCTCATAGGGTTGAATGTGGGTCTAAATAGGTGTTTTCCTGGCATTCAAGGGATTTTTAAAATATATTTCAGGCCACATTAAAATTTTCACCTAGTTTTCTAGGTAGAGGTGAATGGTTTTACCTAACCATGCACCAACCATGTGCATTTTCTTTTAGTGGTGTATGATTTAAATTTTTATGGCACATGGTTTTTTCAAAACATGTGCTAGTCATGAAAATCAAAATTGTCTAGGGATATACGGTTTTCTTGGCTCTATGTATGGTTTTCTCTAACCATGTGCCAACCGTGCACAACACCCTTTTCTACCATTATTCTTAATTTCATCCCAAACACACCCCAAGGTAAAACTTAATCGCAAGGTAATTCAATAAAAACAAAAATTATCTGAATTCAAGCCTGAGTCAACTCTAGATAATTTCTATTTCTTACAGTATTTAACTAAAAATCTATATTTTAAACATTTTAAAAATTAATTTTCATAATAATTCTCTTTCATGTTCATTTTTTAATAATTTTTATGAATTTACTTATATAGACATTAATGATTAAAAATGTATATTTTTGAATTTCTATAATAATAGTTTAAATTTTTTAAGGTTTTATGTAAGGTACATGCTTTTAAATAAATCATATTTTAATGATTCTTTTTACAAAAAATTGAAGTAATTTTTTTACATATATAGAATGAGCACATTTTTTCATTTTCAGAAATCTATATTGTTTATAATTTCCTTTTACATGTTTTTATGGTTATTTTCAAATAATTTTTTTAATATTTAAATATATAGGTTTTAAAAAATTTTGTTTTCAAAATTGATATGTTATATTCCACAATAATGTTTTTATGCGATAATTATATTTTATGATAATGTTATGGTTCTTGTTTATTTTTTATGAGGATGGGTTGTTTCATTTTAATGTGATGGAAGGTGAGCCTATTATAGCTCTCCAATGAACTATGTAAAGGGATAAAGTTAACCAATGAAGTTTCTCCTCAGTGATAATATAAATATACTATGTTATTAATTCCAAATGTAATTTTTATGGTTACCTCATTTTAACCATGAGAGATACTAAATATGTAATAATGATATAGAAATTATTCCAAAAATTACCTTTACTATTTATGAATGAATTCTATGGATTCTAATAGAAGCATATTATTTCATAATGTAATATAATGTGCTTCTGTTTTATGTATGAAAGATATAACATTCAGAAATGTTTTCATTAATTTTTTTGAGTTTTTATTTTATGTATCTTATGGAAATTTTTATGAAATGATTTGGGAAGAAAATACAATTTCTTGGTAAATAAATTTTTTTTTTAAAAAAGGAAAAGTTTTTATTAGTATTTACAGATAAATGGTTTATTTCATCCTTTTTTATGTCCCTTACTAAGAACTTTTTTTATCCCTTTTTTGAATTTTGATCAAAGTATTTTATGGATGGTTATGGACAAGGATAAGGTCAGGATCAATTTTTTTATGATATTTCATGAAATGAAAACAATTTTTATTTTAAAAGTTTTTACATTGGTGGAACAAATCTATTCAGAGTATAATTTTCAAAATTCTAATGTATGGGTTTAATATGTAAGATTTGTAATAATTATCTAAAACACTAATCATAAAATATTATTGGTAAATTAATGTGATATCTAGATTTTATATTAATAAAATATGTATTGTCTATATTCAGGTAATTAAATTTGGGATCATTATTGGGTTTAGATAACATTGGATATTATGATTTTTTGTGAGGTTTTATTAATAATTGTGTATTTCATAGTGGGTTTAAAAGTTTAAGGTTAATTATATGTTCAAGTTCTTAGAAACCTCATTTGAGATTTTTTGGGGTATATTTTGAGGTGATTAATGACATTTTTTGGGATTGAATTTAGAAATTTAAGTGACACAGTTATAAAGGATTTTATGGTTAATGTATTATAGAAATTCAAAGGGTATTGTCTTCATTTTACCATGTAATAATTTATTTAATGTTTTATTATTTTTCTTTTATATAAATCAAGGAGTGTATATGAATATTTAAGTAATGTGATATTTAAAAACATTCAAATACCTCTTAGATGATTTGACTCTCACTATTATTGAAAAAATGATTTTGAAAGATTTATAAGGATGATAATCACCTACAAGAAACCGTATGTCTTTTTTTATCGCAAAAGATTATGGGTCATTGAATATTTTTCATATGGTTTCAAAATCTAATGTTTTCCAACACTCTATGAAATTTAAATTTCACAATGGACATGACCATTTATTTTCTGAGTGATGGGAATCTTGTCAGAAGATAAAAAGGTTATCAATGTTATCAGAATGTCTAGATTTAAGGTATGAATTATATTTATTATTTTCTATGAAAGAAATATTTTCAGTTTGATATTGATAAACCATAAGTGTATAATTCATATAATAGATGGTGGGAATGCGGTATTAAAACAGAATACAAAAATACATGATTATTGGTTTGTTAATGTTGTTGAATGGATGATGTGTTTATGTATAAATTATGATATATGGGTATTTAACCCATATTATTAGAATAATTAAACTCTTATGTAATATTCAAGAATGGGTTTTGACTTCAAAATTAGGGAATATATTTATGATAGAATATATGCATTTTTAATGATGGTGTAGTGAAATATTTATAACATTTAGGAGAAATCTAGTTTTGATAAGTATTTAATGTACATGGAACAATTTAGTTTAGCATGAGAGAAATTATATTTTGGGAATAATTACATTAGTTTTCATGGAAATAATTTTAATAGTATGGATAAATATTCTAGTTTTTATGATATGTTATTTTTATGTAAATGTGCATTACTAAATTTTCGGGTGAAAATTTAAAGGTATGAGGTAACCATTAAAATGAAAAAATATTTTTAGGATAAATTTATGAATATTATTTTGGAAGGAATTCATTATTTTGGGAACACAAAATTGTAATCGTAAATATAATAGTTTCTATTTTATTTTAGGAATAAATGTTGTAGTATATTTTAGAGGAATATATGATTTCATTGTCGATTATTGGAGACTCTTGTTATTTTTGGAAATGGTTAAAATATCGTGGATATTATGTGATTTGGAAATTATATGTTTTGTATGATATATTAATATTGAATGATTTTATTTTGGTAGAAAAATGTTAAATTTGTCTTCAAAGTTTATGTGGTCAAATCCATCAAAAATTTGGGGTTCAGTCATAATCTATACTATTCGGAATAAATTTAAGCATAGTTTCTATAGAATTATCTATGTTGAATTTTGGGAATTAGTATTAAATTTTAGGGATTAAAATTAGGTTTTTGTTATTTCATGTTATATTATACTTAGTAATTATCTTATCTCGCTGTAACCATTTTTATTTTTGATCATTTTGAATGACATAAAGAAAATAATCTTTTCTTTTTGTATATTTTTTTTATCATTTTGGGTTGATTTTATTCCATCAAGAATGAAAAATTCATACTCAAAATTTGAATAAAAAGAGGAGTTTATGGTTGAAATTGATTAAGGATGAAATTATACTCTCCAAGTAGGTATATTTGAATATGTTATCGGTATATATGGAATTAAAATTCCTCAAAACTGGGAAAATGACTTTGAAACAAACATGTTATCTATTAATTTTTATTCCTGGAAATCAATGGCCTTTTAACCCATAAAATTTTAATATTTTGTGATTATTATATTTCTCATGAACATTTTCTCTATCAATATATATTATTACTTGGGAAATAACATATATCTTAATTGTACATGTTTTATTACATGGAATCCTAGTCTGTGTTCTTTTCAGATGACCTTTATACTTCCATTTCATTGTATTGTTATTGATGTTTTATTTATCAGTTATCTGATAGAGGATTTCAATAAATATATTTTGAAAGGACCAAACTTATTTATCAATAATAAATTCAATATTACTATTTCTTATTTATAAAGGGGGGGGGGGAGAAAATGTAGTATCTTGAGTTTTTAAGAGGAAATACTATGTTTGATAACAAAAAAGTTACACAACACTGAGATTAAATGAACAACTAAATATTTTGATGATATGATTTTGAAATCCTAGTCAATAAATTGTGAGGAATGAATATTATTAACTGAATTTTGAAATTTAAAAATTTTTCACTCATTAATAATGTATTAATAATTTATAAAAAATTATGCACTTATTTTTTGTAATGTATTTTTATTCTTCAAATAATCATTCTCTAAGAATGATTTTTGTGGATTTTTTTAAAAATATATAATAATTTTGAGAGACATTTATTAATTTTACTTAATTAAACTAATATAATTTTTAAAACCATTAAATCAAAATTAACTTTTTGTAAATTTTTAGAATTTTCTTAAATGTATGAAATTTCAATCAATAATGAAAATACAAATTTCTACTAAAAAAATATTATTAATTGTCCTATATTTAAATTTTGAAATTATATTTTGGGTTAGTTTTAAAACAATTTTTTATTGAGAATAATACAAATATGGGGTTTTAAATGCATTTTATACTTGAAATTAGTATAATTTTTTTTTTATATTTTAAAGGGGTATTTTTACTAAAAAACGGTTTTTCATTTCATTTTATCGATTTAATTAAAAATAAAAAAACTATGTGTTTTGAACTTTTAAAAATTACTTCCATATTTGGAATCTGGATGTCCAATTTAGTAAATGGGTCCCTTTTATTTTTGGAAAAAATGAATATTTTTCTTCATAATTTTTGTTACCATAGTAAAGGATATATTAGGTAATTCAGGGTAATAATAAAATGCTAAGAACCATAAAATGACCCTAATGTTTGCTAAAAATTTATTTAATGAGTTATATTCGTCCCTATTAATTCATGTTTTGGTTAAATGACAATTTATGTCGATATGGATTTGATTATAAATTGTAAAATATTTTATTTAATGAAAAGAAAAACATATCACATTCTTGTTTTTAATAAGTAAAAATATTTTAGTATCGTGTTTTCTAGAAGACATTTTATACTATAAATATTATTTTTAATGATTATATATTTATATTCAACGTGTTATTTTATATATAATTTTTATTTAGGAAAAATTACCTTTAATGCTTTCACAAAAACGATGTTGTAATTATTTAATTAATGAACAAATCTAATAAATGATATTAAAAATATTAAAATAAATAAAATATGAGATAATTTAGATAATAAAATAATTTTATTGAATACTATGATATCTTATGTATTAAATAATATATTTTTTCTAATTTTTATTCTTATATTTATATTTTTTAAATTCAATTAAATGAATAGCTTCAAAATTGACATTGTTGATATTTAAGAATAGTAATATTATATTAAATGATATATAATTAATAAAAATATTAAATTCAAAAATATTATCAGTACTAGGATTATAATATCAATCATAATAAATTTATGAATCTTTTTTTATTTTATATTAAATTTATTGATCCTTAAAAAGAAAACATCAATGTTGTCACAGTAAGAGTTAAATTGGTTAAATAAGGGTTAAAAATAAATTATAGGGGTATGAGTGTTACCTAGACAAAAACAATTATTTTATTAGATGATTTAAACCCATAATAATATAATAATTGAAAACACAAATTTTTATCCATTTAAAAATGAAAATATTTTACATTAATTTAATATTTTGAGAAATTCCATGAGTGCCCCTTCCCTCTCCTATAAAAGGGACCCCCTTCTTTTCAATTATTCACATTAAATTTTATTTTTGAAAAAATATATAGAAAAATACTTTACTATAATAACTAAACTCATTATAATATCATGTTTTTATGAATAAAAATATTTTTATAGGTCTTATTGTGTTAATTAAAGGAGATTTTCTAAAGTAAGGGTATAGTTTAATCTGCTTGTTTATGTTTTGTTTCTTCTTCAAACAACATAAATTATTTTTCAAACATGATAAAATAATAACTCAAATATCATAAATAATATTATATGTTATTATGTTTCAGTAAGGACCCATATTCATATCTTTTTATATAAAATGTTAAATAATTCATCGTCCATTTGTACGGTGGACTACAGCCTTGAGAAGTGAGGCAATTATACTTCCATCATCATATCTAAAGACTAGTTATAATAATGGAATTAAGGTTGACATATGATATTAATGATATATTTTATATTATTAAAACAAATTACATAATTTACCTTTTTACCGTTTCATGAAAAACTATAAGGTCATTCTTGCATACATGTGAACTATCACCGTTATGAAGTGATGTGATTCATTATTTATCCACGTATTAAAAAATAATATATATACCATTATTTAAATAATAAATATTATATTTAATATATTATTAGTATTCTATAAACATATGAATATACTTATCTATTTTCCATATTGATCGTTAAAAAATTGGAATAATACTCATGAGTATGTACTGCTTATCCTCCCCATGATTGTAACATAAGAAATTTTTAATAACTAATTTCAATGTCTTGATTTAATATATAATTGATGAATTTTTTTTATTATATGATGCATATTAATTTTTAGATGACAGAATGAGGACCTCTTGGAACATATTCAACATAACAAAGATATTTTGGACAATGGTACTAAATATTATCAAATTGTCTGACTCAATGTTAAATAATTAATTAAGTGTATATGACAAATAAATGAATTATATAAAAGAAATAATAAACAAAAAAGGGATCTCATGATAATATAGGTTGAACTATGTTTATTATTTGGGAAGATATTGAATTTATATGGTGATTCAGACTCATGGTATGGTACTCTTTTACTAAAAAACAACTTTTAAAAGGTTTTAATGATTTATTTTCAAAATATTTCTCTATCATGATAATGTTTTTAAAATGATTTTTATGAAATTATTTATATGTAAATGAATTTTTCAAATAGTAATCTTTTTAATTTCTCTCAAATGTTACCAGATAAATAAATATTTTTGAGGTTTTATATAAGGGAATTTATATTACAAACTGCTTTTATTGTTTCTTTTTACAACATTTGAATGGAATGTTTTTAATATTATTAATAAGGATAGTATTATCATAATTTAATGACACATTAATATTTCTAAGCTTCCATTACATGTTTAATTTTTTATTTTTAAATAAAATGTTTTTATTTTTTAATGTGCATATTTATTAAATGAAATGTATTTTCAAAATAGAACATTTATTTTCCTCAATGTTTTTATGAAATATTTATGTGTTATGATTATGTTATGTTTCATGAGAATAGATTATGAGGATTATTGGTTCCAATATATATAGTGTGTTTTTGATACATTTATAGCTCTCCAATGCATTAGGTAAAGAGACATACCGAATATATTATGTTTATCCTAAAAGATTACAAGAATATACTACGATGGTTAATCCGAATGTAACTATGATTGTTACTACCTATATAGCCACCAGATATATCAAATAAGTAATAATTCTATGATAATGAGGGAACAATTTACATTTATTATTTATGTTCGATTTATATGTCTTTTATTTGAAATGTATGATTTCATAAGGTAAGCTGAAGAGCTTATGGTTTATAGGTGAATGTTATAACATTGTGAAACGCTTTCATGAAAATTTTCACATTTTTATTGTATGTACTCTTATAAAAAATTTTATGTAATTATTTGTGATGAAAATTGGATTTCTTGGGTAAGAATATTCTTCTTTTGATCCCAAATCTAAAATTTTATGAATGAATTTTTTATAATTATTTACAGAAAAAGGTTTCTTTCATTTTTAGGTAACTTATTGAGATTTTTTCTCATAGCATGTTATAAAATGTTTTTCACAATATTTTAAGTATTATTATGGAGAATAATGAGCAAAATATAAAATTTTTGAAAATATTTTCGGGAAAGAAAATATGATTTATTCAAAAAGGTCTTTTATTTGATGAAAAAATGGATTCTAGTATATGTTTCAAATTTTAATATATATGAGTTTACTATATATGATTATTTCTTAATTATATAAAAAACTAAACATAAAAATCATTTGGTAAAGTAAATTTATTATAGTTTATAATGTAATAAAATATGTAAGTTTTATGGATCAAACCTTACATTTATGAACTAGTTGTATACATATCCATGTTTCCAGAGTCACTAAGCCTTTATGGTTCTATTATGGATCATAATTTTATGTAATGAATATTTATATCATAACATTTAATATTAATTTAATAAATTTTTGAGTAGATATATTTGGTATTAAAGAAGGATGGAGTTATTAATTGGAAACTAGATTGAGAAAACAATAGTGAGAACCCTAGGGATATGTCTATTTGTTGAAAAACATCCATATGTTTTGGTTAGGAAGAGATTATGTGGTACAAAAATAAAATTTTCCCCATAGAGATACAATATATAGACAAGATTTATGAATAATAATCTATGGGTGATAATCCGGAAAAGAGTTGTATGAGTGTATCTCATCATCATTTGGTTTACTAGTTACTGTTCCCTTACTCTTCACCTGGTTTGACAATATCATGGGATATTATTTAGGTAATTCACATTTTATTTATTAACTATTATAATGTACTTTAATAGTTATGATCATGGATGAGCTCAGTTAATTAAAAATAAATTAATGATTCAAAATATTTCATCATAATTTGAAAATATAATAAATAATATTTCAGGATATATCACCGTGAGTACTGTTTCTCACACTATTGTTTTTGTTTTTTTTTCAGTGGTTAGAAACATGAGGAATTAGGTTAACATTGAATTTGATTGGAAATTGAATGATTTTTCTCATGAGAAACCAATTGAAATTGGTTATTTAATGATCAACATTGTGATTATGCCTAACAACCCATCTTGTTATATGGTTAACAACATAAACATGGGAAAGTTTACAAAAAAAGAATAATGATAAATAAATGATCATTCATTAAGACCATAGGGAGAATAATCTTCTGTTTTATATATTTCATGTGTGCTGTAAAAATCAAAAAACAAAATGTCTTATGTGAATGAGAAGATGTGATATGTATGGAAAATAATGGCACAGAGAATTTAAATATCAGAGGAAAAATTAAGAGTTATATGGATTGTTATTTTGTTAATAATAAAGTACCATTTATAGTTCAATGTATTATATAATGGGATAATGGTAATTATCATAGTCAGTTACTTAATAAAGGGGTTATCTCCATGCCAAGGAGGTTCTAATGTTACGTTAATCATTTAAGTGGAATTATTGATGTTTTTATGTATTGTAATTAAATAATTATATTATAGAAATATTTTTATTACTGTTATTCAAGTTATAATAATACGGAATAATATGATTATTGTTCTATAGTAGTTTTCATTCAAGTATTTTTATGAATATTTTGAATAGTATTGAAGGCATAGAAAAGTGATTTAATGACATGGTGATATATTATAGAAAAACACATGATTGGGAAAAATATAACCCAAAATTTGAGCCTAATGTTGGGATAATGGTTTTTAGTTGAGGTAATGAGTTAACTAATATTGGTAGAGAAAATGAGATTGTAACACCCCGATATTTTATGAAAAATATTCTTTTAATTTCATTAATGTCTTGTGTTTTATTCTACACCAAGATTACCTTGCGCTATACACAACACCGTATTAGCTTGCAGTATACGCAACACTATTCTTGGATCGTGTTACACAAAATTTTGATAATAGTTATTCTACGCAACATTGAGTATATATATATATATATATTCAATGTATAAATGAAATATGGTTGGATTCTGTTGTACGAAACAACGAAGGATTCTTTTACAACACGCAACCCTGACTTGGCTTGCATTACACGCAATCACGACCTTCCTCGATAGCATGTGTTGTACGCAATACCGGGTTTTAATAAACAACGATATATTATTATATTGTCATGAACTAGTTTTTATGAATAGTATTAACTAAATTTTGAATTTTATAACATTATTATTCATCTTACACATTTTCTAGAACATGGTATAAGAACAAAATAAATTTTTCGGGTAAAATAAGTATTTTTCAAAAAATGGAGTTTTGCTGCCTTTTGATGGCGCACCCACTTTAAATATAGTTTTTGACATGTTTATATGTTCAATTTGAAAAAATAAAATTCTTATTTTGAATCAGGATATAAAAATTTACATTAGATAATGTTTTGATATTTTTTCAATAACTTTCATATTTTGTTGAATAGTAAAAACACGCTATATTTTAATTAAAAACAACTTTTTTCATCGTAATATCTTATGTGGTTAAATTATAATATTTAATGGGTTTAAAGTATAAATAGAATATATTTTTACCATTTAATATAATTTATGTCATTAGCATTGATTTTACCTTGAATTCGTAGGTTAAATCAATTCAATCTTTTGCAATGTTTTAAAGAAAAACCCGTTTTCTTTCGACAACGGGATTAATTTTAATTTAATTTCTGCATCTTTTGTGTATTGAATTTGGAAAAATGGATTCCATATTTGGAATCAGTGGGTCCAAATTATGTTAATAAGCTACTTTTTATTTTTGGGCATTGTGAATAGTAACTACGGTAAATTTTATTTACTATAGTTAAAGGTAAATCGGGTAATTAAGGGTAAATATAAGATTATAAAATTACCCTAACACTTGGAAAAATCCTATTAGATGGCTAAAAGTAGACCCATATAACCTAAGGGTCAGATTAGATTCATTTTATGGACTTTTTTCTATGAAAATAATTTAATTATTATTAAAACCAAAGAATGTGACAACATGTCACTTTCTTAAATCTTATAAGTATAATAATTTTAATTTAGTGATAAAATTCATGCAACTTAGAACATTAATAGTCTCCAGAAAGATAATACAATTATCTACATCATAGGAATTTATTTATAATTTTGAGGGATTAAATAATTATCATTTATTATGAGAAAAAGATGATGCAGTAATTGTCTTATTAATGAAATATTGACATAATTGATTTATAAATGCCCAAATAAATGTAATTTGAGACTTTTTATGACTTAAATTAATTTTATAGGTTAATATGACATGTTATTGTTGATATAAGTAACTTGGTTCGAACTTATAATTCTGTTATGAATTTCATAAAAATCATGTACCAAATAGTGTCAAAATTGACATAAATTAGTTTTTAAAACAAATATTATATTATTAATTGTTATTTAATTCCTAAAAATCTAAGGTTCATCCAAATGACTTAGATAAGAATAGATATATTAATAATAGACAACTTGGGGTTCATTTGTCTTGTTATGATAAGTTTATTAACCATATAGTTTAAGAAAACAAAAAGACACGGTAAAAGTTAAATTATTTAACTTAGAGTTAAATCTAATTGATAAGGTTAAAATAATAACCTAAACTTGTCTAAATCCTATTGGATGAGATTATTTCGACCCATACCCACATTATCTTCGAAATAAGACCCTTTGGATCCATTATAAACCTAATTTTACCTTAATATTAAATAATATTTTGAGATTTTCCTAAGGTGCCCCTATCCTCCCTTATAAAAGGGCACCTCCTCCCCCTCTTCCTCACACCACTTTGAGCCTTCAATCTCGGCCAACCCCTGCCAAAACCTCTTCTCCACTTCCCTAGTATCATCCAAGAGGTCTTGGTCTTCTTCAAATACCATCCTTAGTTCTTTAAGTGAAGGTTAAGAAAAGGCGCGTCAAAAAGAGGAGGTTCAGATACGTACAAAGCATATCAGACATAAGGTAAGGGAAATATCACAATCTCATTATTATACGAGATTGTTTATACTTTGGTATTTACTAGGGTGTATTTTATCATCCACATCCATGTTTCCTCAATATGTAATATTTATATCTTTCTACAATAGTTTATATCCAATTTTACCCTTCGGTGAGTTTTTAGTAAAAGATATGAAAGGAATCTTTTGTCGTTTTTCGTACGAGGTACTTTTTGACTTTTCCAACAAAAGAATGAGAAGAATGTTTTTTTAACTTATAGGGCATGAATTGATTTTTAAAACATTATTTCCAAGAATCTTCCTTTACATGTTTTTAAGTTTATTTTTAATCAACTTCTTTTAGTTTAGAATTGTATGACATGTAAAGAAAGGAAAATGTTTTTGAAGTAGAAAGTATATTTTCCTCAAGAATGGAGTTCAAGTGTTTTATCAAAATTATTTTCCATCTAAGATAATAAAGTATTCTGTTTCTATCCCTATTATTACATTGATTTTATTATGTTGTGATGGAATTATTTTATGAATTCCTTTATCTTATATGAATTGTTTTATGATGTCATGTTGTTTAAGAATCCCATTTTTATTACATGGGTTATGCAATGATGTATGATTTATGATTTTGTGACACACATAAGAATGGTATCATTATGAGATGGGTGGGACCTATATCTCCCTCCAATGCATTGGGTAAAGATTTTATATCTCATGAGATAGACATGGCTGGAACGGTAGGTTATACCGGTTTAGTGAAACAGGACTGAAACGAGGAATGAACTCGGTTCAGAAAGGAACTTTGTCCACTAAGATAGTCTTGGAAATGAGTCTTGAATAACAAGAAATGATTCTCTATGATTATGTGTGTATTACACAAAGTTTCATTTTTTATGTTATGATTATTGGGATAGCATTTCACTAATAATATTTATCCCATGTTATGAAATTATGATCTCTTTTGCAGGTTAAGATTTCCAAAAGATATGTTCTTATGAATATGAAGTGATTGATATTTCTTTTGTTTACCCTTACTGAGCATTTGAGCTCACCCTTTTATGTTTTTTTCCAAGACATAAAGAAAGGAATTAGGTTTAAAAAAAGGATATCTTTATGGGAGATTTTGAAGATCTTTCACCACGATTAGAATATTATATTCCGAGTTTCCAAAGACACTAAACTATTACGGTCCTTGTGTGTGTGTTTTTGTTATGTACTAAGTATTCCTCAAAAGTAATGTAATGTCCATGTATGTCAGGCTTCGGGTCTCTACGGTTGGTATCAGAGGGAGGTTTAGTCAACCTTTGGAAACTAGTATGTGAGAACGTTAGTGAGATCCCTAGAGATATTTCTATGTTTTGTCTAGGGATGTCCCTAATGATAAGTATACATATAGGATATAGTCTTAAAACTATGGTAACGATCTTATAATTTAATCTAAGATATTAGATATTGAGGGTTCTCCCCCTTTACTATGTTGTTTTACCTAGCATGATTTTTTCCTCTCACACTATTCTTTTTGGGTTTTAGACGATGGATGGAACACGAAGGAACCGTGTTGATCACTGTAATGGAAAATGCAATTATTGTACTCTTGAACAAACAAATGTTATGGGATATGGAGTGAAAAATCTTATTTCTATACTTACACATGCTATGAATCATTCTGGACTTCCAAATGAGCAGAGAAGGGAACAATATTCTATTGAGTCCTTCATGAGGAAACGTCCACCTTCTTTCAGTGGGTCTTCCGATCCACTTGTTGCTGAACAATGGATCAGTACCACTGAAAAGATATTTTCATTTCTTCAATGTTCTGAACATGATAAAGTCATCTTAGCAGTATATAGTTTGGAAGGTGAAGCTGATCAATGGTGGAATCTTATCAAGAATACGAGGCAAAGAGATGAAATTGAGTCCATGGAATGGGACGAGTTCAAGAACTTATTTTTAAATAAGTACTTCCCTCATATTCTTCGAACAAAGATGGAGAAGGAGTTTCTTGAACTAAAGCAAAAGGATGATGAATCTGTTGGTATATACAAAGTGAATTTTACAAGACTTGCAAGGTATGCATCTAGATTTATCATCCAACCTGAAAGTAAAGTTGGTCGATTTTTCAGTGGCTTAAAACCAAGTCTTCGAAGGGCATTAGCTATAAGAGACATCAGTAGCTATGAAGAAATTGTGCATTGTGCTATCAATGAAGAAATGGAAGTTGGTGTTACATATCCATCTCATGGTTTTGACAAGAAATGAAAGATGGAGTTCAAGGAGAAATCTCATAATAATGGTGAAAAGAAGATGAATGTTTCCTTATGCTCAAAGTGTGGAAAGAAGCATGGTGGAGATTGTCTTAAAGGGACAAGTAAATGTTTCAAATGTGGAAAGGAAGGTCATCGGGCATTTGAATACCGAAATGATGGGAATAAGATGTCTAATGATGCAAAAAAGGAAGGGATACACAGAATGAACCTACTACACTTCAATATTTCAAGTGTAAGGAGATGGGACATTATGCCAATAAATTCCCTAATCCAAGGGTTAGTGATGATCGACATGAGCAACCGCTTAAGGCAAAGGACAAAGGGAAGTCATATGCGATCACTATTGGAGATGTTGAATATGACAACGATGTGGTGGAATGATTAAGTGTTTATATAATGGGATTCCAAAATAATGTTGTATCATGGAGTATTGGAATATTTATGTATTGGTCTAATGTGGTATTCAAAGTGATTGAGTTTTTTTTGGAAATAAGATGATATGCACATAATGAAGGGAAAACGAGAAATTGAAATGTTTAACAGTATTCATGAGCTCATGATTGATATAAGGACTAAGTGATATGATGGTTTGAGTATATAGAATTTTGAGGATTTTGGTATGTGGAAAGTGTTAACTTTTAACTGCATTCATGTTTTCACTAAGGTTCAATGGGTATTCAAGAGAATACATGATTAAGGCCTTTGAATGTTTGGAATGTGACCAACAAGACATATCTTATGATATATGGGGACCAACGATGGTATTAAATCTCTGGTAATCGTTATCACTATATTATGAGAGTGAACTGTAGTATTATGGATAAGCCTAAAGATTGGAATGGATTATGTTGGACATAAGTTAGTATTTTTTAAGGATAGAAGTTTTTTCGATATTATTGATGGGATGTTATAGTAATATAGTTTTAGAAAAAGGACAACCTGCAGGACGGGCAACAACCCATCGTGTCGGACAAGGCCGTGGGAATCAAACCCACAACCGAAGTGCGACTGGCCTTTATCACCTACCACTGGCCTACAGGAAGTCCCTGTTTAGTAGAAACTAGTTTTATTATATTAAGCAGTATGATATATGAAGTATAAGTCCATTTTAGGAACCATATATCATTAAACTCACTATAGATGGACTTATGTATTTTTTGATAACTTTTCTAACCTTTTGTTTGAGACAGATGGAATGGCCCATCATTCTATCACATGATCTGCTAACACATCACGAATGACAAATTCAACTTCATTTCTTTAAGAGATGAAGTGGAAATTGTCCAAAGAACGACCAACGGTGAGACTATACCAAAATTACGAAAGTATTTATTCTAATTTCAATTTCATCAACTTTAAGGAAACGATCTTGAAAACCAAAAATGTTGTCCTAGTGATCTTATATCTGATGAATCAGATGGTACCCTAGATCATCACAAATTTATGGCTTTGTGATTATTGGCTTTTTTATATCCATGTTCTCTACCACTCTCCATCAGAACTTGATGGTTAGATTTTTCTTCCATATCCATATTTTCACCTATGTTCTCCTACATGGAAACCCAGTGATGAGTTAATTTGGGTAACTTTTACATTTCATACTTTAGTTTTTAAATCCATGTTTTGGTATTCCTTTTTACAATGTGGGTTTCTATTAAACAAACTTTCGAGTAGTAAACCATTTATAACCCCGACGAATTTCGAGGGAGAAATTCATTTTAAGGGGGGTAGAATGTAACACACTGAGATTTTATGAAAAATATTCTTTTAATTTCATTAATGTCTTGTGTTGTATTCTACACCAAGATTACCTTGCGCTATATGCAACACCGTATTAGCTTGCAATATACGCAACACTATTCTTGTATCGTGTTACACACAATTTTGATAATAGTTATTCTACGCAACATTGAGTATATATATATATATATATTCAATGTATAAATGAAATATGGTTGGATTCTATTATATGAAACAATGAAGGATTCTTTCACAACACGCAACCCTGACTTGGCTTGCATTACACGCAATCACGACCTTCCTCGATAGCGTGTGTTGTACGCAATACCAGGTTTTAATAAACAACGATTTGTTATTATATTGTCATGAACTAGCCGTTATGAATAGTATTAACTAAATTTTGAATTTTATAACATTATTATTCATCTTACACATTTTCTAGAACATGGTATAAGAACAAAATAATTTTTTCGGGTAAAATAAGTATTTTTCAAAAAATGCAGTTTTGCCGCCTTTTGATGGCACACCCACTTTAAATATAGTTTTTGACATGTTTATATGTTCAATTTGAAAAAATAAAATTCTTCTTTTGAATCAGGATATAAAAATTTACATTAGATAATGTTTTTATATTTTTCCGATAACTTTCATATTTTAATGAATAGAAAAAACACGCTATATTTTAATTAAAAACAACTTTTTTCATCGTAATATATTATGTGGTTAAATTATAATATTGAATGGTTTTAAAGTATAAATAGAATATATTTTTACCATTTAATATAATTTATGTCACTATCATTGATTTTACCTTGACTTCGTAGGTTAAATCAATTCAATCTTTTAAAATGTTTTAAAGAAAAACCCGTTTTCTTTCAACAACGGGATTAATTTTAATTTAATTTATGCACCTTTTGTGTATTGAATTTGGAAAAATGGATTCCATATTTGGAATCAGTGGGTCCAAA
The DNA here is from genome assembly GCA_963277665.1 of Viscum album. Lineage (NCBI taxonomy): Eukaryota > Viridiplantae > Streptophyta > Magnoliopsida > Santalales > Viscaceae > Viscum > Viscum album. Next base: position 2,055,589,379 of record OY728140.1, read on the forward strand.
ATATGTTAATAAGCTAATTTTTATTTTTGGGCATTGTGAATAGTAACTACGCTAAATTTTATTTACTATAGTTAAAGGTAAATCGGGTAATTAAGGGTAAATATAAGATTATAAAATTACCCTAAAACTTGGAAAAATCCTATTGGATGGCGAAAAGTATACCCATATAACCTAAGGGTCGGATTAGATTCATATTATGGACTTTTGGCCATGAAAATAATTTAATATTTATTAAAACCAAAGAATGTGACAACATGTCACTTTCTTAAATCTTATAAGTATAATAATTTTAATTTAGTGATAAACATCATAAAACTTCGAACATGAATAGTCTCCATAAAGATAATACAATTATAGACATCATATGAATTTATTTATAATTTTTAGGGATTAATTAATTATCATTTATTATGAAACAAAGTTGATGCAGTAATTGTCTTATTAATGAAATATTGACATAATTGATGTTATAAATGCCCAAATAAATGTAATTTGAGACTTTTTATGACTTACATTAATTTTATAGGTTAATATGACATGTTTTTGTTGATATAAGTAACTTGGTTCTAACTTATCATTCTGTTATAAATTTGATAAAAATCATGTACCAAATAGTGTCAAAATTGACATAAATTAGTTTTTAAAACAAATATTATATTATTAGTTGTTATTTAATTCCTAAAAATATAAGGTTCGGCCAAATGACTTAGATAAGGATAGATATATTAATAATAAACAACTTGGGGTTCGTTTGGCTTGTTATGATAAGTTTATTAACCATATAGTGTAAGAAAACAAAAAGACACGGTAAAAGTTAAATTATTTAACTTAGAGTTAAATCTAATTGATAAGGTTAAAATAATAACCTAAACTTGTCTAAATCCTATTGGATGAGAGGATTTCAACCCATCCCCACTTTATCTTCGAAATAAGACGCTTTGGAACCATTATAAACCGAATTTGACCTTAATATAAAATAATATTTTGAGATTTTCCTAAGGTGCCCCTCTCCTCCCTTATAAAAGGGCGCATCCTCCCCCTCTTCCTCACACCACTTTGAGCCTTCAATCTCGGAAAAACCCTACCAAAATATCTTCTCCACTTCCCTAGTATCATATTAGAGGTCCTGGTCTTCTTCAAAGACCATACTTAGTTCTTTAAGTGGATGTTAAGAAAAGGCGCGTCAAAAAGAGGAGGTTCGGATACGTACAAAGCATATCGAACATAAGGTAAGGGAAATATCACAATCTCATTTTTATCCGAGATTGTTTATAATTTGGTATTTACTGGGGTGTATTTGATCATCCACATCCATGTTTCCTTAATATGTAATATTTATATCTTTCTACAATAGTTTATATCCAATTTTACCCTTCGGTGAGTTTTTAGTAAAAGATATGAAAGGAATCTTTTGTCGTTTTTCGTACGAGTTACTTTTTGACTTTTTTGAAAAAAGTATGAGAAGAATGTTTTTTTAACTTATACGGCATGAATATATTTTTAAAACATTATTTCCAAGAAGATTCCTTTACAAGTTTTCAAGTTTATTTTTAATCAACTTATTTTAGTTTAGAATTGTATGACATATAAAGAAAGGAAAATGTTTTTGAAGTAGAAAGGATATTTTCCTCAAGAATGGAGTTCAAGTGTTTTATCAAAATTTTTTCCATCTAAGATAATAAAGGATTCTGTTTCTATCCCTATTATTACATTGATTTGATTATGTTGTGATGGAATTATTTTATGAATTTCATTATCTTATATGAATTGTTTTATGATGTCATGTTGTTTAAGAATCCCATTTTTATTACATGGGTTATGCAATGATGTAAGATTTATGATTTTGTGGCACACATAAGAATGGTATCATTATGATATGGGTGGGACCTATATCTCCCTCCAATGCATTGGGTAAAGATTTTATATCTCATGAGATAGACATGGCTGGAACGGTAGGTTATACCGGTTCAGTGAAGCAGGACTGAAACGAGGAATGAACTCGGTTCAGAAAGGGACTTTGTCCACTAAGATAGTCTTGGCAATGAGTCTTGACTAACAAGAAATGATTCTCTATTATTATGTGTGTATTCCACAAAGTTTCATGTTTTAAGTTATGATTATTTGGATTACATTTCACTACTAAGATTTATCCCATGTTATGAAATTATGATCTCTTTTGCAGGTTAAGATTTCCAAAAGATATGTTCTTATGAATATGACGTGATTGATATTTATTTTGTTTACCCTTACTAAGAATTTGAGCTCACCCTTTTATGTTTTTTTTCGAGGACATAAAGAAAGGAATTGGGTTTAAAAAAAGGAGATCTTTATGGGAGATGTTGAAGATCTTTCACCACGATTAGAAGATTATATTCCGAGTTTCCAAAGACACTAAACTATTACGGTCCTTGTGTGTGTGTTTTTGTTATGTACTAAGTATTCCGCAAAAGTAATGTAATGTCCATGTATGTCAGGCTTCGGGTCTCTACAGAGATAGTGTTGATGACCTTGTAACTGAGTAGTGATTTGATGGTAATGTGGTTTATATTATCTTTTATGGATTTAATATGATGTTAGTATTTATAGAATATATTCAATAGACTTTTATTTTATTTTATGAATAATTATTATGTTAATTTTTTGAAGCATATATGATTTCATTGAGGTTTTATGGTAATTTTTGTTATTGTCATATTTTAAGATAATAATGTTATTCGCATATTTGGTATGTGAAATTAAGAGCTATTTCATGTTTTTTGGGTTATTAACATGAAGTTTATTTCATTAATTTAGTGACTATATTTCTAAAGTATAGGATTTTTAATTTGGTCAGACATGTTATAGAAGAGTTTTAAGGTTATATAATTATAGAAAAAATTATATTGAACTATAAGTGTCATTATTTGAGGTAAAATTATGATTTATAATATTGGTTAAAAATGATAATAATTTTTGTTTGAGTATATATATTGAGATTGGAGGAATTATTTTTAATTATTTTATATATCTTTTGATTTGTAAAATGTAAATTTTAGTTCTTTAGGAATAAGAAAGTTTTCTTGAGTATCCATTGCATAAAGTATAAGATGAAGTTGAAATTTATAGATTCATGACAAAAGGATAAAACTGACCTTATGATATGAAAATAAATAAACTAGATATAACATCTAAGGTTCTATATAACAATTGTAAATTAATCTCTAATATTTAGGAAAATGATCATGAAATATCATGTTATACATTTACCTCCGTTTCTGTAGAATAAATTGTCCTTTCAACCATAAAGAATTTATGATTTTATGGTCACTAACATTCTTCTAAACAAATTCTAAATCACTCTATATTAGTCTATGCATTATATTTTTCTCCTCTATGTACATATTTTCACTTCCCAATAATGTTATCCTATTTGAAAATGAGTTTTGTGTTATTCTAGATGACCATCGTATTTCCCTATCCCTTTTTGTAATTTTATTTTTTATTAAAAAAATTTATGATATGGGATTTCAATAATTGAATTGTAAAATGTAAAAACATTGATTATTAAAAAAAATTCTAAATGAAATTAATCAATTCATTATAGTTGGGGTATGTAACACACTGAGATTTTTAATTAATTACATTTTGTGCGATATCATTTATGACATTAAACACAGAGCTTAAAAATCTATGATTTTTTATTTAAATCTTACCATTATAAGCCAGCTATTCAATTGGAATGTATGAATAAGAATAATAAAATTATAAAATACATATAAAGATAAAACTTAACAAAAATATGATGATTAAAAATTATGAAATATTGAATCATTATTATAGTAAATTAATATTAGGCATAAAAAATATGTGTCCTTGAAACAAGTCATTTATTTATTTATATGAGAAAATAATACATTTTTGACATTTTTTGAAAATTTACTTGACAAGTTAAATTAATTATTTAATAAAGATTTTAAAATCACCTTAGAATGAAATTTTTATAATTTTATGAAAAGGTGGATTTTCCAGTAAATAGTGAACAATAGTGGTTATTATTGAAAAGTTGTATTTTTGTTTGAAACATTTAATAAGTTCCAAATTTTTTTAAAAATTTTATTAAAATAAAAATAGTTCTATTATATTATTAATTAACCAATTAATTTTATTTAAATGAATTTAATTGTTTAATCTGGTATAAATATATTTTTATACATAAAAAGACATATATATAGAAAATAGTTTTCTGTTGTGTTTTGTGTTTCAAACATAAATTATTTTTCTCTATTTATAGAGATTGAATCTAACAAAATATATAACATATTTTGAATCAACATTTTTAAATTTGGTAAATAGGTCTCTTTTATATTTTTTTCATTATGAATAGTAACCTTGGTAAATATTTGTTTCCTCGGAAAGGGTAAAATCATTAAAACAAGGTTAATACCATGAGATAAGGTCTCAAAATAAGTACAATACTTGCTTCTATATCATTTTATGGGTGAAGGTTATCCATTTTCTTCAAATTATTGAATATATGGCCACTTGGTTCTATTTTTATTTGATTATGATCATTATATTAACTTAAGTAAAAGATAATTTCAGAAATGTCACACTATTCAACTAAATGTCTCTAATATTTTATCATAAGGTTAAAAGGAGTTTATGTTCTATTATAAATTTATATTTAAATATAAATTAAATTTATTAATCATATTAATTGATTATTTACCTGAATTGCTTATGAAATGAAAACATATTAATAAAAATATGATGAATTATTGTATTATAATAATTTAATAGAAAAATATTAAATATAAAATATGTTTTACAGGATTATATTTATATTATATTCTTGTCATGGGGTCTTTAGTTACAAATTAAATTAAAAATGTGAAAAAATAATAATATTATTTTATGAAAATATTGTTTTAATTATTTTAGAAATCATAAAATTATTTAACGAGTACAAGGTTGATTATATACTGAATAAAATTTTCTCATTGGAAATATATGATCCAATTTACATATTAAAATTAAAATTTAAACTCTTTAAGATTGAAATTTTTTTTAACATAGTTATCAATAAAATAATTTAACTAAGGGGTTAAACTAAAGGATGAGGTTTAAAATAAAAAAAAAATCTATCAAAATTTTATTGGCTAAAGATTTTTCTAAAATATAATAGCTTAAATTAAAATTAATTTTGATTTTGTATAATTTTTTAGGATAATGATTACATTATAGTTTAATATTTCACTAAATTCCAAGAGTTCCCATTCCATCAATTATAATAAGAAACCCATCTATTTTGTTATTTACATCACATTGAAAATTATATATAGTCTAAAACTACAAAATTATATTTTACCCAATAAAATAATGTGGTTTAAAGCGAATGAAATATTCTATGGAAATTTAAATTATTTTCATTTACTTGATGGGCGGTTTTTAAAACAATGCTATGGAACTAAATTCTTAGAGTTGGAACATTGAAATGTGTTTTTCTTAAAAAAATTAATTTCATTAAATTAATAATAAAATGGAAATAAAATTAATGGGGAAAAAGAAAATAAAAATAATAAAGAATTTAGAATAATTATAATTATAATTAATATTACGATTAGGATTATGGTGATGATTATTTTTTTAGTATTATGTCTGAAGTTATGTTTAGAGAGACCCCAAATGGGTATCCCTCTATCTACCCTCATTAACCTCACGTGACATCCCATCTGCCGAACCCAATGGGCGCACAACATTCTTCCTCGCGACCTCCCTCATCACGGCCTCCTTTGGTGTGGTGATAAAGAGTACTCACCAGGTGCACAAACTCCCTACCACAAACTTCCCACCACATGTCCTCCTTCCATGTGACCTTCCTCCTTATAACTTCCCTCGTTGTGGCCTCCAATGATGCTATGATTACCAGTTTTACGCTTGATTCATCAAGGTAAGATATTCTCATTCGTTGGTTGGCGATTTTTGGTCTCTCCATTGCTCTATTTTGATATATCCAAAACCTAGGGATTGGGATAATCTAATTTTCCCCTTCTAGTTTTAGAGTTTGAGAACAATCTTGTGGGAACCCCTTATTTATGTTTTAGCAATCGCTGATGAAGGAAAAGAGGTTTAGATCTCCTCATCTTGTCGTCATCGCCTTATAGTGAGGTTTTTCTCCACTTAATTATCTTTCCCTATTTAATTTAGGGAATTTATGTGTTTTTGAGTCCATGGTAATTTTTTAGGGTGTGTTGAACCATGATGTAGTGTTTTTTACTTCTTAATAATTGTAACAGTGTGTTGGGTCTCCCTTGATGCGGGTTCAAGTAGCCATTGTCAAAGGAGACTCACCACGTATGCATCATTTCAAATATTTATATCTGTGTTCTCCCATTAAATTTATATTTATCCATGAATGTGAATATATATATATATATATGTATATATATTGGGCTAGGTGCTCTTACATATAATATGAAAATGCATACGCGTGTGAGTATAGATAGGTGTATGCATATGAGAATATATGCAAGTATCACCTTGAACATATTCACATCCTTGCAAATATGGGAATAGATAATATGTGTCCTTATATATATTTGATGGTGCATATGCTTGTAGGGGGTAATAGATGCTTCGACTTGTCATTGATAAAATTTTCAAGCTCAAAAGTGTTCCTCTTGGACTACTTCTGGAGGAAGGATCCCATTCCCTTGCCCATAAAATTAATAATTCATTAATTTATTTCATTAATACCTTATTGAATTTAAAAATTGCTGGATATTTTTTAGATTAAGTACATAGGAATGCCAAAAAAAAATTTCTACGTAAAGTCGTGGGTTTTATAATAGAACCTCTCCAATGGAGGTGCTCTGTCTTCAAAAACACATAGTGTTAATTTATTTTTATTTTTATTTCTTAACCATACTGTTTGGTAATTTTATGTATTTTTATCACTTTTGGAAGGTGGCATGTTTATAACATAGCCCCTATAAATTCCTATCAGAGTATTTTCCCCTTGAAAGTAAATATTAAATGAACCAAGACAACTTTTAAGTGATTGGATGAGTCTATAATTGAAATTGAATGTATAAGTGATTGAACCTTTAAATGACAAATTCTAAGTACATGAACCATTTTATAAATGGAATAACATGTTTTATAAATGGGAACACACATGTAGGTAAATAACCATTTATCAATGGAACCTTCTAAGTGTCTATTGAACCTCAATAAATAAATTTACTTGTTTTTTTATTCATATAACTTTCATTATTATTTGGATTACCCATGTATGTAGTTTCCTAGTTAACTATGGAACTTCTTATGTTCCTATTAAACTATGATAAATGAATTTTCCTTTCCTAAAATTAATTAATTGGTTTAAAAATTCACTGACCTTATGTGATGGTAAGGCCACACCATTTTCTTTTTATTATTCTTAGTGTCTATTGTTTTTGGCTATATTCCATAGTTGGTTGGCTTGAGCTACACATCTCTCACCTTATATTTGAATGACTATGCTTGATATCATGTATTACCAAAATTTCATTGATGACATGTTATTATATATAAATGTTTTTCCATGTTAGGATTTGTGCATTTTCTTACTTGTTTCATTGCTCTTAGTGCCTTATACTATTCTTGTTTATTCATATTTTTTGTGGAAATTTGATTATACTCAATTGAATGAAAAGTGTGTCTAATCTTAATAGCTTAGGAAATCCAAATTTTTTAATGACATGTGAGAATTAGTATGCTAAGGCCTTATTATTATTTTTATATTTCATTGCATATGATAAATGAATTATGCTTCTTACCTTGCCTTAGTGTCTTGAACAATATGAAATACTTGGTAAGAATGTGATATTGAGATGCTTACTTGTTTTCATGTGTTTATTGATATATACATTACCTTTATTTATTCCTTGAATTTGATGTTCTCAACTACTATGAATCTCTTGACATGAACCCAGTGAGAACATGGGTTCCATATTAAGGACCCATTGATGGAATCACTGTGTTTATTTCATTATAACATAAAGAACTAGGGGCGTTTTTTGGGATTTCTAGGTGAGGGATTCTTAGATGATTTCTTATAAAACATAGTGATTCTAGTTCACTAGGGGATCTACTGTGGATGAAAATTTTTGAGATATCACTACACCATTACTTGGGTCATACTCGATACCCTATGCGAGCTACCAGGGATGGAATTTGAGTTTACCATTCCCTACAGAGATACGTGGGACACCTTTAGGGTCACCTTGAATATGATCAATGGTATTGGATTATTAAATGTTCCCATTGTGATACATGGGACTCATTATATATCTCCATGGATGAGAATGAGAATCCACACTATGAATTGATAGATTGTTTTGACTTCATTGTCTGTTTGATTGTTGAATCATAAGAGATGCATCCTTAACAATTATAATGTATTGTGCTTTCACTAGACATGTTTTTGTTACTTTAATAGAACTCTTATGTGATGAAATGGGATTTAGAACCCAAGCCAAGTCTCAAGATTTTGGGGTAGTACTTCCTTCTATTTCAATATTAACATTGGACCTTGTATATATATTATTTCCTTCACCTTTATACCAGAAAATCTTCTAGAATTGGAAGAAACAGGTAGTATGTGATGTGTGTCTATTTAGGAACCTAGACCAAGTTTCTATTATTAATTTTTATCACTGTTTATTTATCATACATGGAACACAACTTAATTTATATTACCTTTTATAGATTGGGCTAGACAGTGTTGGTGCTGAACTACTAAGATTTATGTCTCAAACACTGCTCAGGCCGCCATCAAACCGGGGTACCTGAGAAGTCCTACATACTTGCAGGTCTTTGGATACATTTCTTGTTTTGTGATTCTTTGATTGTATGTGGGATTTTGGAGTATAATATCGATCTAATTCTTGATATTCTTGTGGTTCTTGGCATTGGGAAGTTTTTCATTTACTATATTGTATTTCATTTTTTATTACATTCAGATTTCACTTATATCAACATCATTCATACATTAAATGTTTTAAATTGGTGTTAGGAACATTAATTCAGTTATTATAATATCTATCTTCCATATTTTTTTCCATTTATTTATTACTTCTTTTGTTGTTCACAATTATTTATTCTTTTATACCATTGTGATACTATAATATATGTTTGTCGGAGTGGATACTCAAGAAGGGGTGAATTGAGTTCCAATTAAAAATTTCTGTTAAAATGATTTCTATTAAAATCCCCCAAATTAAATAATAAGCCAAACTGTTGTGAATTTATAATGCTTGAAAGGTTTAAATTAGATTCTCAAAGATTGATTATTTATCAGTTAACTTAATCTGAAGATTAAGTTACATTTTGAAACTAATTTACTGGCTAACAAAAATTATAAACACTTGCTAGTTTAACAATCATAGTTACTTTAAAACAGATTTATATTTAACGTAATTCGCAGTGGAAAATAAGATATAGTTTAAAAATAAATAGAATTCACAACAAGTTGAACTAATAGGTTCAGTCTCAAGTCGAGACTTAGTCCTCTAAAACAATTTATATAAACTTTGATCCACACCCTGGATCAGGGTTAACAATAGTACTCAGACTGTCCAGGTCCTCAGACCTCTACCACAGTTTTTTGTGGGAAAAACTAAAACAATAGCACACAGGCTATCCAGGTCACACTTGACCTCTACCAATATCAATAGTGGGATAGAAGAGTGTGAGAGAAAGATTTAGTGAGGATTTATAAATCCTCCAGTTCAGCATAGAAGAAAGGGTGTGTTTAAAATATAGAGCACACACTGCTCAAAATGTAAATAAATGAAACATAATAGAGATAAATAAATAGAGATGAGTTTAGAATTATCTATGTGTTTTGAGTGAATCTATGGACTCTTTGGATTTATGAAGATGAATATTTGAGTCCCTCTCTAGTTTTTGTCATGAAAAACAGAGTGTCATTTTTGTATTTGACTTTCAGGTCCAGGTTGATCAGCTTGATCCGGTTGAGTGTAGGTGAACTCGTTGAAGCTCTTTGAATCGTGAGTAATTAGGTTCTACATATTATGAATGTATACTTCCTTCTTCTTCTATGCATGTAAGTCATTGTGAATTTCCAAAAGGTTGTTTCATATGTTCATGGAAAGATTGATCGTTTTTTTGTACACACTCGTTGTTTTCAAGGTTCTCCTTTATATACATTCAGCTCCAGCAATGTGAATTATTACCTTTTTACAAGTATGAGGTATGATTTCCTGACATACCAAAAACTTTCATTAATTAATATAAGATACATTAAAAACATCAAATATGACAGTTTCTAAATAAACAAATAGAAATAGGGTTTAGAAAAATAATGATTGGTTTTCATCAGTATCTCTTTATATCAGTAAGCATTTAGTGGTGGACTTATAACGATAGATCTTGCATTAGTAACTATTAGTCTCTATAATAGTATCTCTCTTGAATAGGTACCTCCTTCTATCGGTAGCTCATTCTATCGGTGGATCCTTCTGTCAGTAGCTCCTTCTATCAGTAGCTCCTTATCTCGGTAGCTACTTTTATCAGTAGCTCTTCGATCAGTAGCTACGTCTATCAGTAGATACTTCTATCGGTAGCTCCTTCTATCAGTAGATCCTTCTATCGGTATCTCCTTCTATCAGTAAACTTTATGTATCAGTGACCCATACCGGTGAGCTTGTCTCAGTGGACTTGTGCATACCGGTAGACTTATTCTATCAGTAGCTCAATTTTAATGGTAACTGTCTGTCTGTATCAGCAGACTTGTATCAGTAGTTTTCTGTCAATATCAGTGGCTATGTATCAGTAACCATTACAGGAAGCTTGGTATATCAATGACCTTTACGTATCGGCAGACTATGTACTGGTTGGTCTGTATCAGTGAATCAACACTTAATACTTATCTGTTCTATGCAAATCAAATCCAGATTGAGTTAGTACCAGAATTAATCATTTCTAGATATTTATAAACGTAGATAAACATTGAATAACACATTCCAAAGATCATTTTGATTATTTTATCAACTTAATAATATGATGTCATAGATTGAAAGAATAATTAATATAAAGATAAACATTATTTTTTATTATCAAAGCATATTGAAACAAAATTGAGATTATCAAAACATGTGAGTTCAACAATCTCCCCCTTTTTTATAATCACAAATTATTATATTATAATCCATAATAATCAGTAATGTATCAGTATAAAATACAATGGTTTTTATTTCTTAGTATGTGTAATGGCATTTTCAAATGTGAGATTTTAAATGTATCAGAGGTAAATCTATAAAACAAATGTACCAGAGGTAAAAGATATTAGGATTCATATCAATAGAATATATTAGGCTTCATATTTCTCCCCCTTAGTACAATAGATGTACCCCATTGTATCAGAGGTAGAGTTATAAAAAAAATGTACCAGAGGTATGAAAATATTATGCTCATATTTATCCCCCTTTGTGATTAAAAAAAGTATGAAACAAAGGATGAGGAAAAAAGAGAATAAGATCATTTATATTTATTGGTTCAAAAAGTACAGAGAAATACAAAAGTGAGGGAATAATAATAAAAGTGATTCCTATCAAATGTCCTAGCCACTATTCAATACACCTCCTAAGCATATGATTTTCCCTTGGGATCAGAAGAGTATTTTGTCTTGGTGGAAGAAGTTGGAGGCTTCAGAACCCCAGATATGATCAATGGAGGCTAAGACACTGATACAATGCCTGACCTAAATTGTGTAGCTCTGTGGGTGATCATAGGAGTGAGACGACTGATAGCTTGAGCTGGTGTCATCTGAGGAATGGAGGTAGACTGAGTAGAGGTAGGGAAAGCTGGAAGTACAATGATAAGTGTACTGTCCACATGCAAAAATGGCGGAAACAGATTCCTAAAGTCCATTATGATCCCCCATCCTATTTCCACAGCAGAAATGACTTCATCCTTGTTCTCCATAAATTTCTCTAGAGCAGGAGTCAACTCCCTGAGCTAGCTTACTTATTCTCTAAAATGATTCGTGATTGGGGGTAGCGTTAAATTTTCTTACAAGATCTTGAAGTGATTGTTCAACTGATATATAGTGTAGATCCTTTGGAAACAGAAATCCACTTTGTCTTTGACCTCTTTTTGAGAAGCAGTGGCCTCTCTCATAAAAATATGAACAATTTTTCCTATATCCCTTGTGGTAGTCACCACTTAGGCCAAAGAAATAGAGTCTAAAGAGACATTGGTAGAAGACTATCTAATTTATTCTCTCATCATAGCTCAAATATGATCAATATCCAAAGAATACCTGGGAGTACTCAGAGGTGCAATAGTAATGGCTACTGTTTCCTTAAAGGATTTATTCATCCCACTTATGAGATTTTTCACAAGAGAGTCCTGGGTGATGACATGTTGTTCCATGGAAGTCTTAAATTCCTCAAAAAAATGATACCATCTGGATAACTAAACTTTTTACAAAAGCCAAGTCTTTGTCTGCTTGAGATTTTGGAGCTCATATAGGATTCCAGAGAGAAAACTGACTTCATTAAATATTCAAAATCCTCTTCCAATATTGAAACTTGATTATGGATAGTCTTAACTTCATCAAAAACACCAAATATTGAATCAATCATCACATATTGAATAGATGATACTAAGGAGGTTTCCATTCTTCTTGTTTCTTCCACAAAAGAGGCATTAAGATCAGTCTTCAATTGATCCAGATCAGATTTTCTTACAACATCCTCAGGTAAAAGCTGAGAAAGAATATTATAGTTAACTTGTGGTCTATTGATATCTATCTCATCTTCTTAATTAGTATAGTCCAAGCCACATACTAAAAAACTTGGGTTTTCTTCCCAATCTTCAATCTCATTATCTACTAAAACAGTGCCATGTCTGGTGAGATGCTCCCCCTCAATTTGTGTATTATCTTGTGTATGAATAGCACCCTCAGAAGCTTGGTATTCCTAAGAAGAATCCTCCACAATCATATCTAATTCAACAATAGGAGGCTCCTTAGGAATAAGTGCAGGTCTGTCTACTTCAACAATTTCCTCATTAGGCATTGTGGAGTGCCCAATCAGTGGACTGAGACTCAAGCAGGCAGAAACAGATTCTTCAGTTTCAGATTCTTCTTCATTCTCATTCTCTGAAGTAGGCTGGTCTTCCTCATCAATAGGGGATTCCAACACTATTTCCTTTTTATATGATACAACATTAGCAACAGGACTTGGAGGCAATTCCAGATCCCTTCCATCAGCTATATAGGTATCCTCCTCATCAGTATCATCATTATATCGAGGTTCCTCTTCATCAGGTCCTAGACCTGGATCCCTTACATCCTTAGGCCTAGAAGGATGATACCCATTATTGAACTTATCATACAGATTCCCTTCATCACTGACCCATTCTCTTTTCCATGGATTCCAATTGATCTTCATGTATTTACAAACAGTTTTGGTAATATAAAAGTTGTCTTTCATAACCACAGTCTCATCCTGAGAATTAGCCACAACTCTTACCTTAATCATCAAAGAAATCATCTTTGCAAAGAATAGAGCATTAGTTTTTGACTTTTCCCTGGTTATATCTTTAATTTGAATCATTAAAAATCTACAAAAATATACCTTGACACCATGCCTCATCAAATGAAACAAATAAATATTTTGGTATTTCTGATTTTCGAATTCCACACTTCTTGGACTTAGCACGTGTTGGATAAACTTGAACAATAACCAATTCTCTCCATCCATTTCTGTAGAAACTACTTTTATAGGTGTGCCTTATCCTATTAATTCTTTGAATGCAACTTCATATTCAAAGATGTTACTAGTAGGAGGTACTGATTTCGAGAAATACACAAACTCTCCTTCATGTGGAACTCTCAGGAACTCAGCCCACTCAATATAAGAAAAAGATATTGTCCTACCATTCACTATTAATATCATATTTTTCTCATCTTCATATTTCTAAAAATGAACAAACTCATAGAATTGTTTTACCAGCTTCAGATAATAAGGACCATTGTTATTCGAGAAGCACTCTACCCATTTCTGATCTTCCAACACTTCTAGAATGAAAGAGTTACTGGTCATCAACCATTCCGCACATATCTCTTTCTTAACTAATATTTCCCTTTGGATGAGGTGCGGATTTTTAGGTTTCTTCACTTCACTACAACCAATTGAATCTCCTTTGAGTCTCTTGGAATTCAACTCATCATCCTTTTCACTGACTGATGGTCTCATCACTCAGGCCAATCTACGAATCGCGAGGCTTAGGGTTCGAGAGAAACGATGGTTTGGAATCTATATCATGAAGGTAAAGGGTTTGAGGTTGATTGAGATGAGGTCAAGACTCATGTTTTGTCATTTTAAAACACAAAACAAATAAAACATAATTAATATAATACAAACGATACAGATTTCGGTGGCTAAATATTCGATGTTTAAAAACAACGCAAACTAACGATAATATATACCGGTGAGGATTCCCAACGGTGAGGTTCATACTAGTGTGGTATAACAGCGAGGTTCATACTAGTGAGGTATAACAGTGAGGTTCATACCTATGAGGTAGAACAGTGAGGTTCATAACAGTGAGGTTTCTAGTGGTGAGGATTTTTCTAGCGGTGAGGTTTTCTCTAGCGGTGAGGTTTTCTCTAGAGGAGAGGTTTTCTCTAGCGTTGAGGTTATCTCTAGTGGTGAGGATTTCTATAGCGGCGAGGTTTTATTTAGAGGTGAGGTTTTGGATAAAAGTTTGTTTTGGATAATGGTGATGTTTGGCTAACAGTGAGGTTTGTCTAACGGTGAGGTTTGGCTAACGATGAGGTTTCAAACTTACAAAGTCTGTCATTCCTAACTCATGTCTAATGTAAGTTAACCTATCTAAACATAATTATTTGGTGAATATGTCAGCCAATATGTGTTCAGTACCTATAAATTCAAGAGTAATATCACCCTTTTGGTAATGGTCTCTCAAAAAGTGGTGCCTTACATCAATGTTCTTATTCCTAGAGTGAGACCCAGGATTCTTAGAGATATTGATCGCACTAGTGTTATCACTGTTTCTAGATACATGTTTAAACTAATATCTGTAGTCAAATAATGTATGTTTCATCCAGAAATTTTTCCACAGCCACTAAAATCAACAATATATTCTGCTTTAGCAGTAGACAATGCAACAAAGTTCTGATTTTTACTACACCATAATACCAGGGTGTTACCTAGAATATGACATGTTCGAGAAGTACTATTTCTATCTAACTTGGAACCAGAAAAGTCTACATTTGAATAACTTATTAAATCAAATGATTGTACTTTTGGATAAAATAATCCGAAGTTAGTAGTATGTTTAAGATATTTGAAAATTCTTTTAACAAAAAGCAAGTGTTACTCTTTTGGATTAGCTTGAAATCTTGCACACATACACACACTAAACATAATATTAGGCAGGCTATTAGTAAGGGATAGTAAGCTCCCAATCATACCTTTGTAGTTGGTTTGATCCACTGGTTTTCTAGTTTCATCACCATCCAACTAACAAATAGTAATCATAGGTGTATCACTTTCTTTAATACTATTTAAACCAAAAAGTTTTAGAAGATCCTTTGTATACTTACTTTTATTTAAGATAATACCATTTCCATTTTGAAAAACATCAAATCCAAGAAAATATTTGAGTTCTCACATTAAACTCATTTCCAATTCATTTTTCATACTCTTTGAAAAATCAATACACAAAGATTTTTTAGAAGATCCAAAAATACTATCATCGACATAGATTTGTACTATCAACACATCTTTGGAAAAACTTTTAATTAAGAGAGTTGGATCAACAATCCCTTTAGAAAAATCTTTTGAAATAAGAAATTTACTTTGTCTATCATACCAAGCTCAAGAAGCTTGTTTTAAACCATATAAATCTTTAGAAAGCTTAAAAACTCGATTTGAAAAATGAGGATTAGTAAATCCAGGTTGTTGTTCAAAAAAACATCTTCAATTATAAAACCATTTAGAAAAGAACTTTTAACATTCATTTGATATAACTTGATATTTAGATGAGTAGAATAGGCAAGTAGAATCCTAATAGATTCTAATCTAGCTACAGGTGAAAAGGTTTCCTCGTAGTCTATTCCTTCCTCTTGACTATACCCTTATGCAACTAGCCTTGCATTATTTCTAACTATATTTCGTGTTTCACCAACTTTATTTCTAAAAACCGATTTACTGCCTATGGTCAAAGTGTCCTTAGGTCAGTCAAATAATTCCCATAATTTTTTTCTTTCAAATTCATTTAATTATTTTTCATAGCCATTACCCAAAATTCATCATTGATTTCATCATTGATATTTTTAGGTTCTAAAGATGAAACAAAGGCTTGAGGTTCAGCCTGGTTTCTTAGAGAATCTCTACTCTATGTCCCTCTATCAAGATTACCTACAACAACATCTAAAGTATTACTCTTTAGAATCCTAGTTGATATGGTAATGGTAGGACTAGAAATTTCAAGTTCTTCTCTATGCCCGTGTTCACTGGAAGCAGATTCTGGAATATTTCTAGAACTGGTTGTCTTTACAGTAGGTTCCCTGATTTTATCATTAAGGTCCAGAATAGATAGATCTTCTTCAATATTTTCAAGAGAAGACTTAGGTTCATGCGGATGTGTTTCATCAAATTTGATGTGAATAGATTCTTCCACATATTTGGTTCTTTTATTGAAGACTCGATAAAACTTACTGGTTATAGAGTAATCTAGAAAGATTCCCTCATCACTTTTAGAAGCAAATTTGTCATGATTTTCCTTAGTATTGAGAATAAAGACTTTGAAACCAAAAACAATGAAGTAACTACCTTTAGGATTCCTATTATTCCACATATCATAAGGGGTATTCTTAAGAACAAGTCTAATCAAGACTATATTTATAATATAAAAAGTGGTATTCACAGCATCAGCCCAAAAATAAACAGGTAAATCATATTCATTTAGCATTGTTCTTGAAATTTATTGAAGGGTTTTATTCCTTATTTCTACTAAACCATTCTATTGATGTGTCCTAGGGGTATAAAAATTATGATTGTAGCCACTATGTGAGCAACATGTTTCAAAATCATGATTTTCAAACTCACAGCCATGATCATTTCTTAGGCTTATAATCTTAAGTCAACTATGGTTCTCTACAGACATGGAGTACTTAATTAAATAAGAACAAGATTCACTTTTGTGAGCAAGAAAATATACCCAAGTATATCTTGAAAAGTCATCTACTAAGACATAAACATAGTGCTTCCCATTTAATATAGAAACACTAGAAGGTCCAAACAAATACATGTGAACCAACTCGAGAGGGTGAGAAGTTTAAACTTCTTTCTTTGATTTGAATTAAACTTTATGTTGCTTTCCCTTTTTACAGAGAGTGCAAACTTTGTCTGATGATAATTTTAGTTTAGGTAGGTCTCTAACTAAATTTTTTTAGTCATTTTCTTAAGTGAATGAACATTAAAGTGTCCTAATATTCTATTCCATAGCCATGTCTCTTTATGAAAATCATTTAAATAGGTAACCTTTTTTTTGGCTAAGTAATTTAAATCTACAACATAAACATTTTCATTTCTCAAGGCAGAAAATAGTAAAACATTTTTAGAATTAAAAACATTACAAGCATTATTTCTAAATTTAACATTGAAACCATCATCACACAACTGAGAAATTCTTAACAGGTTGTATTTTAATCCATCAAAAATTAATACTTTAGAAATTAAAATTGAATCAGTGTTACTAATCCAGCTTAAGCTTATGATTTTTCCTTTTGAATTATCTCCAAAGGTTACATGTCCTCTATCAACCTTGATTAATCCTTTGAAGCATGAGTAATATCCAGTCATATTCCTTGAACATCCAATATCCAAGTACCATATCTTCTTATAGTAAGTATTCATGTAAGTCTCCTACAAAATAGGTTTAAAAGAAAATGATTTTGGTACCCATATTTTCTTGGGTCCAGACAGGTTAGAAAACAAGACTTTTGGTACCCATATTTGTCTAATGAGTTTCATATAATCAATATATTCAAAGGACATTGAAAGATAAACTTTTTTGATCTATAATTATGTGAATAGATATTTGAGGCATAGAAATTTCCAAAATTGGAACTAACAGCATACATTACAGATTTTGGAATAAATCTATTCCTTGTAATCTGTCTCTTTCCAGGCTGATAGCCTAAACCAGTAGTATATTGTGGTGAAATTTTTTTTCCAAGGATTTGATTTAGAGTATTCTTTCCATTTGTGAACTTCTATAAATTTTTTCTAAGTTTCTCATTGAAAAATTTAAGTTCAGTATTCTCCTTTAACAACTGATAATTCTTTTCATTTTCTATACCAAGATCAGATTTAATAGTACTGGACAAGGCATACTGTTTCTTTAATTACTTGTAATTATCTTTCAGCTCATTGTAGGTATCCTCTAGCAAGTTATAGTATTCAAATAATTCTTCACTAGAAATATTTTCTGAATCAGAATCATCTCCAGAATAATAAGAATTTAAAGCAGGAGTATCCAATGTTACCTTAGATGTGTTTTTCATGAAACACATATTAGATTTTTTAGTTTCTTAATCCTGAGTGGAATTAGAATAACTTGAACTGTCTTTTGAAGCACTCCAGGTTTCTTTTATAGATTTCTTGTATTTTTTGTCCTTGTACTCATATTTCTTCTTGTATTTTAATTTTGGACAGTCGTCTTTCACATTTCACTTCCTCTTTTATTCGTAGAAGACTATGTCATCACTTTTATCAGTATTTTTCCAATACTTCTTCCAATGACCTTTATTTTCATACCTTCCATTGTAATTTTATTTTCTGAAAAACCTATTATTTCTATAAAACTTCTTAAATCATCTTGCTATCTAATCCATTTCAGCATTACTGTCTGATTCACTTTCATCATAGCTTGAGATATCACTTTCACTTTGAATTTTTCCTATGTCGTTGTTTTTTGATTCAAAGGTCTTGAAGGCTACTGATTTATTTCTTGGTTCATCATCTTATTCCTTTTTTACCTTCAGTTCTTCTTCATACATCATTAAATTACCAATTAGCTCCTTAACAGATAGTGATCTTATGTCACATGATTCTCTTATTGAGACTGATGTGCCTCTCTTTCTTTCTGGAAGACATCTAAGTATCCTCACGATTTTCTCTTTTGCAGGAACAACTTTTCCAAGTGAGCTCATTGTATTTACAATTTCGTTGAACCTGAGATACATGTCAGAAATAGGTTCATCCAGATTCATTTTAAAATTATCATACTTAATATTGTATGTATTCGATATCAATTTCTTAACATTGGTTGTTCCCTCATGGAAAATTACCAAAGTATCCCAGATTTCATAATAAATTTTACAAGAAAGTATTTGATTAAATTATTCATCTCCTGAAGCACAGTACAAAGCATTCATTGCTTTAAAATTATTATTGTAAGATGTTTTCCTAATTTCATCCCAAGTACTTATTTCAGTTTTTGGAATCTTATACTGAGTCTCTATAGCAGTCCAGATGTCAAATCCCATACTTTCTAAATGAATTTTCATTTTTAGTTTCCATTGGGAATAATTGACACCATTAAAGAATGGTGGCGTATTGGTATCATCACCTTCTATTCTATTATACATAATTAGATTTTATCAAATATATTAAAAGAGATAAAATTTAGAACTAACATAAATATATGATCTTTAAGATACAACTAAAATCAGAGTTGAAAAATAGAGTATATTAAAAATCCTTTGTAAATAAACAATCCTCTAATACCAAATGTTGGTCAGAGTGGATACTCAAGAGGGGGGTGAATTGAGTTCCAATTAAAAAATTCTATTAAAATTATTTCTATTAAAATCCCCCAAATTAAATTATAAGCTAGATTTTAGTGAATTTATAAATCTTAAAAGGTTTCAATTAGTTTCTCAAAGATTGATTATTTCTTAGTTAACTTAATTTGAATATTAAGTTAGCTTCTGAATCTAATTTACTGGCTAACAGAAATTATAAATACTTTCTAGTTTAACTATCAGTGTTACTTTAAAACAGATTTATATTTAAAGTAATTAGCAGCGGAATATAAGATATAGTTTAAAAATAAATAGAATTCACAAAAAGTTTAACCAATAGGATCAGTCTCAAGCCGATACTTAGTCCTCTCAAAAAGTTTATATAAACTTTGATCCACACCCTGGATCGGGGTTAACAACAGTACTTAGACTGTCTAGGTCCTCAGACCTCTACCATAGTTTTTCATGGGAAAAACTAAAACAATTCCACACAGTCTATCCAGGTATCACATGACCTCTACCACTATCCACAGTGGGATACAAGAGTGTAAGAGAAAGATTGAGTGAGGATTTATAAATTCTCCAGTTCATCATAGGAGACATCGTGTGTTTCAAATACCGAACACACACCGCTCAAAATGTAAATAAATGAAACACAATAGAGATAAACAAATAGAGATGAGTTTAGAATGTTCTATGTGTTTTTATTTAAGCTCTGGACTCCTTGGATTGATGCAGATGAAGATTTGAGTCCCTCTCTAGTTTTTGTCAAGAAAAACAGAGTGTCGTTTTTGTATTTTACTTTCAGGTCTAGGGTGATCAGCTTGACCAGTTTGAGTGCAGGTGTACTCGTTGAACCTATTTGCACTGTGAGTGATCAGGTTCTATAGATTCTGAATGTATCCTTCCTTCTTCTTATATTTATATAAGTCCTTTTGTATCACCAGAAGGTTGTTTCCTTTGTTCATGGAAATACTGGTCATTTTTTTGTACACACTCTTAACTTTCAAGGTTTTCCTTTATATACCTTCATCTCTGACAATTGGAATGATTACCTTTTTACAAGTATGAGGTACGCTTTCCAAACATTCAAAAAACTATTATTAATTAATATCAGATGCATTAAAATCATCAAATATGAGTGTTTCTAAATAAAAAAAAATAGAAATAGGGTTTAGAGAAACATTGACTGGTTTTCATCAGTAGCTCTTTGTATCAGTAATATTGTAGCGGTGGACGTATAATGGTAGGTCTTGAATCAGTAACTATTAGTCTCTGTAATAGTAGCTCGCTTGAATTGGTATCTCCTTCTATCAGAATATCCTTCTGTCAGTATCTCCTTCTATCTGTATCTTCTTTTATCAGTAGCTCCTTCTATCGGTAGCTCCTCCTCTCAGTAGCTCCTTTTATCGGTATCTCCTTCTATCAGTAGCTCCTTCTATCGGTAGCTCCTTATATCGGTAAACTGTATGTATCAGGGACCCATACCGGTGAGCTTGTATCAGTGGACTTGTGAATTCCAGTAGACTTATTCTATCAGTAGCTCAGTTATAACAGTAACTGTCTGTTTGTATCAGCAGACTTGTATCGGTAGCTGTCTGTCTGTATCGGTGGTTGCGTATCAGTGACCATTACAGGAAGCTTGGTCTATCAGTGACATTTACTTATCAGTAGACTATGTACCGGTATGTCTGTTTTAGTGACTCAACACTTAATACTTATCTGTTCTATGGAAATCATATCCAGATAGAGTTAGTACAAGAATTTATCATTTATAGATATTTATAAACATAGATAAACATCTAAAAACACATTCCAGAGATAATTTTTATTATTTTATCAACTTAATAATATTATGTCATAGATGGAAAGAATAATTAATATAAATATAAACATTATTTTGAATTATCAAAGTATATTGAAACATAATTGAGATTATCAAAACAGGTGAGGTTAACAATATATGTGGGCATAGTCTCTACATTGAAGAAGCTATAACCTTGCTGCTAGTCATAGACTCTAGTGTTTGGGGAGATGCGCATGAGGTCATGTGACCCACCAGTTCAACTATCTTTTTAGAGTTCATCTAGGAAGGGGACAGACAAAGTGGTATTAGAGATATTTTTTCTATTTTTATACTAATTTGGGATGGCAGATAGGAGACTAAGAATGTGTGGGCACTTGGTAAATAGTCTTTCCTAGGATATATCACCCCACTTATGGGGAAATGACCAAGTGTCCCAGGCTATGAATTGATTTTTATGTTGTTTGAAATTAATGTTGAATTTAGTTTCACCAATAGTGATTGGTGTACCTTCTACTGCTTATAGGTTCACATAATTTATTATATTTTCCCTTTTCCTGGTATGAAAAGGAAGAAACATCACATGTTTCATAATAGGAACATAAAAAATAAAAACACGTTATAAAATTTCCATGAAATATAGTTGTATATATAGGATATCCGTAGATTATATTTGTGTGCATTTAGTTTTATTCCACAATTTCTTTTATAACATGTCTAGGTGATTTTATACCATGCTGAATATTTAGTTAGCTTGATTTTTCTATTGGGTGTGCGCTACTTTGGTTCCCATTAGCATGTTTGTCTATGTTTTCTTCTTGTAATGACATGATTTGTTTTCTTTTAAGTAAATCAGGTACACAGGTGGGCATGAAATATATGGGTTGTGAATAAATGGGTACTAGTTTTTGATTGTAAGGTGTATGGGATCCTTATAACATAGAAATGGAAACTCTTATATGAAAAATAATTTGATCATAATATATATCTATACAATTTTTTCCCATTGTAAAAATATAAATGCCTCTAATGTTAAATTCTAAAAGAATTTATATTGGTAAATTGGAGCCAAATTCCACTAGTAATGTGTATTGGAACTTTATAGATTATTAGATGGACCCTAATATAACTGGAATGATATATATATGATCATGTTATATTTGAAATGGTATAAATGTGGATGTTGTTAAATTTTTATCTAAAACCAACTAGTTGCCTTCTAAAATTTATAACTAGACCCAAGTAGGTCATTTGGGATATGTAACATATAGAATGACTCATTTGGGTTTTTGTAATTTCTAAAACTAAAATAATGATATTGGGGTTCTTTCTAGAGAATTCAGGTTGGCTCAGTGGGACCCTTACAGTTCTCCATATCTATTAAAAAGAAATTTATATTATAAATATCTAAATAAATATGGGATGTTAATAAATGTGAAATAGTAAAAAAGGAATATTTATAAGACTTTCGGGTTTTGTTTTTATGATTTTGTTAAATCTAGTACCAAATTATTCTGTTTTTAAAAAGTGTACTTGATATTTGAATGAATTATTTTAATATTTATGGAAGAAATGTGAATAAATTTGAAGGGATTGTAAAAGGAACATGTAGTGGTGTCCTCTATTTAAAACCTCATGTAAGGGTAAATGAATCCATCCATTTAGTTGTCTCGAAACCGAAACCATGGGTGTTTTCCATAGGCCATTTTGATTTATCAATGGCGTAAATGAGATTCTTAGGGATTATTGTATCCTATTCGGTGGAACCATGTTTTGTTTCCACATTTATATATTCATATAGATATTTCTTATAGGAGGTATAACCCTTATTGTTTTAGTGCCTTAACAAATGTGGATATATTTCCTAACATTTTGTGTCTTTTGGGTACTATTTTCCTTCGTACATCTCGTAGCTTCTAAATTAAACCCTTATTCGGATGGGTGATTGTTGTATCGTTGATCCTTGTTACGAGTGTGATCATAAGGTAATGCTCAATTTTAGTAGGTTATAAATTCATTGGGAATAGTTAGCTTCTTCACAGGTCCTATGGCTAATTATACTTCCTCGGTGATGGGAAACATGGTATAGCTTCTTCCAAGTTAATGGTCATATAAGGAAATACGATCATGGGTTAATTTTTTTATACAAACCACATGATACTTTAATTCATATGGAATATATCCTATGGATAATATCGAGGGTCTGTTGAATTTCTTTTAAAACCTTATGTTAGTGTGTGTTGAAATAGGTTGAACATGTTGAGTCGCAAATGGTATAACAAACTTGTAGAGTTTGGTCAAATTGATGAGCCTTCAGCCACTGAGTACTTTCTCAGGTCATCTTCGTAGTAGTTACCCAAGATTAAATGAAATCTTATTTTTCCTTATTATCAATATGACTTATAGGTATCCAGAGTTCTGACATGCTAGTAAGTTGGTATATTGGAATTATTTTCAAACGTTATAATGTATATGAGTTAGGCTCAGAGGCTTGTGACGTGTATGTTTATTCTGCATCTGGATCTACTATACTTGTAATATTTTGGTCAATTTCATTCCCCTCATTGATTAGGAATCTCATATGGTGGGGTTTGTAATTTTTAATTTGGTAAATATATCATTCTAAGTAGAAGGAACACAACCTAAAAGGATCACAAAAAAATAGTATGGTTTATTGTGGGCCATTGATGTGAGGAATTTATAAATATGTGTTCATGATTTATTGGTAGCATGACATTGTTGTTGTTGGAAGTGTATAAAACCACAATGAAAGAAATTCTAGTTTTGGACAAACATTAGTGGTAAATATTGATTGATCATGGAATCCATCAAGTGGTCAAGCCTTGGTGAGAAGTTGGTGTCAATGTGTCAGCATGTGAATCCAAGTTCCTTTCTATATACATCAACCAATAGTGGTTTGACTATTCTTCCCTTCGGTGTTTGGGTTTGGTTGGTTTCAACCAAACCTGGCACTTCATTATTGGCATGATGGAAGTGTCTTGAACCCTTTCATTAGCATTCAAACTCCTCTTAGTGTATTATGTTTTGCGATAAGAATGTACCCTATCTTGATGTCATGTTTGATGAACTAAGAGAGCATTTGTCTTGCGCCATGCCAAATACTTTAAATAAATTGGGTGTTTTGGGGTATTTTTCATAGTGTTTCATGCTGATGCCTGGTTCTTGTTGAGTATTGGTTTGTTCGTAGTGATACCTAGGTTCCTGTGTAGGAATTCCTTGGCTGAAATCTTGGACACCAGTAATTATTCTCTAACTAAATCACTAAGAAGATTCCACTTTGAGCTCAGTCCATGTTCTAACGTGAGTGTTTTTTCTAATACTAAAGTCTCATTTGTAAAAATAGAGTATGGAATACTTGGGATTGTTCCTTGGAATGTCTCCATTTAAATATGATGTTATCCCAAACATCTTGTCGGCATTGGAGTTAATGTTTTAAAAGTGCATGATGAATCAATTGGATGGATTAGGGTTATAACCTCGTTTATGTTGAGGCACAACAGTTTATTAATGGATAGGTGATGGTTTGAAAAAAAAGTGTCACCGGAAGTCAGGTGAGGGCTTCAAGGAACATGTTCATTGTCAATGTGACATGCCTTTGGAAGGGGCATCATTGTTCAGTTTGTAAAGCACAAAACTTATAATCTGAGAATATTTTTGTTTGGTCGACCAGAGTGTCTCGACTTTTTATCTTCCCAGTGAAGTTTCTTGTTAGTGAAGGGATGTTTTTGGGAACATCACTAGGTGGAGGATATTGTGGTGTGTTTTGACTATTATATTGTTCTAAAAGTCATACCAGATGGGTCGTTCGAACACCGAAGTATGATTTGTAGGAAAATCTAATGATGGTGTGTACCATTTCTTGGAATTTTCCCATTTTTATGTTGAGAGCCCTATGGTGGGAAGAACCATGGGTCAGAAGAATAAAGGGATGATATAATGATCATGTCACTATTTTAACAAGCTTGTTTCATCTCTATTTTGGTGTTTCAATTGGATAATTTTTCACTGGATCGAGTTGGGATGAATTATGTTCCATATTCTTATGTAATTTTCATAGGTGAGTTGGGTGTTTGGAAATGAAACATGATAGTTTGAACCAAACATCATGACCCTTGTATATTAGGTGATGTGTTCATTGTTCCCGAAGGCATCTTGAGGATGATAATTTCTTTGGAAGGGATATTTTCATGTCCCATGATTTAAAGCAGATGAAAAATACTAGGGGAATTTAAATTTTATTCATTTACTAAATGAGTTGTAATTAAAACCAAGAATAAAAAAATAATTTTGAGAGTTATCACATTGTAATATAGTTATATTAATGAAATAAAATTAAAATGGAAGTGGAAATAAAATTAAATGGGAAAATGGAAACTAAAAATAAAGAAAAGTTTTACGTGATAAAAATAAAAATAATTTTTTTTATTATAATGATGACTACTCTTTCTATTATTATTATTATTATTATTATTTGTCTTACGTTAGATTTTAAGAGACCCCAATGGGGTATCCCCTTTTCTCTCCTCCTTAATCTCACATGACATCCCCTCAGAAAAACCCTTGGGTACGTTACCTTCCTCCTCAAAACCTCCTTCCATGTGTCTTCCTCCGGTGTGGTGATCACCAGTACCCCTTGGGTGTGTTACCTCCCTCATAATGGCCTCTTCCAATGAGTCGATCAATGGTTTTATGTTTGATTCATTGAGGTAATCCCTCCTCCTCTATTGGATGGTGATTTTTAGTCTATTGATGAATTGATTTTTATGTGGTGGAACCCTATGGTATTTTCTAATCCTATGTTTTCCTATTCTTCTTATGTTAGGGTTTTTAAAGCATCTCCCAGAACCACCTTGTTCATGTTCCAATAACCACCGCTGAAGGTGAAGTGGTTTAGATATTCTTGGATCACCTTTGTCTCTTTTAGGTGAGGGATTTACCCACATCATCATCTTTCCATATATAATTTAGGGTCATTATGTTTTTTTAGTCCCTTGTAATTTTTTAGGTGAGTTGAACCTTGATGCATTGTTTTTTATTTCATAATAATTGTTTTAGTGTGAAGGGTCACCCTTGATATGGGTGTGAGTTCCCGATGACAAGTGAGAGTCACCACATATGCATCGATAGGGATATTTATGTGAATGTTCCCCCATGATATGTAAATTCATACATGATAGTGAATATATATATATATATATATATGGGGATATGTGTGCTTAATTATAATATAAAAATTCATATGTGTGTGAGTAAAGAAGGGTGTATACATATAAGCATATATATAAGGATCCACTCACACATATTCACTACCATGTGAATATATCAATAGGACATATGTGTCCTTATATATATAATAAGGTGAATATTCTCAAACATGGTAGCAATAACTTTGCCTTGTCATTTATAAAAGTTTCATGTTCCAAAGTGTACATCTTGGACTACTTCATGAGGTTGGATCCCATTCCATTTCAATAAAATTGTACAATATATTAATTTATTGGTTTCATAATTTATTTCAATTAATTAGTGCAAGATGATTTGTAGAATAAATTATTATTTATGATACATGAATATTTTTCTAAGAAAATTCACGATTTTTATAATAAAACCCCTCCAATGGAGGTGAACTATCTTTGAAAAATCAAAGTGATAATTTATGTTTATTTTTATTGCTTGAACATATTTTTTGGGAGATTTTTGTCCATTTATCACTATTGGAATTTTTCATGTTTAGAATATATCCCTTATAGATGTTCTTTAATGGATTTTCCCATTTAAAATAAATATTAAATGAACAAATATACCTTTTAAGTGCTTGTCCTAGTTTTTAATTGTAATTAAATGTATAAGTGATTTCCCCATTCTAATGAAACCTTCTATATACATGAATTATTTTATAAATAGAATAACATATTTAATAAATTGGAAAACCCAAGTAAGTAATTTCCCATTTCTCAATTACACCTTATAACTATCTCTTGATCCAATATAAAACATTGACTTGTTTGTTTAATAGAATAGTGTTCTTTGTTAATGTGATTACCCATGTAAGTAGTTTCCAAGTTAACTAGGGAACCTACTACGTTTCTATTGAGCCATGTTAAATAATATTTCTTACCTAAATTCTTTTTTTAAATATGGAATGACCCAAAGGGATGTTAAGGCCATGCCCATTTTCTTATGCTTAGTCTTAGTCACTATTGTCATTGGCCATATGCCATTTTTGGTTGTCTTGGGATACATGTCTATCACCTTATATTTGAATGCTTATAATTGATAGATTGAACTAGTTAAATGTTATTGATGACATTTTATTATATGTAAATGTTATTCTATATTGTGGTATGTTCATTTTATTACTTTTTTCATTGTTCCATGAGCTTTGTACTATTCTTGTTTATGTATTTTTTTTTGCCTAGTTGATTAGATTTGATAGAGTGAAACTTTTTAATTGTTTAATATCTCGTTCCATCGAAATGTTCTAATGAAATTTGAGAAGTTTTATGTTGAGTCCTTTTTATTTGGTTTATATTTCATTTATTATTCAAATTTATGTATTATTCTTCCCTTACTTTGTAGATTGAACTATATGAAATACATTGTAATCACGAGATAATGAGATGCTTCCTTATTGGCATGTGTTTATTAATATATAAATTTCCTTGATATAATAATTTCTTATTATGTGCTTGGATAATATTACTCTCTTGATATATACTATAAGAGAATATGGGTTCTATATTTAGGAACCATAGATTGACTCACCATGTTAGTTTGATTATGACTCGACATAATGGGGGAGGTGCTTTGGATTTATAGGTTATGGATTCCCAGGCCGTTTCTTATACACTTGAGTAATACCAGTTCCATAGGAGAGAAATTGGGGGTATTTTTTTTTAGAAATATGACTACACTATTCCTTGGGTGATTCTCATTCCCCTACAAGAGATACCTCAGACGGACATATAGTTTACCGTGAATCCTAGTGATACTTGGGATGCTATAAGAGTCACCCTGAATGTGATCAGAGGTATTGGATTATCGGATGTTCCCATTGTGATACATGAGATTCATTATAGATATACTTGGAATGGTATGAGACTCCACACCACGATTCGAAAAATTATTTTGATTGATTTTTCTATTTTATTTTTTAATCATATGAGATGCATCCTTCATTATTATTATCTGTTGTTCTTTCATTTGTGATGTTTCCCTTACTTTACTAGAAAACTTATGAGATGACATGGGATTTATAATATAATCCAATACTAAATCTTAGGGGTATGCCTTTCTTAGTTTTCCACGTTACTATTTTTCCTTGAATATAAATTATTCCTTAATCATGTATACCTTATAAACATCCTAATTTATCCAAATCAGGTAGTACATGAAGTATATTCGTTTAGTAACCTAGACCAATTTTCAATTTTAATTTGTTATAAAATTTAAATATTACACATGGAATACTAATCAATTTACATTTCATTTTCTATATTTTCTATACATCAGTGGTGTCTCCCTACAGATATTTATGTCTCACACCCTACTTGGGGCTCCATCACACTAGGGAACCTGAAAATTCCTATATGTTTGAAGGTCTTTGAATTCTGTGCTATTGTTGTGTTGTTGTGCTTGTATGTGGGAGTTAAGAGTAGAGGATCGAGATGATTCTTTATATTCTTATGGAGCTAATCATTGAGTAGATTTTATTTTATTACATTGTATTAGTATTTGTATTTCTTTCTGCTTGCACTTATAACATCGTATTTCATACATGTAATGTTGTAAATTGGTGTTGAACACATTAATTCCATTATTATAATATTTATTTACTACATTTTTCCATTTATTTCTTACTGATACCTCTATTGACTATTTTTTTTTCTGTTATACATTTTCTTACTATAATCTATGGGGGTATTGTCTCCCCATGGACATACCCTATGACCTCACAGATAGTCGGAAACCTCTTGATTTTGGGAAGTGGCGCTTGAGGTCAGCTGACCCATCGGTCTAGTAACCATATTAGTGGTCATCCTAGAGGTAACATAACATACATATCCCTAAAATTAATTTTTAGGTTCTATTACTATTAAAATAAAATTCCAAGGGTCTATAGGAATGGATCTACCGAAGGTCTACTGAATACGAGTCAATAGCCTTACCCGACCTCTTTAAATTTGTTCCTTTTCTACATCTAATAAATATATTATATTATTCATAAAATAATATGTTAATTATCCTAAATATAGGGAAATTTATTTTTTTTAAAACATCATTTATTCACCCACTTTTCAATCAAATCAAAACTGAATGTATTGCTCTTGCGTACGTACAACTTTCCGTCACCATGTATCGATGAAATTCATTTTTCAAAACCATATTTCTTGAATGATTATTATTATAATTTTAATGTTTATATATGATATTCATTAAATAACAATTATTCTTTATTTTTAACATCTTATATACATTCTCACATTTCAATCCATTATAAAATAGTAAAATTGCTTGTGTCTACGTGTGGACAACAAACATCACAAATAGATATGATTCATTTGTCATTTATTATTTATATTTATAGGAATGAGGACATATTTCATGAATATATATGACAAAAATGATATAATAATGATTTTATTAAGGTTAATTTACCTTTTTTTCAATCTATCTATTGAAATGTGAAAACATCGTTCATTTGTACATACAACATACCATCTCCATATATAGTATAATTCAGTTTTTAGTCTCTATATTTTATAGATGCAGCTATATATATAATTAATATATATGATATTTATATCATGATTAAAATTTTATATATGATGTAACCCAGATTAATTTATATAGACCAGAACAACTAGACTAAAATTCTCATGGAAAATTAATCTATTAACCCACAAAAAAATGATTTTAATAAGAAATTATTATTAAGTGGTTGTTGAAATGTTATTATTGGATCATATATGATATTTTCTGTCTTTTTATGACTCTAGTATTATTTATAATAAATAAATACATTTTACACTTAGGTTAAACATGATTTCATATCAATTAATTCTTTTGGTAAGGTATTTCTAGTTTAAATTTTATTTTTGGGATATATATGCCATATCCACTAATAATTTCTTTTTTTTGTGTAAATACTTACACATTGACATGTCATATAATTAGTATAATTATTTTACTAATATTTAAAAAGTTATCTTATTTTATTCTTTCATGGGCTATACACTTTAAAATTTTCAAATGAGGTAACAATTGAATGTTACAATCTCAGTATTTATCAGTATTGTTTTTGATTATGTTTTTGATGATAAAATTTCATGACATTACTCTCTATAATCCAATTAATTTTATTATCCTATGGTTATTTTTGGAGATTTAATTATATCTTTTACATTTTCCACTCTTTATGAACTCAATATACTGGATGATTTTTTTAAGGAAATCCAGTTTTATATCACTCTTTGGTAGAAAATATTTTTTCTACCATATCCATGTTTTCAAGAAACTTTTTCAAAAACTTTTTTTTTATATTTTACTATGTTTGATTAAAGTTACTCTTACCCATGATTAAAATTTTACAAAATGGATTAAATGGAATCTAATTTTAGTTTTCTAAAAGAGGTACTTTTGAAATTTTAGTGAAAATATGAATTGATTTTTGTTTTAACATACAAAAACAATCCATAATGTAATACCCCAATCACAAAAGCCCAGATCTAGTGAATTATTTTAATACATTGGCCTGATTGCAAGGAATCATGTCTTGAAGGACCGATCAGTTTAGCAGTCTTCGAAAATATATTACATACATGAATATTAAATTACACATTATAATATACAACAAAAAATAAACAAACCTTTAATAACGCCATTATTCCCTTAGCTTAACCCTTTATATCAATCATAATACACTTCTTGGAATCCTAGGTAAACAAAACATAAGAAAGGGGTGAGCTCATATGTTCGGTAATGGTAAATAATTTGGTGGAAGCTATAAACTTTTAAGGTAAGATGTATAATAAAAAACAACCTTTTTCAACATAATCTTGAACCTAATATAAAAAAAATAAATAAAAAATTAACATATAAACATGAACATGGATATTATAAAAGTCTAATAACCATATGTAATAACTAATTTCCAAATGAGGGAATATATAATGCTGGAAATTCTGAAACATTTTTTCAAGGCCTTGACCAAGACGTCTAAAAATGATTAAGGCCTCGGCCAAAACCATATATCAAATTGGGAAAGTCCTCGTCTAATTCCACATCTAATTGTCTCATGAGACCTACCGATTCACCGAGGAGCTATAGAAGGATCCACCCATCACTTACTAAGTCCAATACATTTCTCATATTAAAAGGTTGAAACATAACATAAACATTCATATTAAAACTAGTATAAAAAATGTCAATACTTTAACCATAAAACATGAATGGTATAAAATATACCATCCATAGTAATACATATCTTAACTCATTATATAAAATATGGAAAATTTTATTATAATAAATAACCTCAATCAAGAATAATATCCGGTAATGGATGATGATATTGTTTAAAATGATCATTAAAACTCTTTGAGTGAAATACCCCTTTTTCATGTAATCATTTAAATGTCACACAATTTAAAAAGGATGTCATTTAAAATATGTTTAGGTATCAAAGTGTCACCTACCAATTTGAAACATTTTTTAAAGGAATTAATATTTTAAAACATTCATGTCTATATAAATAAATCCTTAAAACAATTTTAGAAACATGGACATTAATGAGAAAGATTTATAAGAATAAATATTTAAAAGATTTAGAATCATGTTTCAGTTAAAGAGTACCTTAAAAGAATAATTTTGAATATTTATTTATGAAACATGGTCATGGATAATAAATATTTCCCAAAAAATACTTACACATAAACAATTTCGAATAATAATGAAATTGAAGAATTAACCCTTACCTTGCACTTTCCTTTGGTTGAGGGTACCTTTAAAATCTTTTATAATGACGATAGTATGTTTTTAAATTATAATAGAACCATATTAATATTTATTATTATATAATACATTATTCATTTATGACTTTATACTACACATATGATTTCCATGTTAAATTAACATTTTGTGTAACAATAACTTTCTTTATCATGAGTGTATTAACTTGTTATTCTTGATCATATCATTTAGATCATGATTTAAATAAATCTAGAAAATAAAACATGATTTATATATAATATTTATTTAAATTATAATTATGTATAATATATAGATATATGAAATGGAAAACACAATTTATGGAGATGGTAGGACTTACGTACGCATAAACGTTGTTTCTGTTTCATTTTATTTATTTTTAAAGGAAGTAAAACCAAATGATACATAGGTATATTATTATTCAATTATAATATAATATTTTATATACATTAAATATGTTCATTAACACCATCCTTTATATGTTACATGTATGGTATGAACAAATCATTTCACTTTGATTGGGCGATAGTTCACACTTCCTCAAATGAAATTATTGTATATATACAACATGAAAATAATAAAGGTATAATATTAAAGATAATTAAAGATGATTATAGATATAATAAATAACAAAAATACCATATATAATTATATTTACATCATAATGGCCACCATAAGAGGTGGTAGTAGAAGATTGAACAATCATCGTTTCGGGAGGCAGTAGTTCACCATCCACAAAAACATTATGTTCTATACCCATTAAAGGGAGGTGTGTGTTGTTTTAGATCAAATAATTATCCTAAAAGAAACCTAGTATATTTATTACACTGGTGTTGTTATAAAATAATGTAATAAATAGAGTATAGTTGGTTGGAGAAGTAAAATAAGAGAAAAGAACATAATAAGAGATGTTACATTTAAATCGAGTAACTCTGTTTGGTTTGAACCGAAAGGCTTCTTTGAAGTTCGTTCAGCATAAGGTGAGGCTCATAAAAGGAAGATAGGGATACAGAGAGCTTAATTGGGTAGAGTTTGGATGATCCAAGGTGCTTGAGAGGTGTGAGAAATGGGTTAGAAGGGTGTGCTTTTTATAAGGGGCAGGTGGGGCTCTTTAAGAATGTTTAAAAATACTATTACATTATATAATGATTTTCAATTAATAAAGGTAAAAAAACATTCAAGTAAAATATAAGATGACTGGGGTTTGAAATCAAATCTTCCAATAATAATTGGATAGGTTTTGGATATTTTTTTAAAATTTATAATCTCATTTATTTAAATCATTCATAAATGAGGTAAACACTACGTCATTATTGTGTCATAAATAATTTTATTTATTTGATGTATAAAAAATATGAAAAATACAACGATTTATTAAATAGTTTAATATTTGATATTAAAATTTATAGTAAAAAATATAACATATATAACCCCATGAAAAAATTGTTTTACTAAAAGATATATGTTTATGTCCTTTTTGTCTTTACTTTAAATTAATTAATATAATGTGTCATTATCACTATCATGTGGCTCCATGTGGACCCCAAATTGACCCAAGGATGATCATGTTCAGACAGGTATCAACCAATAGGAATATGAAACGTTTTTGGGTAATTTAATATTATTATAATACTATTTGTTTACCCTTATTTACCAGATTTACCCTTTAACGATGGTAAATAAAATATTTATTGAAATTTTATTCATAATGTATAATAATAAAAGATAAAAATTTACACAATTTTAACCTCATGATTACAAATATTTAATCCATTTATCCTAATTTAAAACATAGAAGTGGGAGAAATTAATTTAAAATTAATAACTGTTGTAAAAAAAGCGTTTTTTTAAGAAATAATAACTATCAAAAGATTGACACTTTTTTATGTCCAGTTTAAATGTGAAATTACATCCAATTACTTAAATTATATAAAATGATTAAAATATAATCTAATTATAAATTAAAACCACTCAAATGTATAATTTAACAATATAAATAATTTTTATTAGAATTTTTTTTAATTAAAATTTAGTATTTTTCTCTATTCATCAAAATGTGAAAGTTATCATAAATGTACCAAAAATTTATCCAAACTAAATTTTTATGCCCTTATTTAAATAATAATTTTATTTTATTTTATTGAATATATAAAAGTGTCTAATTTTGGTTTTAAAAATTGTTCTCCATTAAAAGGCGATAAAAATACATTTTATGAAAAAAAAACTTCCTTTATCTGAAAAATTGAATTTGTTCTTATATTATGTCTAAGAAACACTTAATGTGGATGTTAAAATTATATGAAGTATATAAAATTCAAAAACCAGTTAATAATATTTATAACCACTTTTGGAACGATATGTTTTGTAAGTCGTAGTGCGCTCAAACTCAGTGTTGCGTGTAGTGCAAGTTATTGAATTACATTGAAGAGATAACGTATTATGAATTCTTGGGGTGTTACACAAAATTTCACACAAAAATGATCAATAAATTTCTTGGAAATTATATAATAATTTTAATGTTTATTTTATAATAATGTGGTTTCCCTAATATATTGGAAATTATTATTTTTTAAATAAGTGATTTCAAAGTAAAAATGGTATTTCCTTGGGAAATAACTTATAGATCTTTTAATGATTTTTTTGATAAAATCCCTTAATGTTTCTTATAATTTACTAGGGAGATGATAAAAAGATAAAATAATTACACTTTATATAGATTATTTGTTGTTATTATGGAATGATATTTATGAAACCCATTCCTTTTTGTTAGGAAATTCTATGATGAATTGATGTAATGTTTAAGAAACCATTTATTATCCAAAAGTTATGTTATGATGAAATGTTTTTAAAACTCATTTATTCTTCAGTGTTTATGTATGATGATTATTTTATGATATTTGAGAAAACATAGGTATTATTTATATTATGTGATGGTTTGAAGTAAAATTATATTTCTCTCCAATGAATTGGAAAATGATGGATTCATCATAAGGAAAAGAAGACTGGACCAGGGAGAAAACCTAGTTTAGAAAGGGACTTAATCCAGAATGTTTTTTTAGTAGTGAACATTGATTAATACCATGAAATGGGGAGTAAAAATAAGACACTATTATAATAATGTTATGCTCTATTGATCATCAATATATAACTTGATTACACTTACTAAGAATATGAGCTATAATATTTTATGTTTTCATTTCCCTAGAGTATGGATAATATTTTTAAGTATGACGTGTCTATGATGGGATCTTGTTTTGAGGAACTAAGTACATTACGATTTAGATATTCTATATAGTAGTTTCTTACATATCCATGTATCAAAACAAACAAATCTTTTACTGTTCTACCATTGATCAAAATGTTATGCAATGGATACTCATTAAATAAGATTTAATATTTATATTTGAGAAGTATGGGTTTCTATAATAGGGCTAAGTAGTGTTCGAATATTCCCTTATATTGGGATGTATTCACCTCAGAAAATATTTAGTTTTTCTTGGATACTCATTCTTATTTTCCATAAACATGGATTTGGAGTTAATTTATTATTTTATTTTTACAGTTTTGGTATAGTGTATCCTACTGGTATATTTATACTCAACTTTATGTGGAAATTTTTTTAGGATCAAAATGGGGTATTACCAATACTAAGAGGAGTGGGGTGAATCAATGTTACTATACATTTTTTCTATTATAATTTTTTATACCTTGTAACCAATTTCATAATTCAGATAATTGGTTTATCTCTAACATTATATCCCATTTGGTTTATATATATTTAAATTTAATTAGGAAAAAAATACAAAAGGATCACCAAGATCATTTAATTTGGTTCCCCTCCCAAAGAATAGATGCATTTCCAATATAGGGTGGTTATTATACTAATCTCATATACATTCATACATATTATCAAAATATTGAAAACTCTTGGTGATAGTCAGCTTGCATACAATGATTGATTTCTATTATAGTGGTTGGATGGATTAATGTTTTCCTAGTCGGATTAATGTTGGTCTAGGTTTTGTGTTTAAACTATGGGTGCAATACTTGGTGATTCTACTCCAGATTACACTCCTTTAATGTTGAAATTTTATAGTATAAATAAGTTTTTTATATTTAAAAAAGAATAATCAAGCTTGAGGACATGAAATTGGTATCCTAGAACCAACCACGTACAAATAAGTAAATGGATTGAAAATTATTTAAGCTAGAAAAAAATGAAATATTTGACCTTCTCCTTATGATGTCTGATAAAAAATTCATCTCTAGCCTTCTCTTTAAATAATGATTTTATATATTTCCATAGCATGCAGTATTGTTCATCACTCCATCAGACAACATTTGAATTCAATAGAATCTAATGTATTTTGGTTGAATATATTAATTTAATGATTATGAATATAATATTTTATAGGAAATCCAAATAAACTATTACCTTATAATTATTCATTAGGGAAAACACATTGCCATATGCATCAATTTTTTTAAATATAGGCTCTGTAGTTAGTTGTTGTTTAGAGACACTCCCCCACTTCTTTTGACATTTATAATATTGTTTAAGCACACATAATTGATAACTTTTACTTTTCTTATACTTCTCAATTAGTGATCACATATAATATTTAAAATCACTTTTAGATTTCTTTATTGGATTCTAATTTTCATTTTATCTCATTCACATCACATGAATAGTCAACATTATATTTTTACAATATTATGTCATTCAAACTCAAAGAAATATCAATATTCAATTAAATGATCTTTTTTATATATTCAATTAATGAATATTTTTATAACCCCATTTTTAATTTTAGAAATTATTATTTTTTCATTCATCCATAAAATCTAATTCATTTAAATCTTCTGAAAACTTTTTGTCTACATGTGCATGCACTCAAGAACTATGAAATTTCACTATAGCCTAGAGCTTGAAATTCATCACCATTAATTTGAATTATCTTCAGCTTGATCCATTGTCAAATTTTGAATCATAATAAATTATTATGGTATTTTTTAGTGACGAATATATATATACATCATCGGATTTATTCTTCAATTATATAGAGTAAATATTCATTAATTATATATATTATATTACCCTTTATTTCTCATAATAAAGTTAGGTACATGAATCATAAAAAGTGACCAATGACTCATAAAAAC
This sequence comes from Viscum album, assembly GCA_963277665.1. Classification (NCBI taxonomy): domain Eukaryota; kingdom Viridiplantae; phylum Streptophyta; class Magnoliopsida; order Santalales; family Viscaceae; genus Viscum; species Viscum album. The sequence continues at coordinate 2,055,627,184 of OY728140.1, forward strand.
TCAAAAATGACTCAAAGAAAGTTATTTTTTCTCAAAATCATGATTCTTAGTAGGGAAAGTTGTTATAATCAATATTTAAAGACTCATATATATATATGAAAAAGACCATCATACACAAATCCTTAGACAACTAAAACCATTGGTGATGCTCATGTGACTCTTCTTATGTGAATTCATATTATGAGAATCTCCATATATTGATATGTAATCTCTATACATATTTTATTTTTCATTTGAATACTCTATTAGGAATTCACTTAGTTATAGATACCTTTATTATTATAATTAGTTATAATTTTCAAATTAATGGTTTGTATTGATGATATGAGTGTTTTTATAGACCATACAAAGGTATTATATCAGTATCACAACCATTTTCCACAACCATATGACTAACTATCTCAACCTCAAAACCATATGTATCAGAATTATAAGGTGTTGTCTCAAATTTATTAGATAATGATAATAAAAATATGAAAACATGTAGAATATATATCAATTTCATGGACATATTTATTAAAATGACTTCTCCATTATTTCATATATTCTTTATTAATCATGACAAAAAATTCCATATAAACATTTCATAAAATAATATTTTCACATCCAAAAAAATAATAAACAATTAATGAATAGGTGGTTCAATATTGCAGGTAATAATGGAAATATAATTATGAGATTACTTATGAATTATTATCCTTGAATCGTTATTTCCATGTTGTGGACTGAAATGGATTACGTTAAAAAGAGTTTAGAGGACTCATGAATGTCCAGAAATTTTTTTCTGATACGGTTTATCATGGAGGAATATCTAATGGATAGGAGGTCAAAAACTTTAATTCCTCTAGTGCAGATATAACCTAGTAATAGTCAATAGTTCTTTATGGGTTGAATAATTTTATATGTTTGAATGAAAATCTATCTCTGAGACCAGGTATGCTTGACTAATGAGAATATTCAAGTACTATTCAGATCCAAAACCATTTCCCTACCTTGAACGTTAATGGGAAGGAAAATCCATCTCCTTAATGATAGAAAAAATAAATTCTAGGATTGAAATTAAAGTAGTCCATGTCAAGGACATTTGAGGATACTGAACTAAGTGACAAGGAATAAGACATTGAACAAATGACGGAACAGGTCTCCCAAGGGGGCATGATGGTTTGGTCTGGACCGAGGAATGTAAATCAAGGAAATAATTTCTATAGGATTTTCCTAGTTCAAAATGGAGGGGGGAAATCAAGATCCCATAAATAATACTCAAAAATTCCAAAAAACAATTCAAATCATCTGTTATGGAGTAGAAAATGGGTAAAATATAATATTAGAGGAATCCACAATTTTATAAGGCCATAATCATTTTTCAGGTAAGTTAGATGAGAAACCTCTACGTAAGGAAATCAAGGCTCTTGAAAATGAATTTTCAATCCAAAAAATGGAATCCATTTCATTCCAATTCATAAACAGAATGGTATGAATGGTCAATGTAGATAATGGGAATATTTGGAGCTCGTTCCACACTCTATAGAGGAAATTTTAGAAGAATCCTTCCATATCAATGTTTTTAAAGAGGTTGATAAAAAATATATGGGAGAATGATTATATTTTTTATTAATTGAGTGAAAATGACATGGATCAATAAACATGTTAACATTTTGGAATAAGGTTTTATCCCAAGGAATATCAACTTAGAGGAATACATACAGTCCTAGGAAAATATTGCTAATCATTTTGAAAATATTTGAACGAATGTCCTAGATATAGAGGTAACTATAATTTATTAGGGGAAATATAGGGTGGTTGGTTATAACATTCTTATTATTTTATTTAATGACTTTGTGAGATCTTTTTTTTGTTTAACACCTTTTCTTGGATTTTTTTTCAGTTTCCCAATTTTTCCTCAATAGTACCATTGGAATTAAAATTTTATTTTCGGGTTAGATCACAAATAGTTATTCAATTTTACTTCCACTCATCATTTCTCATCTTGTGAGTAGGCCTCAACATTAATTCCATTTATTGAAATAGTAAAAATTAAAAAAAATAAGGAATTAAGAGATTTCCTTTTTTCCTTAGAATGAGAAAAATTAATGAAAATATTTTTATAATAAAGACACTCTTCTGATTTCTACCCCTTTAATGAATTTATTCACCACGAATTGAATTATATCATGATAAAATTATATTCGGCATAATAATGATGTTTGGACTTCCAAATCCCATTTCATTTGATTGCTTATGAAGAATATCATTCCATTGTCCATCATATCCTCCATTATCGTGAATCATCTTGTTTCCAGCCATTTTCTAAAACCCAAAAAGAATTGTGTGAGATGAAAAAATCATAATAAAGGGGGAGTAACTTCAATATCTAACATCTTAGGTTAAATTCTAAGATCATTACCATAGTTCTAGGACTATATCCTATATGTATACTTATCCTTAGGGACATCCCTAGACATACCTTAGAAATATCTCTAGGGATCTCACTAACGTTTTCGCGTCCTAGTATCCAAAGGTTGACTAAACCTTTCCTCTAATACCAACTATAGAGGCCCGAAACTTAACGTACATTGACATTACATTACATTTGCAGAATACTTAGTACATAAAAAAAACACACACACAAGGATCGTAATAGTTTAGTGTCTTTGGAAACTCGGAATATAATCTTCTAATCCTGGTGAAAGATCTTCAACATCTCCCATAAATATCTTCCCCTTTTTTTTATACCTAAAACCTTTATTTATATCCTGGGGAAATGTAAACATAAAAGGGTGATATCAAATGCTCAGTAAGGGTAAACAAAAGAAATATCAATCACATCATATACATAAGCACATAACTTTTGGAAATCTTAACCTGTAAAAGAGATCATAATTTCATAATCTGGGATAACTCATGGCAGTGAAATGTAATCACAATAATCATAACTTAAAACATTAAACTTTGTGGAATGCACACATAATCATAGAGAATCATTTCTTGTTAGTCAAGACTCATTGCCAAGACTATCTTAGTGGACAAAGTCCCTTTCTGAACCGAGTCACCCTCGTTTCAGTCCTGTTTCACTGAACCGGTATAACCTACCATTCCAGCCATGTATATCTCATGAGATATAAAATCTTTACCCAATGTATTGAAGGGAGATATAGGTCCCACCCATCTCATAATGATACCATTCTTATGTGTTCCACAAAATCATAAATCATACATCATTACATAACCCATGTAATAAAAATGGGATTCTTAAACAACATAACATCATAAAACAATTCATATAAGATAAAGAAATTCATAAAAATAATTCCATCACAACATAATCAAATCAATGTAATAATAGGGATAAAAACAGAACCCTTTATTATCTTAGATGGAAAATAATTTTGATAAAACACTTGAACTCCATTCTTGAGGAAAATATCCTTTCTACTTCAAAAACACTTTTCCTTTCTTAACATGTCATAAAATTTTAAACTAAAAGAATTTGATTAAAAATAAACTTGAAAACTTGTAAAGGAATCTTCTTGGAAATAATGTTTTAAAAATCCATTCATGCCGTATAAGTTAAAAAAACATTATTCTCGTACTTTTGTCAGAAAAGTCAAAAAGTACCTCGTACGAAATACGACAAAAGATTCCTTTCAGATATTTTACTAAAAACTCACCGAAGGGAAAAATAGGATTTAAAAAATTGTAGGTGAATAGAAATAATATTACATATTGAGGAAACATGGATGTGGATGATAAAATACACCCCAGTAAATGCCAAAGTATAAACAATCTCGGATAAAAATGAGATTGTGATATTTCTCTTACCTTAGGTCCGATTTGCTTCGTAAGTGTCCGAACCTCCTGTATAATGATTTAAATAATGTCATTGACTTAATAAAGAATCATATTAATTGTTATTATATCATATATGGTTCACTTATGACTTTATATTACCCGTTCTTTTGTAAATTCATGTTAAAGTAGCGTTTTGGGTAAAATCGTCTCATTTGTCGTTCGTGTTTTAACTTGTAATTATTCATATGATTACTTAGATCATTATTACTAAATTATATAATATAAAACATGATTAATATATAATATATATTCAGAATATACATATATATAATGGATCGATAAATGGAAAGAAATACACCGTTCATGGAGACGGTAGGCCGTACGTACGCATGAACGCTGTTTTCGTTTCCTTATTGAATTGAGTGGAATTAAGTATATGAAATACATATATATACACATAAATCCAGTAGCTTTATAATGTCATATATTTCATTATTATTGCTTATATATACTTTATAATCATTCTTAAATGGTTAACACGGAGAATGAACCTCATCGCGTCATGGAGACGGTAGTCCGTACGTACGCACGAGCGATGATATCATTTCCATAATTATTGAATTGGAGTGGAGTGGATGATACAATATATCAGAATAATTATGATGTTATAATAACTATGTATAGTTATTCTTTACACCATAATACCCATCCATGTAAGGTGTTGGTGGAAAAATAGATTACACCACGGCGTGGAGACGGTATTCTGTACGTACGCACGCGCGGTGATTTCGTTTTCCGTAGGATGGATAGATGGTGAATAAGGATTGTTTCAAACTTATAATAACATATCAGTATATGAGTTATACTGATGTTATTACTTCATAATGAAACAACCTATGAAGAAGAAGTGGAAGAAGTAATAAAGGTGAAAGAATCGGTAACGGAAATTACCTCTTCTTTGAAGCGCCTTTTTGAGACCTCCTCTTAGGGAACTAAAATTGGTCTTTGAGGAAGACCAGAACCTCTAGGATATTGATATGGAAGTGGAGAAGAGAATTTTTCAGGGGTTGGCCGAGCTTGAAGGATCAAATTTGTGTGAGGAAGAGAGAGAGGAGGTGCCCTTTTATAAGGGAGGAGAGGGGTACCTTTGGAATATCTCAAAATATTATTTTATATTAAAGTCAAAATCGGTTTATAATGGTTCCCAAGGGTCTTATTTCGAAGCTAAAGTGGGGATGGTTCTAAATCATATCAACCAATAGGATTTAGACAAGTTTAGGTTATTATTTTAACCTTATCAATTAGATTTAACTCTAAGTTAAATAATTTAACTTTTACCGTGTCTTTTTGTTTTCTTACACTATATGGTTAATACACTTACTATAACATGACAAACGAACCCCAAATTGTTTATTATTAATATATATATCCTTATCTAAGTCATTTGGCCGAACCTAAGATTTTTAGGAATAAAATAACAATTAATAATATAATATTTGATTTAAAAACTATTTTGTGTCAATTTTGACACTATTTAGTAATTTATTTTTGTGAAAATCATAACAGAATGATAGGTTCTAAAAAAGTTAATTAACTCAATACTAACATGTCATATTAACCTAAAAAATTAGTGTAATTCATAAAAAGTCTCAAATTAGATATATTTGGGTATTTATAACATCAATTATGTCAATATTTCATTAATAAAATAATTACTGCATCATCTTTGTGTCATAAATAAATTAAATTATTTGATGTCTAAAAATTACAAATAAACAACCATTATGTAGGAAATCTTTTTATCTTTCTAATGAATATTTAAAATCTAATTTATCTTATGTATAACCCTATATTAAAAATGTTTTAGTAAATAAACTTTGATTTTAACTCTTTTAACTCTTCTTTGAATTAAATAATAATAAATGTTCTAATCTAATCCAAGTGGGCCTAAATGGTCATATTTTATTCCTAAGCTTGTTTTTGGTCGAATTACACTTATCCAATAGAATTTGGACATGTGTTAGGGTAATAATAATATCATTTTTACCCTTAATTACCCTATTTACTTTTAACCGTGGTAAAAAAGTAAAAAGTTACTATTCACCAAAAAATTATTTTCATCTCATTGAACCACATTTTTCTTACTAAAATCAACCGTGTCTCTCGGATTTTTGAAATTCCACTCACAGAAGCTGTAAAATTAAGTTTTATGAAAAATTCAGTTTTTTTAACTACCACTTAGTGGTTTCACTATTCATCAAAAATTGAAAGTTTTCAGAAAAATACCAAAAATTAGGCCTAAGATATATTTGATATTATGAACTCAAAAATGATGTCTATTTTACCAAATTCAAAACATATCAGTTGCATTAATTAATTTAAAAATTAATTCCCGTCGTCAAAGCAAATAGCGTGTTCTTAAGAGATAATAACTATCAAAAGATTGACACTTGTTTATGTCTAGTTTAAATGTAGAATTAAATCCAATGACCAAAATTGTATTAAATTGTAAAAATATATTCTAAATATACTTTAAAACCACTAAAATTAATAATTTATCACTATTAATTATTTCAATTAAAAATGTTGTTTTTAATTAAAATTTAGTAATTTTCACTATTCATCATAATATGAAAGTTATCCGAAAAATACCAAAATTTCACCTTAGGCTAAATTCGATACTCTGAATCCAAAAATGAAGTCCATTTTGAGAGGTAAAATTTCTAAAATTTTAAAAGGTGGCTATTACTATTCATAACGGCTAGTTTTAATAATATTTTAATAGCATATCGTTGTTTAGTGAAACTCGGTATTGCGTACTACACACAATATCGAGGAAGGTCGTGATTGCGTTTAATGCAAAGAAAGTCAAGGATGCGTGTTGAGAAATCTCCTTTTGGTGTAGCGTTCAACACAAGACATTAATTAAATTAAAAACAATATTTTTCATAAAATCTCGGGGTGTTACATTCTACCCCCCTTAAAATGAATTTCGCCCTCGAAATTTGTCGGGGTTATAAATGGTTTACTATTTGAAAGTTTCTTTGATAGAAACCCACATCGTAAAAAGGAATAACAAAACTTATCTTTAAGAACTAAAGTGTAAAACGTAATGGTTACCCAAGTTAACTAATCATTGGGTATCCACATAGGAGAACATAGGTGAAAATATGGACATGGAAGAGAAATCTAACCATCATGTTCTGATGGAGTGTGGTAGAGAACATGGCTATGGAAAAGATAGCAATCACAAAGCCATAAATTTGTGACGATCTAAGGTACCATCTGATTCATCAGATATAAGAGCACTAAGACAACATTTTTGGTTTTCAAGATCGTTTCCCTAAAGTTGAAGAATTTGAATTAGAATAAATACTTTATTTTGGTGCAATCTCACTGTTGTTTGTGCCTTGAACAATTTCCACTTCATCTCTTAAATAAATGAAGTTGAATTTGTCATTCGTGAAGTGTTAGCAGATCATTTGATAGAATGACGGGTCATTCCATCTGTCTCAAACAAAAGGTTATCAAAAGTTATTAAATATACATAAGTCATTCTATAGTGAGATTAATCATATATGGTTCCTAAAATGGAATTATACATCATATATCATACTGCTTAATATAATAAAACTAGTTTCTACTAAACATGGACTTCCTGTAGGCCAGTGGTAGGCGATAAAGGCTAGTCGCACTTCAGTTGTGGGTTCGATTCCCACAGCCTTGTCCGACGTGAAGGGTCGTCGCCCGTCCGGCAGGTTGTCCTTTTTCTAAAGCTATATTACTATAAAATCCCATCAATAATATCGAAAAACGTTTTATCCTAACTTATGTCCAACATAATCCATTTTAATATTTAGTCTTATCTAAAATACTGCAGTCCATTCTCATAATATAGTGAAAACGATTACTAGAGATTTAATACCATCGTTGATCCCCATATATCATAAGATATATCTTGTTGGTCACATTCCAAACATTCAAAGGCCTTAATCATGTACTCTCTTGAATACCCATTGAACCTTAGTGAAAACATGAATGCAGTTAAACGTTAACACTTTCCATAAACCAAAATCCTCAAAATTATTTATACTCAAACAATTATATCACTTAGTCCTTATATCAATCATGAGCTCATGAATAGAATCAAACATCTCATTATCGTCTTATCCCATCATTATGCGCATATCATCTACATTCCAAAAATATCTGAATAACCTTTCATGGATACTGGTACCATTAATCATACACTTTCAAAACTCAAGGAAAGACAACAGTGTAAAAATCCTTAGATGCCTCTTTATTCCATAGTACCATGAGATTACTTATACAACATTACACATGATAAACATGTAATCATTCCACGACCTTCTTAAACCATTGACTGAGCTTCAACAATTCTTTCAACTCACATATCATTTGTAGTCTCTTCATCATCATCAACATAAATACTACTCATACGGCCATACTGATTCTCTTCAAGAGACTTTCCCTTAGGGCATTGGTGTGCATAATGCCCGTACATTCCACATTTAAAACATTTAACCATTGTTGATGTCATAGAAATACCATTATCTTCATCCCTGGTGTTAACTGAACCTTTTCCTTTACACTTACTGGCTTTGTGTCCTTCATTTCCACACCCAAATCATCTTCCATTCCCTTTGAAACATTCTCCTTGATGCCTCTTCCCACATGATTTACATAGGGGAAATTGAACTTTCTTTCCTCTATGATCATCATGAAACTCCATCTTTCTCTTATTAGCCGAGTCAGGAAACTTACCAAATTTTACTTTATTGATCATATTATGAGATTGCTGATTCGGCATAATAATGATGTTTGGACTTCCAAATACCATTTCATTTGATTTCTTAGGAAGAATATCATTCCATTGTCCATCATATCCTCCATTATCGTGAATCATCTTGTTTCTAGCCATTTTCTAAAAGCCAAAAAGAATAGTGTGAGATGCAAAAATCATAATAAAGGGGGAGTAAATTCAATATCTAACATCTTAGGTTAAATTCTAAGATCGTTACCGTAGTTCTAGGACTATATCCTATATGTATACTTATCCTTAGGGACATCCCTAGACATACCATAGAAATATCTCTAGGGATCTCACTAACGTTTTCGCGTCCTAGTTTCCAAAGGTTGACTAAACCTTTCCTCTGATACCAACTATAGAGGCCCGAAGCTTAACGTACATTGACATTACATTACATTTTCAGAATACTTAGTACATAACAAAAACACACACACAAGGATCGTAATATTTTAGTGTCTTTGGAAACTCGGAATATAATCTTCTAATCCTGGTCAAAGATCTTCAACATCTCCCATAAAGATCTTCCCCTTTTTTTTATACCTAAAACCTTTCTTTATATCCTGGGGAAAAGTAAACATAAAAGGGTGAGCTCAAATTCTCAGTAAGGGTAAACAAAAGAAATATCAATCACATCATATACATAAGCAAATAACTTTTGGAAATCTTAACCTGTAAAAGAGATCATAATTTCATAATCTGGGATAACTCATGGCAGTGAAATGTAATCACAATAATCATAACTTAAAGCATTAAACTTTTTGGCATGCAAACATAATCATAGAGAATCATTTCTTGTTAGTCAAGACTCATTTCCAAGACTATCTTAGTGGACAAAGTCCCTTTCTGAACCGAGTCACCCTCGTTTCAGTCCTGTTTCACTGAACCGGTATAACCTACCATTCCAGCCATGTCTATCTCATGAGATATAAAATCTTTACCCAATGCATTGAAGGGAGATATAGGTCCCACCCATCTCATAATGATACCATTCTTATGTGTTCCACAAAATCATAAATCATACATCATTACATAACCCATGTAATAAAAATGGGATTCTTAAACAACATAACATCATAAAACAATTCATATAAGATAAAGGAATTCTAAAAATAATTCCATCACAACATAATCAAATCAATGTAATAATAGGGATAAAAACAGAACCCTTTATTATCTTAGATGGAAAATAATTTTGATAAAACACTTGAACTCCATTCTTGAGGAAAATATCCTTTCTACTTCAAAAACACTTTTCCTTTCTTAACATGTCATAAAATTTTAAACTAAAATAATTTGATTAAAAATAAACTTGAAAACTTGTAAAGGAATATTCTTGGAAATAATGTTTTAAAAATCCATTCATGCCGTATAAGTTAAAAAAAACATTATTCTCGTACTTTTGTCGGAAAAGTCAAAAAGTACCTCGTACGAAATACGAAAAAAGATTCCTTTCATATATTTTACTAAAAACTCACCGAAGGGAAACATAGGATTTAAACAATTGTAGGTGAATAGAAATAATATTAAATATTGAGGAAACATGGATGTGGATGATAAAATACACCCCAGTAAATGCCAAAGTATAAACAATCTCGGATAAAAATGAGATTGTGATATTTCTCTTACCTTAGGTCCGATTTGCTTCGTAAGTGTCCGAACCTCCTGTATAATGATTTAAATAATGTCATTGACTTATTAAAGAATCATATTAATTGTTATTATATCATATATGGTTCACTTATGACTTTATATTACCCGTTCTTTTGTAAATTCATGTTAAAGTAGCGTTTTGGGTAAAATCATCTCATTTTTCGTTCGTGTTTTAACTTGTAATTATTCATATGATTACTTAGATAATTATTACTAAATTATAGAATATAAAAAATTATTAATATATAATATATATTCAGAATATACATATATATAATGGATCGATAAATGGAAAGAAATACACTGTTCATGGAGACGGTAGGTCGTACGTACGCATGAACGCTGTTTTCGTTTCCTTATTGAATTGAGTGGAATTAAGTATATTACATACATATATATACACATAAATACAATAGCTTTATAATGTCATATATTTCATTATTATTGCTTATATATACTTTATAATCATTCTTAAATGGTTAACATGGAGAATGAATCTCATCGCGTCGTGGAGACGGTAGTCCGTACGTACGCACGAGCGATGATATCATTTCCATAATTATTGAATTGGAGTGGAGTGGATGATACAATATATCAGAATCATTATGATGTTATAATAACTATGTATAGTTATTCTTTACACCATAATACCCATCCATGTAAGGTGTTGGTGGAAAAATAGATTACACCACGGAGTGGAGACGGTATTCTGTACGTACGCACGCGCGGTGATTTCATTTTCCGTAGGATGGATAGATGGTGAATAAGGATTGTTTCAAACTTATAATAACATATCAGTATATGAGTGATACTGATGTTATTACTTCATAATGAAACAACCTATGAAGAATAATTGGAAGAAGTAATAAAGGTGAAAGAATCGGTAACGGAAATTACCTCTTCTTTGAAGCGCCTTTTTGAGACCTCCTCTTAGGGCACTAAAATTGGTCTTTGAGGAAGACCAGAACCTCTAGGATGTTGATAGGGAAGTGGAGAAGAGAATTTGTCAGGGGTTGGCCGAGCTTGAAGGCTCAAATTTGTGTGAGGAAGAGAGAGAGGAGGTGCCCTTTTATAAGGGAGGAGAGGGGTACCTTTGGAATATCTCAAAATATTATTTTATATTAAAGTCAAAATCGGTTTATAATGGTTTCCAAGGGTCTTATTTCTAAGATAAAGTGGGGATGGGTATAAATCATATCAACCAATAGGATTTAGACAAAGTTTAGGTTATTATTTTAACCTTATCAATTAGATTTAACTCTAAGTTAAATAATTTAACTTTTACCGTGTCTTTTTGTTTTCTTACACTATATGGTTAATAAACTTACTATAACATGCCAAAAGAACCCCAAATTGTTTATTATTAATATATATATCCTTATCTAAGTCATTTGGCCGAACCTAAGATTTTTAGGAATAAAATAACAATTAATAATATAATATTTGATTTAAAAACTATTTTGTGTCAATTTTGACACTATTTAGTAATTTATTTTTGTGAAAATCATAACAGAATTATAGGTTCGAAAAAAGTTAATTAACTCAATACTAACATGTCATATTAACCTAGAAAATTAGTGGAATTCATAAAAAGTCTCAAATTAGATCTATTTGGGTATTTATAACATCAATTATGTCAATATTTCATTAATAAAATAATTACTGCATCATCTTTGTGTCATAAATAAATTAACTTATTTGATGTCTAAAAATTACAAATAAACTACCATTATGTAGGAAATCTTTCTAGCTTTCTAATTAATATTTAAAATCTAATTTATCTTATGTATAACCCTATATTAAAAATGTTTTAGTAAATAAACTTTGATTTTAACTCTTTTAACTCTTCTTTGAATTAAATAATAATAAATGTCCTAATCTAATCCAAGTGGGCCTAAATGGTCATATTTTATTCCTAAGCTTGTTTTTGGTCGAATTACAATTATCCAATAGAATTTGGACATGTGTTAGGGTAATAATAATATCATTTTTACCCTTAATTACCCTATTTACTTTTAACCGTGGTAAAAAAGTAAAAAGTTACTATTCACCAAAAAATTATTTTCATCTCATTGAACCACATTTTACTTACTAACATCAACCGTGTCTCTCGGATTTTTGAAATTCCACTCACAGAAGCGGTAAAATTAAGTTTTATGAAAAATTCAGTTTTTTTAACTACCACTTAGTGGTTTCACTATTCATCAAAAATTGAAAGTTTTCAGAAAAATACCAAAAATTAGGCCTAAGATATATTTGATATTATGAACTCAAAAATGATGTCTATTTTACCAAATTCAAAACATATCAGTTGCATTAATTAATTTAAAAATTAATTCCCATCGTCAAAGCAAATAGCGTGTTCTTAAGAGATAATAACTATCAAAAGATTGACACTTGTTTATGTCTGGTTTAAATGTAGAATTACATCCAATGACCAAAATTTTATTAAATTGTAAAAATATATTCTAAATATACTTTAAAACTAATCAAATTAATAATATATCACTATTAATTATTTCGATTAAAAATGTTGTTTTTAATTAAAATTTAGTAATTTTCACTATTCATCATAATATGAAAGTTATCCGAAAAGTACCAAAATTTCACCTTAGGCTAAATTCGATACTCCGAATCCAAAAATGAATTCCATTTTGAGAGGTAAAATTTCTAAAATTTTAAAAGGTGGTTATTACTATTCATAACGGCTAGTTTTAATAATATTTTAATAGCATATCGTTGTTTAGTGAAACTCGGTATTGCGTACTACACACGCTATCGAGGAAGGTTGTGATTGCGTTTAATGTAAAACAAGTCAAGGATGCGTGTTGATCAAGCTCCTTTTGGTGTAGCATGCAACACAAGACATTAATGAAATTAAAAACAATATTTTTCATAAAATCTCGGGGTGTTACATTCTACCCCCCTTAAAATGAATTTCGCCCTCGAAATTTGTCGGGGTTATAAATGGTTTACTATTTGAAAGTTTCTTTGATAGAAACCCACATCGTAAAAAGGAATAACAAAACTTATCTTTAAAAACTAAAGTGTAAAACGTAATGGTTACCCAAGTTAACTAATCATTGGGTATCCACATAAAAGAACATAGGTGAAAATATGGACATGGAAGAGAAATCTAACCATCATGTTCTGATGGAGTGTGGTAGAGAACATGGCTATGGAAAAGCTAGCAATCACAAAGCCATAAATTTGTGACGATCTAAGGTACCATCTGATTCATCAGATATAAGAGCACTAAGACAACATTTTTGGTTTTCAAGATCGTTTCCCTAAAGTTGAAGAATTTGAATTAGAATAAATACTTTATTTTGGTGCAATCTCACTGTTGTTTGTGCCTTGAACAATTTCCACTTCATCTCTTAAATAAATGAAGTTGAATTTGCCATTCGTGAAGTGTTAGTAGATCATGTGATAGAATGACAGGTCATTCCATCTGTCTCAAACAAAAGGTTAGCAAAAGTTATTAAATATACATAAGTCATTCTATAGTGAGATTAATCATATATGGTTCCTAAAATGGACTTGTACATCATATATCATACTGCTTAATATAATAAAACTAGTTTCTACTAAACATGGACTTCTTATAGGCCAGTGGTAGGCAATAAAGGCCAGTCGCACTTCAGTTGTGGGTTCGATTCCCACAGCCTTGTCCGACGCGAAGGGTCGTCGCCCGTCCGGCAGGTTGTCCTTTTTCTAAAGCTATATTACTATAAAATCCCATCAATAATATCGAAAAACGTTTTATCCTAACTTATGTCCAACATAATCCATTATAATATTTAGGCTTATCTAAAATACTGCAGTCCATTCTCATAATATAGTGAAAACGATTACCAGAGATTTAATACCATCGTTGATCCCCATATATCATAAGATATATCTTGTTGGTCACATTCCAAACATTCAATGGCCTTAATCATGTACTCTCTTGAATACCCATTGAACCATAGTGAAAACATGAATGCAGTTAAACGTTAACACTTTCCATAAACCCAAATCCTCAAAATTATTTATACTCAAACAATTATATCACTTAGTCCTTATATCAATCATGAGCTCATGAATACAATCAAACATCTCATTATCGTCTTATCCCATCATTATGCGCATATCATCTACATTCCAAAAATATCTGAATAACCTTTCATGGATACTAGTACCATTAATCATACACTTTCAAAACTCAAGGAAAGACAACAGTGTAACATTCCTTAGATGTCTCTTTATTCCATAGTACCATGAGATTACTTATACAACATTACACATGGTAAACATGTAATCATTCCACAACCTTCTTAAACCATTGACTGAGCTTCAACAATTCTTTCAACTCACAAATCATTTGTAGTCTCTTCATCATCATCAACATAAATACTACTCATACGGCCATACTGATTCTCTTCAAGAGACTTTCCCTTAGGGAATTGGTTTGCATAATGCCCGTACATTCCACATTTAAAACATTTAACCATTGTTGATGTCATAGCAATACCATTATCCTCATCCCTGGTGTTAACTGAACCTTTTCCTTTACACTTACTGGCTTTGTGTCCTTCATTTCCACACCCAAATCATCTTCCATTCCCTTTGAAACATTCTCCTTGATGCCTCTTCCCACATGATTTACATAGGGGAAATTGAACTTTCTTTCCTCTATGATCATCATGAAACTCCATCTTTCTCTTATTAGCCGAGTCAGGAAACTTACCAAATTTTACTTTATTGATCATATTATGAGATTGCTGATTCGGCATAATAATGATGTTTGGACTTCCAAATCCCATTTCATTTGATTTCTTAGGAAGAATATCATTCCATTGTCCATCATATCCTCCATTATCGTGAATCATCTTGTTTCCAGCCATTTTCTAAAAGCCAAAAAGAATAGTGTGAGATGAAAAAATCATAATAAAGGGGGAGTAAATTCAATATCTAACATCTTAGGTTAAATTCTAAGATCATTACCGTAGTGCTAGGACTATATCCTATATGTATACTTATCCTTAGGGACATCCCTAGACATACCATAGAAATATCTCTAGGGATCTCACTAATGTTTTCGCGTCCTAGTTTCCAAAGGTTGACTAAACCTTTCCTCTGATACCAACTATAGAGGCCCGAAGCTTAACGTACATTGACATTACATTACATTTTCAGAATACTTAGTACATAACAAAAAAACACACACAAGGATCGTAATAGTTTAGTGTCTTTGGAAACTCGGAATATAATCTTCTAATCCTGGTGAAAGATCTTCAACATCTCCCATAAAGATCTTCCCCTTTTTTTATACCTAAAACCTTTATTTATATACTGGGGAAAAGTAAACATAAAAGGGTGAGCTCAAATGCTCAGTAAGGTTAAACAAAAGAAATATCAATCACATCATATACATAAGCACATAACTTTTGGAAATCTTAACCTGTAAAAGAGATCATAATTTCATAATCTGGGATAACTCATGGCTGTGAAATGTAATCACAATAATCATAACTTAAAGCATTAAACTTTGTGGCATGCACATATAATCATAGAGAATCATTTCTTGTTAGTCAAGACTCATTGCCAAGACTATCTTAGTGGACAAAGTCCCTTTCTGAACCGAGTCACCCTCGTTTCAGTCCTGTTTCACTGAACCGGTATAACCTACCATTCCAGCCATGTCTATCTCATGAGATATAAAATCTTTACCCAATTCATTGGAGGGAGATATAGGTCCCACCCATCTCATAATGATACCATTCTTATGTGTGCCACAAAATCATAAATCATACATCATTACATAACCCATGTAATAAAAATGAGATTCTAAAACAACATGACATCATAAAAAAATTCATATAAGATAAAGGAATTCATAAAAATAATTCCATCACAACATAATCAAATCAATGTAATAATAGGGATAAAAACAGAACCCTTTATTATCGTAGATGGAAAATAATTTTGATAAAACACTTGAACTCCATTCTTGAGGAAAATATCCTTTCTACTTCAAAAACACTTTTCCTTTCTTAACATGTCATAAAATTTTAATCTAAAAGAATTTGATTAAAAATAAACTTGAAAACCTGTAAAGGAATCTTCTTGGAAATAATGTTTTAAAAATCCATTCATGCCGTATAAGTTAAAAAAACATTCTTCTCGTACTTTTGTCGGAAAAGTCAAAAAGTACCTCGTACGAAAAACGACAAAAGATTCCTTTCATATCTTTTACTAAAAACTCAACGAAGGGAAAAATAGGATTTAAAAAATAGTAGGTGAATAGAAATAATATTACACATTGAGGAAACATGGATGTGGATGATAAAATACACCCCAGTAAATGCCAAAGTATAAACAATCTCGGATAAAAATGAGATTGTGATATTTCCCTTACCTTAGGTCCGATTTGCTTCGTAAGTGTCCAAACCTCCTGTATAATGATTTAAATAATGTCATTGACTTATTACAGAATCATATTAATTGTTATTATATCATATATGGTTCACTTATGACTTTATATTACCCGCTCTTTTTTAAATTCATGTTAAAGTAGTGTTTTGGGTAAAATCGTCCCATTTGTCGTTCGTGTTTTAACTTGTAATTATTTATATGATTAATTAGATCATTATTACTTAATTATAGAATATAAAACATGATTTAGATATAATATATATTCAGAATATACATATATATAATGAATCGATAAATGGAAAGAAATACACCGTTCATGGAGACGGTAGGTCGTACGAACGCATGAACGCTGTTTTCGTTTCCTTATTGAATTGAGTGGAATTAAGTAGATGAAATACATATATATACACATAAATCCAGTAGCTTTATAATTTCATATATTTCATTATTATTGCTTATATATACTTTATAATCATTCTTAAATGGTTAACATGGAGAATGAATCTCATCGCGTCGTGCAGACGGTAGTCCGTACGTACGCACGAGCGATGATATCATTTCCATAATTATTGAATTGAATTGGAGTGGATGATACAATATATCAGAATCATTATGATGTTATAATAACTATGTATAGTTATTCTTTACACCATAATACCCATCCATTTAAGGTTTTGGTGGAAAAATAGATTACACCATGGCGTGGAGACGGTATTCTGTACGTATGCACGCGCGGTGATTTCGTTTTCCGTAGGATGGATAGATGGTGAATTAGGATTGTTTCAAACTTATAATAACATATCAGTATATGAGTGATACTGATGTTATTGCTTCATAATGAAACAACCTAAGAAGAAGAAGTGGAAGAAGAAATAATGGTGAAAGAATCGGTAACGGAAATTACCTCTTCTTTGAAGCGCCTTTTTGAGACCTCCTCTTAGGGCACTAAAATTGGTCTTTGAGGAAGACCAGAACCTCTATGATGTTGCTAGGGAAGTGGAGAAGAGAATTTGGTAGGGGTTTTCCGAGCTTGAAGGCTCAAAGTTGTGTGAGGAAGAGAGAGAGGAGGTTCCCTTTTATAAGGGAGGAGAGGGGTACCTTTGGAATATCTCAAAATATTATTTTATATTAAAGTCAAAATCGATTTATAATGGTTCCAAAGGGTCTTATTTCGAAGCTAAATTGGGGATGGGTCGAACTCCTATCAACCAATAGTATTTAGACAAGTTTAGGTTATTATTTTAACCTTATCAATTAGATTTAACTCTAAGTTAAATAATCTATCTTTTACCGTGTCTTTTTGTTTTCTTACACTATATGGTTAATACACTTACTATAACATGCCAAACGAACCAAAAATTGTTTATTATTAATATATATATCCTTATATAAGTCATTTGGACGAACCTTAGATTTTTAGGAATAAAATAATAATTAATAATATAATATTTGATTTAAAAACTATTTTGTGTAAATTTTGAAACTATTTAGTAACTGATTTTTGTGAAAATCATAACAGAATGATAAGTTCGAACAATGTTAATTAAATCAATACTAACATGTCATATTAACCTATAAAATTAGTGGAATTCATAAAAAGTCTCAAATTATATCTATTTGAGTATTTATAACATCAATTATTTCAATATTTCATTAATAAGATAATTACTGCATCATCTTTGTGTCATAAATAAATTAAATTATTTGATGTCTAAAAATTACAAATAAAATACCATTATGTACGAAATCTTTTTAGATTTCTAATGAATATTTAAAATCTAATTTATCTTATGTATAACCCTATATTAAAAATGTTTTAGTTAATAAACTTTGATTTTAACTCTTTTAACTCTTCTTTGAATTAAATAATAATAAATGTCCTAATCTAATCCGAGTGGGCATAAATGGTCATATTTTATTCCTAAGCTTGTTTTCGGTCGAATTAAAATTATCCAATAGAATTTGGACATGTGTTAGGGTAATAATAATATCATTTTTACCCTTAATTACCCTATTTACTTTTAACCGTGGTAAAAAAGTAAAAAGTTACTATTCACCAAAAAATTATTTTCATCTCATTGAACCACATTTTACTTACTAACATCAACCGTGTCTCTCGGATTTTTGAAATTCCACTCACAGAAGCGGTAAAATTAAGTTTTATGAAAAATTCAGTTTTTTTAACTACCACTTAGTGGTTTCACTATTCATCAAAAATTGAAAGTTTTCAGAAAAATACCAAAAATTAGGCCTAAGCTATATTTGATATTATGAACTCAAAAATGATGTCTATTTTACCAAATTCAAAACATATCAGTTGCATTAATTAATTTAAAAATTAATTCCCGTCGTCAAAGCAAATAGCGTGTTCTTAATAGATAATAACTATCAAAAGATTGACACTTGTTTATGTCTGGTTTAAATGTAGAATTACATCCAATGACCAAAATTGTATTAAATTGTAAAAATATATTCTAAATATACTTTAAAACCACTCAAATTAATAATTTATCACTATTAATTATTTCGATTAAAAATGTTGTTTTTAATTAAAATTTAGTAATTTTCACTATTCATCATAATATGAAAGTTATCCGAAAAGTTCCAAAAATTCACCTTAGGCTAAATTCGATACTCCAAATCCAAAAATGAAGTCCATTTTGAGAGATAAAATTTATAAAATTTTAAAAGGTGGTTATTACTATTCATAACGGCTAGTTTTAATAATATTTTAATAGCATATTGTTGTTTAGTGAAACTCGGTATTGCGTACTACACACACTATCGAGGAAGGTCGCGATTGCGTGTAATGCAAAGCAAGTCAAGGATGCATGTTGAGCAAGCTCCTTTTGGTGTAGCGTGCAACACAAGACATTAATGAAATTAAAAACAATATTTTTCATAAAATCTCGGGGTGTTACATTCTACCCCCCTTAAAATGAATTTCGCCCTCGAAATTTGTCGGGGTTATAAATGGTTTACTATTTGAAAGTTTCTTTGATAGAAACCCACATCGTAAAAAGGAATAACAAAACTTATCTTTAAAAACTAAAGTGTAAAATGTAATGGTTACCCTAGTTAACTAATCATTGGGTATCCACATAGGAGAACATAAGTGAAAATATGGACATGGAAGAGAAATCTAACCATCATGTTCTGATGGAGTGTGGTAGAGAACATGGCTATGGAAAATCTAGCAATCACAAAGCCATAAATTTGTGACGATCTAAGGTACCATCTGATTCATCAGATATAGGAGCACTAAGACAACATTTTTGGTTTTCAAGATCGTTTCCCTAAAGTTGAAGAATTTGAATTAGAATAAATACTTTATTTTGGTGCAATCTCACTGTTGTTTGTGCCTTGAACGATTTCCACTTCATCTCTTAAATAAATGAAGTTGAATTTGTCATTCGTGAAGTGTTAGCAGATCATGTGATAGAATGACGGGTCATTCCATCTGTCTCAAACAAAAGGTTAGCAAAAGTTATTAAATATACATAAGTCATTCTATAGTGAGATTAATCATATATGGTTCCTAAAATGGACTTATACATCATATATCATACTACTTAATATAATAAAACTAGTTTCTACTAAACATGGACTTCCTGTAGGCCAGCGGTAGGCGATAAAGGCCAGTCGCACTTCAGTTGTGGGTTCGATTCCCACAGCCTTGCCCGACGCGAAGGGTCGTCGCCCGTCCGACAGGTTGTCCTTTTTCTAAAGCTATATTACTATAAAATCCCATCAATAATATCGAAAAACGTTTTATCCTAACTTATGTCCAACATAATCCATTCTAATATTTAGGCTTATCTAAAATACTACAGTCCATTCTCATAATAAAGTGAAAATGATTACCAGAGATTTAATACCATCGTTGATCCCCATATATCATAAGATATATCTTGTTGGTCACATTCCAAACATTCAAAGGCCTTAATCATGTACTCTCTTGAATACCCATTGAACCTTAGTGAAAACATGAATGCAGTTAAACGTTAACACTTTCCATAAACCAAAATCCTCAAAATTATTTATACTCAAACAATTATATCACTTAGTCCTTATATCAATCATGAGCTCATGAATAGAATCAAACATCTCATTATCGTCTTATCCCATCATTATGCGCATATCATCTACATTCCAAAAATATCTGAATAACCTTTCATGGATACTGGTACCATTAATCATACACTTTCAAAACTCAAGGAAAGACAACAGTGTAACAATCCTTAGATGCCTCTTTATTCCATAGTACCATGAGATTACTTATACAACATTACACATGATAAACATGTAATCATTCCACGACCTTCTTAAACCATTTACTGAGCTTCAACAATTATTTCAACTCACATATCATTTGTAGTATCTTCATCATCATCATCATAAATACTACTCATACGGCCATACTGATTCTCTTCAAGAGACTTTCCCTTAGGTCATTGGTTTGCATAATGCCCGTACATTCCACATTTAAAACATTTAACCATTGTTGATGTCATAGCAATACCATTATCCTCATCCCTGGTGTTAACTGAACCTTTTCCTTTACACTTACTGGCTTTGTGTCCTTCATTTCCACACCCAAATCATCTTCCATTCCCTTTGAAACATTCTCCTTGATGCCTCTTCCCACATGATTTACATAGGGGAAATTGAACTTTCTTTCCTCTATGATCATCATGAAACTCCATCTTTCTCTTATTAGCCGAGTCAGGAAACTTACCAAATTTTACTTTATTGATCATATTATGAGATTGTTGATTCGGCATAATAATGATGTTTGGACTTCCAAATCCCATTTCATTTGATTTCTTAGGAAGAATATCATTCCATTGTCCATTATATCCTCTATTATCGTGAATCATATTGTTTCCAGCCATTTTCTAAAAGCCAAAAAGAATAGTGTGAGATGCGAAAATCATAATAAAGGCGGAGTAAATTCAATATCTAACATCTTAGGTTAAATTCTAAGATCGTTACCGTAGTGCTAGGACTATATCCTATATGTATACTTATCCTTAGGGACATCCCTAGACATATAATAGAAATATCTCTAGGGATCTCACTAACGTTTTCGCGTCCTAGTTTCCAAAGGTTGACTAAACCTTTCCTATGATACCAACTATAGAGGCCCGAAGCTTAACGTACATTGACATTACATTACATTTTTAGAATACTTAGTACATAACAAAAACACACACACAAGGATCGTAATAGTTTAGTGTTTTTGGAAACTCGAAATATAATCTTCTAATCCTGGTGAAAGATCTTCAACATCTCCCATAAAGATCTTCCCCTTTTTTTATACCTAAAACCATTCTTTATATACTGGGGAAAAGTAAACATAAAAGGGTGAGCTCAAATGCTCAGTAAGGGTAAACAAAAGAAATATCAATCACATCATATACATAAGCACATAACTTTTGGAAATCTTAACCTGTAAAAGAGATCATAATTTCATAATCTGGGATAACTCATGGAAGTGAAATGTAATCACACTAATCATAACTTAAAACATTAACCTTTGTGGAATGCACACATAATCATAGAGAATCATTTCTTGTTAGTCAAGACTCATTGCCAAGACTATCTTAGTAGACAAAGTCCCTTTCTGAACCGAGTCACCCTCGTTTCAGTCCTGTTTCATTGAACCGGTATAACCTACCATTATAGCCATGTCTATCTCATGAGATATAAAATCTTTACCCAATGCATTGAAGGGAGATATAGGTCCCACCCATCTCATAATGACACCATTCTTATGTGTTCCACAAAATCATAAATCATACATCATTACATAACCCATGTAATAAAAATGGGATTCTTAAACAACATAACATCATAAAACAATTCATATAAGATAAAGGAATTCATAAAAATAATTCCATCACAACATAATCAAATCAATGTAATAATAGGGATAAAAACAGAACCCTTTATTATCGTAGATGGAAAATAATTTTGATAAAACACTTGAACTCCATTCTTGAGGAAAATATCCTTTCTACTTCAAAAACACTTTTCGTTTCTTAACATGTCATAAAATTTTAATCTAAAAGAATTTGATTAAAAATAAACTTGAAAACCTGTAAAGGAATATTCTTGGAAATAATGTTTTAAAAATCCATTCATGCCGTATAAGTTAAAAAAACATTCTTCTCGTACTTTTGTCGGAAAAGTCAAAAAGTACCTCGTACGAAAAACAACAAAAGATTCCTTTCATATCTTTTACTAAAAACTCACCGAAGGGAAAAATAGGATTTAAAAAATAGTAGGTGAATAGAAATAATATTATATATTGAGGAAACATGTATGTGGATGATAAAATACACCCCAGTAAATGCCAAAGTATAAACAATCTCGGATAAAAATGAGATTGTGATATTTCCCTTACCTTAGGTCCGATTTGCTTCGTAAGTGTCTGAACCTCCTGTATAATGATTTAAATAATGTCATTGACTTATTAAAGAATCATATTCATTGTTATTATATCATATATGGTTCACTTATGACTTTATATTACCCGCTCTTTTGTAAATTCATGTTAAAGTAGTGTTTTGGGTAAAATCGTCTCATTTGTCGTTCGGGTTTTAACTTGTAATTATTCATATGATTACTTAGATCATTATTACTTAATTATAGAATATAAAACATGATTTATATATAATATATATTCAGAATATACATATATATAATGGATCGATAAATGGAAAGAAATACACCGTTCATGGAGACGGTAGGTCGTACGTACGCATGAACGCTGTTTTCGTTTCCTTATTGAATTGAGTGGAATTAAGTAGATGAAATACATATATATACACATAAATACAGTAGCTTTATAATGTCATATATTTCATTATTATTGCTTATATATACTTTATAATCATTCTTAAATGGTTAACATGGAGAATGAATCTCATCGCGTCGTGGAGACGGTAGTCCGTACGTACGCACGAGCGATGATATCATTTCCATAATTATTGAATTGAATTGGAGTGGATGATACAATATATCAGAATCATTATGATGTTATAATAACTATGTATAGTTATTCTTTACACCATAATACCCATCCATGTAAGGTGTTGGTGGAAAAATAGATTACACCACGGCGTGGAGACGGTATTCCGTACGTACGCACGCGCGGTGATTTCGTTTTCCGTAGGATGGCTAGATGGTGAATTAGGATTGTTTCAAACTTATAATAACATATCAGTACATGAGTTATACTGATGTTATTACTTCATAATGAAAAAACCTAAGAAGAAGAAGTGGAATAAGAAATAATGGTGAAAGAATCGGTAACGGAAATTACCTCTTCTTTGAAGCGCCTTTTTGAGACCTCCTCTTAGGGCACTAAAATTAGTCTTTGAGGAAGACCAGAACCTCTATGATGTTTCTAGGGAAGTGGAGAAGAGAATTTGGAAGGGGTTTTCCGAGCTTGAAGGCTCAAAGTTGTGTGAGGAAGAGAGAGAGGAGGTTCCCTTTTATAAGGGAGGAGAGGGGTACCTTTGGAATATCTCAAAATATTATTTTATATTAAAGTCAAAATCGGTTTATAATGGTTCCAAAGGGTCTTATTTCGAATCTAAAGTGGGGATGGGTCGAAATACTATCAAACAATAGGATTTAGACAAGTTTAGGTTATTATTTTAACCTTATCAATTAGATTTAACTCTAAGTTAAATAATCTATCTTTTACCGTGTCTTTTTGTTTTCTTACAATATATGGTTAATACACTTACTATAACATGCCAAACGAACCAAAAATTGTTTATTATTAATATATATATCCTTATATAAGTCATTTGGCCGAACCTTAGATTTTTAGGAATAAAATAATAATTAATAATATAATATTTGATTTAAAAACTATTTTTTGTAAATTTTGAAACTATTTAGTAACTGATTTTTGTGAAAATCATAACAGAATGATAAGTTAGAACAATGTTAATTAAATCAATACTAACATGTCATATTAACCTATAAAATTAGTGTAATTCATAAAAAGTCTCAAATTAGATCTATTTGGGTATTTATAACATCAATTATTTCAATATTTCATTAATAAGATAATTACTGCATCATCTTTGTGTCATAAATAAATTAAATTATTTTAAGTCTAAAAATTAAAAATAAAATACCATTATGTTGGAAATCTTTTTATATTTCTAATGAATATTTAAAATCTAATTTATCTTATGTATAACCCTATATTAAAAATGTTTTAGTAAATAAACTTTGATTTTAACTCTTTTAACTCTTCTTTGAATTAAATAATAATAAATATCCTAATCTAATCCGAGTGGGCCTAAATGGTCATATTTTATTCCTAAGCTTGTTTTCGGTCGAATTAAACTTATCCAATAGAATTTGGACATGTGTTAGGGTAATAATAATATCATTTTTACCCTTAATTACCCTATTTACTTTTAACTGTGGTAAAAAAGTAAAAAGTTACTATTTATCAAAAAATTATTTTCATCTCATTGAACCAAATTTTACTTACTAACATCAACCGTGTCTCTCGGATTTTTGAAATTCCACTCACAGAAGCGGTAAAATTAAGTTTTATGAAAAATTCAGTTTTTTTAACTACCACTTAGTGGTTTCACTATTCATCAAAAATTGAAAGTTTTCAGAAAAATACCAAAAATTAGGCCTAAGATATATTTGATATTATGAACTCAAAAATGATGTCTATTTTACCAAATTCAAAACATATCAGTTGCATTAATTAATTTAAAAATTAATTCCCGTCGTCAAAGCAAATAGCGTGTTCTTAATAGATAATAACTATCAAAAGATTGACACTTGTTTATGTCTGGTTTAAATGTAGAATTACATACAATGACCAAAATTGTATTAAATTGTAAAAATATATTTTAAATATACTTTAAAACCACTCAAATTAATAATTTATCACTATTAATTATTTCGATTAAAAATGTTGTTTTTAATTAAAATTTAGTAATTTTCACTATTCATCATAATATGAAAGTTATCCGAAAAGTTCCAAAATTTCACCTTTGGCTAAATTCGATACTCCGAATCCAAAAATGAAGTCCATTTTGAGAGATAAAATTTCTAAAATTCTAAAAGGTGGTTATTACTATTCATAACGGCTAGTTTTAATAATATTTTAATAGCATATCGTTGTTTAGTGAAACTCGGTATTGCGTACTACACACACTATCGAGGAAGGTCGCGATTGCGTGTAATGAAAAGCAAGTCAAGGATGCGTGTTGAGAAAGCTCCTTTTGGTGTAGCGTGCAACACAAGACATTAATGAAATTAAAAAGAATATTTTTCATAAAATCTCAGGGTGTTACAATGTTTCTTTTGGTTTTGGGATACAAATTGTTCACAGTTTATCATAAATTTCATTGTCATATTCTTTTTGAACCACCATATTTTCGTTGTATTTTTCTTACTGCAACACTTATTTATTTCTTCTTTCTTCTTCTAAATATTGCATACAAATAAACAAGTAATATTAAGAAGTATTAGCAATGATCTTTGTTATTTAAATTTTTTTCCCAAGAGTGTTCCTCACCAGATTAGTCCACTTTTTCTTTTCATAAAATATACTTCCTTCAAGTAAAAAATTACCTCTTTCAATAAAAACAATTATGGAATGTTTTGATGGTTTTATGGATTTTATATTTCTCCAAAAATAGTAGAAGATGATATTATTTGTTTTTTTAATTTCATTAAATTATTAATATTTGTTTTAGTATACATATTAAATTATTTATATCCCATAAATTACTGACCTATCTCTTTTGATTACTTTTTTTGAATATTATTTTCAGTCATTCCTTCTTGAAATTCTAGAAAAATAGGTTAACCATTCTTATTAATTAATGATATTCTCTTATCATTTTCATTTATCACAAGAATTATCGAGTTGTAAAATCATACAACACTTATTTAACAATTATGGTTGCAATATTCATAATGAAATATAATTATTTTAAACATGTTTTAGGAAAAATTAATTTCCCTATTCTTTAGTGGGATTTTTTTGAATCAATATTGATCCCCATCTAGGTTTGATCTCTTTTTAACCTATAGGATGACACATTATTCTAGTAGTACTTATCCATGTTACCGAAATTATTACAATTCCAAATAATAATAATAGATATTGATTTTTTCCATTTTATGGTAGTCTACATAGATATGTTTTTATGTTTATTTTATTTTTATCTACTAAAGATTATTTTTAAAAAAACATGTACAAGTCCTTTTAAACACTCAATATAAAGTGGTGGGGTTCCCACCATTTATTAACCAATTTTTTTTTTGATTTTTTTGTTCATCCCTACACTGGGAACAAAAATAGATTTTGAACAATTAAACATTTCTAATGTGGATGGTACATATTCTTTTGAGACTGCTTCAAACTTATCATTAAATAACATTTAGATATTTTTTCCAATAGGTATATGTATTTTAGCACAATAATCCTCCTTGAATTTTTTTTCAACAATACTTTTTTACGTCTCATGTGATGGAATATCGTATTTTTCTTCATGATTTGAATGTTGAACTTCAAACTAATGAAATTTCAATTAGATAAATGTTTTCTCACCATTCACCCCTATATATTTTTCTTCACTATACTTCTTGATTTTATCAACATCATCTGTATCAATTTTTCCTTATTCTTATAGAATGTTGCCCAAATATTTAATAATCTATGAAATGAACACTATTTTATCATTATTAATAGAAATTCTTGCATTAAATTAATGGTTCTTTCCACCTCTATATTTACTATCTTCTTATCTTTTTTAAATTTTATAAATAGACACATTTTCAAAACATGATCTTAATTTAGGTGTCTACTTGTTTGGAGATATTTTTATACACTAACACCCTCTGTTCAAAAGAATTACCTACTTATTTGAATATTACTCATGGTAGGTGATCTCATCCAATATGATTTCGAAAGAGCCACAAATTATGGTAACTAATTACAGTTGAATTTTCTACATGGCCTAAATAATATAGACATAATAATCATCATATTATTCATCATAGGATTATTAAAAAAAAATTATATTCCCCTATCATGCTTGGATTTTCTTGAAGAAAATATTGATAACAGATTTTGGTTACCCTTATTCTTTTATTTATAATGAACTAAATGGTGATAAATTATTATCCATATCCCTATTAGTTTATTTTACCACTAGATAATTTCATTCAACACATTGGTTTTCTACGTATGGATTTGTGAAATGAGGATATATTTTTTCATTCTCTTTACATTATATCTTTGGATTCTCATTACATGTTTCTTTAAGATATATATTATAAATATAGATATTTGGATGGACAATAATTTTAATATCTCCAATTTGTAAGTAGTCAATTTTTTTAGATGAGGAATTTATCAAATTAAATCAATACTATTACATTATATTATTCTCTGTCATCAATGAAATATATTTTAATTTTTCTTCGATAGGGTACTCATAGGTTTCATTAAATTTTCACTTAATATAGCCTATTAGAAATTATATTAAAATATTAAAACATTATATTATTTAAAATACAATTAGAGGTGTTATAGGGTTCTCCTATACAATTTGATAGGGTTATAATGGGATTTCCCTACATTTGGGGGTTTAGTGTTAGTATGACTTTTATTCGAATTTAATCTTTCCCCCTAACAGCTTTTTAACAACCCAAAAACTTATCAATGGAATTTTCCTTCTAAAAATTATATCATAAAATGAAAACTTGCACAAAGATATCCTAGTAAAAACAAAATTCAAAAAATTGAAATTAGTGATATTTAAAGAAAATAATGAACCTATAACAATAGAATAGAAACATGACCATTGGAATAGAAACATCACCATTAGAAATAATAATATATCCAATAGAATAATATCATTAACTATGAATGTATAATTAAAATTTACAAATCATATAAATGAAAATATGATATAATTATATAATAGTGTCAGTATATAAATGTTTTAAAATTAATAAATTAGGTGATGGTATTTTTGTGAAATGTAATTTTTTATTTACAATTTTATAATTAATATAATTAATATAAAAAATTTATTTTATTAAAATATTGTAATACATTATTAATTTTTTTATTATAATTATAAGATAATTTTATGATAAATTACTTAATTTTTCAAAGAGTTGTCAAATCAGTTATTATATTAAAATCAGTATTTTTCAAATAAATGATGTTTTTAATAAAAAGTATATTTATCATTTTAGAAAATCATTTTCATAAAATGGAGTTCATTAATGAAATCTACATGACCAAAAATAATTATGGTGAATTATTGGTATTTTTTATAACAGTTGATTTTTGGTGATTTGTGAAATATGTTAATTTGAAATATTTAAAATTATAATCCATATACATGAATTTTTGAGCCATAAATGATGTGATAAATCATTATTTTTAAGTAAAATGGCTTATTTATTATTCCTATTCACATCAATTGACACTATTGATAATATTGATCTGAAATAATAACCTAATGAATAATGTAATAAAAAAAACAACCCTCTTCTACCCTATAAATATAACCACACACCACCTTTTCTCTTCACAAAATCTAAGAATTTTATGTTGTATAAATTCTTACCATTTATCTTACTAATCCTCTCTTCCACATATTAGATCTTATGGTCACAACACAATAAAAAACCCATGTGCCTTCACGAGGCTCTCAAAGAGACAACATTTAGGAGGTAAAATCATCAACCCCTCTTCTAATTTAATTTGTTTTTATATCGTCTCCTTACCAAACCTATCCAAAGTGGAATGATAACTAAATTATATTTTATATACTAAAATTTTATTATTCTAATAGTATATATATCATCAAATCTCTCCTCTTATCCTTTTATACTAAAAATTAACATTGGGCATAATGTGTCGATTCAATGCCTTTGTGGGAAACAAATTTCCATTTTCCATTAACACCTTTAAGGTAGTTCATATAATCATTATTATGGTGATATACTATTATAATATACATATTACAAGTTATATAATGATCTAGGACAAATATATAAACATAATATTCAATAAAGTGATACAAGGTTATGATGGTCATAAAAATTTCCAAAATAAATTAAAACATTTTTATCAATATTTTATCTATTTAATAATCCCCACATCATATAACCAAATGATATATGAGTGAATTTAAATTTATATAAGTTCATTAATAAAAAATAATTTCACTTTCATAGAATTTATTCCCTTTTAAAGAGAACTCTCAAATTTATAGTTAAGGAAACTAACCATAAACCATGGAATAAACACTTACGAACGATGAAATTGAATTCCATAACTCATAAAAAAGGCCATAAAAACATAATAAAAATAAAATAAATAAAATAAATAAATAAATTTATAAAAGGTTATAGATTTAGTAATTAATGAATATAATTTTGTTTTCCATAATAATAAGTACAAGTGCAGAAGACATAAGGACATAAGGTAAGGAGATTCTTGAACCCAACACATTTTAATTTGGTTATTCATATTTCATGAAACAATTTAGTGTAGAATTTTTTTAATATTTATAAAATATAATTGCTTTTTCCATATATTTTATTTTCTATGATATATATCCTTTTAATCTTATTTTTTTTGAGAATATTTTTTTCTAAAAGACATCTTCTTCACAAAAGAAATTTTGACTTCTATTGAGTTTTTTTTCATCACTCAAGAATGATGAATCTTAATCAAAATATGTATTTCCTTTTTCATTTCAGAACCCCATGCTTATTAATTATTTTTGAAATTATTATGAAATTATTTCCTTTACATGGGTTACCACATTACTTTTATTGATATATGTTCTATTTAGCATGAATGATTATGTAAATGTTATGATGTGATGCATACTTCTGGAATTATATAACGATCCAATGCATTCATTAATTTGATTAATCTCATGATATGATGTGGTTTATGTGTTAACATGATACTATAGTTGTTCATAAAGTCAATGTTATGATTATTCACATATGTTATTCATGAACACACTAATATATTTGTTCCCAACTATATGTGTTATTTGACTACTATGACATGATGATTAATTTTTATGTGTTTCCACATTCCATGAAATTATCTAATTCTTCATATCATGATAATGATGATGACCATATTACTATGTTATGATGATTATTATTATTCTCACGCATGTTATATTTATTCATGACCTTTATTCATCCTCTTACTATGATTTTATCTAACCCATTGACTTCGATATATATCCTCAGGAGACTACATGTACTAAGGATAATGCGAGCATTATATGGATAAAGAATATGATTTTTAATTAAATTATCATGTTTTATTACGTATATGTGATGTATGGTACTAATCTTCCCAAGATACAAAACCTTTGGATGTTGGTTTTGAATTACAATTATGATGTTCCAATTTAAAATGTTGTACTAGTTATGTATGAAAAAGTAGAGTTTCTATAGTTGGTATCAGAGTATATTTTAGTTAATTTGTGAATAAGGGTTATAAAACATTAGTGAAAACACATAGTAAAAGACAATTTATTTGTATGTATCATAGCATGATTAGATAATTTGTGAATAAGGACTATATAAAATTAGTGAAAAATATTAATAAGATATTATGTATATGTTAGAAAACAAGAAGAATTATTTTAAAAAAATTATAAACACAATGATCCCAAAAGATATTCCCGTAGAGTTAATTTTAAAATGGAATAAATTTTTTATTCATTCATTATTTACTTACTATTTGTTCAAACCTTTTATAATTTAAAATTTTTTGGAAACTAGGAGAAACCATGCCAAATAATCATGAAAGGGACAACAAAAAAATTGTCCAAATTACATACACAATTTATATGGAAGGTGGAGTTCTTAATTTAATAGAGATTCTTACCGAGCTATATCAGGTTGTAAATAATGACATGACCAATGTGGAACATCAATTGTCAACATAGAGGGATAAACTAGTTATCAAATATTTTATGTGGTAATAAACACCATACTTTTTTTTGGATCTTCTCATCTAGTTGTTGGGGAATAGTGGGTTATCTCATTATAGATGAAATTTTTTATATTTCACTATTTGGAGAAGGGGAAGGTGACCCTATCCATATATCATTTATATGGATAGGCAGATCAATGATGGGTTTTGATTATGAACACCAAGGAAAAGGTTGAAATTAACAATATATAGTGGGAGGACCATAATAAAATATTTTATTAAAAATTATTAACCTTGAAATATTCATAGAGAGATGAAGAGTGCATTTGTAGAGCTGAATAAAAAAGAAGGTGAATCTGTCATAGTTTATGAATCAAACTTCACAAGGATTTCAAGGTACACCTCAAATTTTGTTATCTACAATAATAGGAAAACTGATAGATTCGTTAATAGATTAAATCCAATAATTATAAAGGTTCTATATATTAATGACATTGGGAGATATGAAGAAGTGGTTTGATGTACTCTTAATGTTGATATGGAGTTCAATGAATGGTATCATTTTTATAGATATTTGAAGAGAATAATGGAATTTCAAAATGGTGGATAAAATGAAAAGGTAATAATGTCAATCCAACCATGAATGTTTCAAAAATATGTGAATAATAATTATAGGAATTGCCTCAATGGGATGGGTAAATTCTTCTAGTGTTGGATAAAAGGATACTAATCACAAGAATTTCAAAGAGACGTAATGGATCCTACCAACATGATGAAGGAATAGAGGTAACCGCCCATGGTAAAATTCATCAAATGTAGGGAGTAGGGTCACTATGAAAGAAAGTGAACTAAACCTTGACACTTTAATGGTAATTGGAGTTAGGAGAAACCATTGATAAAGGATAAAGGGAATGATTAGGTAGTCACTAATATTATGGAAGATCAAGAAAATGAAGTAATAAAATGTAAAATTTCAAATCACTTATTATATAGAGCACACCCAAACTTTAGGGAAAAGGAAATATATTTTCATATTCAAAACCATACCATGATATTATAAAAATTAAAGGAAGAGCATGAATATCCTTTGGAAAACTCTTCAATGATGTGGGTTTTATTGACTTGTTAATAATCATACCTTTCTCAAATGGATGAGTCAAAAAATGTATGCACCTAGATTAAATTTCCAAAGTGATGGAATAAAATGATGTATTTACCAATGAGTTACCATGACTTTATTTTGATTGTGACGTAGAATTCTAAATAGAGATACCCCTATCTCAATGTTTCCCTACAGGATAACCTCAGTTTAACATGAGGAGTTAGAGAAGAAGCTATAAGGAAATTTAGAAAAAGCGTTCATACACCCTATTGTATTGCCTATTTGTGTGTAAGTGCTCTTTTAAATGAAAAAGGATGGATCAATGCAGCTATGTGTAAATTACTATGAGCTAAATAAGACCACCATAGTGAACAAGTATTATATTCCAAGGATTTATGTCTTGTTTGATCAACTACATGGAGCTCAATAATTCTAATAGTTGGATCTTTATTTTAGATAACATCAACTGATGGTGAATACAAAAGATATTCAGAAGATGAATTTTTATAGAAGGTATGGGCACTATGAGTTTCTAGTGTTTAATTTAAGACATTATAATTCCTCTATAATATTCATGGATTTTTTTAACAGTGTATTTACAAATAATATTGACATATTTGTAGTTCGGATCATTGAGGATATTATCATATACTCCAAGAGAAGGAGGAACATAAAGAAAATATAAGGATTGTTCCAATGACATTAATGAAGAATAAATTGTATTCCATATTCAATGATTTTAAATTTTTGATGAATAAAGTCACATTAATGGCACATGTGTTCAAAAGTGAGGGAATTTTGTTGGACCCTTCAAAATTAAAGGAAATTGAGGAATGGATCAGACCAACTTGTTAAATGAAATCTGTATTTTTCATGGATTATCAGGGTACTAATGATATTTTATTAGATATGTCTCACAATTTTAGACTGATAAATAAGTTAATAAATAAATGTGTAATGTAAGTATGGATAAAAGAATGCAAGGAATGATTCAAGGAGCTCAAAAAAGGCTAATCACTACACCTGTAATCACACTACCAACATCCACAGATGGTTTTTTGATAAAAAATTATTTTTTAATTAATGGATTAGGTTGTGTACTCATGTAAAATGATATTGTGATATCCTATGCCTCATAAAAGTTGAATATCCATAAGAAGAACTACGAGGCGCATGATTTGAAGCTAAAAACTATGGGTTTTAACTTAAAAAACCGGAGGCACTACCCATATAGTGAGTGTATTAAATATATAATGATCACAATATTCTAAAGTATATATTTTCATATAAGGAACTCAACATGATTCAAATATGATGGTTTGAGATAATCAATGACTATGATTTTTCTATTCACTACCATCTGGGAATTGATAACTTGATAGATGATGTTGTTAGAAAAAACAAACATGCTACTCTATTAATGTTGTGGATTTAATAAGACCATGACTTCAAGGATGTACTAAGGATGTATTTGGAAATCATAATGGAAGGGAAACCATCATTACATTCCATAATGTTTTCCCAACCATATATCTAAGAGAATAATAAGGAGGAAGAAAGTTTTGATATGGAGTTAAGAAATAATATGAATATAGTAAAGTATATAAACATACACGAGTACCACATATATGATGGTAGGATGATTTTGTTTGGAATGATTATTTGTGAGACTTAATCACCTAGGATAAAGAAGGAGCTAATGGATAATGCACATAGATCTTCTTTCTACCTCCATCAAAAAAGTATCAATATGTACAGTGATTTTTGAGAACACTTATTATGGTTCCACATGAAGAAAGAGTGTGTAGAATACATCTAAAGGTGTTTGGCATGTCATCATGTTAATGAAAAATTGAAGTCAAAAGGGAAGATGTGAAAATTGACTATACCAAATTAGAAATGGAATAATGTCACTATGGACATTGTCACTGGTCTCCCATATAAATACAATGGAAACAATGTAATATGTGTTGTGGTTAATTTACTCACCATTAATTCCACTTTTTCACTATTCAGAAGGATTCCCCGACTAAATAAAATTCCATGATATATTGGAAGAAATTGGTGATGTTTTTTTGGGTTCAAATTTTTATCATATCTGATAATGATACAAGGTTCGAATATAAATACCGAAGAGGTATTAAAAATCTTTATGTACTAAATTGAATTAAAATAGGGCCAATCACCCCACACTCATTTCCAATTGGAGAGGAATATTCATATTATCAATGACAATATGATATCCTACTAAATGGAATTCAAAGGGGTATGGGATCAATATATC
Organism: Viscum album; assembly: GCA_963277665.1. Lineage (NCBI taxonomy): Eukaryota > Viridiplantae > Streptophyta > Magnoliopsida > Santalales > Viscaceae > Viscum > Viscum album. The sequence goes on from OY728140.1 coordinate 2,055,662,255, forward strand.
CCATTGTTTGTGTTATCAATAAATAATAGCTTTCACTTGAGTATTCATATGGATCTATTTGTAGCTATAAATGGAAAGCGATGTAGAATTCAATCCTGTTGGGATGATGTTGGAGAATGAAAGCTACTGGGAATTATTCTTATAAAAGAGATGACTAGAAAAGATCAATCCATCAAACAACACATCAAAAATCCTCAAATTCATCAAAATATATATACTTATATCCATCTAAGTGACTTGGAGTTTGAATTTGGAGAAAAATTATTCCTTTGAATATCACAGTGGAAGAGAGTCACGCGGTTAGGAAAGAAAGGGAAGATTTTACAAAGTCACATTGACCTTTTTGAGATATTTGACCACATAGGATCAATAGCCTATCAACATTAACATCCAAAAAATGTGGCTCAGTTTCTTGAAAATTTCTATGTACCTCTCATGAGGATGTATATACTTGACCCATCATAAGGACTGAATCTGTAGGTGATACAACTTGAGAATGAAATCTCATATAAAGAGCATCTGGTAAATATCATGGACTATATAGAAAAGTTCATTAGAAAAAAAACTCACCTTGTCAAAGTGATGTGGAGTAACCATAAGTATCAAGAGGTGACATGTTAACTAGAGCAAGCAATAAAGGGGAATCACCTTAACCTATTTTCCAATTAGTATGTAAAAGAAAATTTCATGGGAGAAATTTCAAAATGGGGGAAAATGTAATGACCCAAAATTTTATCAATGGAATTTTCCTTCTTATAATTATTTCATAAATCACATACATCATATAGATATACAAATAAAAAATCATACTCGTAAATAAAAAATAAAATAAGTGATATTATAGAAATTAAAGAACCAATACTGATAAAATAATAACATGACCATTATAATAGTAAAATCACCATTAGAAACACTAATCTCTCAAATATAATTGTAACCACGCCTATTAAATTATAAATAAATTTTAATAATCTTATAAATGAGAATATTATATAATTATATCATAGTATTTGTAAATAAATTTTTTTAAAAAGGCTAACTATGTTTTAGCCTTTTTACAAAATAGAAATGATTATTTACCATTTTATAAATTGCATAGTGATTTAAAATAAAATATATTATCATAAAATTGATTCAAAAAATAATAATTTGTTTTAATATAATTATAAGATTATTTTATGAGACTTTAATTAATTTTTCAACATGTCATAAAATTAGTTATAATATTAAAATTAGTATTTCTCGAATAAATGACGATTTTAAATTAAAATTAAAATTCATAATATTTAAAAAAATATTTTCATATTATATATTTCATGTTATAAATTAAAGGTTTGAAAAATTTATTGGGTTATATTTTCAAATTTTGTTAAATGAGTTGAATTTTTGGTGAATAGTGAAATATGTTGATTTACGTTATTTTACATTTTAAGACAAATACTTGAATGTTAGAGGCCATAATGATTTAAGAAACCATTATTTAGAACCAAAATTCACTACTTACTATGCATGGCCATAATAATCTACACTATTCAAATTCTTGATCCAAAAAATAAACTAATGAATATAATAATAAAAAACTCTCTTCTTTTCCCGTATAAATACCCCCATCACCACCACCTCTTATAAAACCTTTTTAACCATATATCCTATATTAATTCTTTACAATTAATTTTTAATAAAAATACCCAAAAAAAAAGATCTACTGGTCTCATGACAACACCAAACCCATGTACCTTAATGTGGTTCTTGAGGAGAAAACATTCAAGAAGTAAAATATTTGATCTCTCTTTTTGAATTTCCTCTCATTTCGTATCCTCCCCTTACTTAACTTATAAAATGTGGTACGATAACTCAATTATGTTATAAATAATATTTTTTTATTGTGTTAATGGAATATTCAACATCATGTCTTTTATCATATCCTTTAATTATAAAAATTATAAGACCATCTGTGATGTGTCATTTCACATCCTTTGTGAATGATGAGATTTTAGTTTCCATTACCACCATCAAGGACGGTCATAAAACCATTATTATTAGTAAATAATATCTTATTATAAATATTATAAATAATATAATATTTTGGGACGAATATATAAATATAATATTAAATAAAATTTTACATTTTCAAGATAGTGGAAAAACAACCAAATTAAATTAAAAAAAATTCATCCACATTTTCTATAACAAATTAAATTACAACATAAATCCAAATGATATATGAGAAAATTTAAACTTATTTCAATTCATTAATACTAAATAATTTATATTATGGTGATTTTATTCCCATTTTAAAAGAACTCCCATATTTATATTAAATGTAACTAACTATAAACACTTAAATAGACACTCCTAGAATGTTAAAAATTAATTATCCAACTCATTAAAGAGTCTATTAATGAAGTTAATGAATCTATAATAAATAAATTAAATGTAAAATATATAATTTTTTAAGTAATTAATGAATATAATTTTATTAACTATGATATTAAATATAATCAAAGAAGCCATTCAGATATATGGTAGAAGGATTCTCGAACCATAATCTATTTCTTTGGGTTATTCCACTTCCATGCCAAATTTCACTGTGGATTTTTTCATAACATTAAATAAAATTATTTTTATTTCCCTTATTTTTTTTTTCTAATATTAATGTTTCTAATCAGATTTTATTCCAAATAAAAATATATTACAAAAAAAATCATCTTTTAAAAATAAAATTTTACTCCTCTGGAGCTGTTTCTTCTTTTCTTATGAATGGTGAATCTTATAACCAATATGTTTTTCATTTTTCATTCAGTAACCCCTTTTTTTATTCATGATTAATTAAATCCTTTTTATAAAACTTACGTTAAATGGGATACTTTATTAATTTTATTGATATATATTCTATTGTGAAGTCAAGATTATGCATATATTATGATTTGATGGGTGAACCATTGATTATATATCACTCCAATTCATTGGTTAATGTGATGTATCTCATTAGTTGATGTGTATTATGAATTAAAATGATGCTATATTTTCCCAAAAATAATATTTTAACTTTAGGCGCATATGGTATTCGTAATCTTGACACTACCTTTGTTCACAATTATGTGCGGTATTTTTCCACTATGACATGATGTTTCATTTTTATGCATTGCCACATTACATTCCATTATCAAATGATTCATCTCTTTATTATGATGATGAAACTATTGTTATTTTGTTATGATGATGATTTTTATTATCCCTGTTATATTGATTCATGGCCATATTCATCCTCTTACTGGGCTTTTAGCTCAAACATTTTCTGGATGTATATCCCAAAGTGACTACATGTACTAAGGATAATTTGGATAATGTGCACTCTATATAGAAAAATAAGAGGATTTTAAATAAAATTTTATGTTTTATTCTGTATAATTGATGTAGGGTCATAAATTATCCAATATAGAAAACATTTAGATCTTGTTTTTGTAATGCTATTATGATATTTATCTTTAAATTGATGTAATAGTTATGTAATAAAAAAAGGGTATCTATACTCTTCAGTTCGTTATTGAATGGATTTATCTTGGTCTTCATCTCATATTTTGTCGGTATATATATAGATATAATATAGAAAATAACATAATACGAATACCTGAATTTTTTGAGGAGGTTTTCATCCATAAGGATGACTGTAACCCCATTGTATGGTGGTTATTATCGAACTTGAACATATCGTCCTTATTATTATGAAAAGAAATGTAAGAAATGGTATGGAAGTAGACCTATTATACATGTTTTGACTTATTAAAATGAATGTAATGGATTTTAATTCTATAAGATCTAGAGAATAAATGATTCAGCCCGATCTTTAAGTTTTTTGATCATTATTTAAGATCTAGTCTTCCCATAATATAACCATATTATCTCCATACTAAATAAGAGATATTCATTAGAACTATCTCAAACTTCTTGAAACATATATATTATTTGAAAGTTATTGATTAGACCCCCTCACAATCTTCTTCTTTAATATAATCTATATTAAGAAATCAATAAACTATCTTCTCTTGTAATTAGTCTTTATTAGTGCATATAAAATGAACATGGTATCTCATTTATTCAAAATTACATATTGTCTCAAATATGGGTTGAAATTGGGACATTAGTTACTATTCATTTGACTTAGTGAGTATTGATAGATCATTTCCAATACATAACCATTTTTTTTGTTCACCTCTAATATTTTAATTAAACACACACGAACATAGTTAGATATATAATATCTTCTTCTTTGAATTATCATTTTAATTTTATCTCAAAAACATCTCATGAATATTCTATATTGAACATCTATAATATTTGAATATTTAATATTCCCTAAATCTATGAATTCAAATCGTATATATTTTCTTAATATTTTTCTGATGAAATGGATTCTTTCATCCTTATGATATTTATAAATATCATACATAGTTAGCAATGATGATACACATCTCTAGAATGAACCAAATATTGGTCATTACTTTTTCAAGAGATAAATTATTAATAGATAAATGAATCATATGTAGTTTGAAATGACCCACATTTATTTATATAAAACACTTATATAAATATCCTCATATGTCTTGTACATGTTTCTCTTTATGTGTAGATCCCCAAACTTCATTGATTCTTATGTGAATCTACTTATGATGATTCAGATTATGTAAATCTCAAAATATTGATCTAGAATCTTCATATGTTGATGATTATCACATGAATCCCCTTATATGGATTAATTAAATCATGTACCATGTTATATAGATCTCTAGATTCATAATATTTCAGAATTAATGCATTTTATTAGCTAAATGTGGACTTCTATAAATCTTATAAATCCATTATATGAACATCATGCCAAAATTTATCAACCCTATAACAAACTATCTCAAATTTATGCCTAGATGTATCAACATTACAACCAACTTTCTCTAATTTAGTGGAGGATTTAATGTGTAATGTCCCGGACCTCTCCGGTCCACTACTTTGTGAAAATGTGGTGTTGGAGGTGTTCCGGGAGGTCAAGGTGACTTATCCTCCAGCCGCACCCTACCGGTAGCTCGGTCTGCCGGTAGCCGCAGCCTACCGGTAGCTCGGTCTACCGGTAGCCGCCACCTACCGGTACCTCGGTCTACCGGTAGTTGCAGTCTAGTAGTAGCTCGGCTAACACTTTGCAAAATTTCTAGTTCGGTGAACAATATTTCTATCGGTGACCTTCTATCGGTAGGCTTGAATAATGTTCTATCGGTGAGGATCTAACGGTAGACTTGTGTTTCTATCAGCAAGGTTCTATCGGTGACCTTTTCTTTCCTTTGCCAATTTTTGAGTTCTGTGAATAGTGTTTCCAGATTTTTACGAGCTCCCGATTCCTTTGCCAAATTTCACATGTGAACAGTGTTTCCAGAATCCTAAGAGCTACCGATTCATTCCTTTGCGAAATTTTGAGTATGTGAATAGTGTTTCCAGCTTCAAACAATTTCGCTTTTTTGACGTTTCCTTTGATGTAAAATAAATTTAAAGCCTTATTTTAAGGGCTCTTAAGGCCATTTAAAATGCCATAAATCCTATATTAATTATTCCTAAAGCCAGGATGTATTTACTTGGTCAAACTGCGTGGGTTAATGCGATCCGTTTTTAATGGAGAATTAACCGGATCTTAAACTGTCGCCCCATTAAATCTTCAAAAAGGGATGAGATATCATTCTCCCCTGTTCTTTCCTTTTGTTCTCAACTAAGAGGCACTAGAACCTTTCAATCCTTTCTATAGGAGTTGCACAATCAATCTTTACTCCTATGATTGGTTCTGCTCTGTTTTGGATGCAACCGAGCCGTGTCGATCAATCTTTGATATAAGGTATGTTGTATCGTCGTTCTTTTGGGGTTTATCTTCTCTTATCCTCCTTTCCATGATTATACCATGTAATTTACAAAGATTCTAATGGGTTTTCTTGGGGTTGGTTGGTACTGTCGTACCGCAGCATCCTCCGGTGGATGTAGTTGTCGCGAGGAGAATATCGTGACCTGTTGTGTGGATAAAGAACGTGAGGAACTGTTTGAGGTAGGGGATTAATGGCTTCTCTAATTGTATATGTGCAATCGTAGAATTAGCATGATTTAGTCCTTTGGATCACAATGAAATTGACCTAATTAAATACTTGAACCGGATTAAAAGAATTGGTTGATCGCATGTTGTTTCTTTATACCGTGATAACGGTTTGCCTCATGTTTTTCTAGATAGAGTGATATCTATGATTTTATTTGATTTGTTGTTCGTTCATGATAGAAATTGATAATGAATGTAAATCCAGAATTAATTGTTAATTAATTGTCTAAAGATAAAGAGGCATGTAAATTAATCTGGTTATTGCAGTTGTTGTAGTTGTTCTAATTTGAGGATGATCAAATTAGGGAAGTAAGCATGGTTATTTAATTGTGATATCTTACTGATTAGGTATCCGTGATTGGAACCTACGAATAACAAATCTTCCAATTCAATATGGATTAAAGAACAGATTATGTGGGAATTTCTAAAAGGGTTCTGAGTTACCCTATTGTTTGTTAAAGGGTCAAGAACCCATGGTTTTGATTGTTGTTTTTATGCTGCTTGTGCTGCGATGTGACCTTGGAGGGGTCTTGTGATATGTTGAGGCAGGGAGGTCTTGTGGTTGTGGAAACGGATGATGCCTAGAGTGGCGAGATGCATCGTTTTATGCATGTGGGTGTCAGGGAGGACACCAGGGATGATGGAATGGGATGGATGTGGTTGTTGGATGCTTGTGGTTTCATTGAATGTTAATCTACTTTGCTTTTCCCCACTGCTCAAAGCAGCTGGTCTTTCTACCCTTCTTCCGAAGGAGGCAAAGACGCGCGAGGTATGCCACGTGCTTTCCGTGTTTAGCCTCTCAAGGGAGAATGGGTCTATGCTCTTTCTATAGGCAGCAAAGACTCGACGGGTAGTATATCAACTCACCGTGTTGATCCTCCTTTGTGTTTAGAAGCTTAGGATGCTTTCCTATAATGCCTGGGAATATGGAAAAGTAATTCTGTAATGAATGTTTGATTAAATGGTGAAAACCCACAGGGATGGAGATACTGGAATTTAAAGGTGATGGGAATCTTAAAAGGAGCAGTTGTTTTGAATGTGATGCTAATTCAGTTTAATGTGGAATTGTTCATGGTTAAGTAATGTTTAATGAATTAATTAACGTACAGTGGAATTGATAAAATGAGAGTGGAGTAATCTAATTAATCTCTTCAAATGTTTGTGTTCTTATAGGATACCTAGTCTTAGAAGTAGCATCCTGGAGTCTGAGAGACGTTAGCAGTAGTTGTATCTATAAGACTAGGTAATGCCCATAGTGTGGATGTGAGTTATACATATATATTCTGTACTTTTTGTGTTTCTATACGCTTCTCCACCCTGTCGGTAAGGGAAACTGACACCCCGGGGATTCTGAGCCCTGGGGGGGGGGGGTGTTTTCCCCAACATTCTGATGGGAGGTTGAATGGCTGACTACCCCCTTTGGACCCGCTCTCTTCTCTTGGTAGATACTTGTGCCATGAGGCACAACGGTTAGTTACCCCATATATGTGTGTAGAGGGCTGTAATCTCTTGTGGTTATTCATACACATATATTCTGGATATAGTATCCTATGGACTACTATAGGTGTAATGTGTATAGGCTATGATGGCTTGAGGATCCTTACTCAGAGTATGGGCTGTAATGGCTTGAGGTATTATACCCGACGTATGATACACATTATGCGGGCTGTGGTGGCTCTCGGAAACTACCTGGTTACTTTTGGTTGTGAGGACGGTGTGGTGCTTCGCCCAGGTGTCTGCGGGCAAGCCTATGTGGTGCACGAGGTGCAGATTGTGGAGCTTAGCCCAGGTGTCTGCGGGTAAGCCTTGGAGAGAGATGCATAGGACGTATGTCGTTGGGGAAAAGCGGAAAACCAGTGGGGAAGTAGTAGTGGGGTACCCTTTATATTCTTTACTATATGCTATATTCTTGTATGCGTTACTTGGCGAGAGTAGCCATGGTGAGGTTGGGAACATAGTGTACCTGTTTAGGTGACGAGTTAGTTTCACTTGTTGTTCACTGGGCATTAGCATGATTTCTTTACTTTTTCACGAGAGGCTTGGGGAGGATCCTACTGAGTATACTTTTATACTCACCCTATGTACATATAAAATGTTTTTCAGGTCACTTGGAGCAGGTTGGAGATCAAGCTGTTTACTACTAGCTTGCGGTTGGAGGAGGAGCTGTTCGGGCTTTTGGTCGCTGCCGTTTTACTTTCTTTTGGGTACTTTTAGTTTTCCCTTTCAGTTGTAGTACTTTTGCATGACATTTCATATATGTACTTGGGTTTATTTTATATTTCAGTTCTGAGTTGGAGTTGATTTGAGTCTATTCTATCTCTCCCTTTTGAATGTGTTCTCTTAGAGGGTAATGCCTCCCATTTGTATGTTTATTATACCCTCGGTGCTAGTCGCCAACCCGGGGCCTACTGGAGGCGGGACTCGGGGGTCATTATCTCCCTTCTCGCATTGCCGACCCAGGAGGGGTACACTTTGTGGGGAGGGGGTCGTGACAGAGTGGTATCAGAGGTCTGGTTGAGGGATATGATGGAGTTTGGAGTTAGGCACAGGTGAGGATGCATGGGGTGGTAGGGAAACGGTGTCATTCATGTTTAGCAAGTGGGGTAAACACTGGAGACCAGTAGAGACCTAGGAAAGGATCATGCATCATTATTCTTTGCGCCTGTGTTTGAATGGGTAGACCTTGGGATAGGTAACCTAAACTTAATGAAACAAAACAATTAATTAATGTTGAGTCTTCCATATTCCAGGCTTAGGAGTTCTAACAGTTGTTATTTTACAGGTATGGCTCCAGGTCGACGTCCTCATCAGGTTTGCGTAGAAGATGCCCAGTAGGCTGTTCCAGTAGATCACCGCCGAGTAGAGGTTGACGACGATGACACTTGGAGGAAGAAACTTCGAGAGTTTCAGTGCCAGAGTCTACAGAAGTACGAGGGCTCCGTTTCAGATTCAGTCTCAGAAGACTGGTTGGAGGATATCGATATAGGATTCAGTTCGATTCATGCTCGGAAGGAACACTGGGTGTCCTTGGTTATGAAGATGCTGCGTGGAGTAGCGAGGCAGTGGTGGTTCTTGTTCCTCGGTGATCGTGAGGAGTCAGCAATCTCATGGGAGGAGTTTCGAGACAAGTTTAGAGTCGAGTTTCTTTCATCGACTGCGAAGGCGTCCAGTCGCCAGGAGCTTCTCACCCTTTGATAGGGGAGATCCAGTGTTCGAGAGTTTGGAATCCGTTTCAGGAACCTTCTACGATATGCTTCAGACCTGTTACCAGATGATGAGGCCAGGTCAAGGCATTTCGAGGAGGCTTTGCGTCCAGAGATCCAGCGCCAGGTCACCCCATTTATGATGAAGACATATCTTGAGGTGCTGGATAGGGCATAGGTTGTTGAGAGGACTTTGGCCAGGACTGGATTGTCATGAGAGGGGAATCGTCATGATTCCTCACGAAGCAGAGTTGTGGTCCGGGGTTCCCGGTTTTCATGACAGAAGAGTTTCCGTTCACCTGGGGGTAGGTCCCAGCCCTTCCCATCTCGTTTCTCTAGAGGTAGAAACTCTCAGGACTATGCCAAGGGATCAGACGCTTGTTTTTCTTGTGGTGGTTGTGGTCATTAGAAGCGGGAGTGCCTGAATTTTCAGAGCAGTCATCTTGCACCAGGCGCTCCACTCCAGGTTCCTCCGTTGAGGTAGTTCCATCCGAGGAAGAAGCAGCAGGTTGCAGTAGCTTTAGATCACTCGAGGGTAGATGGAGCAGGCAGGGGACAACCCCATGACGCTCCCCGTCCTCAGAGAGCAGAGCGCGGCCGTGGTGGTGGTTGTCATCAAGGTCAGAGAGGCCGTGGAGGTGGTCGTGGTCAGCTTCATGCTCTAGTGTTGCCAACCCCAGGTGAGCCAGATGTCGTTCAAGGTACCCTTTTCTTGTTTTCTACCTTGGTGTATGCATTGTTTGATTCAGGAGCAACACACTCCTTCATATCACCTACCCTTGTCCATGCTTTGGGACTTGAGGTAGAGAGGCTTCCAGTGCCCTTGGAGTTGACTACGCCAGTTGGAGGTCGAGCTGACTTGTTTGAAGTATGTAGAGACTGTGAGCTAGTGTTGGGGAAACACTGCTCTAGGGGAGATTTCCTATATTTGCGAATACAACCATATGATGTCATACTCGGCATGGATTGGTTGTATTCAATGCAGGCTATTGTGGATTTCTACAGGAAGAATGTCGTTTTCTTTGATGAAGATGGAGAGGAAGTGGTGTTTGTTGGTGAGAGAGATCCTCGGATGAGTCATATACGAGTTTCATCCTTATCATCCATGATGGATGGGATGATGCTGAGTTCTTCAGAGGTTCAACAGTTGGCGTTTCCTAGGGTCGTGGAGGAGTACCCTGACGTCTTTCCAGGAGAGGTTGTATCCTTACCCCCTCAACGAGAGATCGAGTTTGGGATCGAGCTACAGCTAGGAGCGCCCCCTATCTCTATGTCTCCATATAGGATGGCCCCTTATGAGTTACGAGAGCTACGTATTTAGCTTGATGGTCTGTTGCAGTGTGGTTTTGTTCGGCCAAGTGTGTCACCATGGGGTGCACCAGTTTTGTTTGTGAAAAAGGCTGATGGCAGTTTGCGGTTGTGCGTTGATTATCGTCGATTAAAAAAAGTGACAATAAAGAACCGATATCCTCTTCCACGGATTGATGACCTATTCGATCAACTGAAGGGTGAAAGTTGGTTCTCAAAGATTGACTTGCGGTCATGATATCATCAGATGCGTGTAAAGGATAAGGATATCCCAAAGACTGCTTTCCGTTGCCGTCATGGGCATTATGAGTTTGTTGTAATGCCATTCAGCGTGACAAATGCTCCAGCTGTTTTCATGGGGTTGATGAATGCTGTGTTCCGTGAATTCCTGGACAAGTTTGTTGTGGTTTTCATCGATGACATCCTTGTGTACTCCACATTTGAAGAAGAGCATGCAGAGCATCTACGAGCTGTTTTGGGAGTTCTTCGCCAACATCAGTTGTTTGGGAAGTTGTCTAAGTGTGAGTTATGGGCTCAAGAAGTTCGTTTCTTGGGGCATGTTGTGTCCCAACAAGGATTAGCCATGGATCCTTCGAAGATAGAAGCAGTGGTGTCATGGGCAGCCCCCAAGACTGTGTCAGAGGTGCGAAGTTTCCTTGGTCTCGTAGGCTATTATTAGAAGTTTGTAGCCAATTTCTCCCGAGTTGAGACTCCTCTAACAGCTTTGACCAAGAAGGATCAAACGTTCATATGGACTGATCAGTGTCAGGAAGCTTTCGAGTATCTAAAGGAGAAGTTGGTAAGTGCTCCAGTCCTTTGTCTTCCAGTAGAGGGAGTCCAGTTTGATGTTTTCTATGATGCTTCACATCTGGGGCTAGGCTGTGTTCTCATGAAGCAGAGGTCAGTTGTTTCTTATGGGTCTCGGAAGTTTCATCCCCATGAATGCAACTATGCCACCCATGATCTTGAGTTGGAAGCCGTGGTGTTTGCTCTAAAGTTGTGGAGACATTACCTCATTGGTGAGCACTTTGTGGTTTTCACCGATCATAAGAGTTTGGGGTATGTTTTCTCCCAACGTGACTTGAACTTGAGGCAGCGTCAGTGGATGGAGTTCTTGCAGGAATACGACTTTGAAATATCATATACACCTGGAAAAGGGAATGTTGTAGCTAATTCACTAAGCCAAAGACACGTAATGATGTTGTGCGTGAATCTGGTGATTCCTGGAGAGTGATGGAAGAGCTATCAGCTTTGCATCTTGATATGGGAGAAGTTGGGGGCAGAGGTTGTCTTTTCCAGATGACGGTGCAGTCATCCCTGGTGCAGAAGGTGGAAGAGTCTCAGTTGGGTGATCTAGAGGTGGAAGTTTGGAGAGACAGAGTTGTTTGTGGTGAGGCCCTTGATGGTTGGTCGGAGGATGAACAACACCGAGTGTTGTATCATGGCATGCTTTTTGTCCCCTTGGCGATGCGCGAGACGGTTCTCCGAGAGTTCCATAGTTCACCCTTGGCAGTACATCCTGATGTGACAAAGATGTACCGATCCTTGAGGAGTCAGTTTTGGTGGCCTGGGCTGAAACGTACGGTTGCTGAGTGTGTGTCTCGATGTTTAGTTTTCCAGAAGGTGAAGGCCGAACACCGTGTTCCTGGTGGTCTTCTCCATCACTTAGAGATTCCTCAGTGGAAGTGGGATGACATCTCGATGGACTTTGTTACAGGTTTACCTCGAGCTCCGTGAGGACATGATGCTATATGGGTGGTAGTGGATCGTTTAACAAAGTCGGCCCACTTCATAGTGATCAAGGAGTTGAGCACAGTGGAGGTTTTGTCGAGGCAGTATCTCGAGAAGGTGGTGAGACTCCATGGAGTACCTAGGACAATCATTTCTGATCGTGATCCTCGTTTTACCTCCAGGGTGTGGGGAGGTCTCCAGCATGATTTTGGCTCTCAACTGTGCCTTAGAACTGCTTTTCATCCACAAATGGATGGTCAGACAGAGCGAACCATCCAGAATCTTGAAGACATGTTGCGCTCTTGTGTTCTTGATTTTGGAGGTTCATGGATGGAGCACTTACCCTTGGTAGAGTTCTCTTACAATAATAGTTTTCACTCTACCATTGGTATGGCGCCGTTTGAATCCTTGTATGGCCGGCCATGCCGTTCTCCATTGTGCTGGATTGGGGTCGGAGAATCAGCAATTCTCGGACCAGAACTAGTGCCGAATACAACAGAGATGGTTCAGGTGATTCGTGAGAGGATGAATACAGCACATGATCGCCAGAAATCATATGCTGATCAAAGAAGGAGACCGTTAGAGTTTAATGCTGGGGATCATGTGTTTCTAAAGGTGACTCCCCGTCGTGGGCAGCGAAGGTTTGGTCGTGGAAGTAAGCTTTCTCCCCGGTTTGTTGGGCCTTTCGAGGTGTTAGCTCGTGTTGGAGTTGTGGCGTATCGAGTAGCACTTCCCTCTCAGATGAGTCAGATACATGATGTTTTCCATGTATCACAGCTCCATCGTTACCTTCATGATGAATCTCATGTTATCGATTGGGGAGAGATCAATATTGACGATGATGCAACCTTCGAGGAGAAAGCTGTGGAGATCCAAGACCGCAAGGAGAATGTGTTGCATGTGCATTCTATCCCCTTAGTTCGTGTCTTGTGGCGACACGGTTGCATGGAGGAGAGTATATGGGAGCGTGAGTCACAGATACGTGCTCAGTACCTAGAGTTGTTTAATGTTTAAATCTTTTAATGTAATGATGTTTCCTTGATGGTTAGACCTTTCATGTTTTATTTATGTACCTTTTGTGTGATGTTATGATTGAATTGATTGGATATGAATTGTTGTTTCCATATTCTTGGATGTCGTAGTTTTTTTCCAGCTTTCGAACAACTCATGGTGGTTTTCCCCTGAGAGGTATCTTATGGGGTGGTTGTTCAGACCCCTCTTTTCCTCTGAGTTGGTTTTTAATTCTTGAGGACGAGAATGTTTTGAGAGGTATCTAATGTAATGGCCCGGACCTCTCCGGTCCACTACTTTGTGAAAATGTGGTGTTGGAGGTGTTCCGGGAGGTCAAGGTGACTTATCCCCCAGCCGCACCCTACCGGTAGCTCGGTCTACTGGTAGCCGCAACCTACCGGTAGCTCGGTCTACCGGTAGATGCCACCTACCGGTAGCTCGGTCTACCGGTAGCCGCCGCCTACCGGTAGCTCGGTCTACCGGTAGCCGCCGCCTACCGGTAGCTCGGTCTATCGGTAGCCGCCGCCTACCGGTACCTCGGTCTACCGGTAGCTACAGTCTAGCAGTAACTCGGCTAACACTTTTCCAAATTTCTAGTTCTGTGAACAGTATTTCTATCGGTGACCTTCTATCGGTAGGCTTGAATAATGTTCTATCGGTGAGGATCTAACGGTAGACTTGTGTTTCTATCAGCAAGGTTCTATCGGTGACCTTTTCTTTCCTTTGCCATTTTTTGAGTTCTGTGAACAGTGTTTCCAGAATTTTAAGAGCCACCGATTCCTTTGCCAAATTTCATGTGTGAACAGTGTTTCCAGAATCCTAAGAGCTACCAATTCCTTCCTTTGCCAAATTTTGAGTATGTGAATAGTGTTTCCAGCTTCAAACAATTTCGCTTTTTTGACGTTTCCTTTGACGTAAAATACATTTAAAGCCTTATTTTAAGGGCTCTTAAGGCCGTTTAAAATGCCATAAATCCTATATTAATTATTCTTAAGGCCAGGATGTATTTACTTGGTGAAACCGCGTGGGTTAATGCGATCCATTTTTAATGGAGAATTAACAGGATCTTAAACTGTCGCCCCATTAAATCTTAAAAAAGGGATGAGATATCATTCTCCCTTGTTCTTTCCCTTTGTTCTCAACTAAGAGGCACTAGAACCTTTCAATCCTTTCCGTAGGAGTTGCACAATAAATCTTTACTCCAAGGATTGGTTCTGCTCTGTTTTGGATGCAACCGAGCCGTGTTGATCAATCTTCGATATAAGGTATGTTGTATCGTCGTTCTTTTGGGGTTTATCTTCTCTTATCCTCCTTTCCATGATTATACCATGTAATTTACAAAGATTATAATGGGTTTTATTGGGGTTGGTTGGTACTGTCGTACCGCAGCATCCTCCGGTGGATGCAGTTGTCGCGAGGGGAATATCGTGACCTGTTGTGTGGATAAAGAACGCGAGGAACTGTTCGAGGTAGGGGATTTATGGCTTCTCTAATTGTATATGTGAAATCATAGAATTAGCATGATTTAGTCCTTTGGATCACAATGAAATTGACCTAATTAAATACTTGAACCGGATTAAAATAATTGGTTGATCGCATGTTGTTGGTTTATACCGTGATAACGGTTTGCCTCATGTTTTTCTAGATAGAGTGATATCTATGATTTTCTTTGATTTGTTGTTCGTTCATGATAGAAATTGATAATGAACATAAAGCCGTAATTAATTTTTAATTAATTGGAAATAGATAAAGAGGAATGTAAATTAATCTGGTTATTGCAGTTGTTGTAGTTGTTCTAATTTGAGGATGATCAAATTAGGGAAGTAAGAATGGTTATTTAATTGTGATAACTTACTGATTAGGTATCCGTGATTGGAACCTACAAATAAAAAATCTTCCAATTCAATATGGATTAAATAACAGATTATATGGGAATTTCTAAAATGGTTCTGAGTTACCCTCTTGTTTGTTAAAGGGTTAAGAGCCCATGGTTGTGATTGTTGTTTTTCTGCTACTTGTGTTGCGATGTGACCCTGGAGGGGTCTTGTGATATGTGGAGGCAGGGAGGCCTTGTGGTTGTGGCAGTGGATGACGCCTAGAGTGGCGAGATACATCGTTTTATGCATGTGGGTGTCAGGGAGGACACCGGGGATGATGGAATGGGATGGATGTGGTTGCTGGATGCTTGTGGTTTCATTGAATGTTAATCTGCTTTTCTTTTCCCCACTGCTCAAGGCAGCTGGTCTTGCTACCCTTCTTCCGAAGGAGGCAAAGACGCGCGGGGTATTCCACATGCTTTCCGTGTTTAGCCTCTCGAGGGAGAATGGGTCTATGCTCTTTCTATAGGCGGAAAAGACTCGACGGGTAGTATATCTACTCACTGTGTTGAGCCTCCTTTGTGTTTATAAGCTTAGGATGCTTTCCTATAATTCCTGGGAATATGGAAAAGTAATTCTGTAATGAATGTTTGATTAAATGGTGAAAACCCACGGGGATGGAGATACTGACATTTAAAGGTGATGGGAATCTTAAAAGGAGCAGTTTTTTTGAATGTGATGCTAATTCAGTTTAATGTGGAACTATTCATGGTTAATTAATGTTTCATGAATTAATTAACGTACAGTGGGATTGATAAAATGAGAATGGAGTAATCTAATAAAGCTTTTCAAATGTTTGTGTGCTTATTGGATACCTAGTCTTAGAAGTAGTAGCCTGGAGTCTGAGAGACGTTAGCTGTAGTTGTATCTATAAGACTAGGTAATGCCCATAGTGTGGATGTGAGTTATACATATATATTCTGTACTTTTTGTGTTTCTATACGCTACTCCACCCTGTCGGTAAGGGCAGCTGACACCCCGGGGATTCTGAGCCCTGGGGGGGGGGGTGTGTTTTCCCCAACATTCTGATGGGAGGTTGAATGGATGACTACCCCCTTTGGCCCCGCTCTCTTCTCTTGGTAGATACTTGTGCCATGAGGCACAGCGGTTAGTTACCCCATATATGTGTGTAGAGGGATGTAATGTCTTGTGGTTATTCACACACATATATTCTGGATATAGTATCCTATGGACTACTATAGGTGTAATGTGTATAGGCTATGATGGCTTGAGGATCCTTACTCGGAGTATGGGCTGTAATGGCTTGAGGTATTATACCCGATGTATGATAGACGTTATGCGGGCTGTGGTGGCTCCCAGAAACTACCTGGTTACTTTTGGTTGTGAGGATGGTGTGGTGCTTCGCCCAGGTGTCTGCGGGCAAGCCTATGTGGTGTACGAGGTGCAGATTGTGGAGCTTAGCCCATGAGTCTACGGGAAATCCTTGGATAGAGATGCACATGACGTATGTCGTTGGGGAAAAGCGGCAAACCAGTGGGGAAGTAGTAGCGGGGTACCCTTGATATTCTTTACTATATGCTATATTCTTGTATGCATTACTTGGCGAGAGTAGCCATGGTGAGGTTGGGAACATAGTATACCTGTTTAGGTGATGAGTTAGTTTCACTTGTTGTTCACTGGGCTTTAGCATGCTTTCTTTACTTTTTCACGAGAGGCTTGGGGAGGATCCTACTGAGTATACTATTATACTCACCCTATGTACATATAAACTGTTTTTCAGGTCACTTGGAGCAGGTTGGAGATCTAGCTGGTTACTACTAGCTTGCGGTTGGAGGAGGAGTTTTTCGGGCTTGTGGTCGCTGCCGTTTTACATTCTTTTGGGTACTTTTAGTTTTCCCTTTCAGTTGTAGTACTTTTGCATGAAATTTCATATATGTACTTGGGTTTATTTTATATTTCATTTCTGAGTTGGAGTTGATTGGAGTCTATTCTATCTCTCTCTTCTGCATGTGTTCTCTTAGAGGGTAATGCCTCCCATTTGTATGTTTATTATACCCTCGGTGCTAGTCGCCAACCCGGGGCCTACTGGAGGCGGGACTCGGGGGTCATTATCTCCCTTCTCGCATTGCCGGCCCAAGAGGGGTACAATTTGTGGGGAGGGGGTCGTGACATAATGAAACATACAGAGGCTTACTTCACTTTTTTCCTCCTTACAAATATTTTCATCTTAACCTTCCAAATACCTTATATCACCATTACAAATAAAATTACATATTTTACAAACACTATAAAGACCCAATGTCTTGGATATATATAATTAGATCTCTTACACTTTAATTAACTTATATGTAATCAAATATGACATCCAATTCCATATCCTACTATATATCTTCAACACATCCCAACACATAAAAAATCATTTATGAACAATATATTAATAGTGGGTTTGAGATCAAAGGTAAAAATAGAAATATTTTCATGATAATGATGATTACCATCCAAAATAGTCACACTCCTACCACCATCGTAGAAATGACACCATTAATGTAATGAAAATCATTAACAATGATTGTTTATAAAAACATGTTTAATGGAATCAACTACTTTGACAAATATTGCCTTCTTGAATATATTTTTTTCATTTACTCCAAGAAGATTAGTCAATATTTTCCATTGACATTATGGTAAAAACACTCATCTTCAACTATAATTTCCATCACTTGATAAGATATTGTTGAATCTCATAATATCACATCATATTACATCAAATATTCAAGGAAACTCGTAAATTATCTTATAATCTATACAATTCATTATATTTCAATATACATTTCTTATAATCTCCATGAATTTTATCAATAGGTTTGGGAACATCCAATTTTTTTCAATTTCTTATCAATATACATGAGAATGTAAAAATATTACAAGACATTATTTATCAATACATATTAGCATCTATTATATTAATAATCCAATGATTGAGGAAAATACAACAAAAATAAAAGGTGGTTTTAAGAACTGTTTCCCACATGTGTATTGTCTGTCCAGTCATATCATAGTTCTGGGATAACATTAGAAAATTTAGAACCAGTGGAACTATAGGTTTTGGTTAATTGATGATGATGGAGATTATTTTTGGTTCTTATTATAGATAGATTTTGATACAGGTGACACCATTGAAAGGATGTGTCATCTCATACTAGGAGTTTGAGTTGTATAGTGGTTTTCCTTCTCCACATATATTTACCATTCTAAATTTTTCCTCTATTTGATTTTACATGGAATTGATATCATATGTTTATATTGTATATATTGAAATGTGTACTTATCTTTTTACTACTATTATTGGATATCATTATATTTTAGATATACAATATGTTATAATTTTATATAAGATAATGAAACCCGTATTTGATTATGAAATTTTTTACTAGTAACTTTTCCATAAAATATTGAAGGTGGCGACGAGGCAGCATGATCATCAAGGAATGAACCAAGGTGGGGCCTTATGGGGTCTGTTCATTCCTTGTAGTTTTTCATAATTTTAAAAAAATAATTGATGATAATTTTCTAAAATTTACATGAAAATACAATATCATTTCAATTTTATTTATTGAAAACATTTTTTAAACCAAAAATTTAATTATAATACTAAAAAATATAATTTTTAAAATCTAATTAATATTGAATATCTAATTTACATGTGTTACATTTATAGTTTAGATTTTTTGATGATAATATCATCAATTTTCATATTAATTTAAACTCATTTTCTTGATTCTTCCCATTTTACATGCATTTGGTAAACTAAAAATATTTAAAAAATAAAAATGGATTTAAAATTATTCATAGCACATTAGACATAAAATGATCAAATAATTCATTCATATAGATTACACATTAGTCAATGAAATTATTTACATTTTTGTAGTAGTTTGAAATTTTCAATGGTTTTGATCATTTAATACAAGATATAATAGAAAAATAATGCAATATGTCTTGATATAACCACACTAGGAAACTCATATGTCATCAGCAAGATTATGTGTGACCCCAGAATATCACCTCCAATAGGCCATGGGTTAGTGATAATAACTGTTGGTGTAATAATAAATATATGAGGCATTGACCCTTTTAAGCCTTATAATACAATGGAATATAGTAATCATAACCAAAAAAATCATTAATATAGGTAAATAATTGAATTATACTATATGAAAATGAATCAAATGGTAAAAAATAAAAATAAATAAAATATAAATTGATACTGGGAAACTCTATACCACTAATAGAACATAATGACTCCAATAACAACTTCTAGCTCTCATGTCATGGGATAATTATTTATATCCCAATATCTCAAAATACCATCAAAATATAGAAAAAATATATAAATATATGGATGAGAATATGAATACTCATAGTTAGTTCCTCCCTAAAAACACTTATGTCTATATGGTGGAAGAATAACAATGATGTAGGGAATAAATAGTGAAACTGACACGTGACCCCATACAATGAAATCTATAAATCAACATCAGCCTAAGAAATGTTTTTTAATATTAAAATAGAATAAATAGAATATAAATAATGTAAATATAGAAATAAATTTATCACTCTACATCTTCCCTATCGATCTAGCCACAACCCTAACACAATGATATATTTTTTAGTTCTCCCATCCCTTCCGAGGTCTAGTTACAATACCATACTAAAACTAAAAACTCTTAAAGCCAAAAATACATCCATTGACACTTTATACTATAACCACATAACTGTAAACAATACCATTACAAAAATATCTAAAGGGAGAGATAAGTAAGTGAAATATTTAACCATCTATACACATACTATCATAGATTTTTGATTTTCAGTATATAAACAAATCTAAATGAGTGTTAGTTATGATATCCAACTATTCCAGTGATTCATAAAAATAGGGAAATTCATATAAAAAGATTCTAAAAAACTAATAAAATGATATGTATTTACCACATATCTTTACCTTTGATACGCAACTAATTTGGGTCAAAGATATCCCCCTGGTTACATACAATATCCTTACTAATAATTAGAGACAAATTATCTAATAACATTGTATAATTTATGATAAAAACACACAATTTTAATTTAAAAATTTACACCATTTTACTTCCATTTGATATTAATTTACAAATTTACCACATTATCCATTTACCACAACAAAAAATTTATTCCATAACATTTCATTTCATATCACAATCCAAATCCTATATAAACCTTGATTGTTTTATTTATATATTATTTCTATATATATGTAAACATTTATCACTGAAATATTTGAACAACAACCTCAATAAAATTCCATCCTATAACATATCCTTTGTTAAAGATTAAAAAAAATAGTTTATAATTCATAATAACATGGAAATAGAAATAATAGAAATATCATATCATCCTAATATCAATCTGAATCATCAAAATTACATGATAAAATTAAATCAATATATACTACTAAGAAAAATACTCAAAATATTGATAATATCACCTCCACCAATGTAAAAATAGTGTTACCAAATATCCTACCTCAAACCAATACAGTAATAACTACATCGTTATATGATGTGAATTGATACTCTAATATCTAATAAATCTATATTCTATATATATATATATATATAAATTATCCCCTAATTCAATAAAATGATCCATAATGAGAAATAAATATGAAGGTAAAAGGATATAATAATGATAAAGGATTGGAAAGGATTATTCCTTAACTCATTTAGATTCGATCTCCTGGGGGTGAACTCAAAAATACAAAAAGAGTTACTAAAAATCACTAAAAATCTATTTATAATATGGGGTGATGAAGTAAGAAAAAAATAAAATATATAGACAGAAATATATTTAAATTCAAATTTAAGGTATAATTCTCAATACCATAACATGGTTTAATTAAGTCACAACCATGATCCAATAAACTTTGTTCACAAACCACAAAAACCCAATAATAATTGAAGAGGATTAATTCTTATAGCACATATGTTTTAAAAAACCATAATGTGGTTTAATCCATTATGATGTAGCTTTCTAAAATTATCTAATGTGTGATATAACACTAGAAAATACTCTCTCAGAACTATTTCATTTTAAAAAACATTAATAAATAAATATTATTGTGTTTATCCCAATTTTTAATAGTTTTTTTTAGAAAAATATTCAACCCACCATATATACCATGTCCATTTCTATGAAAAAACATAATTATGCGAAGAAAATTTATGCAATTTTTCTCCATATCAAATCCTATAGTAGATCTGAAGTTATCCCTCTACATCATGATTTAGAACACATATAAATTATTAATCCATTATTAAATATGTGAACCATGATTTAATATGGGATCTACAATGAAATTAATTTCCTTGAACATATATTTTAATGATTTTTTATACATTTATTTTGAACTTGTATTTTCATTCTCCAACAAATATAAAATTCACAATAAGAGTGATTATAAATTATAGTATTTATATAATAGATAGAATTAAAATAATTATCATCTTTATGGATATTCATATATTAAAAAAAACAATTAATCAAAAAATCAATCACTACATGTGAATAAAAAATACATTATCCATCAAAAATATTCAACCTTATCATACCAATAATAAAGTTATTAATTAAAACTACTTCAAAAAAATGTTTGATAAAATATGGATATTAAACCCACATCCATGACTCCCACTCCAAAATATATTATTTCATATTCCATGTCTCTAAAATACGTTCACTCATAAAATGTATTTCCCAAGAAAAATATTATTATGAATATCCTTGAAAAATATGGGTTAATCCAAAAATAGCATATCTTACTTGATATCTATGTCACCCTAATAAATGAAATGGGATTTAAAAAATGATACCACTAATTCTATGGTCATTTAAGAGATTATAAATTCACACAATATGGGGTGTAATAGACAATATATATGCTAATTTTTTGATGTACTCTAACATTTTGAAATTATTATTGAAATGCGATGATTATTTTACCTTAGTAAAATATTCATTACACACAATCAGAAGATACTATAAAAAACCCTTATTTATGTTCCCATTCATGTCACAAGGAATGATTCCTATACATGTCAATATGTCATGTAAAATTTGAATTAAAATTTTCACAATATTCAAGGATAAAACAAATTTTAATATTCAAACATGTAGGATTTTTAACACGTTATATAGATTGATGTGATCAAGTGTCATTGATGATTTTATGATGTGTTTTTTTTACCAAATTCCAAAAATATTTAATAAATATGAATTTGATACATATATGGGGGATTTAAATTATTAAATAATATTGATAAATTTCATATAGCATGTTCCAAATGTATTAATAAGAATAGAACCATTAGGATATTGTCCTGAATATAAATGGAAAATCTAAATCTATTTGGGATAAAATAGTTGAAGATCATATTTACCAACAAGATAATAGAATCATATAAATTAAAAATAAATCTTAGAGGATGAAACATCACATGGTGTATGAATAATAAGATTAATTTTATGATTATATATCATTATAAATTATTTTTCAATGACCACATGATTACATGTTCACTGTGGTATGTTGATCAGTCACTAGAACTATCCAACGAATGGTGCGGTTGAACGAACCTACAAATGGATTTGGTTATATATTCATCCATCATTGAAGAGTCCATGAAAAATATCATATTTATTATATATTTGTTTATTATTTGTTCTTTTCTAGAGAACATGAAAGGATATCATTGATAATGATATATAGATTGAGGAGAGAAATTCTAATGACATAGAAAATTAAGAAAATAGTATTGATTGAGGATAAAGATTAGGTACTAAATTTTAGTTTTTTTGAAGGTATTGTAATCAATCTAGATATATATTATGGGTGATGGAAGATATTGAATATAAAATGGGAACATAGAAAAAATTGAATTTATTGGAATGTTATATTGGGAAAAATTATATCCTAATTTCATTGTGACATTCCATTATTTGTTTTTTAAATTAGTAAGTTGAATAAATATGATGATATATCATGTTGTGATGTGGATTCTATTACATTTTAAGGAGTTAAATATGTAGGTCAAATTACTATTAATTATGTTTTCTTCCGTAATGTGAATGGATATTATATAATAGTGTTCATTACACTAAAATATATATGTTTTAAAAATTAAAAATATTATACAGTTTCATTATCATAACACATTTATTATATGTCATGTCATAATATTGGAAAGTACCTAGTAGAAGTACTGTATCAGTGAGAGGGGGAGGGGTGAATCAGTGATATTCTTTTTCTTTTATGTTTCTTTTCAATTGAAAAAACCTTCACCTCCTGTTAGATATCCCAATTACCTGTTGAGAATGAAATCAACACACATCCAAAGGAACACAATGATTTTCAAGGTTCACTATTTGATAAAAATAGATACATCCTTGGTATCGTTTAGAAATGATCCAATACCATAAAATCAACTAGAAATAAATCCTTGGATTATAATGAAGAGGGTGTACCATTTCACTAGTGCAGCATTATGAAACAATCCCATGCGGGCATGTGAACAATATTAACACTATAGGGTAATATTAACCTTTTTTATGAACTCATGTTACCTTCAATTCTTTTCAATTCTTCAAATGTATTCAATTGAAATAAAATTTATCAATTCCTTACCATGAGGAACGGTAAGAACCACCTAGACCTTCTTATGAAACACTAATTTTGATCTTCTTTGAATTTTATTCCTCTGAGTCTGATTCATACAAAACAATACTCCGCATCCAATTTTTTGATAGAATATAATAGAGTTGAATCAACACCAGGTCAATCCCGGAGTACAATGAAACTAATAACGATACTTAATTAGTCTATAAATATTCAATACACTAATACCCAGTATGCTTGATTCATATTAATTCAGCATAATACCAAACACACCCAAATACAATCCCCATTGAAATTTATTAAAAATAAAATAAAAACGGAATCACTTTCTCTCACTAAAAACTCACTGCTTCTCTCTCTTATATGGTGAATAGTTCCAGTCATAGAATGTAAAATGTACATGTTTCCCTTTTATAGGTGACCCAAAATGATTTTAGGTAGGAATCCAAAAATGTTTCCTGCTCACACAAATTCACATATATTTGAATTTTACCTAAAATCTTGGAGGAATTTTAACTTCATAATTGCATCCTAATTATTATTTAACCTTCCACAATATTCAACTATTCTTCTTCAAAATCTCATTTCAATTTATGAGACTGATTTAAATTGTTAGGAATACATGTGTCTGATCAAATGAGTTTAATTTCTCATGACAATTGTTGAATACAATTCTATAAACCGATTTGAATTAAAATCTTGTATCTGAATGTTCATCTCCCTCTCAATAAATTATTTAGCAATATTCTTCTCTATTACTTTCTCATGAACCTCTTGAGAAACAATACATAATTTAAAACCCAGTGATTGATTCATGACTACCTTAATGGCTTTTATTTCATTGAGGATCATCTTTAGCATCGTCTGACTTCAATTTGGAAAGTATTGTAACTTTCAATTCATTCTTGCTTATTTATTTTCATCTCCACCCAATCATGATATTTTCTGAATACAAATGATTTGGATATGATAATGAATAATACGATAATTTCTAGTTACTACCATTCTTGTTATGATCAAATACAATCTGAAAACAAAGATCTTCCAAGATATGATACAATATAATCTGAGAATGACTCATTCTTAATCAACACCTCATATTTTCTTTTCTTCTACCTGAATATGATTAATTACATTCTGAATATGATACAAGTTTTATTAGTACCATCTCTTCTCTTTCACTCATATCTAATCAATTATGAAAAACAATTAGCACCATATCTTACTCTTCTATCAGCACCGCCTTTTAATTGGTGCCACTTTTCAATCAGACCACCTTTCATCGACACCACTTTCCATTGACAACACTTTTCATCGGAACCAATTTTTTTACTTTCACCCAAAATAAAATTGTTTTGAAAAAACAATCGATAATGTCTCTTTCTCTTCATAAAATTATGAACTCTTAAATCGGAAGCACCACTTCAATCTGGATATGATTGTTGTGAGAAACAATCAGTACCACTTCATCCCCTTTTCAATCTGGATACTATATATCAGAATACGATTAATTTATGATTCGAAGAATATATTTCACTCCTCCCCTATTCTCCAAAGCTTATTTCAAATGTTCTCAATCCAACTCATGATTTATAAGAAATATGAATTAGCAGAGAATAGTTACAATTTCTTTGAATCATAGTCATAGAGACTCCGATTCTCCAACAGAACAACCTCTACATTCTCATCAGTTCTAGTGTGAAACCGATGATCAGTAACTTCCAATAAGATAAAATCTCTTATGAAACCAATTATTTTGAAATAAAAATATGAAAACAATTATTTCCAAAACTTTTTTATGTGATTTCAATAGCAAACCATGACAACAAAAGGAAACTCTCAAAACCTTAAACACCTTCAAATACAAAACACATTCTTCATCATCGTGGTCCTAACAATCTCTCCCTTTGGATTTTGTTTTCAAATAAGTGTCATAAATCACTAAAAGTTTTATCCTCAAGCAATGGATTACATATAAATATTTTTAATCCTATGTAAGCTAACTCATTATAGAAAAGAAGAATAATTAATATAAAATCCATACTTATCCAACAATACTGATCATGCCAATCTATTTATTTTATATTTAATTTATTCATTCTCCCTATAAAACCATTCAATTTATTTTTCTATATCCAATCCAACAAACAGTTACAATAGTTCACACAGAAAATAATGTTGAATTCACCAAATACCCATAACTGTCACTTTTGTGAAATAGATTTATGAAACAAAACAATTCCCCCCTTGAAAAAACAATCCATTGGTAATATGAGAGAAGGGACATATACAAATACCTCTAACTTGAAGATAAATAGGTTGGAAACTCATGATCAACCTCATTTTTGAATGATTTCTTCGATAAAGGGTTTTTGAAAATATCAGCAACTTTTTGAAATGTTAGAGAATACTCCAAATATAACTTATTCTTCTAGATATTCTATTTGTTGAAATTATATTTGATATCAATATTTTTTTCAACGAGAATGTTTCACATGATTATTGGTGTGATTGATTGTAATTTGATTATCACAACCCAATAACAAGGGTAACATCACTTCAAAAAGTAAATAATCCAATTGTGTTTTCATCCACATAAGTTGAGTAGTGTCTTTGGTAGTAGCAACATACTCAATTTTAGTGGTATTGAGAGTTATTGTATTTTGTTTCATTGAATGCCAACTAACAAAATTCTTTCCCTGAATGAATTCACCACAAAATGTGGATCTTCTATCATAATCATTTCCTTCCCAATCTGCATCGGAATACCCAAAAAATTCAATAAAATTTGAGCTATCATATATAATTACAATTTTTTTGTGCCTTTTATATATATAGGAATTATTTTTCATGAATGTAAATGTGATTATTTTAGAGCACTTTGAAATATTTCACATAAGTTAATACCACCCAGAATGTTGGGTCTTGAGGAAGTCAAATACAATAGACTTACCATCATCTTCCTATGAGATTTTTTATCAAATTGTTTTACATATCCATTTTTACTCAGACTTTTTCCCACTAAAATGGGTGTAGAAACAGGTTTTTAATATTCATGACAAACTTCTTGAGAATTTATTTTTCATAATTTTCTTAGCAGTGGAAAATGTATTCTTTCTTTTCCTATATTTGTAACCCAATAAGTATTTCATTTCTCCCAGCATGGAAATTTCAAATACATTCTTCATTTCTTCATAACATCGTTCAAAACTTCCTACAATATTCACAGCAAAGATAATATCATCAACATAAACAATTACAATGTGGGAATACTGTTAACTTTATCTGATTTAAATATTATTATCCACTATTCCTTTTTTAAAATTCAGCTTTCTTAAACATGTATACAATTTGGAATTCCATTCCCTTTGTTTTAAGCCATACAAATCCTTTTTCAATATTCACACATAAATTCATCTTTTATAATAAAAAATCCACAAGGTTGTTCAATATACACTTCTTCTTCAAGATCACTGTTTAGAAATACATATTTAAAATCCATTTGAAAGATCTTATAGCCTGGTTGTGCAGAAATAAAAATAAATATTCTTATTATTTCAATTCATTCCCCTAGGGCAAAGGTTTCATTAAAATTAATAATCTCAATCATTAATTACCCATTGAAAACCAATCTTTCATTGTTTCTTATAACTTCACCTTTTTCATTCAACTTGTTCCGGAAAACCCATTTTGTGCCAATGATGTTTTTTCCTTAAGATTGGGTTTGAGTTCCCATGAATTATACTTTTCAATCAGATAAAATTTCTTATTCATGGAATGAACCCATTTTGGATGCTCAAAATCATATTTCACATCATTCGGTTCTAATTTTGAATGCAGAGAAGCATGTGTAATGGAATTGGTTGTTCTTCTTCTTTGAACCTTCTGATTTTGATTACCAATTATATTTTATACATCCACATGTTTCTTAATACTTGGATTAGATTTTTTATTTTCTTCCTCATCACTATAAATAGCTAAGTCCGATTATTCACTTTTATTAGGATTACATTTAATTTTATTCTTATCAAATTTATATTCTTCAAATTGCTCAACTTATTTATCTGATTTAACATGTTTATCCTCCTACAAAATTTCAATATATTTTACATTAATTGTATCAAAAATTCTTCATGTTTCCTTGTTGAAGCATATGTATCCCCTTCCTTTTGTTGAATTGTCAAGAAAGTTTCAATCCTCACATTTTTTCTCAAACTTACCATAGTTTCCACCTTTATTCATTATAATACAAAGACTCCCGATAACTCTAAAGTGCTTCAAAAATAGATTTTTTAATAAAAAATTAATAGGGAGTCATATTGGATTGATTCTTGTAGAAATAATTTTTTAAAATATAAATTGCAATACTCATGGCTTGCCTCCATAAGTAATGAGAAATGTCATGCTCAGGTAACATGGTTCATCCAATTTCCACTAGGCCTATATTCTTTTTTTTCAGAAACCCAATTTTGTTGGGTAGTGTATGAAGAGATATAATCATACATAATTCCATTATTCAAAATATATTCTTCAAACTCTTTACTTCAGTATTCACCACCATTATGAGTTCTCAACTTCTTCATAGAATACTCACATTCTTTCTCACGTTTTCTTATGAAACTTTTAAAAATTTTCAAAGAGTATGATTTTTGTTTCATGTACAAAACACAAGTAATGAGAGTAAAATAATCAATGGAAAAAATGATATAATTATCCCCATGTGTTGAGTTTTTCCTCATTGGCCCACATATATCAGAATATATCATCTTTAGGGGTTGTTTTGAACAAATATCAACTTTTTATACATAGCATTTTTAATCATTCCTTTAGAGAAAATAGGGAAACACGTATATCTTCTTCATGAAAAAACATGAATATTATGGATTCTTTATATTTTTAATAACTTTCTCATGCTTCTCTAACACATATGTCCAAGCCTTTTATGCCACAAATAATTCTCTTCCACCATAGTTAAGTAACAAGAGTTTTGTGAATTTATAACCCAAAAAAAATTTCCTTTCGTACATTGGCCTCTTCAAACAATATTTCCATATTTTTTAATCTTTAAAAAAATCCACATTTCATGAAGATAACCTTTTTACCCTAATAAAAAAGTTGTGAAACACTTATAAGATTTTATTTTAGCCCATCAACATACAATGTTTTATTAGATTTGAACTTTTATTTTCCAATAATGGCTAACCCAACACTTTTATTTTCAATGATTCATTATTTTCAACTGTCATTGTGACTTCTTTAAAATCATTCACATCCTTCAAAAATTTTAGGTCCACTGTCATGTGGGAAGAACACCCACTATCAAGTATCCATGGTCATTCTTTTTTTGTGACATTTAATGTAGTTTCAACAACAACATCCACTTCTTCTTTCTTTTCATTATTCACCTTCTGCAACTGAGATATGAGAATCCTTTGTTGATGTGGTAAAAATAAAGGCGTCATTTTTCATGGTGTCCAGGCTGATCACATATCTCAAAAATACCATAAAAAATCTGGAACCTATTTTCAATATTTAATTCATTTTTTTAGATTTGATCATGACACATTTCTGATTCTTTCTTCTCAGAGGAGATTGACTCCCCCTCAATCACTACCTTCCATAACCTATGGGATAATAGTAATTACGTTGACTGAACCAACACACACCTGTTGTGTGTCTAAATCCCCCACAATATCTACAATACCCATAGAATGTTTATTTTTTTTCTTAAACCTCCATACTGATAAGAATTGTGAAAATATTTCTCAACCATCTTATTTTCAATTTAAATTGGATTATTCTATTATTTTCATCCTTTATTGGATAATAAGTATTTGAAACTTTTCCAAATCTAGATAAAACATTTTCAAACTCCAGATGTTTTAAAACATCAGAATTCTTCACTTTCATTGCATATAAAAGTTTCGAAACATTTTTTTCAGACACAGTTCAACTATTATTCTCACCCATTGAAGTTATATTTTGTTGAACCTTATCAAGATTCTCATTACAAGAAAATTCACCAACTTCAGTGATTATTTTCTTGAAAAATAGATTTTTTTTCAGCTTCAAGGAGTTTTCATTGGAAAAGTTTCAACACTTCTTCTTTTTCCTTCCACTTCACTTCCAGATGCACATTTTGAATCCTTTCATTGTCAATGGATTTCTTCAAGTAATCAATTTATTTCACCATTTTCACTTTTTCATTAGAAAAACACTCTAGATATCTTATTGAACAAAATTCATGATCCAATTTTTTTTCCTTTCATTCTTTCTGATCCTTCTTAGACACTCTTTCAATTCTTCATTAAAATTATGTTCAAAATTAGTTTCTTCTTCATCTGAACTACTAATTCCAAATTATTCATCATTAACTATTGAAATGAAAGTATTATCAATTACATACTCAATAGATTTTTCAGTTTCAACATCTCTCTCTTCTTCTTCTTCATCTTTGGACAAGAAACATCTTCTTTTTTATGTGAATAATTTCTTTTATTTACTTTTTTCTCCCTTTTTATTCCACAATATTCTTGTATTTATTTCACAAAAATAACTATCATTTTCTTTATTTCTTCGAAGAAAATTCATTTCAATGTGATAAACACCTCCATATTCAAATCATTTCAAGGGATGTATCCTTTTCAATTTCAATGTACCACTTTTCACATTGTTAGAATACATGGATAAGATTTCATTGGGATTTTTACAAACCACATTTTCATAGTAAGAATCACCAGATCCATCTTCAATTAAAATATTTATTTATTTTTCATTATTCATATCCTAGAAATACATTTATATATCGACATTTGTTTTTGTCTTTATAGAATTCTCTATTATCATTTCATAGGTGAAAAGAGTGCTATGTAAATTATCGAGAGATAATGTCTCAGGACCTCTATCTTCTAATGAAGAAAGGTTTGAATCAAATTTTTAGGTAGGATTCTTAATATATTTTTAACAATTGTAGAGAATTTTAGCTTTTCACCAAAACATTTGATATTACTCCCATTGATCTAAACCCTAGTAAATAATTCCCCAACATATTCTTGCTCACCCATCTTCAAATATTTATACTTTAATCCCCATATTTGTAACTTTTCCTTCTTCAATTTTGTATTTCCTTCATATATGATTTTCAATTTATCCCGTATACCATTAGTTGTTGTATAATTTTTTACTCTTAAGAATTCCACTTCAAAAAGTGAAGATAATATAGAATTCTTGGCCCTTCCATCATTCTCATGAAACTTCTTGTAAATAGTTGTAATTAGAGAACTGTCATAAATGGGAGGAAACAGAACTATTGAGGCTTCAAGAACATTATAAATAGTAGACATATGATATAGAAGAATTATATTTTTATAGATATGATAGTTATTTCCATAGAAGACTGGAATAACTTAACTGTTCACATAGTTCATGTTCTCCATCAGTAAAGAATAGTGAAGGGAACCTCGATCAGATACCAATTGAAAGATCCGAGATAAAGTATTGTATCACTAAAACGGAGAGGGGTGAATCAATGCACTCTTTTTATTTTATGTTTCTTTTAAATTTTAAAAAACATCACATCATGTTAAAGATTTCAATTCGTTAATAAGAAAAAAATCAACACACATTCAAAAGAACACAAAGAATTACAAGGTTCACTATTCAAAAAGAATATCTATGTCCTTGGTATGGTTAGGAAATGATCCCATACCATAAATTCAACTATAAATCAATCCTTATATTACAATAAGTATGATTTACCCTATCACTCATGTAGCACTATGAAATAATCCCACTAGTCCATGTTCACCCTCTTAGCACAATAGGGTAACACAATTGTTTTGTAACAACTCTTGTTACCTGTGCTTTTTTTTAGATAAACAAAAGTATTTAATTGAGAAAAATTCATCATTTCCTAACATAGAAGAATTGTAATAACCACTTATAATTTTTTATTAAACACTAATTACAATATTTTCATAATCCAAATCCTTTGAGTCTGATTATTACAAAACAATACACCCAATCTGATTTTCTGATAGAATACAATAGAGTAGAATCAGCACCACTTCAACCCCTGAGTACGATGAAACTAAGTATAATACTTCCTTAGTCCATAAATCTTCAATAAAATGATACCTAATATGAACAACTCTGTCCTGATTAATTCATCCTGATATAAAACCTATCTGAATACAATCCCCATTGAAATGTATTCAATACAAAACAAAAATGTATCACTTTCTCTAAGTGAAAAATCAAGGCTTCTCTATCTTCAATGTTGAACATTACCCATCGTCAGAATGTATAATGTATTTTATTCAATTTTATATGTGAACCAAAATGAGTTTAGGAAGGAATCCTAAAATGTTTCCTGCTCCCACAAATTCACCTACATTTGAATTTCACCTGAAATCTCACATCAATCCTAACTTCATCAATGCTTCTCAATTATTATGTAAACATCCAAAATCTTCACCTATTATTTTTCAGACTCCCATTTCAATTTTTGAGAACTATTTCAATTTTTAGGAATACTTGGGTCCAATCAACTAAATTTTATTCCTCATGCTCATTGGTGAATACAATTATCAGAATTGATTTGAATACAAATCTTTTACTAAATGTTCATCTCCCTCTCAAAAAATCATTCAGAAATATTCTTCTATTTTATTTTATCTTGAAATTAATCAGGAAAAATACTTCATTAAAAACCAATTATTGAATCATTAACACCTTCATGTCTTTGAATTCATTGATGATCAGCTTCAGCATCACCTGACTTCAATTGGAAAGTATTGTAACTTTCCATTCATTCCTAATTTTTCTTTTTATATCAACACAAGCATGATATTTTCTTAAAACCAATGGTCTGGATACGATCATCATGAATATGATCCTTTCTGGTAAGGATCATTCTATAATGATCATCCTTGTTATGATCAAATACAATCAGAAAATAATGATCTTCCCAGATACGATGAAATACAATATGAGAATGATTCATTCTTGATCAACACCATCTATTTTCTTTTATTTTACCCAAATATGATCAATTATATTCTACAAATGATTGATTTTTTTGTTATCATCAATTCTCATTCACTAATATCCTATCAATTATGAAAAATAATTAGCACTATCTCTTACTCTTCTATCAGCACCTCTTTTTCAATCGGTGCCACATTTCAATCAGCACCACCTTTCATCAACCCCCAATTTTCATCAGTACCACCTTTTATTAGCCCCACCTTTCATCAGCACCACATTTTTACTTTCAAATAGATTCCAACTATTTTGAAAAACAATTGATACCGTCTCTTTCCCTTCTTATCGGTATGACTTCTCCAATAGACACTACCTCTTCAATCTAGATATGATTGTTTTGAAAAACAATCGATACCACTTCTTTTTCTCTTCCATCCAGATATGATAAATCTAAATATTATTCTTTTCCAATTGGATGGATCCATTTCACCCCTATCTTCTATCCAGATTCCATCAAAAGTTCTTAATACCAATCATGATTTATACAAAATTGAAATTAGAAAATCATTTTCACAATTGATTTGAATCATAGAGATAGAGGCTCCGATTCTCCAACAAAACAACCAATTCATTATCATTGGTTGCATGGTGAAACCGGTGATCTATAACTCCTAACATGATACATTCTCATGTGAAACAAATTATTTTGATAACAAAAACTCCAAATAGTTGTTTCCAAAACAAACTGAATTGATTTCAAAAAAAAACCATGACAATAAAAGACAACCCTTGAACCT
This sequence comes from Viscum album, assembly GCA_963277665.1. Lineage (NCBI taxonomy): Eukaryota > Viridiplantae > Streptophyta > Magnoliopsida > Santalales > Viscaceae > Viscum > Viscum album. The sequence goes on from OY728140.1 coordinate 2,055,695,962, forward strand.
TTAAGCACCTTCAAATACAAAAATCATTCTTTATGATCTTATTGATATGTAATACATTTCTTGAGGTTACAATGTTTAGTGATTTATGAAACTTAGTTGTCAAAAAATACAACACTTGAAACCTTCAACACATTCTAATACAAAACACCTTATTCATAATCTTGGTCCTAACAATATATTAATACAAATATATATAATTTAGATAATATGATTATTATGTTGTTATAATATTCAACTAACAATAGTATTTATGGGTCAGTAGATGATTTTGAGTTATAAATATTGATAAGAGGTTTTATATTTTTAGAATATAGTTTGAACCTATACTCATCTATAATACCCCCATTACATTTTTATTTGTTCAAATATAAAATTTATTAAATTTAATATTTTATATTTTTTTAATATATTGAGAGACTTTAAATGGGTTATTCTCATATCTTACCAAATGAATTAGACTCAAAATCATATGATCGTTGTCCGTAGAGAAAGAATAAAAGATCCCATATTAATGGACAAATCATCTCTATAAATAAAGATATTGGGATATGATATATATCAATAAATATAAAATCTTATTAAATTTCATGGTTTATGAATATAATTATGTATTTTTAAAATATATATCATTGGGCCACCTAATTAAGAAATTACTAATATATGAATAGTGAAAACAATATTTGTTAACTATGTGGAACAAGATAATAATTCAAGAATATTTCACAAGACAATGATATTTTTAATATTAACATATTTAAATATTTATATTTTATTAATTGTAGTAATTCAATAAAATCATTCTACTATAACTGGTAAATGTTTTATCATATATAATAATACATTGAAGTTGAAATTTTGATAAAAATAGTTTGACACCAAAGACTATCAACTGAACAAAAATAGTGAGAGAAACATTTTAAAATCAATCATATCATATTATTTTTTTCCTACCATATATATATCTATCATCACCATCATCACTATAATAATTTTATTAATGTGATCCTTGTAAAAACCAGTAACATAGGTATGGAGTTATGAAAGGGAGATGATTTTTTTTGTTGGACATAGAACTTTGATCCATCCCTCTTTTTGGTTGGGTATCACAAAACAAGGCATAATAGGTGGTATTAGAGAAATTATCATGAGTATATTTTCCACATACACCCACAAGGATTATTAGTTTAAAAAATAATATGATATCATAATTTATATTTATATAATTTTTTATACCATTCTATAATTTCATTAGTATTTTTTGACCCAGGAGGTGAAAAGAATTAATGATATTTTCGATGGATTTTCCATTGATGTTTGTATTTTTATTATTTTTTCTTTAGTGATTTTTCTCACTAGAGTTATATATACCTCCATTTATAAAAATTATATTATGTAATTTCAAATAAAATAAAGTTAAATTTTAAAGGACCTACTACTAACGTTTTTAAATTTGTTTCAAATGTAAATTTTCAGGATAAGATAAGTATGATTTTGATGAATCCAATTAAATGAGAGGAAAATAAGTTATGAAAATTGAGGGTTTCAACTAGATAATTTATATATGTGATTTTAAAAAAAATAGACATGATAATATTAAGGATAATATTATAAATGATATTTAAATTCTAATTTAGAGGTTTGATTTGGATTAATGTAATTTATATTTAATAAGTCAATATGAACCAAAAGTTGAAGATGAATTAGATTCCTATAAATTTGATTCGATGAAAAATTAAGTCAACATTAGATGAGTATTGGAATTAAGGTTTTCAAGTTGAGTTTAATTAATTCTCAACATCTTATTTCATAATTACAAAACTATAAATATATATAGATATGTGGTATGAATTAAAAACATTTTTTAGAGGTTTATAATAATTTAAATTTTATATTTCTATAAACTATTATTGAGAAATCATTATAACAGTATTAATTTTTTGAATTTTTATTTAAAACAAAAAGGATATAAGGAAATAAGAGTACTTATAATGAAATAAATTCAAAGAATCCTTTGATTATTAAAAATAAAAAAATTTATGATAAATATTTTTAGGGATTCCATACCAGGAAATCCAAACAAAAAGTATCCATAGGGTAAATATGTTGAAAAGAATAAGATGAAATATTTTTGTAGACCATATGATTTAAATCATGAGTAGAAGAATAATAGGAATCTTATAGTGTAAAATAACCAATTAAAGGAGAAAGGAAAATTGTCTAGGGGAGGCTCACACTTAATAAGGAGTCGAAATTGAAATAATAAAAAATATAAGTATATTATTTTAACCAAAAGGAAAACTAATAATATAATCTTAAAAATATAATCTTAAATTTTTTTATAGTGGAGTCAATGAATCAATAGGGCTTCTAATAATGAAGTATAATTTTAAAAAAATTATTTAAAAACTTTTAAATAGGAAAGGGGAAAAAATAATAATATGAAAATAGTGAAGTGGTACAAAGATTTGGGGAATGTACCTTACAAACATTGTGTAGTGAAGATGTGTTCAAGATAGTGAAAATTATCAGGAAACACTACTAATTATTCTATCAAAATGATTCATGTGATGGTTATATTATATTTTAATTCTAATTCTCATAAAAATTTGAGTCTAAATGGTGTTACTTCAATTGTGGTTGATAAAAAGTAAGATAATATCCGTAAGCAATTAGTGGATAAAAAGAAGAATAATATATAAATCCTTTAAATATTTATTTAAAATTGATTAAAGGTTAAGTGTGTTAATTCCTCTTTTATGAAACAATGGAATGAAATTGATAGTCAATTGATATCTCTAAAATTTATATGGAGTTATGATATAACATTATGAATGTAAAGATCCATTTTATCCTCTCAAAATTACAAGGGGATATAAGGTATAAAATTAATAGATGAAATAAATAAAGGAGGGCATCAACATGTTATTAATGTTCACATGAAATTAGTTAATGGGTTTAATGAAATGGACATATACGAATTGGTTAAGAGAATTAGAGGTAAATGATGAATTATTTTTATCCTAGGGTAGCCCTCATATATCAAAATTTATTAAATTAGTTGTTTTAACCTCTTTTGTTTTTACTAAATTACTTGATAATACATTGAATGCTATTATATATTTTATTAATAAATCCAATGGATATTTTTCCAAATTAAGTTATTCTTTATGATTATTTTTGAATAAAATAGTTTCATTTATTAAAAAATATTTCTTCCAACAAACATGGATTCTATAATATAATTAAATTGATTAATTAATATTTCATTGATCAAGGATTTATTGATTGAATTCAATTAATTTTTTTCAAGGTATATTAAAAATATAAACTATTAAAATATTTCACGAATAAGATTAACCAAAAATGTGTGATAATCTCTTACACATTTAATAATTTATTTTAGAAAGTAGTTTATTTTGTGGCAATAGAAAAGAAATGTTAATTACATTTCATTATAAAATAGGGAGTAAATTTTAAGGGAGGTAAATCTATTTGATCCCCAAATGGTTAAAATGTCACCATAATTAAAAGGGGGAAAAATTATGTTCTCTATAATGTGAATGAGGACTACGTATAATAAAAATCACATACTCTTATTTTTTAACATTGGATTATGTTTACATAGCTGGAGAAAAGGTATATAAATACAAATATAATTTTCTAAAATTCTAGGAGTAGTTTGGTTAGAAAAATTGAAATTATATATCCATGTAAAAAACATTTTTTAATGTGAATTAAATATATTTCATAGAGATTTATAGTTTTTAGTGATGATTATATAAGATAATTGAATTATTAGAAAATTTGATATGGGAAATAGATGTCTCTATGATTGTCCTAAAAAAATGAATTCCCTACATGTAAATTTTTCATGTTGGATTTGATTCCTTTGTATAATCATTTTCAATGATCAATAATTTTAAATATCTTACAATGTTTTATTTTGAAAAGATTCTGGAGACAGTTGGATTTAGTGGTGATTGTTTATGTCAAGTTACATTTGTTCACAAAGTTCATGAATAATAAAAAAATTGATATAAAACGTATATGGATGATTTGAGTAATTAAAGAAGATTGATATGTTCCATAAATGAGGTTTGGGATATATTATAATGAATGAACATGATTGAGATAATTATAATGATGATAAGTTATATATTGAGCTATGTTTTAAGTAATTCATAGAAGAACATAATCCCTTACTCATTTATATAATCTAATATAGAAGAATATATCTTGGATAATTTTTTATAAAATGGTGTTTAAACAACAATAAAAATGTTGTCGGTCATTGTGACGATCAAAGTAGTTTTTATTGATCACATGATTTCATCTCTAGTAAGTGATAACTATTTCACACAAATGATTTTAAAATATATGTATTTGATTCATGATTCTTTGAAAGTAGGTGTCTAAGGAATAATTAATAAATGAGGAGTCCATATAACAATATAGTATTTATATATATATGAGGGTGTGTGTGTTTTATTTGTTTTATTCATTTAAAAATATGTGGATATCTGTGTGGTGGATATACAAATTGATATAAAACATTATTACAAATTAGATGATGAAGAAATAGAATTGAAAATGGGTTTTTAGAATAGAGGTTATGTTTGAGTTGTTTTGATGAAATAATTACAAATTTTGGATAATTTCATTGATTTTATAAAATAAATGAGAAGAAACGAGGACATGGTCATAAAGGAATTTTAGGGAATATTATATTAGAAATATCAGAGAAGAAAATCCTTTTGTTCTTACATGATATTTTTTATGAATTTACTAAATTATTATAATTATTTTTCACATTGGGTGGTGGTGTCTATTATTATCCATTGATATAATGGTATAAGTAGATAAACTCTTATATAAGGGCCACAATACATTATAAAGGGTTACACTGTAATAGGGTTTTTATCTCATAATATTTACACTATAGATTTATGAAAATTCATTCTTCCATAGACCAAAACATAGTTACAATGTTTTATAATATAATATATGTCTAAAATTTCATAGACAATGAATGTTATTATTATTATTAGGTGATATAATTTTGGAATAAAATATATTTTTTTGATCTGAGATTATTTTTTGAAGCGAAAAAAGTGATTTGTTTGGATATTTTTTTTATCTAACATTGAAAACATTTTACATCATTATCTCCAAATTATTCCATTATTTTTTCATGTCTAATAACATAAAAAATTTAATTTACACTATTTTTGTAGTGGATCAATGGAATTTAAATTGGATTTGTTTGTTTATTACTAGAAATAATTTACATTTTATTTAGTTAATATTAGTAAAACTATTTAAAATGACTCATTTATAAAGAAATTTATTTATAATATATGTTTAATTTTTTTCATTGGTTATTTAATATCCAAAAATAAAACCATTTGATGTTTTTTTTCTATATTAGTTTTTTATAACTGATATAAAAAATAATTAAAAACATGTTCACATGTTGAGGCCAATATTTAGTTTTATTTTAATATCTATCAAATTTGTTCTCCAAACTGAAACCTAACCCCTCTTTATTGGACCTCACATCCTATACTCTCCTTCATACACTACATATACAACCAAAACCATCAGCTGCTACCATTATTGTCTTCTCTCCCCCTTTTCAATGTTTCATCTTCCATGCATTGTCAGGTTTGTTTTATCTTTTTTTTATCTTTCACTAGTGCGTATTAGATCATCTTTTGGATCTACATCGAAGGATATATGTTTTTTATTATGATTCATTTCAATGTGTTATCTTATGAGGATATCATATATTGTGATATATAGAAATAGTTGAACCATAGGGTGTTTATTATTGGTTATTTTTAACAATATCCTTTAACATTATGTGAACCTAGGAGACATGTTAACGTTTCTATCTATTAATTTATTGAATATAACTCAATAATATTCTGTACAATAACAATTACATTAATAAACTTGAGTTTTTATAAGATTTACACAAAATGAATACACCAAAACAATTTTTCACTAAGGATGACTAAGTCATATATTTTATACTATACTCAATTATCCATTACAATATTTTTGGAATGGATAAACTATTATCTAATTATCGCCCTACAATTTTGTCTCATGATATTATTATTATATTTGTTACCATAAGTGAAAATGGTTTAATTTATTTAGAAACCTCCAAAGTAGAAAAAATTCCAATGAAAAAGGACTTCATCATCTTGAATATAAAAATATAGATCATTTATCTCATTGTTATTTAACTTCATGTCTCACAAAATATTCAATCTTCTTTATTATTATTCTATATTGTCTAGTGAATGTAATCCAATATCATGATAACCTTTTAAAAATCCACCAAAAGTAATGATGAAGTCACTAAGAGGGGGGGGGGGAGGATCAATGATTACCAATTTATTTTATGTGTTCCATTTTAATGATCCATAGTTACTTGTTAGAGTAAAATTTATTTTCTATTAAACATAAACATGTGGTAAAATAGAAAATACACAATCAATTTTTATAAGGGTCAAATATAAATAGTTATAGTAAATATTTTCTTCGATCTAGAGGCACCAAATATCACATAGTCATTAGAAACAATCCTATGAGTAATAGAAAACATAGGATACCATTGAAATTTTAATCCAACATTTTTTCTTTATTATGTATGTGAATGGAACACAATAATGATTGTTCATAGAGTTTTACAACCTCAAGAATTTCTCTCAAAACATTAAACTTTTGGTATGTTGTTTTTGTGATCATTCCTTCTTCCCAAGCCACACTATAGAATGTTTAATTTTCCACCTTTTCAATCTCTTGCGCAACAACATGAATGAAAAAAAAATTTCTTATTCATTCTCTAACATAATTCTTATTTGTTATACAACTTAAATTCTCTATGTATTAAATAGTGTTAAATGTAAATATATTTTTCTTCTATAATTATTATATATTCTTAAAATAATATTTTGGAAATTATTTCATTAAATTTATTGAAAACATCATGATTGAAGGTAGTAGGAAAACATAATAATTGATATTATTCAACACTCTTAAATTTTAGTAAAATAATAAATTAAATATTACAAATACTTGGTCTATTAATACCAAAATGATATTTATATTTCCACAAAATCAGGTTTTCTACAAATTTATTAGAATTAACTGATTTTAATATCTCCATGTTCATAAAATCATGCAGTTTTTAAACATGTAACTTCATTTGATATCATGATACTAGCCTCAACCATCCATGATAATATAGATAATAACATAATAAGAACACATAATTTTTTTGAGGATGTTTTTATCCATATAGATGACCATAACCCCACTGTTTGGTTGTTATTATCCAACTTGAAATAACATCCTTATTATTACGAAAAGAAACATATGAAATTGTATGGACTTAGACCTATTATTTATGTGTTAACGTAGTACAATGGATATAATGGATTCTAATTATATAATATATAGAGAATATATGATTTAGCCTGATCCTTATGATGTGTGATCATTATTTAAGATCTAGTCTTCCCCTAATATAATTACCTGATCTCTTTACTCAATGGGAAATAGACATTGAAACTATCTCAAACTTCTTCAAACATATATATTATATGAAATTTGTGGATTGGACCCCCTTAAAATTATCATCCTTAATATGATCTAAATTTGGAAATCAATAATCTATATTATCTTATAATTATTATTTATTAGTGAATATAAAATGAACATGGTATCTCATTTATTCTTTATTACATAGGTTCTTCAATCTTGGGTGAAATTGGCACATTACTTATTATTAATTTGAATTATTGAGTACCAATAAATCATGCGCAATTGATAAAAATTTATTTTCATCAACCTCTTTTATTTTAATCAGACACACACAAACACAATTAGATATATTATATTTTCTTCTTTGTTTTATCATTTTAATTTCCTCTCAACTGCATCACATGAATATTCCACTTTGAACTTACACTATATTTGGATTTTTAAAATTTCCTAAATCTATCCATTAAAATAATATGTATTTTATTAATATTTTCTTGATATAAAAGATTATTTCAATAATATGAAATTTATAAATAACATACAGAGTTAGAAATAACTACTAGACATCTCTAGATTGAATCATATATTGGTTATTACGTTTTCTAAAGAAAAATTCACTATAGGGAGATGAATCATATGTTTTTTTGAAATGGGACACATGTATTTCCAAAAAAAATTATATAAATATCAGCATATGTCTTTTAAATGTTTCTATTTATGTGTAGATCCCCAAACATAAATGATTGTAATGTGAATCTACATATGATGATTCACATTATGTGAATCTCCATATGTTGATCTAGAATCTCCATATGTTGATGATTCTCACATTAATCCCCTTATGTGGATTAATAAAATGGTGTACCCCATTATATGGATCTATATATTCAAAATATTCTGCAATTAATGCATTTTTTTTGCAAAATGTGGACTTCTATAAATCTTATAAAGCCATTATTTGAACATCACGCCAAATTTTATCAACTCTATAACCAACTATCTCAAATTTAAGCCTATATGTATCAACGTTACAACCAAATTTATCTACTTTAGGGGAGTATTTCCTTAAAAATACCAAGTCTTACATCACTTCTTTCATCCTTACTAATATTTTAATGTCAAAATTATAAATACCTTATATCAAAATTATAAATAACATTAAACATTTTATAAACACTAGAAATCACCAATGTTTTGGATATATATAGCTATATCTCATACACTTTATTTAATATCTATGTTATCAAATATGACATCCAATTTTATATCCTACTTTCTTTAACTCATACCATCCCATCAAAAATAAGTTATACGTATTATATTAATAGGGTTTTGAGATAAAGGGTAAAAATAGAAATACTTTCATTATAATGTTGAATACTATCCACAACAGTCACACTCATAAAACAACTATAGAAATTAACCCATGAATGTAATGAAAATCATCAATAATGAATGGATCTATTAAAATGATAAATGGAAGTAACTACTTTGACATATCTTTCCTTATTGAATATATTTTTCATATTAATGAAATGTATATTTTTCAGACTATTCCATTAAATTTTTTTAAGAAACCCTCACCTTCAACCACCATTTTAATTATGTGACAAGATCTTGTTGAATCTCATGGAAGTACATCATATTACTTACAATATTCAAGGATACCCATCAATTATCTTATAATCTATACAATTCATTATATTTCAAAATACGTTTCTTTTAATCTCTATGATTTTTATGAATATGATTGAAAACATCCATGTTTTCCAATTTTTATCAATATACCAGGGAATATAAACAAATAAGAATAAATTATTTATAAATTCATATTATCATCAAGTATATTAATAATCCAATTATTGGAGAAAATAAAACAAAATCAAAAGGTGGTTTTACCAAGTTATTCTCACATTTGTATTGTCTATGCAGTCATATCGTAGTTCAGGGATAACATTTGAAAATGTAGAACTGGTGGAACTATAGGTTATTTATTATATATGATGATGGAGACTTTTTTTGGTTGTTATTTTAGATAAATTTTGATGTAGGTGACACCATTGAAAGGAGATGTCATCTTGTACTAGGAGTTTAAGATGTGTGGTGGTTTTCCTTCCCCATATATATTTCCCATTCTACATTTTTCCTCTTTTTAATTGTATGTGGAATTGATATCCTATGATTTTATTGTATATATGTTATGGTTTTTTTATTCTAATACTATTTTTGGTTATCATTATATTTCAGATATGGATCATGTTACAAGTTTATATAAGATTATGGTACCCTTGTTTCATTATAAAATATTTTTACTAGTCACATTTCTATACCATGTTGAAGGTAGAGATGGGGTAGCATGATCATCATGGAATGAGCCTAGGTGGGGTCTTATGGGGACTTTTCATTCCTTGTATTTTTTTTCAGAATAGTAAAAAATTAATTGAAGATCATTGTTTGAATTTTTCATGAAAATACAAGATCATTTCAATTTGATTAATTGAAACATTTTCACAACTAAAAAGTTTATTATAATACTAAAAAATATACATTTTAAAATCCAAGGAATATTGAATATCAAATTTTCATGTGTTACATTTATAGTTTCGAATTGTTTTTAATGATAAGGCCCTCATTATTAATATTACTTTAAAATCATTTTCTTGATTCTTTTCATTTAACACGCATTTGGGTATCTAAAAATAGTTATAACCTATAAAATGGATTTAAAATCATTTATAGGACCTTGGGCATCAAACAATGATATAATTCCTTCGTATAGTTTAAACATTAATAAAATATATTATTTACATTCTAACAGTAGTTTTAATTTTCAATGGTTTTGATCATTTAATACATGATATAAAAAAATAATGCAATATGTCATGACATAACCCCATTAGGACAACTCCTAAGTCATCACAAAGATTATGTGAGAACCCAAAATCTCGCATCTAATAGGCCATGGGTTTGTGATAAGAACCATGGGTGTAAAAGGAAATATGTGAGGCATGACCACTTTTAGGCCATGTAATACAATTTATTACACTAATCAACACCCAAAAAACATTAAATATAGGTAAATAATCGAATAAATATATATATAAATGTATTAAATGGTAACAAACAAAAATAACTCAAAAATAAATAGATATTGGGAAAGTCTATACCACCAATACAAAATAATAACTCAAACCCAAAATATTAGCTCTCATGTCATGGGATAAAAATTTATATCCCAATCTCTCAAATTACCCAAAACAATATAGAAAAATAATATATAAATATAGGGGTGATAATATGAATACTCATAGTAGGTTCATCCCAAATAACACTAATGTCAATATGGTGGAAGAATAACAATGATGTAGTGAATAAATAGTGAAATTGACACATGATCCCATCATATAAAATCTATAAATCAATATCTGCCTAAGAATTTTTTTAATTGATAATAGAATAAATATAATATAAATAATGTAAATATAAATATAGAGGCATTACTCACCATCTTCCCTATTCATCTAGCCACACCCGTGACCCTATGATATATGTTCTATTGCTCACATACCTTCTGAGATCCATTTACAATATCATACTAAAACTAAAAACTCATAAAGCCGAAACTACATCCATTTACACTTCATAATATAACCTCATAACTATAAACAATAACATTACAAAACTATATAAATGAAGATATAAGTAATTGAAATATCCAACCATCCATACCCATACTATCCCAGATTTTGGGTGTTCACTAAATAACCAAGTCCATATAACTATTAGTGATGATATCCAACTATTCTAGTGATTAATAAAAATATATAATTATAAATAAAAAGTTTTAAAAAATCAGTAAAATGATATGTATTTACAACGTATCGTATACCCAGATTTGTATCTTATATGGGTCATATATATCCCCCTGTTACATACACCCTCCTCATAATGAATTGGAAACAACTTAACAAGGAACAAAGTATAATTTTTGATAAAAACACTCAATTTTAGTTTAAAAATTTACACCATATCCTTTCTATTAGAAATTAATTTACCAATTTACTACATTATCAATTTACCACCACCAAGGATTTATTCCATGACTTATCATTTCATTTCATAATCCAAATCCTATATAAACCTTGACTGATTTATTTATTTATTCCAACCATATATATGAAATAAGATAGCTCATATATATTTCAACAAAAACGGCAATAAAATTCCATCCTATAAGATATCCCTTATTAAGTAATAATAATTATTTTTTAAAATTCACAAAATCATGTTAAATTAAATAATAGAAATATTATATCATCCTAATTTATGTTTTAATCATCAAAATTATATGATAAAATTAAATCAGTTTATACTACTAGAAAAAACACTCTACATCATGATAATATCACATCCCCAAATGTAAAAATAATTTCACAAAATAACCTACCTCAAACCAATATAGTAATCGCTATATTGTTAAGGGATGTTATTTGATACTAAAATATCAAATAAATATATATTATATATATATATATATATATCAATACTCCATTAATTTAATAAAATAATACATAATGAGAAATAAACATGATTGTTAAATGATATTTTAATGATAAAGGACTGTGAAGGATGATTCCTTAACTAATTTAGATTCAAGCTCCTGGGGTTGAACTCAAAAATACACCAAGGGTTTCTCAAAATCACTATTAATCCCTCTTTATAATATGGGTGACCAATTAAAAAAATAAAATATATAGACCGAAATATATTTAAATTTTCAATTAGGATATAATTACGATTACCATGACTTGGTTTGATTTAGTAAACCATGATCCAATAATCATTGTTCACAAACCTCAACAACCCAATAATAATATAAGTGGTTTAATTCTTAAATAACACATGTTTGACTAAAACCTTAATGTCGTTTAATCCAATGTGAAGTCGCTATCTAAAATTATCTAATGTGTGATATTACACAAGAAAATATTCTTTATAAACTATTTCATTTCAAGAAACCATAATAAATAAACATGATTGGGTTTATCCCAATTTTTATTAGTTTCTTTAAAAAAATTATATATTCAAACCACCAGATAAAACATGTCCATACCCAAGAAACCACATCAGTATATGAAATTCTTTTATGTAATTTTATTGCATATCATATCCTAGAGTAGATCTAAAATTTTCTTTCTACATAATGATTTAGAACACATATAAATTCTCAATCCATTATTAAATAAGTGAACCATGATGTAATAAGGGATCTACAATGAACTTATTTTCATTGAACATATATATAAAATATTTTCAATTATACATTTACTTTGACCTTGGATCTTCGTTCTTTATTTGATATAAAATTCATAATTGGAGTAATTATAAATTATCATATTTTTATAATAGATAAAACTAAAATAATTATCATTTTACGCATCTTAATATAATAAAAATAAATAACAATTAATGAAAACATTAATCACTATATGTGATGAAAAAACAATACATTATCCATCTAAAATATTCAACCATAGGAACCCGATATAAAATTTATTAATTAAAACTAATTCAAAAAAATTCTTTAGAAAATATTGATATTAAACCCACATCTAGGACTCCCACTCCGAAATAGATTATCTCATCCACCATGTGTCTAAAATACATGCATTCATAAAATGTATTTCCTATGAAAAAACATATTATAAAGATCCTTGAACATCATGGTTTAATAAAAAAACATTATATCTTAATTGATATTTAAGTCACCTTAATAAATGAAAAAGGATTAAAAAATGATACCACTAATTCTATGATAATTTAAGAGATTGGGAATTCTCCCAATTTGGTGTGTAACTTCCATATATATGCTGATTTTCAAATGTACTCTAATATTTTGAAATTATTATTGAATTGTGATGATTTTTTATCTTAGTAAAATATTAATTACCCATAATTAGGAGAGAACATTAAAAAAAACTTGATTTATGTTCCCATTCATGTCATGAGGAATGGATTATTTGCATGTCAAGTTTTTATTTAATATTTTAATTAAAAAATTTAAAATATTCGATGATAATTTTTTTTTCAAAATTCAATAATGTACGATTTTAATACATTATAGATATTGATGTAATCAAGTGTAAATTGTGATTTTATGATGGATGTTTTTACCAATGTAAAAAAATACTCAATAAATATGTATTTGATAATTTCATGGGAGATTCAAATTCATAAATAAGATTGATAAATTTCTTATAGAAAGTGCCTGATCTATTAAGATGAATTGAACATTTTATATATCATCCTGAAGATAAAAGGGAAATTTATATATATTTTTGAAAAAATAGTTAGAGATCATATTTATTGACTAGCTCCTAAAATCATATAAAGTAAAATAAATATTATTGTATGACACATAACAAGGTGTATAAATAACAAGTTGAATTTTTTGATTATAGATGATTATTAATAATTTTTCATTGACCACATGATTACATGTTTATTGAGGTATGTAGATCAATCACCAGCATTATCCAATCAAATTGTTTAGTCGAGTGAACCTCTGAATGGAGTTGGTTATATATTCATCCATTAGTGAGGATTCAATGAAAAAATATGATATTTTTTATATTATTTTATTTTTACATTACTTGTGAACATGAGAGGATATCCATGATATTGATATATAGGTTGACAAGACTCATTCTTATTAAATAGAAAATTAAGAAAATAAAAATAATTCAGGATCATGATTTGGTACTAAATTTTAGTTGTTTTAAATTTATTATAATACTTATTGATATATTTTATTGGTTATGGAAGATATTGAAGAAGAAATTGTCACATAAATAAAATTGAATTAATTGTAATTTCATAATGGAAAAAATCATATAGTAATTTGGTTTTTCATTCAATTATTTATTTTTTAATTAGTTAGTTGAATACATATATAGATAAATTATGTTGTGATATGGATTCAATTACAATTTATGGAGTTAAATATATAGGTCAAATTACTATTAATTATGTTTTAATCCTTAATGTGAATTGATATTTTATAATAGTGTTCTTTACACTGAAATATATAGGTTGTAAAAATTAAAAAATTTATTTAGTTTCATGATCAAACTACATTAATTAATTGTTATGTCATAATATATGAATTTTCCTAGTAGGAGTATTGTATTACTGAGAGGGGGAAGGGGTGAATCAGTGATAATTATTTTCTCTTATGTTCCTTTTCTACTGAAAAAACCTTCACCACCTATCAATGATTTCAATTCCATGCTGAGAAATAAATCAACAAACATCTAAAGGAAACCAAATATTTACATGGTTCACTATTCAATAAGAATATCTAAGTCCTCGGTCTAGTTTGGAAATGATCCAATACCATATAGTACACTAGAAATTAATCCTTGGATTACAATGAGTATGATGAACCCTTTCACTTATTTATCCCTATGAAACAATCCCACTAGTGTGTGTGCACCCTCTTAGGACAATTGGGTAATAAAATTGTTTTGTAACAACACGTGTTACCTGTTCTTCTTTTCAATTCAACAAATTTACTCAATCTAAATACAATTCATAAATTACTTAACTTGAATAAAGGTAAGAACAACTTGGACATTGTTATGAAACACTAAGTTTGATATTTTTTGAATTGGATTTCTCAGAGTCTGATTCTTACAAAACATTACTCTGAGTCCGATTTTCTGAGAGAATGGTATATTGTAGATTCAACACCACTTCAATCCTTAAGTATGATGAAACTCAGTATGATACTTCATTAGTCCTAAAATATTAAATATCTTTATAACAAGTATGGAAAATCTCATTCTTATTAATTCATCTTGATACCAAACCCTGCCAAATAAAATCCCCATCGAAATGTATTCAATTAAAAACAAAAAAAATATCAGTTTTTCTCACTGACAACTCAGAGATTCTCTCTCTTAATTGGTGAACATTACCAGTCATCAAAAAGTACAATTTACTTGTTTCCCTTTTATATGGGACCAAAAATAATTTTAGGCAGGAATCCCAAAATGTTTCCCGCTCACAGAAATTCACCTATATTTGAATTTCTCCTGAAATAACGTAGAAATTATTGCTTTCTCATAGTTTCTCGATTCTTTTTGAAACATCCATAATCTTAAACTATTATTCTTAGACTCTCATTTAAATTTCTAATACTGATTTCAATTCTTAGTAATACATGGTTCCAATCAACTGAGTCTGATTCCTCATACTGATTGTTGAATACGATTCTCAAAACTTATTTGAATCAAAATAATTTATTTTAATGTTCAGATCCCTATAGAAAAATGATTCATAAATATTATTCTCTTTTCTTTTCTCTTGAACCACTTGAGAAACAAAACTTCTTTCAAAAAATAGTGCACAGATCATGATTACCTTCATGACTTTGAATTCATTAAGGATCAACTTTTTCATTGTATGGCATCAATTATAATGTATTGTAACTTTCTATTCATTCCTTCTTCTTTGTTTTAATCTCAACCCAAGCATGATATTTTATGAAAAAAATGGTCTAGATACAATCACCTTGAATATGATCATTTCTAGTTACAAACATTTTGGTTACACTAGTGCAGAAAACGTTTTTTACATCGGTTATTTTTTATTATTTACGTCGGTTTTTAGGCGACGTTAATGCGGACGACGTTATAAATAACGTTTTTTACGTCGGTTATTTAAAACCGACGTAATATCCCTAACATCACGGTGGTTATCACGTCGGTTCATATAATAACCGATGTGATAAATATGCGCGTGGGGCTTTATCACGTCGGTTATTCCCTAAACCGACGTGATAAAACGCCTGGGATGTCGTTTATCACGTCGGTTATGTCATAACCGACGTGATAAACCCTTCCCCTGGCCTTTTATCACGTCGGTTATTTAGGAAACCGACGTGATAAAAAGGCCTGGGAAACGTTTTAGCACGTCGGTTATCCAATAACCGACGTGGTAAATCGATTCCCAGGCCTTTTAGCACGTCGGTTATATTAAGAACCGACGTGATAAAATCCCCGGGAACGGTTTATCACGTCGGTTCTAGAAAAACCCGACGTGATAAACCCCTCCCGATTTATTTACCACGTCGGTTATAAAATAACCGACGTGAAAGGATTTTTTTTTTAAATATTTGCACTGCTCTCACCAAAAAGCAACCAGAAACCAAACAAAAATAACCATGCCAGCCCTCCCCCAAGCCCCAACTGAACCCCACCCTCATCTATACCCACCTAACAACCTGGACAGCCCTCCCCCACCACATTGGAGCCCCACCACAACCCTTGGACACCCCCTACCCCTTGGACATCCCCCCACCCTCATTTACACCCCCACGACCCCTAGTACAGCCGCAAACACCCATTGGACACCCCCCTCATTTACACCCAACCAGCCCCTTAGACAGAACTCCCAGACACCTTGGACACCCCCCCACCCCTTGGACACCCCCCACCCCTTCGACGGCCCCCCCACCCTCATTTACACCCCCCGAACACTAGGACAGCCCCAAACACCCCTTGGACACCCCTCCCATATCCCTTGGACACCCCCCCACCCCTTGGACACCCCCACCCCTTGGACAACCCCCACCCCCTGGACACCCCCCCGACCCCTTGGAAACCCCCTACCCCTTGGAAACCCCCCCATCCCCTTGGACAGCCCCAAACACCCCTTGGACACCCCTCCTATATCCCTTGGACACCCCCCCCACCACTTGGACACCCCCCCACCCCTTGGACAGCCCCCCCCACCCTCATTTACACCCAACCGACTCCTTGGACAGCCCCAAACACACCTTGGACACCCCTCCCATATCCCTTGGACACCCCCCACCCCTTGGACACCCCCACCCTCATTTACACCCCCCCGACCCCTAGGACAACCCCAAACACACCTTGGACACCCCTCCCATATCCCTTGGACACCCCCCAAACACCCACCCACCCCCTTGGAACCTCTCCCCCCATACCAAAATCCAGACCAGAAAAACCATCAACAGTAGACCAAAACAAGAAGTAGAGAAAAATTAAACATTCACTTATATAACATTCAAAACTTACACTGTCAACTTCAAAAAAAACTAAATCCAACCTAAACGACTACGAAATACACAATTACATTGACAATATTCAAAATTACATTTTACATTACAAACAACTAAAAGTCAATCAAACCTGTAAAATAATTTGACCACTCCACTTGTAAGTGTTTGATATATTCAGCAGTAAAGGGTTGAGGGTCATCAAAAAGCTACAAAGGAAAAGGATAGTAGTCAACGTGTATAATGAATAAATCAAATTGAAATATTATGAGAAAGAGGAAATCTTACCAGGTCAAAACTCAGAACTGTCCCAGTTGTTATTATTTCATACATAAATCTTAACATGTAATATCCGCATTCGATGATGCCTTGTTGCTCATGACATTTCTGTATGAATGAGTGTAAATTCAATATATTATTTTTATGTAATAAATCAAAATGTACAAATTATAAATGGATATTTACCTTCGCATGTACATATTTGATCTTGTAATTCCTTTTCTTTGCGCTTTTTCGAAAGTGGACCCATGCCCTGTTAGAAAATAATACGAATGGGGTAAATTTAAAATTCATTATAATATATAAAACTATTGTGAAATTGAAACTTACGTTTCCAATATATTCTTAAAACTTTCTCGCACATCATCATGGAGAGAGCATATCCAATAAAGTGTTTTCTCCCTAGGGAAAAAAACCCCTAACATCCAATGATCCCTGAGAAAAGGAAATTTAAGAAAAGGAAATTTAACGTTAGTGGTTTTTTATGTTAAAGGATAATTAACTCTTTGAGAGGGATGTGTTTCATACCTATCACAAAAAGGCATCATCCAACACTGTGTGATTACATTCTTTTCAAATCTATCAGCAATATAAAGCATTCTTTGTTCCTCATCCAATGCACATGCTTCAGGGGAAATCAATTGTGGGTCCACGAATCCATATACATCTGTCAGATCATTCCTCTCACAAATTTTATACATATACCTAATACAAAGCATACATAAGTATACATTTTTAATAAATATAACGCAAGGAAAAGGTGTTAAGACTTACATGATAAAAATTTGCACCACGTTGATGCCCAACTTATCTCCAGTGACAAACTCCATGATATCAGTTTTCATAATCCCCACACATAGTTCACGTCCACAGACATGAGCTTCCATTGTAAAGTCATAATGATCTGCCAACAAATTTGAATATCTTGACAATTTGTCAAGACTGCTAGTATCTGCATCTGATGTCATAGCTATCTGTCTTTGTTGTTGTCTATACAGTATTTCTTTACCTTTGAAGTATTCCTGTAAAAATAAATTGAAAAATATATTAGTTTTCAAATGATAAAACATTAATAAAAATATAAAATAAAAGATATAACATCCATACCTCTATGGTAATGAGTCGAAGAAGTCTGGATGGCCAAAGTAAAAAATGGCCGATACTATGTCCAACTGTCGTCACCTCATCTGTAGGTAATGGTATCCGAGCTGATCTATCTATAATATCCTGTACAGTGACCCTCTGATTCTCTACCTCTAACTGTTGATGATGAACTGTATCTCCTATACAATATACCATCCCATATGCAACTATATGATGTTGAGGATCATCAACATACAACTCACAATAAGTAGGTAGCTGCGGCGGAGGAGGAGGATCAAAAATGGGGTCCGCAGGCTGAGGTGGGGGAGTGGGAGCTACTGGGAGAGGTGGAGTGGGAGCTGCACCCTGAAATTGTCTTTGCAAGTCTGCAAACATTAACTGCACCGATGCTCTAATCTTTTCCTCCATTGTCGCATTAATATTATGGACTTCAGCCTCCAAGGATTCTATTTTTTTTTATAAACTCCCTCAACGTTAGAAGTTGAGGAACGTGGCAACACTTTTATTACCGATACACCTGCCGGATATCCTCTTACACGGCCAGGATGTTCGGGCTTTCCCAATGCCACAGATAAAATATCTTCCCTCCCAGATGGTGTAAATGTCCCCTGTGAACTCTGCTCCTCAAGAGAGTCCTGTAATAATTAATCGAACATTTCTATAATGATTGGAAATATATGACGAAAATAGTAAACTTAAATAAATAAAATAGATATCTTACAATCCTTTCAACTACGAGTCTCGATTCTTCCGAAAGATATTGTCCTTTTTTTCCCTTCCGAGCTCTTTTCCATTTCTCATGTCTAGATGGAGGGGATGGAGGGGCCACCTCTCCAGAGCATGAAGACTCAGCTCTTAGTTGTTGAAATTTTTCTGCCATCATTTGTTCTTCCAATAATGCATACCCTCCCCGAGATAAACTATGAGGGTATACATTTTTAGATTGGATCTCTTGATGAGCTTTCCTTGTTTGCTGTAAATTAAGAATAAGTAATCATTAACAAAACAATAATAAGATCATTTATATAAGAAAGCTTATAAAAGTTTACATTGCCCTTACCAAAAATGAATCTTTTCTTCTACTTTCAAAAAATTCTCTCCATGTGTCTTCATCTATAAAAGGATATATACGACATGGATTCTCACGACTCCTATGACCATAAATGAAATCAGATGAGAGGGTTGATTTGAAATCCCTCCATCTCCTAGCAGCCAACGATAATCATTTCTTCCTGACTCCTCCAGTGTCAGGAATATCAAATGTCATCTGATAAAAAAGAGGTTAAAAATATTATATATACTAGAAACATTTAAAGAACAGTCAAACAATAGCAAAAGATCTTACCAAAATGGTCTCCCACAGCTGAGAAATTATCGCCTTATCCACACTTCTCCAATCATCATAGAGAATGCTTACTTTGCTCTTAGCCTGAGTTGCTACAAAACCCTTAAAATCTTTAGCATTTGGACCTCTAGGAAGATCATCATCATCAAACTCCATGACTATCCTCTCCTCCTTCGTACGGGCAAGTGATAATTTTGGTAAACGTGTACACCCACGTTTACCAACCTTTGAACTCTTTTTCGTAATAGGAGCATGTGAATGTTCCTCCCCAGATGTATGACCAATATGCTCATCTCCAGAATCATGTGGCTGATCAACTGATTGATCTGTCATTTTCCTTCAAATCAAAAAAACAAACATTAGTTCACAAATAGAAAAGTGTACTAAATTACATAACAGTAAACATTGGTAATATGGTAAGCATGTTAAACAATGATAAACATGGTAAACACAGGCAAAAGGTTGCCAAGGAGTTGGCCCAAGAAAGCTGAAAACTGGACTCACTGATGCCACCGGCCGGCCGCTGGCTCACCACCGGCCGGCCGGTGGACCAGACAGAGAGCCTTCCTATCTGTCTAAACCACCGGCCGGCCACTGGCTCCTCACCGGCCGGATGCTGGTGATCCAGACAGAGAGGAAGGCTCTCTGTCTGGTCCACCGGGTGGCCGGTGGTGATCCAGCGGCCGGCCGGTGGACCAGACAGAGAGCCTTCCTCTGTCTGAACCACCGGCCGGCTGCTGGTGATCCAGACAGAGAGGAAGGCTCTGTCTGGTCCACCGGCCGGCCGGTGGTGAGCCAGCGGCCGGCCGGTGGTTCAGACAGAGGAAAGCTGTCTGGACCACCGGCCGGCCGCTGGCTCAGCACCGGCCGGCCGGTGGACCAGACAGCTTTGTTCTGGACCACCGGCCAACCGGTGATCCACCACCGGCCAGCCGGTGCGCCCAGGACTTCTCCTCTTTACGGTTTTTATTGTTTTATCGTTTTGGTTTGATACATATTTTAATAAGTAAAAAATTTACAGTATCTAACATTATATGAAAAAACTAAATGTAAACAAGAAATAAACTTGTGTTACCTGTAATTTTAGGAATGTACAGTTGGATTGTTTTCCCAAATTCCTTCGTCGTGATCGTTCCTTATGGCACAAACCATGTCTTCAACATACTCATCATTATGTTCTGTTAATATTTCCATGGAAGTAGGGATCTCACATAAATCAGCATCTTCATCAAATTCATCCTCACCAACATATTGGTTTTTCCCTTGTAAAACAACAGCCCACTGCATATCTGATTGATCTACTACATAGAAAATTTGTTTGGCATGTGTTGCCATTATAAAAGAATCAGCTGTGTCTTCCAATCTATTCAGATTAACAAGTGTCATTCCAAATTCATCGTGTCTGACACTGTTGTTACCGATAAACCATTTACAGTTAAAAACGGGAACTTTAATTTTAAAGTAATCAGCCTCCCATATGTCTTCAATCACTCCATAATATGCACTTGATGCCGAAATTGGGTTTCTGTCCTTAGCACTCGAAAAATGCATTGCTTCTGCAAACACCATTACACCACTGTTCTGAACTGCACTTCTGTTGTCCTGAGCTTTCGTATGAAATGTATAGCCATTAATGTCATAAGCGGACCATGTTATCACATTTAAAGATGGACCACCCACTATCCATTTTAATGTCTCTGATACATCTGATCTACCAAGCAAGGTATTTTTAAACCATGGCAAAAAAGTTTTGTTGTGCTCATTCAAAATCCACATTTCTTTCTTCTTTGGATGACATTGTTTCAACTCATTAATATGCAATGTGATATACGGTTGAACATCAGCTATGTTATTCAAGATGTATGATTCTAACTTCTTCATATGTTCAGCTGACAGTGATTTGACTTTCAAGCCACGAATCCCCTTTCCCTCATTATTAACCCGTTCATGGTGAGATGGAGGCAAACCTATGTGTTGCGCCGTAGCCAAGTAGCTCGTACAAAACTCTGCTACCTCCTCAGAAATATACTTTTCAATAATGGAGGCTTCAGGTCGATATGGATTTTTAACATATCCCTTTAATATTTTCATATACCTTTCAAAAGGATACATCCAACGAAGATATACAGGTCCACAAAGCCTTATTTCTCGAACCATATGAATCAGTAAATGCACCATCATATCAAAAAAAGTTGGAGGAAAATACATTTCCAAATGACAAAGTATAAAAATTGCATCCTTTTCCAAAATGTTCAAAGCATTCACATCAATCGCCTTGTTGCAAATTGAATTGAAAAAATAACACAACCTCATTATAGTCTTTCTGACACGGATGGGAAATATTCCACGCAGTGCAACTGGTAGAATTTGTTGCATCATGACATGACAATCATGTGATTTCATACCTATCAACTTCAAGTCTTTCAATGAGACAAAATTTTTTACATTTGAAGAATAACCTTGAGGCACTTTGATATCATGAAGACACTGACAGAAGCTACTTTTCTCCCTCTTCGATAATGTATGACAAGCCGGGGGAAGAAATGTTCGTCTTCCTTTAGGAGTGGGAGCTAACTCCAAACGTATTCCCATTGACAGTAGGTCTAACCTTGCATTCAACCCATCTTTTGTCTTTCCTTTAATATCTAGCAATGTTCCGATCAAAGAATCACAGATATTCTTCTCCACGTGCATGACATCAATATTATGTTTGACTTCATGATACCTCCAATATGGTAGCTCAAAAAATATTGACCTTTTCTTCCAAATATGTCTATCATTACCAGATTTCTGTGTCTTTCCCAATGTCACATCAAGGTTTTTCACCCTCTCAAAATACAATTCTGGGGATAAAGGTTGAGGAGCAGTATCAAATTCTTGTGAGCCATTGAATGCCTTTTTTAGTCTTCTATAAGGGTGATCCATAGGCAAAAACTTTCGATGACCCATGTACACTGTTTTCCTCCCATGATGCAATTGACAATATGACGTCTGTTGTTCGCAAATTGGACATGCTTTATGCCCTTTAACACTGTATCCAGACAAATTTCCATATGCTGGGAAGTCATTTATAGTGAATAGAAGCACTGCATGCAGTTGAAAATATTCCATTTTATAAGAATCATACACCCTAATACCATCAGCCCATAACAGTTTCAAATCATCAATCAGCGGTGACAAGTATACATCAATATCATTGCCGGGTTGCTTTGGACCAGAGATCATGATACTCAACATGACATATTTGCGCTTCATACAAACTTCAGGAGAGAGGTTGTAAATTACCAATAAAACAGGCCATGAACTATGTGTGCTACTGAGGGTTCGGTATGGATTCATTCCATCTGTGCACAAGCCTAGTCTCAGATTTCTAATTTCATTTCCAAATGTAGGGTACTGGGCATCAATTTTCTTCCATTGTGGACAATCAGCTGGATGACGTATTTTTCCATCACATACCCGCTCATCAGCATGCCATCTTAACCTTTTTGCATCATGTGAATTAGCAAATAAATGTTTGAAACGAGGAATTATAGAAAGATACCAAAATACCTTTGAAGGGAGCTTTGTAATCTCTACATCAGCTTGTGATTTTTCTTTCACCTTATACCGTGATGTCCCACATTTAGGACACTCTTTCAGAAATTCATATTCCTTCCTATATATAATGCAGTCATTCGGACAGGCATGTATTTTCCTGTATCCCAATCCCATCGGGCATAATATTTTTTTGGCCTTATAATGTGAATCTGGAAGATCGTTATCTTTTGGAAGAATGTCTTTCATCAATTGTAGCAGCTCTGTAAAACTTCTGTCACTCCATCCATGTTTCGCCTTCAGGTTAATCAATCTTAACACCGCCGACAAAACCGTAAAATCTGTACAACCAGGATATAAGGGTTTTTCGGCATCACCATATAGACGTGAAACTCTCGGTTCTATCTCAATTTGTTCTGCTACAATATCGCGAATCATTTCTTCAATTCCATCGGAGTTACCATCTTGCGATTCATTATCATCAGTGACATTCTGTCCAGTTTCGCCATGCCAAATCCAAGGGTTGTAACTCGGATTGAAACCATGACAAATCAGATGATCTTTTATCTCTCTACTTTTCAACTTCTTCATATTCAGACATTTCAGGCATGGACAGAAAAAAATGTCACTACTTGGAACATTTCGTTTAGCAAATTCCAAAAAGGCATCAACACCTTCCTCATATTCATTGCTCATTCGATGTGTCGTAATCCAACTTCGACTCATTATTACCTATAACAAATAGCAAAAATATATATATTTTTTAGATAAGACAAATATATGTTTATATGAAAAAAATCATAATTTGAATATAACAATTTTGAAATATAAAACAAATCGATGTGTAAACCCCCCTGGACACCCCCCGACCCCTCTGGACAGCCCCCCACCCCTCCTGGACACAACCCCCCACCCCCGACCTGCTTGGACACCCCCCTGGACACCCCCCAACCCTCTGGACAGCCCCCCACCCCTCCTAAACACCACCCCCACCCCCTACCCCCTTGGACACCCCCCTGGACACCCCCCGACCCTCCTGGACACCACCCCCACCCCCTACCCCCTTGGACACCCCCCTGGACATCCCCCAACCCTCTGGACAGCCCCCCCACCCACCCGGACAACCCCAAATACCCTCTGGAGAGGCCGCCACCCACCTGGACAGCCCCCCACACCCATCCACCCCCTTGGACACCCCCCTGGACACCCCACCGACCCCTCTGGACAGGCCGCCACCCCCTTGGACAGCCCCCCACACCCACCCATCCCCTTGGACACCACCCTGGACACCCCCCGACCCCTCTGGACAGCCCCCGACCCCTCTAGAAAGCACCCCCACCCCTCCTGGACACAACCCCCCACCCCCGACCTGCTTGGACACCCCCCTGGACACCCCCCAACCCTCTGGGCAGCCCCCCCCACCCCTCCTAAACACCACCACCCACCCCCTAGGACACCCCCCTGGACACCCCCCAACACCCACCCACACCCTTGGACAGCCCCCCACACCCACCCACCCCCTTGTAAACCCCCCTGGACACCCCCGACCCCTCTGGACAGCCCCCCGCCCCTCCTGGACACCACCCCCCACCCCCTACCCCCTTGGACACCCCCCTGGACATCCCCCAACCCTCTGGACAGCCCCCCCACCCACCCGGACAACCCCAAATACCCTATGGAGAGGCCGCCACCCACTTGGACAGCCCCCCACACCCATCCACCCCCTTGGACACCCCCCTGGACACCCCACCGACCCCTCTGGACAGGCCGCCACCCCCTTGGACAGCCCCCCACACCCACCCATCCCCTTGGACACCACCCTGGACACCCCCCGACCCCTCTGGACAGCCCCCGACCCCTCTAGAAAGCACCCCCACCCCTCCTGGACACAACCCCCCACCCCCGACCTGCTTGGACACCCCCCTGGACACCCCCAACCCTCTGGACAGCCCCCCCACCCCTCCTAAACACCACCCCCACCCCCTACCCCCTTGGACACCCCCCTGGACACCCCCAACACCCACCCACACCCTTGGACAGCCCCCCACACCCACCCACCCCCTTGTAAACCCCCCTGGACACCCCCCGACCCCAAATCCATGCACCTATGCCATGGTTGTGTGTGAATAAAGTAGTAACAACTGTAAAAGGGCAACCCATCCAAATGGACACGCCCCAACCCTCTCGGGGATTTATAGAAAACGATGAAAAATTAGTGAAATCATAAAATTACTCAATATTGCAAGTCGAACAAATAGATCTAGGGATGATAAATAAGATTATGGTGCCAAAACGAGTTAAAAGGGTTCGCAATCGAAGAATCTTAGCTAGTTTCAACAAAAAAATCACAACACATATATATTTACTATCCGCGAAAAAAAACGAACGAGTGGGAGGATTACCTGAGTGCTGCGAGTTTAGATGATTGATCCGAGGAGATTAAATATGAGAAACGATGATCGCAAAACGAATCTAAACCAACGAAATGGACGAGCCGATTCGGGTTTACGCGCGAGAGAGACGAGTCACGACTGTCGAAGGTAAACTCGCGAATGACAATCCACGGGTCTGGGTAAATTTTTAAATGAGTTATCACGTCGGTTATTAAATAACCGATGTGATAATTGTTTTAAAAACATTTATAATGTCGGTTATTTCAATAACCGACGTAAAAACCTTCCTCCGATTCATTTTTGACGTCGGTTATTTTATAACCGACGTTATAAAGGGCTCAAAATCCGCGTTTTTTTTACGTCGGTTATTCCATAACCGACGTCAAAAACATCTGCGGATTATTTTGTTACGTCGGTTATGAAATAACCGACGTAAAAAAGCCTTCAAAAACCGCGTTTGTTACGTCGGTTATTCAATAACCGACGTCAAAGGGCCTTCGAAAACCGCGTTTTGTACGTCGGTTATAAAAATAACCGACGTAAAAAACGAAGCCGCGCGATTAATAACGTTGGTTATAAAAATAACCGACGTTAAATGTGTACCGAACACAGGTTTTTACGTCGGTTAAGAAATAACCGACGTAAAAAACCTCGTTTTACATATTTTGACGTCGGTTTTATATAACCGACGTAAAAAATGGTGACGTAAAAAACGTTTTCTGCACTAGTGTTATGATCAAATACAATCTAAAAACAATGATCTTCTCAAATACGATATAATACAATCTAAGAATGATTCATTCTTGATCAACACTGCCTGTTTTATTTCTTCTACCCAAATATGATCAATTGAATTCTGAATGTGATTCCATTTTGATCAGTATCATCCCTTCCCTTTAACTCAAACCCGATCAATTATGAAAAAATCATCACGATTTCTTACTCTTCTACCAGCACCCCTTTTCAATCAGCGCCACTTTTCAATCGGCACCACCTTTCATTGACACCACTTTTCATCGGTACAAATTTTCATCGGAACCACCTTTATTGGGTCCAATGATTTTCATTCACCTAAAATAATTTTTTTGAAAAACATTGATACTTTATCTTTCTCTTCTTATCGATATGACTTCTTTAATCAGCACCACCTCTTCAATCTGGATATGATTTTTTTTTTGAAAAAAAATCATTACAACCTCTTTCTCTCTTACATTTAGATATGATAAATCTGAATATGATTATTTTCTGATTGGAAGAATTACTTTCACTCCCCCTTTCTTCTATCAAGCTTGAATCACATGTTCTCAATACAACTCATGATTTATAAGAAATAAAGTTCAACAATGTATCATCACAATTTTGTTGAATCACAGTCATAGGGACTCCAATTATCCCACAAAAAATCACTTCATTATCATTGGTTCATGTTTGAAATAGATGATCAATAACTTCCAACGTTAAACCTTCTCCTGTGAAACTAAATCTTTTGAAAAAAACTCAAAAATATTGTTTCCAAAATAAAGTGAAGTGATTTTAAAAACAATCCTTGACAAAAAAAGAAAACACTTGAAACCTTAAACACCTTCAAATACAAAACAAATTCTTCATATTCTTAGACTTAAAAATTTACCCTTTAGATTTTGTTGTCAACTATGTTTCATAAATCCATAAACTCTGTAACCTACACCAATGGATTACATATCAACAATTCTAATCCTATATGCGCTAACTTATTGTAGGGAACAAGAATAATTAATAGAATAAATATTCTTATCTATCAATAGTGATCATGAATTCCACTTTCTTTTATCTTTCTCTTAGTCATTCTCCCAATAAAAACATTCCATTTCTTTTCCTACAACAACTCCAACAAATAGTTTGAATAGTACAGACACACAAAAATGCCAAATTCACAGCTTACCCACAACTCTCTCTTTTAAGAAATATATTTATGAAACAAAACAATAATACCCATTGAAAAAATAGTAAAAAGGTAAGATGAGAGAAGGGATAGATAAACATACCACAAACATGAAGAGAAAGTGGTTGGACACCCTTGTTCAACCGCATTTTTGGGAATGATTCCTTCAATAATGGTTTTGTGAAAATTTAATCAACTTGATACAATAATAAAACATATTCCATATTTAATTCATTCTTCAAGACATTCCATTTGATTAAATTATATTCGATATCAATATATTTTTAATGAGAATATTGCATACTATTCATGGTGAGATTGATTGTAATTTGATTTTCACAACCCAATAACAAGGGTTACTTCACATCAACAAGTAAATCATCCAATTGTGTTTTCATCCACATAAGTTGATTAGTGGTTTGAGTAGAAACAACATAATCATCATTATCCATACATAGAGTTACTTAATTTTGTTTCTTTAAATTTCAACTAACACATTTTTTTTCCAAAAAGAATACACCACCAGATATGGATCTTCTATCATCTACATTTCTGCCTAATCTCTATCTGAATACCCTAACAAATCATTAAAATTTGAGCTATCATATTTGTTTCCAATGTATTCTATGAATTTGATGTACCATATAATTATTTTTTCAGAATGAAAATGTGATTACTTTGGGGAACTTTGAAATCTGTCATATAACGTAACAACCCACATATTGTTGGGTATTGAGAGAGTCTAATACAATAGAATTACAATAAGATTAAAATACTCTTTTTGATCAACTTCTTTTACTTCTTCATTTTTACTAATATTTTATCCTATTAAAATGGTTGTGGAAACAAGTTTTTTATTTTGTATTCCAAACCTCTTGAGAATTTCCTTTTCGTACTATTATTGGGAGATTAAAATGTATTATTTGTTTTGATGGATTTGTAACCCTAGAAAGTAATTCATTTCTCCCGACATGGACATTTAAAATAAATTCTTCATTTATTCCTAAAATCATTCAAATCATCCTTTATCATTCCAAAAAAAGATAATATCATCATCAAAAACAATCACAATGAGGTAATATTTATGTATTTCTCTAATTTAAAGATTTTAATCCACTCTTCATTTTTTAAAATTCATCTTTCATAAGCATGTATCAAATTTAGAATACATTTCCCTTGGAGCTTGTTTTTTGGCCATACAAATCCTTTGTCTATCTGTATACAAAACCTTCATCTTTTCCAATAATGTAGCGACATGGTTTTTCAATATAAATTTCTTTTTCAAGATCACCAATTATAAATGCATATTTAACAACCATTTGAACGATCTTGAAGCCTCATTGGGTAGAAATAGAAATAAAGATTATGACTATTTAATTTATTTCCACAAGAGAAAATGTTTCATCAAAATAAATACCCACAGTCTTTGAGTACCCTTTGAAAACCAATCATTCCTTGTTTCTTATAACATCACCTTTTTCATTTTGCTGGTTCTGGAGGACCCATTGTGTGCCAATAATATTTTTTTCTTCTGGCTTGGGTATGAGTTCCCATGTATTATTCTATTAAATTTGATCTAATTCATCATTCATGGCTTGATCCCATTCCAGATTCTAAAAATCATTTTTCATATCATTTAGTTCCACTTTTGAAAATGAACATGTATGTGCAATTGAATTTGTTGTTATTTTTATTGAACCTTTTTATTTTGATCACTAATTATATTCTAAACTTCCACATTGTTCCTTGACCTTGGATAATATTTTTGATTGTCTTACTCATCACTAGAAATAGAGGAGTTCAATTCTTCACATTTATTAGGACTAAAATAATTAGTATCATTATCAAAATTATCTTCTTCAAATTTCTCAGCTTCTTTGTCGATATGGAAATGTTTATCTTTTTCAGCGATTTCAATAACTTTTAAATTAATTGTGTACAAAATTATTACAATTTATTTGATGAAGCATGTGTATCCCCTTCCTTTTGTATAATTTCCAAGAGTGATTCTATCCTCACATTTCTACTCAAACATACAAAAGATTTCACCTTTATTACATAAAATACAAGGACTAACAATAACTCAAATGTGAATCAAATGTTGATTATTCCCATAAAACAATTCATATGGAGTCATACCTGATTGAGTACTATAGAAACAATGGTTTTAAATATAAACAGGAGTACTTATGGCTTACCTCTACAAGTTGTGAGAAATTCCATGCTCAAGTAAAATGGTTTTTCCCATTTCCACCAGGAATCTATTATTTCTTTCAGAAAACATATTTTATTGGGGAGGGTAGGAGAGATTTACTCTTGATAAATTCCATGCTTCTCAAAATATTTTTTAAACTCTTCACTTTTTTATTCACCACCCTTATCATTTATCAACATCTTCACAAAATACTCACATTTTTTCTCAGTTTTTCATCTAAAACTGTCAATCTTTTTCAAAGTATCTATTTTGTGTTTCATGAACTTAACTCAAGTAATGAGAGTAAAATCATCAATGAATGTAATGAAGTACTTATCCCCATGTGTTTAATTTTTTTTTAATTCGACCACATATATTGAATGGATTGACACTAGGGTTGTTTTGAACAAATATCATCTATCTTATGCACAAAATTTTAAATAATTCCATTTTTGAAAATAGTAAAATACCAATCTCTTCATATTGGAAAAAGGAATTCCACAGACACTATATTTTTTGAATAACTTTCTCATGTTTCTGTGACACATATGTCCAAGAATTTTATGCCACAACTGATTCTCTTCAACTATAATTATGTAACCAGAGTTTTGTGAATCACCGTCTTCAAAAAAATTTCATTTCGTACATTTTCCTCTCAAAACAATCATTCCATATTCTTCAATATTTACAATACAACCATATTTTTTTTTGAAGAAAACCTTTTTACCCTCATCAAAAAATTGTGAAACACTTTATATATTGTGTTTCAGCCCATAAATATACAAAATTTCCATAGATTTTATCTTTTCTTTTTCAATGATGGCTGAACGAACACCATTAATTATACGTGTTTCATCATTTCTAAATGTCACACTTCCTTATTTAAAATATCTCACATCCTTTAACAATTTCAAGTCTCCTTTCATGTGGGAGGAACACCACATATGAAGTATCTAGGTTCACTATCCTTTTGTGACATTAAATGCAGTTTCAATAACAAGTGTCATTTGTCTTTTATTTTATTTATTCACCTTCAGTTAAAGAGAATTGAGAATACATTAATGAGAACATAAAAAAACAAGACATACCTTTTCAAGGTGTCTCCGATGATCACATATCTCACAAATAGTTTACAAAAGTTGGAACCTATTCTTAATTTTTAATTCATTGTTTTTAGATTTCTTTATGATAACATTCTCATTATTCATTCTTGGAGGAGATTGAATCCACTTGAATCTATTCATTTCATAATATGTGGGATAATAGTAATTTTGTTGGTTGAACCAACACACACTTTCTATGTGTCTGAATCTCCAACAATACTAGGAATACCCATATAATGTGTGTTGCCTCTGAAAACTCTATACAAATCAGAATTATAAAAATATTTCTCAACCATAATCATTTCACATTCAATTTTATTGTTCTTCTATATTTCAACCTGGAATGAATCATAAGTATTTGAAACTTTTACAGATCTAGATAAAACCTTTTTGGACATAGGATGTTTTTTATCTTTTGAATTATTCACTTTGACCACAAACATAACTTTCCCAACATTGTTTTTTCAGAACAAGTTGCATTCTTCTTCTCACCCTTTGAAGGTATCTATTTTTAAACATTATCTAGATTATGATTATAAGAAACTTAAAAAATATTATAGATAATGTTTTAGAAACATAGAATTTTATTTTATTCTTTTGAATGTTTTTGTTGGGAATGTTCCAACTCTTCTTCTTTTTCCATCAACTTCACTTCTAGATGAAAATTATGATTCTTTTAATCTTCAATAGATTTCATCAATTCATAAATTTATTTCACCAGCTTCAATTTTTCATTAGAAAAACATTTTAGATCTCTTGTTGAGGAAAATTCATCTTCCCACATTTTCTATCTCTTTTTAATACTTCAGATCTTTCTCTGACACTCTTTCAATTCTTCTTTCAAATGATGTTCAAGATGAGGTTTTTTCATAAGTACTGCTTTATAATTCTTCACCATTCACTATTGAAAAAAAATTATTTTCAATACCATAATCAATGTATTTTTCAGATTCAGCATCACTCTCTTCTACTTCTTCTTTATCTTTGGACACCAAACTTCTTCTTTTTGATTTGAAGAATTTATTTTCTTTTCCTTTCTCTCCATTTTTCCCTTGCAATCTCCTTATCTTTATTTATTCAATGTAACTATCCACTTCATTCATTTTTAGAGGACAATTATCCGCAATGTGGAAAACACCTACACGTTCTAAATATTTCAAGGGATGTTTCCCTTTGTATTTCCTTTTACCTTATTTCACATTGTTAGAAAATAAGGATAAGATTTCATTGAGATTTTTACAAACCTCATTTTAAGAGTTAGAAACACCCGCATCATCTTCAATTACAATATTATTTGAATTTTATTTCTTCATATCAATGAAAAAAATTTCTCTATCAAATGTTGTTTTTCTCTTCATAGAATTATCTCTTCTCATTTCATAAGTGATATGAGTGCTATGTAAATCATCAATAGATAATCTATTAGGATATCTATCTTCAAATGAAGAAACATTTTCATCAAATTCATCAAGTAGTATTATCAAGATCTTTTCAACTACTGTAGAGTCTTTGATCTTATCATAAAAACATCTGATAGTAATCACAGTTTCATTAACCCTAGTAATAAATTCCCCAACTGATTCATTCTCACCCATCTTCAAATCTTCACACTTCAATATCCATATTTGTATCATTTACTTCTTCAATTTTTTATTTCCTTCATATATGTTTTCCAATTTATCCCATATAACTTTAGTTGTTTCAACACCTTTAACTCTCAAAAATTTACTTTTAGAAAGTGATGATAATATAGCATTCTTGGCCCTTCCATCATTCTCAAGAATCTTCTTATCAACATGTGTAAGTGGATCACTATCATCAATGGGAGGAAACCCATCTTTTCAAACTTCAAGAACATAATAAATAAAATACATAAGATATGGAAACATTATATCATTCCAGATATGATAGTTCTTTCCATTGATTTCTAGAATACTTTTACCCTCCACAGAGTTCACATTCTCTATCAGCAACAAATAGCGAAGGGAACCTGGATCTAATACCAATTGAAAGTATCCAGTCAGAGTATTGTATCAATGAGAGGGGGAGGGGGTTAATCAATGATACTATTTTTCTTTTATGTTTCTTTTCAATGGAAACAAATTTCACCTCCTATTAAAGATTTTAATTACCTACAATGAAACAAATCAACACACATCCAAAAGAAAACAATGATTTACCAGGTTCATTATTCAATAAGAACAACTATGTCCTTGGTGTGGTTTGTAAATGATCCAATTCCATAAAATCCACTTTAAATCAATCCATTTATTACAATGAGTAGGATGTACTATTTTAATCATGTATCATTATTAAACAGTCCCACTTGTGTGTGTGAACCCTCTTAGCACAATAGGGTAATACAATTGATTTGTAACAACTCATGCTACCTATGATTATTTTCAATTCATAAAATGTATTCAATTGAAATAAAAGTAATCAATTACTTACCTAGAGGAAAGGTAAGAACCACATAGAAATTGTTATGAAACACTAAGTCTGATATTTTATGAATCTGATCCCTCTAATTCTGATTATTACAAAACCAAACTCAGAAGCCGTTTTTCTGATATAATACAATTGAATATAATCCACACCACTTGAATTTATGAGTATGATGAAACTCAATGAGATACTTCCTAAGCCCAGAAATATTCAATATAGTGATGAAAAGTTTAAAAAATACCATTCCAATTAATTTATCATGATACAAAACCCAGTCGAATACAATCCCCATCAAAATATATTCAATACAAAAAAGGTATCACTTTCTCTCACAGAAAACATGGAGCTTTTCTCTCTTCTTATGGTGAATAGTACCCCTTTTCAGAATGTACAATGTAACTTTTTTCCAATTTATAGGTGACCCAAAATGAGTTTATGTGGGAGTCCCAAAATGTTTACCTCCCACACAAATTCACCTACATTTGAATTCCAACTATAATCTCGAAGCACATCTAACTTCTTCAATGCCTCTCTATTATTCTCGAAACTTCCACAGTATTCACCCATTCTTATTCAGACTCCTATTTAATTTGAAGAGACTGATTTAAATTTTAGTAACACAAGGGTTTGATCAACTAATCTTGATTCCTAATTTTGATTTCCAAATAAAATTATCAAAACCGATTTATATAAAAATATTTTATCTAAAGGTTTATCTCCCTCTCGACAAATGGTTCAACAATAATCTTATATTTTCATTTCTATTGAACCTCCATAGAAATAATAATTCATTAAAAATATATTGCTTGAATCATGACTACCATCATGTCATTGAATTCATTGAGTATTAGCTTTAGCATTGTCTAACTTCAATTGGAAACTAATGTAACTTTGCATTCATTCGTGCTTCATTATTTTTATCTCAACCAAAGTATGATCATTTCTGAATAAAAATGGTCTGGATATGATCATCCTAAATAAAATAATTTAATGTTACAATTATTTTGTTTATGATCAAATACAATTTAAAAACAATGATCTACCCAGATACGATACAATACAATCTGAGAACGATTCCTTCTTGATCATCATTGTCTTGGTTATTTTCTTCTACTAGAATACGATCAATTACATTCTAAATATGATAAATTTTTTATCAGTATCATTTATTCCCTTTCACTCTTATCTAATCAATTATGAAAAAATATCAGCACCAACTACAAATCTTTTATCATCACCCCTTTTCAATCGACACCACTTTTCTTTCACCCCCACCTTTCATCAAAACCAATTTTCATCGGCACCACTTATCATCAGCACCACCATTCATCAGAAAAAATTTTTAAATTTCACCCAGAATCTAATTATTTTGAAAAACAATCGATACAATCTATTTCAATTATTATTGGTATGAATTCTTCAATCGGCATCACCCCTTCAATCAGGATACGAATGTATTGGAAAAAAATCGTTACCATGTCTTTCTCTCTACTATCCGGATATGATAAATCTAAACACGATTATTTTCTGATTGGCATCATCTCTTTCACTACCCCTTTCTTCTATCAATATTTAATCACATGTTCTCAATAAAAGTAATGATTTATATGAAATAGAAATCAATAATACATCACCAAAATTGTTTTGAATCGTAGTCAAAGAGACTCCAATTATCCAACAAAAACACCACTTTATTCTCATATGTTCTGGTGTGAAACTGAAGATCAATATCTTCCAACATGATATGTTCTACAGTGAAAATGATTCTTTTGTAATAAAAAACTCACAATAATTGTTGCCAAAACAAACTAATGTGATTTAAATAAAAAAACCCTGACAACAAAAGACAACACTTGAAACCTTCAACGCCTTCAAATACAAAACAAATTCTTCATCAGATTGTTGTTATGTAATCAATTGCTTGAGGTTACAATGTTCAGTGATTTATGAAACATTACTGACAACAAAAGACAACACTTGATACATTCAACACCTTCAAATACAAAACACCTTCTTCATCAGCTTGGTAGTAATAATATATTAATAGGATTATATATAATTTGGATAATATGATTATCATGTTGTTTTAATATTCAAATAAAAAATAGTATTTCTGGGTCCATAGATGATTTTTAGTTATTAATATAGATAGTTGGTTTGAGATTTTTGGAATATATTTTGAACATAAATTCACCTATAATACACCCCCATTAAATTTTTGTTTGTTAAAATATAAAATTTCTTAAAGTTAATATATTATATTTTTTTAATGTATTAAGGGACTTTAAAAGAGATATTTTCGAATCCTACCAAATGAATTTGAATTAAGATTGGATGAACATTAACCACGAAGAAAGAAGAGAATATCCCAGATTAATGGATAGATCATCTCAATAAATGATGATATTAGGATATAATATATATCAATAATCATAAAATATTATTAATTTTCAAAGACTATAAATATAAATATATATTTTTAAGATATATGTTCTTGCCCAACATAATTAGAAAATTACTAATATAAGAATAGTGAAAATAATATATGTTTACTGAGTGGAACGTCAGAATAATATGGGAAGATCGTTGAAGATAATGATATTTTTAATATTAACATATTTCAATATTTTTTTAATTATAGTAATTTAATATTATCTTTATACTACAACTGGTAATTTTCTCATCATCGATAATAATACATTGAAGTGGAAAAGTAGATAGAAATAGTTGGAAACCAAGGACTATCAACTGAAAAAAAAATAGTGTGAAAACTTTTTTTAGTCAACCATATCATGTTATTTGTATTCTTAATATATCTATATCTATTATCACCACCATCACTATAATAATTTTATTCAGGTGATCCTTGTAAAAATTATTAACATAGGTAAGTACTTATAAAAGGGAGAATATGTTTTTGTTGAACATACTCCTTTGATCCATCCCCCTTTTTGTTTGGGTATCACAAAATGAGGCATAATAGGTCATCATTGAGAAAATATCATGAGTATATGCTCCACATACACCGACATATATTATGAGGTTTTAAAAAAACTATTATAAAATAATTTGTATTTATATAAATTTTTATACCATTATATCATTTCATTAGTACTATTTGACCCAAGGAGTTGAAAATATTTAATGAGGTTTTAGATTGATTTTCTGTTAAATTTTGTATTTTTATAATTTTTTCTTGAGTAAAAACATTCATTATTGTTATATATCTCTCCATTTATAAGAATTATATTAATCTATTTCTAATAAAATGAAGTTAAATTTTAAATGACCTACTAATAAAATTTTTAAATGTGTTTCAAATGTAAATTTTTTGGATATGATAATTA
Source organism: Viscum album (assembly GCA_963277665.1). NCBI lineage: Eukaryota > Viridiplantae > Streptophyta > Magnoliopsida > Santalales > Viscaceae > Viscum > Viscum album. The sequence continues at coordinate 2,055,733,274 of OY728140.1, forward strand.
TGATTTTCATGAATAAATGGAAATGTGAACAAAATAAATAAAAAAATTGAGGGTTTCCACTAGATAATATAGATATGTGATTTTAAGAAAATCATACATTATAATGTTAAGGATAAGATTCAAAATGAGATTTTGATTTTAATTTGGTAGTTTTATTTGGATAAATGTAATTAAAATTTCATGAGTAAATATGAATCAAAAGTTGAATATGAATTAGATTATTATAAATATAATTTGATGAAAAAAAATTCATCATTATAGGAGTACTTGAATTAAGGTGGTGAAGTTGATTTGAATTAATTCTCAATATATTGTTTCATAATTATATAGCTCTATATATACATAATTAGTGTGAATTCCAAAAAATTGTATTCAGAGGTTTATGATCATTTATATTTATATTTTAGTAAATAATTATTGAGAAATCATAGGAAAAGTAATATTATTTTGAATTTTTATTTAAAAAAAAGATGATCTAGAAAAAGAAGTTTTATCTTAATAAAAAAAATTCAAATAATCCTTTGATGATTAATAATGAAACAAATCGTGTGGTAAATATTTTTAGTGATTAAGTATGAGGAAATACAATGAAAAAGCATTCAAAGGGTCAATATGTTGAAAAGAACGACATAAAATATTTTCGAAGACCCTATGATTTCAATCCTGAGTATAAGAATAATATGAATCTTACAGTGGAAAATTACCAACTAAAGTGGAAAGGAAAATAGTCTAGGTGAGGCTCACATATAATATAGAGTTCAAAATAAAATAATAAAATATGTATTTATATTATTATAACAAAAAAGAAGAATAATTATATAATCATAAAAATAATATTTAAATAATTATTTTATAGTGGAGTTAATAACTCAATGGGGATTCTAATTATGATGTATAATTTATAAAATCTATTCAAGTATTCTCTTTAAATATAGGTAAAACTCATGATCTTATTTATCATGGAATATATGAATATTAATTTACTTATCTTGTCTTCAGAAAATGTAGTTATAGTACTTTTAAGTATCTCTGTGTTCATGGATGCATGCATATTATTCCATGTGGACTTCCTTTTTTTAAATCGCGGAACTCACCTTACTCATCCATTATATTCCACAAAAATAATACTCCAATAATTATAGAAACCACGTTATTTATTTTGAATGGCTCTCCTTGCATTGATCCTTATATAGTAATAGGTTTATTTTCATGTTCTTTAGGAAACTAATTTGTTATTGGCATGTATCACAAAAAAATATTTATTTTGATAATACATACATTAAGAAAAGATATATTACATCATTTTATTTTTACTTCATTAGAAGATATAGTTTATTGAGAACCATATTTTTACATAAGAAAATCACAAAAAATATCACAATGTATGTGATTGACAACAAGGTAGAAAATAAAATATGATGATTTACCATATTGCTTATTCTAGATGGACATCATTGATAAATCAATAGATTAAAAATATTAATATCCTATAAACATAAAAATAGAATGTTAAAATAAATCATAATAATGGTATTAATGGATTGAATGAAATTATCAATATGGATTAACAAAATATTAAACTTATTCACCATGTGAATTAGGGAGGAAATTATATTGGATCAACAATGTGAACACAATATTGATCGCGTGGATTGAATTTGAGAATTGGATTGAGTGCATTCAATTTTCAACTGACATCATGTACAAACTATTAATAACTTGAAGTTACCAAGTGGTAGTAAAGTGACCCAGTGTCACATTCATTATGTTTTAAACATTCATCAACATGATCAAGGGCCTCTTCAAACCATATTCAACCTTCATCAATAAAAAAACTGATATCTAACTAGTTTAGATAGAATATCGACTTCCACCAACATGTTCCATTTATTTGCATTTTAAAAAACTCCTCAATTGTAAAATTTGTTTTTAATATGATTTAGGTTTTAACAGTAAAATATACAACAATATACCACATCCAATTAAATATTTTTCGTAACATAATCTTTAAAAACATGGGATCAAGATCATTCTCACAAAAAATGATCAATGTTGTTCATAAAAACAAATACTCAAATGATAACCCTTATTTATATAACCTTATATCCTATATTAAAATTGGGGAACACATGGGATCTACATTGAAACACTAGAACACATTATGTATTAGATAAATAGACTTCAATAATATTATATTTTATTAGAGTTTTGAAATCTTCAAAATCATCAAAAAACTCATCATCAAATTTCATTTGAACTTCTATTAATATGTTCAAGAATCAGAAACCTTCCTTTATGAATACTGTAAATTTAAAAATCCCAATTAACCTAAAAAATTATTATGACATAAAAATGTTTATAAAATCATAACTGGAATATTCTAGTGAATATACATCCATATACAACACTATATTATTATTTTATTTCCCCATCTTTTACTAAACTAAATAATTCACATCATTTGGTACATTATAAAATTATGTCTTGAATTTTCTCTTACTTTGGGATAATTCCTTTACTATTACACTACATTTTAACATTATATCGCATCATCATTTACCAAGGATGTTTACTACTAATTTTAATATATTCTGATCCACTCGTCATGTGGATTATTATGCTTCATCTTCCATTGAAATAAAATATCTCCATTACATTATGATTACATGTCTTCAATAATGTCCTTTATTCCATTATACTTAATATACAACCAATATATCATTAAAAACAACTGGTATATTACCAATTTCAGATTTATTACAATAAGAGAGGATCACATATATCACCTCACTTAACTTTCAAAGAACCCTATGGTATTCCTAAAAAATTCTTTACATCCATGATATTATGATCAAAATAAAATTTGGAATTATTATAACTTTGAAAATATATAAAATTCTCCCAATTTAGTTATATGGATTTATAATATTTTATTTTTTAACTTAAAAATATTTTTCTTGGTAGATTCGGTAACAAATACAAAACCATTATAATATTAGGTGAACATTATATATGATTATTTTGTTAAGGTTATTTCTACAAAACTATCTTTAAAAGTTGAAAGGCTCTATTATAAGCTTCAATATTGTTCTTCCCTAAATTGCCTTTACTAATATTCATCCAAAATTAAATATTATATTCATTCAACTAGTTTTTTTATACAATTTTTTTTTCATTTTTCATTTACTATTTGAAAATTGTGATGTGGTTTTTTAGTGACCCATTAATATCATACATGGGTATTTAAATAATAAACACATACATTATGGAATTTTAAATCATAGTCTATATAAATATTATTTTAATCATCCACATATTCCAATATATGGACTTCCTGTACTTTGATAGGTATCACAATAGAAGACATCATATTATCACTCTCATTAGTTATGGAATGGGAAATATAATGTGATTATAAATGATCTTGATATCTTAATTTATTTATATAAATGAACGGATTGGATGGTGATATCATCTAATTATAAATAATATTATTCTTTACTTGACATATAGACCCATTGAACTATTTATCTTATTAGGGGGGACAGAGTCATTGAACAGTTAATTAAATAGTATTTAAACCAATGAATGTTCACACTCTGAACATGACACATAGAGGCATGCCAAAACTCCTTGACAAAATGATATAGAACCTTAGAATATGATAATGACGTAAATCACAAAATATAATTTCATACATTAAAATAATAAAACACCAGCATAAAATCAATAAATTGTAAAGAATTGTTTAGTTTTACATGGTTCATATTTTACCATTATTCTATGAGAGAACACTATAATATTTAATTTCATTTTTAGTAAAAAGGTATAATTATTATGATTGTATGACCATATAGATCAAAAAACCATATTAGATCTTGAAAAATTATCAAAGTGGTCCCACAACTCTTTTATTGACGCCCCACCTTGTCATCTTGTAACACTAAATTCATATAATCATGAATTCTAATTGATATAACTTTATAAATATAGATCTTCTATTGCTTACATAATATTGACCATAAATCACCAATAGTCAAATATTTATTTAAAGATTTACTCTTTTCCAACACATATCCATGATAATATAAATTCATGAATGATAGTTTTAGATTATAGTGAAATGGTAACCAAATATTTTAATGATTTGAAATTTTTAGATCGATGAATTCTATCATTTATTTAATTCATCTAGTAAAGAGAGTCATGACCATTCAGTTGACTAAAAACAGAAACTTCAGGAGACTTCACAATAATAAAACATTTCACTATTATATAAGATTGTAACAAAGTTAATTTTCATTGGTCCTTTAAAATGATAGAATCAAGTCATCAATAGTTTGTGTTATTTTTAATCAAGTACTCAACTTACACAATTTCATTACCATCTTCACCAAATAACAATTAAATAATTAAAAACTCAATATTTTATCCTTTATATTATAATATTTAATTTTATGTTATGAAAATTGTGGGTGTCTGATTACTAAAATACATAATAAAAAGAATGAAAATATAGTTTTTATTAGTGTTAAAAATCTCTAAAATAATTTATAGTTGATTTAATTTTATAACATTTCAATTTTCATTTGAATTTTTTATAAACAGGTGGAAATTAAAAAACTCCAAACTAAAATTATTTTTCCAAAATGAATATAATTCCAAACTAATAATTATTTTAGGAAATATTTTTTTGTTTTATTTGTAAAATATTTTTTATTTATATTTTAATTATTAAAATATAGTTCAAATTTAAATTTATAAATTATTAACATATATTTAATAAATAAAATTCCAAATATGTTATAATAAACCATAGCTTTATTACAATACAATGAAGATGTGATGAATCTGAAGAAGGGGTGGATGATTTTATATAATTTTTAAAATATTATGTTTCAAATGAATTATTATTTATCTATCAATTAAATTAATAATATGGGAAAGCTATAATTTAGGGAAATAACAATTCATATTATTTTAAATGGTTTCAATCACAGTTAAAATTTTTATTTGGAATGGTTAAATTGGGTAGAATTAAATATAAAATGATGATAGGGAATTACATAATGGTTGTTCTAATAAAATTGATTAAATTATTAGTGATATTAAAGTTGATGTAATTGAGAAAAATCGGATTATTGTGTGATCTTATGATGATATTGATTAGCCATTTTATATTTATAAAAATCATAATTTAATAAAAAAAATTAGGATTGGTTAACATAAATTTCAGAAATGGATAGAGAAAATATAGTTTTAGAGAATAAACATAGATCTTGAAAGACATAATCTCTAAATATAATGATGTTGTAAATTTATTTTGTCTTTTAATAAATAATAACTAAAAAATCCCATGCTTCCATGGTTTGGAACCATGGTCATAGTCTAAAAAACCATGGAAATATCATATTTTCATTATTTTCATAAATGTCTTGGATAAAGCCATTATAGTAAGATTTATCAGTTTCCAAGGATTTAACCATGCAAGTAGGACATGTATTGTCACAATTTAGAACATATAGATTTCTAGATACAACCACAGTTACACTATGGCAATTTAAACCTAAGTCCATGGTTAAAACCATGGATTTAGGAAATACAATTCCATGGTTAAACTATTGAAATTAATGATTAATTGAATAGTTAAAACATTGTCTATTTGATATGTATTTCCTTGGATTAAATAATGAAAATTTATGGCTATAGATGCTGTTAGAGTATGGAAATTACACTCTAATTCTATGGATAGATCCATGGAAATATGATACACAAATTCTAGGCTACAAAACCCCCTACATCAAACCAAATACATCACCTTCCAACACATGCATCATCCAATATCCACCAAAATGTAAAAACAAATACAAATAAAGTAATACAAATAAACTTTTACTTTTATAAAAGGTAAAAAAATATGAAATATATATATATATATATATTATAAATAATGTCACACAACAATTTTAACTAAACCCTCATCGTTGTCAAAACTAATATCAACACCATCAATGTTTGTTCCACTAACACCAACACCATCATCATCCCCAAATATAATCCTCTCAATCATTATCAACCCCTGAACCAATAACATCAAACACACCACCATCATCAACTCCATAATCATCATTATCTTCAGTAGAAACATTATCAATAGCTGTAAAATCATGGCCATCTTCATAAATTGATCCAGGATTTGATAAACATCTATCCAGTGCTATTGCACAATCTGGTGGAAGTGAAGAGCATATAAGTGATATCTATTTGAACAATTATTCGTTTTTATTATTTTTTACATATTTTAAAACTCTTTTTGAATGTGTTCCTTTTACACATCAATGGTGGAATTTAATCATACTCATGTAACCTTTCATTCAATGTAACTAGAAGAATCAATACAAGAATATCAATAATTAGATGGAAAAATATTTTTATAGGTATAAAACAAACACGAGAACCATGATCGTTATGTAGGATGTGATGTAAACAATTATTTGGACCAAATGTGTCTAGTTAATTTTACTATACATCTTAAATAGGATCCTATAAAAGGTAGTTACCATTTTAGATGATAATAAAAAATAAATAATATAAAATATGAATGTTATATATAAAATTTAAAAACTCTAAAAATTTAATTTAGTACAACCAATTAATCTTGAAAATTTTGACAAATTTCATATTTAACTATGTTAAAGGTGTTTCAAAAAGTATTAGAAACTCCAAAAAAATTTTAAAATACAATATATTAATTTTAGTGGATTATAAATAAACAATTCAATAATTTAGTCTCTCACAGAATAAGTCAAGAAAATTAGCTTTATAGAACCTATTTTGGAGCTTAAATTCATAACCTCTACAACATAACATGAATAACATAAAATATAATAAAAATTAATAGAATTTAATAATAGTATATAAAACTATGATAAATTAATTTAACATAAGTTTAAGTCATTGAAACATCTAAATTGATAATACACTAAAAATTGAAAACCAATTGACGGATTGATGAATGATAGAATGTAGTTTATTTCAATGTTTCCCACTTCTTTCCCCCCATATGAGATTCTATCCATTATATGGATAACATTTTTTCTTCCCATATTTATTTTTTGTTTAATTTTTAAATCTTTTTGAAGCCACATTTTTTTTCATATCCTAAGGTAATGATTTCATTTTCATAACATTTTTTATGGAGCTGATGCTCTACATGGAGGGTGGTTTTAAATTAAATTTTCCTATAATGTTTACGGTGTAGAAGATTCATGATTGATATATAAATTTAACATGAGAAATATAATATTATTTTATATTTTAGAGAAATTCAAATTTAGAAACGAATTTTATCTTAAATCAAATCAATATTTATTTGTTGTTTGAAAAAATAATTTAAAACATTCCAGTTCATTGGATAAAACTAAAATTTTTCATAAAACACCATAATTTGATTCAAATTTATAAACTCTAATAATTTCAATAAATAATGGGATACAACAAAATTAATAAAACATGCTTTACTGTACACATGTAATGACATTGGAACCTGATAATTTAAATTTAAAAAATTTATAAATGAAACTAAAAAGATGTTTAATATATACCATATCAATATTGAAGGAACTCGAAAAATTATATAGGCCATATAATATAAAAAAATGTATAAAAATTTTAAATTAAATAAACTAAACCATAGTTAAGAATTTTATTATCAAAATTAAACTACTTTTGTGGAATTTGTCACAATGAAAATTACATTAAAAAGGATTCATGATAATTGTTATAGGATGAAGTATGAAATTTAAATTTTTTACAATCAAGTGTATATACCACAATTTTTTTTCTTAATATATCAGATTTTCCTCGTTTTACTTTTAGAAAATTCATAGAAAAATTCTAAGACTAAGAACCGAGACAACGTGAAACTCCAAGGTCCCATGTCCACATAATATTCCATCATTGAATATTATATTTTTCAATAGTGCACTTCAACATTTTTCATAAAAAAGTGTAGTAACTCTTAAATGGGTTCCCAGATCAGAAATCTGAGTGCACCGTTGCATTCATGATGACGAGATTACCCTAGGTGTGACTTAATTTTTGTTAGCATGGGCCTCCAACGATAAAACCATAGAATGGAATGATCATAAATAAAAAAATTAAATAATGATTAATTTATTTATCAAATCCATAAACCTCCTAAATAGTGACTAAGATTGAAAATTAGAGACCACAGTTGAGCTCATTAGAGAATTCCTTCTTTTGTTAGAGCCTAACATTGTCCAATGCTAGAAAACTATGGAAATTAGTTTTTGGGAAGTGACCGTAAATAAAATAATTAAATAAATATTTCATTCCAATCCTTATAATTTATAAATGGTATGTCGGATTGGAAATTCAAGAGTACCATGGATCTCATGAGGGTGTTCTTTCCTTAGGTGATGCCTAACCTCGACTGGTATGGGTCGAGCGTAAATGATAATTATTGTACATTGAAAGAAAAATAAAATAAACTTATGAAAATTTTATTTTATCCAAAAATGTTTTTCTCCAACACAATGCGGAGCCAATTGTTTCATTTCACAAATGAAATTGTGTAACAATACTGCAACTCTAGCGTAAAAGAAATGATATTTCATTTCATAAACAAAACATCGTAATGACATGGTGACTCAATGTAATATAAATGATAAAACATGTTTCGTCTATTTAATTGTTTAACAAAGATACAAGATCATTGAAATGATCATAGTGTGGCTCTAAGGCTCTGGAGGGGTGTCTTTGGAAAAAGGTGAATGGGGACGAATGACAGATCACCACAAGTTCCATTCTTCTCCTTTAAAGGATCCCATCATCGATGACATTTGTGGACTGAGAATTGTCAAACTATGGTGGAGAGACTCCCTTATTCATTGAGGAACAATCCGATTCTAGGTAGGGGTTTAATTCTAAGTGAATTCCTTCCTTCCCCATTCTTTGGTTTGAGAAACAAACGTGGTTCAATCCAAAAATAGGTCGAACCATGGATCCATCACCTATTTTGTTGGATGGGGTTTGAATATATATAATTTAAGGTAGTTGGATTCATGTAATTTTTGATGTTCTTCATTGACCCCCTAACAAGGATGGACAACACCAACATGAACAAAGGTCAGTGTGCATCTTATGTGTGTTCTTGGTGTGTGCATTCTTCTTATCCTCCCCTTTTCGTCCATTCTTCATGACGTAATGGAAACTATGGTCCAAAAAGGACTGAAACAGTAGATATGGAAGTCCGTGACAAGGAGGGATGCAATAATGTCAAGGGCATGTAGATCTAAGACCAGTAGTGGTGGAACTCATGATAGATGCTATGTGTAGTGGACCGGGAACGTCGAAAAACTACATCAGATGCGTGGGGTAGGTGGTGTGCCGCAATAGAGGAGGCCACGACCAGACTGTGGGTTAGTGCTGTAATGTGGTCCATATGACAACATTATGGGGGTGAGGATGGTTGATCCATCCGCACAACACATGGCGACGTGGCGCCTGTCGCGTTTAGGCTGGACCAAACAAGCCCATCATGTCGGATCGAGCCAGGGGATACAAAGCCACTGGATGACCTGACTAGGTGGACCATATGGGTAGAAACTAACCCAAACACCCAGGACTATCCTTGAGCTAGGATAGACCGGGTCAGCACAAACCCGGCCGGTTCAGGTGGGGTCGGTCTTACCGGGTCAAACCGCCCCAGACCCAACCATCCCCTTTTTCAGTAAAATATGCATAACATCCAAACTGTGAGTCCAATTGATGAGACGTTTGTGGAATTGGGACCCTTGGAATGATAATTTTATCTTGGAATACTCTATGTCTATTTCTAGGGAGGTTGAGATATGATTGATTCCATGAAGAGTAGATTATCCCAGAATCAGGTCCACTATGAGTGGAAATCAAGAGGCTAGCTGTGGCAATAAGGAAGTAGAAAGTAGACCTCATTGGAATTTTAGATGAGTAGATCTTAGTGGCTCTAAATAATATAAGAATACAATTTCCTAGGAGAGTAGCAGACCTCAGTGGATTAGGATATGAGCAGACATCAGTGGCGTGATGGATGAGAGGACCTTAGTGGCCCGATGGACGAGCAGACCTCAGTGGACTGGAGAACGTGTGGGCCTCAATAGCCTGGAAGACGAGCATACCTCAGTGGACCTGCGGATGATCAGACCATAGTGGCCTGGAAGATGAGTAGAACATAATGGCCCTACAAACCCCAGTAATGATAATCGGACCTTAGTGGCCCAACCGAAGAGCAGACCATCGTGACCCAATAGGCCTCAGTGACTCATCCTAGATGAGTCCCTCAAAAGTATATTATAATCATCATTATGACTGATAGTATTAATTTATATACAATAGGTTATACCTATTTTAAATGACTCTTGTAATTATCTTGAATTTACTTCTTAGAGGTTACACATTGTGTACCTCATTTGTAGTATTATTTGTGTATTTTTTTGGTAGAACTTTGTGGATTGGGGTCCCCAATGAGTATTGTTTTACTCACCCCTGTAAGGGCTTATCCCACATGTGTTGTGTCTTGTGCAGACAATCGACACTTTGATGGAGACCTTGGTGGAATAGGTCCAAGTGGTGCTTAATGTGACGTGACAGAAGAGACATGCTTCTACAACTTTAGACTGCTATTTCTGTACCTATCTTTCAGGTAAGATTTTATGTGGAGGAGTTCAAGAGATTTGAACTTTCACTATTTATTTTTATTTGGTTTTGTATTATATCCCCCTTTAAATTAGGTTTTCTACTGATGTACCTTGTTTTTTTTACATAGATTGTTCACCTTCTAGCATATGTGACATGGAGTTGTGTTTGTGTTAACTTGTACTCAAGAAAATTCCTCCCATTTCTTTGGGATATTCCTACTCGGTGCTAGTCGTCTTCCCCTATACTATGGAAGGAAGGCTTGGGTATGCCATGACATGGGCCTTGGGGGATGTGTAATGAAAGGGTGGTATCAAAGTAGGTAGATTCTACCTTAAGAATCATGTTTCTATATTTTTTTTGGGGGGGGGGGAATAGTGTTAAGTGTTTCGTGTTTGGATTTCAGGATAAGGAGTCTAGATCTTCTATAGAAGATAATGTATGCACACCCTAGGACCTTGAATTATGCATTTCAACTCAGTACATGAAAACACTAGTTGCATGGAAAAATTATGGTACATGCATCTTATAGGAATGGGTTGAGTTTGTCATGTCCTTCTTGAGTCTTCTCAACAATTATAATCTATTGATTATGGTACATCTTCTTTTGTTTCAAGATATTTCCACATATGTAGATAACCAAGATTCAACTTCATGATCATGAGGATGATCTTTGGGGAGGCAAGATGGGTACATGGGTTCGTAGAAGAGATAGCACCACCGGGTGGTGTACTAGATATACCACCAACTGTGGAGTAGCACATGGTACTTGTAGTACTAGCAGATGAGATGCGTGGGTTGAGTGAACTTCATGAGTTTCATCAATATAGACCCCTCAAGTTATGAGGTGATCCCAACTTACAGACAGGTATGGACTTAATTGAGGTGGTAATAGAGATTCAGTATAGTCAGGAAAACGTTAGATCCGATGAAGGCCCTGGTAGTGATCCTTCTACGTGGCTATGTAGAGAAACTGGAAGGTTTACATTACCCTTTATTATGATGAGGTAACAATTTTATGGTAAGAGCCTAAGAACCATTCATAGAGAAGGGTATCTTTGCATAAATGTTGTGGGATATGACTACCCAAGAGCTTCTACAAATTTGGTAGGATGACTTGTTAGTATCTATGTATTCATCGTGGAGTACATAACTTTTTAGATACTCAATGAATACGATACAACCAATGTATTAGATATCAAACCTTCGAGCGAGGTTTGTTTAAGGAAATTGAATCCAACACTATTCCTCTGTTCATTTCTAGTTGTGATTGGGAGATAGAAAAAACCATTTTGGTTTAAAGTCCATTGGATGACCAGATACCACCAGTGGATATCAACAGTGAGAAAGTATGAAGCTGATATCAGTATCAAAGACCTAGACATGTGAGACATTCCAAGAAGAGGTCCCAAAACAGAAGATCTACAGATCAAGTTTCATGGGGTGAGTCCAGTTAATAAAAAAGAGGCAATGATTTTCAATAGATGGTAAGGTACATCTCACTAGATATTGTCCCGTCTGTCGTGCTGACTACAAATTGTGGATGGGCCACCGGGGCAGAAATAGTGACCTGAATAAATGGATCTTTAGGGTGGCAGACATGGTATAGGACTTGTGGGATCAACATGAGGTGGTATTCATTTAGAAATGTTACAACCAATAGCCCAATATTTTCTACACCAGGCTTAGGAAGCTGGAGGACATGGGGAGGCTGTAGCTGCTCGTAGTCAAGGTAGATGGCCCAAGGGCTCTAGGGATGATTCAATGTACGTTCTATGTCTAATCATGGCTACCATATTAATATACACATGTGATAATAAATAAATACAATAAATATGATCTATACCAATAGTTTTTGTCAAATTGTTGGTATAGTTCACTAATTTGGACCTACACCAACGGTTTGGCCAAAACCGTTGGTATTAGTCACTTATATGGACCTATACCAATGGTTTTGGACAAACTGTTGGTATAGGCCCCCATATACCAACGGTTTGTCCAAAACCATTGGTATAGGTCCTAAAATCAAAGAACATATACCAAAGGTTCTCAAACCCATTGGTATTGGTCTATACCAATGGTTTTGAGAACCATTGTTATAGGTACATGTATTTTTAATGTAATATTCTTACAGCGGACATTAAATATATCAAAATTTAAAATAATTATGATAATACATATATATATATATATATATTTATGAAATTCTGTTCACAAAAGTAAGTTAGGTTAGTGGTTAGGCCATTCAATCAAAAACTGGAGGTGCTGGGATCAAAACACAAGAGGATGATTATTTTTTGAATTACACATACCAAAAGTTTATGGAACTATTAGTATATATTTCGGTAATAATTATACCAATGGTTTTCAAAACCGTTGGTATAGGTCTATACCAATGGTTTTCCCAAAACCGTTGGTATACACCTATCCTCACGACTTACATAGAAACGGTTCTCCAAACCATTTGTATAGCCTATAAAACCGGTTTGGTGGCCTATACCAATGGTTACAAACCGTTGGTAATGTGTATTTTTCCAGTAGTGAATCCTTATTGTCATGAATCTTGATCAAGAACTAGAGTATCCATCTGAACTGTTGAATGGACCCTCACATTGGGAGATATCTATAGGAGAAGACTCATAATAAAACTTATGCCGAGAGTGTGATATGACCAATGAGGTGAATGTTTCAGTTGGAACCTCTTGGTGGTAGCATCAAGGCCTTACCACATTAGTTTATGTATATACTGGTTATCCATTGTTCATGCTAAGATTGAATATTTTAGGAAAATGGATATGATATGTATGCAGTATTGGAATGGGGTTTTCCTTGGTCAGTAAAAAAGGAATCATAGACATCACTAAAATAACTCATTCATAGAAATTTTCAGTTGATCACACATGAGTTGGCCATCCTTAACCTCAAGGAAGGGGATGTTTGGAGTTTTTAGTTCCTAAAATTAGTGGCGGAGTATGCAGAAGTATTTTTAGAATATGTTTCCAGGATTACCTCCCCACAAAGATATATACTTCTAAATCATTTGACACCACGAGATTGAATCAATATCAGCATCAGTATATCAGATGTCTTTGGTAGAGCTTCATGAGCTAAGGGTGTGGGAGGGAGAACGTGTATCCAAAGGTCTTAGTAAGACCCAGTGTTCGAGGTTATGTTTGGATTACTGGAACATTAACTAGGTGACATTAAGATTGAGTACCTACTACCAAAGGGAATATAAACACATTGATTAGTTTAAAGTGAAATCCTTTTGTGTGTAGAGAAAGGTTCCCATAGTTTTTTTTGGAAATTGAGATAGAGTCAGATGAGATCCCTAATCATGAGTTTGTAGCGGAAGTCTATACATTGAAGATGTGGTGACGCTACCTTATAGGAGAATGTATTACCATCTACTATAACCATATGAGTCTCAAGTATATATTATCTCATAATGATTTGAACATGAGATAGAGATGATGGCTAGGATTCCCCCAGGACTATGACTGCAGAGTTGTCTACAATTTTGGTAAGGGGAACATGGTTGCAGTTTCTCTTAGATGGATATCCAGTTCAAAGTTACTGAATAAAGAAACAGAGAAGTTGAACTTGTTAAAATTATCCAAATTGTATAGATATGAGGCTACTTAACTCCAATCGATGTTTAATACACATCAACTCTTAAAGTGATTCAGGGATGCACAACATGATGATACCAACTAAGGGTCATTAAGTGCACAGTTTTCCACAGGGAATACCCATGATGGATAGTTGAAAGGTGGTGAACAATATGTTTCTTTTAAATGACACACAATAGTATAAGTGGATTCCTAGAGTGAGGAGAAGCATCGGTATATGAATTTTGATGTTAAGGAGGAAACCATGGATGGAAGAATAGGTTGATGTTTGGATTACCTATTGATATATAATTTGAGTGATTGTTTAATCAGTTTCTTGGTTGGTCAACACTCCGTGTTGAGACCCTAAGCTTGGAAGGGGGTTCCTTTTTCTTCCATTGGGTTCCAAGAAGGGAGTGAGTAAGGATATTTTTTGGCTTAGTGATAGGTTTATCACATTTGTCTACGAGACAAGGTTCGATCAGGATGATTGTTGACTAACTCACAATGTTTGTCATATCTTAGATTTTTTGGAATGGAGTATTTTACAGACCTTTTGATACATCTCTGTGAAAGAGATTTTTATATTCCATAGAGTCCTAGAAAATATAGTCTCGGATCAAGGTGCATTGTTTTCATTCTGGTTGTGTAAGGGATTACAAGAGGTGTTTGGGACTCAACTGTGCTTCAGCACAAGTTTCCTCCCACAGACATATGTCCAGACATAGCAGACTGTTCTAGTCATAGAGGACATGATAGGTTCTTAAATACTCTATTTTGGACATAGTTGATAGATAACCTACCTCTAATGGAGTTTCCATAAAAAATAGCTACCACTCCACCATTGATAAGGAACAATTCAAAGCCTTATACGGGTGACCCTGTGTATCGCCACTTTTTTTGACTGACCCCAGGGAGTCTGTGCTCATGGGACCGGAGTTGGTGCATGCTAATATAGAGAAGGTGGAGGTCATCTTGGAGTGGATGCAGTATACACAGAGATGTCAGAATGTCTATACTGATAGTCTAAGGAGACCCTTGGAGTTTGAGGTGGAAGAACATGTGTTTATTAGGGTCTCTCCTCAACATGGGATACATCGATTTGTATGGGTGAGAAAGACATTGAATATTGGGTGACTTTTGTGAAGCATCTGATGGAGATCGAGTATCGATAGAAGAGGACCCTCTGTGGGTGATTAATTACTCCAGTGTGTGTTTAGTGGATGTACTTGAATCCTTAAAAGATAACATGGGATTAAGAGGCTTTGATTTAGGCATGTACCCTCATATGTTTGGAAATCCCTTGGTTTAGATTTCGAGGATGTAAAGAATTAAGGGGGGGGGGGGGGGGGGGAGATGTAATGAATCATATTTTCCTGGACTTTTTAGAAAATTCCTGAGAAAATTCCAAGACCAAGTGCTGAGATGGTGTGCAATTCCAAGGCCCAGTGTGGCTGAAATGGTCCATCGATGAATTTTATGTTTTTAAATAGTGATCATGAGATGTTTTCCTTAATAAGTACAATAAATCTAAATCTAGTTCCTAGATATAAAATTTTAGGGCACCATTACATTGAGGATGGATGGTATACCCTAGGTGTGACTTAAGTTAATCGGTGTGGGCCTTTAGTGAGAAAACCCGAAAATGGAATGATCACAAATAAAATAAATAAATAAAGATTATTTTATTTATAAAATCATTATAAATCATGAAAAATTATTCAAATTGAATATATGAGACCATCATTGAGCTCTCGAGGGCATGCTTTCCATAGGTAGAACCTAACATTGGCTGACAGGACAAAAAATGGAAAGTAGTATTTAGGAACTAACAAAAAATAAAAAAATAAAATAATGTTTTATTTATTTTTAAATAATAATAACTCATAATCAATAACTCATATTGGAAATATAATGGTTCTATTGAGCTCTTGAGGGTGTTCCGTTTTAAGGTGGAGCACAATATCAATTGGCACAAATTGAGGTGAAAATATAATTTTTGGGAGTTAAATAAAATAAACTTATGAAATTTAATATTATCCAAAATTGTTCAGCTGAAACCCAATATCTATCAGGCTATTTCATTTCATAAATTAAACAGTGTAATGAAGTTTCAACCCAAGCGTAACAAAAATGCTGTTATATTTCAGAAATGAAACAACATAATGTAATGGTTACTTAGCGTAATAGAACCACTGAAACACATTTCCTCATTTTAATTGTTTATCAAAGATATGTGATCATTGGTATGATCCCCGATTGGATCTGAGGCTCTGGAGGAGTAGTGTACGCAAGCTGTGAATTATGAATAATGGAGGATCAATAAAAGTTACTTCCATCCATTTTGAAGGATCCCATCATCAAATAATGATTCATATCAAGAATTGATGAAATGTGGTGGAGAGAATCTATTCTTTATCGAAAAGAGAATTGATTTTAGGTAGGGGTTTAATTCTAAGTGAATTTCGTCCTTCCTCATTCATTGGTTTGAGTGACGAATGTGAATCCACCCACAAATATGTTGACCAGAGTATCGATCACATGTTTTGTAGGATGGGATTTGACATAATGGAATTTAAGGGAGATGGATTCACATAATGTTTTATGATCATCATCGAAACCCCTACCAAGGATGAACCATGTCAACATGAACAATGGAAATGGTCTGTCCATTGTGTGTTCTTGGTTCCTGCATTCCTTTTCTCTACCCCTTTTATTCTATTATTCGTGATTTAATTGATTCTGTGGTCAAATAATGATTACAGTGGTAGGGACAGAAGGCCACGACCAGGAGGGTCGTGGGGGCGGAACCCGGGAAACCACCATAGGAGGGGGACCAGGGCTGCTAGATGGTGGCAACAGCTGCATGTGGTAGGATGCGTGCACTAGCGTCTTTCCGCAGTGGGGGAGGTGGTGAAAAGTTGGATGCAATGGTGCAAAATTGTGACACCAATAAGGTTCCACATCTGGTCGGGAGACCCGCAGCTGGGCTAGAGGTCAGTGTCATCACGCAGTACATGGGACCACATACAGGGGAGGCACGCCGCTGATCCAGTAACATAGCTCATAGAGGACCCAGTGCCTACCATTTTTGTTCTTGAAAAAACCTATCCACTAGTGCGGGATGGACCAGGGGAAACTTGGTCGATGGCCAGAAACTGGCCAGCCAGCACTGGCTGGGTGGCCCGACGAGCTAGACCCGCGGCGCAACGGGACATGTCTAGCAGGCCAAATGATATAGGCCCTTTGGCCAGGGAAGACTTGGGGGGGGGGGGGGAAGAACTGAATGGGTCTTATATGTATGATGAATCTGGTTAGGTCAGGTTGGTCTGGCTAGTTCGGACCAAGCCCAAACCCAACAGACCCCTTTTTTAGTAAAAAAATCATAACATTCAAACCATGCATTCGATTGAAAAGGAGTTTTCTACATTGATACCCTTGCGATGATGCATCCCTTTTAGAATAATAAAATTGAATTTTTCTAGAGGTAGAGATATTATTAGTTTCTTAAGGATTAAATTCTCCCTAAATCTAGTGCGTTATGAGCAAAAATCTTGTGGCTGACTGTGACGAGAAGGATATGGCGAGAAAACCTCGGTGACCCGGTAAACATGCTGACCTCAGTGGCCTAGGAGATGAGAAAAGCTAAATGGCCTAGAATATGAGTGGACCTTAGTGTCCTAGAGGATGAGTGGACCTTAGTGGCTTGGCAGATGAGCAGACCTCAGGGTCCCATCAGACGAGTGGACCACAATGTCCTGATGGATGGGAGCACCTCAATATACTAGCAAAATCTAGTGATAAAATGGAGACCATAATGTCCCGATAGACGAGAAGACCTCATTGGCCTAAAAAACCTCAGTGACTCATAGGGGATGAGTCCCCCAAAATACAAGATGTTCAGACTTATTAATAATAGTATTACTTTCTACACATTAGGTTATACTTGTCTGAGAAGAATCTACTAACTCTATTTACTGTACTTCATTGAGGTTACACTTCCTATACCTCTTTTCTAGTATTATTTTTATATTTATTTGTAGAAAAAAAATTTGGATTGGGGTCCCTATTGATTATTGTTTTACTCACCCCTACACAGGATTCACATGCACGTGTCGTGTCTTGTATAGATGATCGACGCTTTGACGGAGTCCTTGGTGGACTGGGGCTTGGTGATGTTTAGAGTGACCAGACAGACAAGATGTTCTTTTCAGCATTCAGAAAAATCTTATTGTACCTTCCCATCTGGTAGGGTTTTCTATAGTGGAGTTATATATACTTGTAATTTTAATTTGCGGTTTCAGTTGGGCTTGTATTCTGGCTCCGTTTACTTTTTTTACTATCATACATTTTGTTGCTTGCAATGTGTATTCACCTTGATGTATATGTGACATGGATTTGGGTGCGTGTATACAAGTACCTGGAAAATTCCTCTAATTTGTTTGGTATATGCCTACTCGATGATATTCACCAGCCCATGTCCTATGGGAGGCAGGCCTGGGGTGGTCACGGCACATGCCTTAAGGGATGGGTCATGAAAAAATTACTTTAGTATCATACCTCCATGTGATGATATTTTAAAAAATAAATGTTTTAAAGTTATTAATAATTATGAATATAGAATCTTATTTAAGAAATATAAAGAGGTGAAAGATGTTTCAACATTAACCAAGATTACTACCAGTAAAAATAATAGGGGATCAATTCAAATAATTTTAGTATATGATTCCTATGTATAAATAAAATAATTTTTTTTTATGTAAATATTGTTTAAAAGTATTATATAATGGATAAATTGTTTTTAAAATATCTTTTTGTTAACATAAAATAAATATAAATATATTAAACCCAATCAATATGTGGACCATATGAAATATAAAAATAGTAAAAATAGTAAAAATAGTCTAACAATTTCTCTTATATTCCCAATTCATAGGGATTTCATCTCTCATTTTTATACTGAAAAAATCATTACTGGGGAACATGTCGATCAAAATTCAATGCCTATTTTTTCATGAACATTAAATACAAATTAGTGAAAAAATAAATATATGTTCAATGATAAAAGATATATTAACTTTGATAGTTCAATGATCTGGAATTGAAGTGTACCCCAAAGAATGAAGATAGCTTTTGACACTCTAATTAATTATGATCCTTTCATATGATTCCAATTAGAAAAAAATAAACAATCATTTTTACAAGTCATAAAGGGTTAAATATCACTATTTGAACTTAATAAAACAAAAATATTAAAAAAAACTCAAATAAAATGGTTTTTAAATAATTCTATGACTAAATACTCTCATAATCACAAAAATTAAATTCTATTAACAGACCAACTAATAAAAATTTATATACTATAAAATTAACTACTTAGAATATAATCATCCTAAAATGTACTAACAAACTAATAGAAAGGAAAACAAGAAAACTCTATTTCTGTACCGTCATTATACCATAATTTAAAAAAACACCAAAAATACATTTTAAAAATAAAAAAGGAACAACTAAATTATACGTAGGTTTATTTGACATGTTTAAATTTTGGTCAATATATTTCTATTTTTTGTTTTTCTAACTTCCTAATCTTCATTAGTATGTAATTCTTATTTTTATCCATCACATGTAAGTCTTGTTTCTTGTTTTAATTTTTTACAACATGTTAAGTTGTATATAGTGTACTTTTCAAATCTTAAAAATTAATATGTGTAGTTATATTGAATGATGTATACATTACATGTTTAAGAAATTGTGTTTCTAGAAATATTTGTTCTCAAATAATTGAAAACATTCATTTTCTAAGGTTTATGTGTAGTTATGTTTGTTGAATTAGTTGTGTTTCTAAATCAATTTTTTATAATCATATTTCATACATTATAAAATTTTTAACTACCCTAAATAACTCACTAAAAATTAATTTAATCAATCTTTATTTGTTATTGTTTCTACTATATAATTATATTTTAGAATACACTCAAACATTATAAAAAAAATTACGAAACACAACAAATTTGTTGCATGATCACAAAAAAACCAGTTTATAATTTTAAATTTAGATTAATGGAAGAAAATAATGAAGTAAATACAAGGAAAGAAGATTATCCTTATTACTATTTTCACGAATATCATGAAAAGTCATATAGAAAAGGTTGAAGCAATGATCTCATCATTTAAAGATAAATGTCACGATGAAAGATATGTTGAATAAATTTGAATTAGTCTTATTAATTTTTAAATAAGAAGTGAATGTCACCTAAAATTAAATGTTAGGAATTTTAATGATATAGATTTTAAACCATTCAGGTATTTGAGGATAGAATTTAAGTTTATGTCTTCCGTATAAAAAGATAACATGGAAAATTATTTTGAGACTCTATCATAAGTCATGGAACATAACAGGAGGGAAAGGTATATGTATATGATGATAGAGATTAATGGATCAAGTGGATTTAATGATAAATAATTCATGATTATTTAGTATTCAAATGTTGTTTTAATTATAAAATATATTCATTACTCTTTTAGAGTTTATTTTCTCCATCCAAGGTGAAACTATCAATTAATTTCTTCAAATCCAAATGCTATGCATCATTTAGAGGTCCGTAATTATAAGCCTATTAATTTTTGGTAATATTCTACCTAGGATACTTATTAAGATGATAATCACTAGGTTTCGGGTTATTTTTAATCCCATTGTTTCTTAAAAATACTTTAATTTTATACTATGAATTTTGGAGCCTCATTATTTATATACAACCACAGAATGTTTAAAATTATATAGAGTATGTTTAAATTAGGATATATTGATCATATGATCAATAATTATAAGGCATTTAATACTCATATATATACCTTTATTTATGATTTACTTTTCATGTATATTTTTTCTGAAAGATTTATAAAGTTGTTTTTTCTAGTCTCAATTTCTCAATAGTGAAATTCATTGTTAATGGGCCCACTATGACACATTAACTAAGTAGTTGTATTTTACTTGTTAATTAAGATATCAGCTTCAAGTTTTTCTATGATATCTATATATAATAATGGAAAAGGTTACACTCTAATAACATTGAAAAGTAAATTCAAAATTTAATTTTGGCTAGAAGCAACATTAAAAATATAAAATTAGTGGTGGCATGAAACAAACATTTCAATCCAAATGAATCTGGTGTTTGGGGAATAAAAAATGAGTTTCTTTAATAGGTCAACTATTACTAGATTTTTTTGGAACCTTATTCAAAAACTAGAATCAACATAGAGATTCCAAAGGGATGGATTTATTTAATTACTATAAGTAGGAAAAATGTTTTATCATCACTCATTTATAAGTCCTATTATGTGAATATGATATTTGTTTTAGGCAACAATTACACCATAAAACAAATGGGTTCCATATAAGACATCTAACCTAATTTTTCTTCCATGAATTGGTGGGATATCTATATTACTACCTCCAATAATGAAACATCATATTTAGATGATCTATGTATATGGGGTGAAATTAATTTCTTAGAGTTTATTAAATCTCTTATTCCAACATGGTATATTTAGAAAATCCAATGTTACAAATTTAATATAAAAGTTCAATAATTTTGAATAGTTTAAAGTTTAGGAGGCATTAATTGTAACATCCCAAGTAGGTAATGAAAAATAGATATTTTTATCTATGTCTATTAATGAATTAGATAGTGTTTTAGAGGCTTAAAATGAAAATAAATCCAATCTTAAGCATGGAATACACTAATATTTTTTAAAAGATTGTTTTACTGCCTTTTGATGGAAAACCATTTTTAAATATATCTTTTGAAAATTTTATAAGCTATGTTTTTCAAAATAAACTTATTCTTTATGATTGGGACATCAAAATTTACATTGGATAAATTTTTGGTATTTTTCTGACAATGTTCATTTTTTAATGAATAGTGAAAAAATACTGCATTTTACATCAAAACTGCTTTTTCATTTAATTTTATTATATGGTTATATTATCCTTTTAATTGGTCTTAAAGTGTAATCTGAATATATTTTTTCCATTTAATCCAATGGTGGTCATTAGGATTAATTTCAATTTGTAATTGGTCATAAACTAATGCCAAACGTTTCATAGATATTGTTTCAAGAAAACACGCTATTTGTTTTGACAACGGGAATTATTTTTAAATCAATTATTGCAATTTATGTGTTTGGAATTTAGTAAAATGGATTAAATAATTGGAATCATATGGTCCAAATTATTTAATTAAGACTCTTTTATTTTTGGACATTATGAATAGTAACGACGGTAATTATCTTTAATTATCTTGATTAATGAGTAATCAGGTAGTTAAAGATAATAAAATGATATCATAATAATAAAAAAAGACCACAACATGTGTTCTAAGGCTACCGGTTCTCTCATGGCTGACCATGGGATGCCTTGTGCCAAACTTGGGGGCCCCATGGAATCACTTTTGTGAGAAAGTGACTTTTTATCTTTTTATTTTTAAAGAATGTTAAATGTGACAAAGAATGTATCACCTAAGTAAAATATTTTTAATTTTGTCAAAATAAATGATCTTTTGGACTATAAATATTCATTAGAAATATAAAAATATTTTCTACATCATAGTAGTTTTTTCATAATTTTTAGACTTTAAATAAATTTAATTATTTATGACATCATGATGATGCAGCGATTACCTCATTAATAATGGATTTAAATAAAATGAAATGATAATGTAAAATATATGACCTACACATGTCCAAAACCGATTTGGATGGGTGGATTTAGAAACCTTATCACCTTACCCTCTAATTATATCAATGTGGGACCTTTTGAATCCGAAAATCATTTTCAAATAAAGTAACATTTCTTTACTTTCCAAGAGTGCCCCTCCTCTCCTCTTATAAAAGGCCCCCACCTCTACCTCCTTACCCACACTCTCAAAGCCTTTGGCTCGGCCAACCACTGCCCATTTTGTCTCTCCACATCCATCTATTACACCTTGATTCCTCACTTTGGGCATAAGTCTTCCCAAGGAAGCATTTGAGCTCAAACCAAAGGGAGTTACCCGATTTTAAGGTAATGTATTCACTTGAGTCCTTTTGTTTTATTTTGCTTCTCCAACCCCCTAACCTCTTTTTATTAATTTTTTTGTAACAACTCCAGTATCTTAAATATACTAGGATTTTTTTATAATAAGGATTCGAGCTACACTTACACACACCTACATCTAATGGTTAAAGGACATACTGTTTTCGTGGATGGTGAATTTATGCCTCCCGAAACGATGATTGTTCAACATTCATTTAACACCTTTAAAGGTGGCCATTAAGATGTCACTATATTTATATATGATATATAATATGTTTATGTTTTCTTTAAGATTCTGTATTTTTCATTTTGGGCATACCTTTATGGTTTCCATTATGGGTAAACGCGATATCTTCATATAAGGAAGTGCGGACTACCGCCCCCTCAAAGTGATTTGGTTCGTTAAATACCATATGTGGGATGTATAAAGGATGGAAATATGATATTATATATGATATTATACTAGAATTATAATATACCTTTATATCATTATGATTCCATTCTATAAAATATGAAATAGAAATGAAAGTAGCGTTCATGCGTACGTACGGCTTACCGTCTCCATGAACGGTGCATTTCATTTCATACCTCTAAATGATTATGTAATATTATAAAATGCATGTATATACTGGATATATATGATATATACATCATGATTATAATTATGTATATAATGGATACATGAACAACTTGTAATTATAAAGGGTTTATTTTTGACTCAAGTACCAATGATCGTTAAAACGACCGTTATTAACTTAAATAATTATATAGTGTTCATGACATGAAAATAAGTGATATAAAAGGAATAATGAACTTGAAAAAGGTTCTTAATCAAGTAGAAATTAACTCAAGTTTTTTATTTAGGACATTAAAGAACGATCGATTCAAGTCGGACCCGAGGTATGGGACTTCGTCTCAATCTCCTTTCATTGAGGCATATTTTGTTTTATACACAACCTTCTTTTATACAGTGTATACACCCCTTTGACTTTTACGTTTATTAAAAGGAGAATCTTTTTTATACGAAGCATTTACTAAACGACAAAAGGGAATTTTTTTGTCATACATATGCGGCGACAACGACTTCTCCGCCGCCATGACCATTATTTGAGTTTCGGCTTCCTCTACAAGCCATACCTTCTTTTTAAAAGAAAAATAAATACCATGTTTTACTTTTCTTTTATTTTGGTATTGAAAATGGTTTTCATAATGTTTTTATATCAATGTATTGTATTGATATCTTGTGATTGAAAGGTGGAAATGTTATGTTTCCTTTTTTCATGTTTTATGTGATATGATTATGTTGAGGTTCTTGGGCATTATTATGAAGATGGGTGGTTCCGTGATAAACTAAGGGCGGGTGAGCCCGATATAGCTCTCCAATGCATTGGGTAACGCGAAGGAGTGAAACGTTATGGTTTCTCCGAAAAAAATTTAGGGAATATACTGTGATGGGTATTCCAAACGTAACCAAGAGGGTTACTCCCTATGTAAGAATGTTATGAATTCCTCAAGTTACCTTTATGTCTTATGATTTCTATGATTTATTCATGATTTGATGAGGTATGTTAAAGTTCTTATGTTTTATGGGTAAAGTATGATTTCATTCTTATGTATATATGTACCCGTGTTTCCTTTCCATATATTTTTATATCCCTTACTGATCTTTTTATGCTAATCCCAAGTTTTTTTGAAATGTTTTTCACAGGTCAAGGGAAAGGTACATGATATGATGATAGTGTCAAGGGAGTGTCAAGAAAGAATCTATGTTTTATTTTAAATAAGTTTCCATTGATGGGAAAGAAGAATACTATATTTATGTAACCACATTGTTTATATGTGGAATTTAATGCAAGTTTTATGATCTAATTCTCTAAAACTCTAAACCCGAAAAGATCCTCAATGTGTAATCTTGTAATAACTCAATATTAAGTAAGGTTTAAGGCTGGGGCCTTATAGTTGGTATCAGAGGTCAGTTTAGATAACTTTAGGAGTTATAATTCTATTAAATGATTATCCAAAAATATTATTTATGGTCAAATTGAAGTGATATAGTATTTGAAGATTACCATGTTGCTTCATCTAAGACATGTTTGTTCAGAATGGTTTTCCGCAGAGGAAACAGGGAAGCCGTGCTAGGAAGGCATGCAGAAATAAATAACATTCCGAATCAGCATCCTGATATGGTTGGAATTGGAACTGAACTGTTTGTTACAGTAATGGCGCAGTTGACTCAAGAGATAAATGGCGGTGGTATCCATACAGGAGATCTTCCAGATCAACCGCAGAGGAACATGTCAGTGGTGGAACATTTCATGAGGCAACATCCCCCATCATTCAAAGGATCATCTGACCCTGTGCTAGCTGAAGGGTGGATTAAAGCACTGGAGAATATTTTTGATGTCATGGGGTGTTCAGACAATCAAAAGTATAGTCTTGCTATTTACCGTTTAGAGGGTGAAGCAGATCAGTGGTGGTCGATGGTAAAAAATATTAGGGACGCTGATGAGATTGATGCTCTCGACTGGGATGAATTCAAAGGTATGTTTCTTGAAAAGTATTTTCCTAAGGCTGTTCGACTTAGGATGGAAAAACAATTCTTGGAATTGAGGCAAGAGGAAGACTCAATGTCTACCTATGATGAAAGGTTCACTTGATTGGCAAGGTATGCTCCAAATTTTATCCGAGACCTTGATAGTAAAATCAATTGTTTTTACTCAGGATTAAAGCCAAAATATCGAAGTGCATTAGCTTCTCGTGAGTTTAAAAGTTATGAAAAGCTTGTTCAATGTGCTGAGAAGGTGGAAATGGAGTTTGCCGATGATCAAGTGTTCTATAACAACCAGCAGAAGAAGAGACCAAGGTGGTAGGAGAAAGGGAAGAATTCTTCAAAAAAGTCCGATGGTAAGAAATCTAAGTTTCCAGATTGTGATAAATGTGGCAAAAGGCATGTTGGGGAATGTCTTCTGAATTCTGGAAAGTGCTACTGATGTGGTAAGATGGGACATAAGGCTCGTGATTACAGTGAAAAATATCAAGGTGAAGGTAAGACCGAATTTGATTTACAATTAGTGAAATGTTTTAAGTGCAATGAGATGGGTCACTATGCAAACGAGTGTCCGACAAAGAGCTTGAGTGATGGGAAGCAGTTAGACTACAAGCAGAAAGGGTTGGTGAAATCATTTGCACCTACTTCAGCGGATGTCGGGCCATCAAATGAAGTTGTATCAGGTACTTTGTTTGTTTTTTCAGATTATTCCAGTGTGTTGTTTGATTCAGGGTCTACACACTCTTTCATCTCTGAAACCTTTTCTAGTAAAATGGGAATACCATCTCAAGAAATGACTCCTAAACTGTTGGTAAAAACACCTGGGGGAAATGTTGAGGAAAAAAGAATTTATAAGAATCTTCATATCCTTATCTGTGGAAATAACCTACTTGCAAACCTTATTGTTCTACCTCTAGTAGAGTTTGATGTTATTCTGGGTATGGATTGGCTCTCTATTTACCATGCTAATATTGACTGTAGAGATAAAGAAGTTTCTTTTCAAAAATACTTTCAGTTCGTGTACAAGAATGAACCCTTACTGTTGATAACTTATCAAGAGGCCAAGAAACTTGTAAAAGATGGAAATGAATGTTACCTTTCACACATCGTTGAAAATAAAGGAACTGTTCAGATTAATGATGTGCCAGTGGTAAATGAGTATCCTGATGTTTTTCTTGATGAGTTGCCTGGAATAATACCAGATCAGGAAGTTGAGTTTACTGTTTACTTAGTTCCTGATGCTAAGCCAATTTCAAAACCCCCTTATTGAATGGCTCAAATTGAACTTTTAGAGTTGAATGAGAAATTGCAAGATTTATTAGAGAAAGGTTTCATTCGACCTAGCACATCACCATGGGGTGCTCCTGTTTTATTTGGTAAAAAGAAATATGGTTCAATGATACTTTGCATTGATTATAGAGCCTTGAATAACATCACTATTAAGAACAAATATCCTTTGCCTCATATCGATGATTTGTTTGATCAGCTCCACGGAGCTCAGTATTTTTCAAAGATTGACTTGAGATCGGGGTACCATCAACTGAAGGTAAAGGAAGAAGATGTTCCGAAGACCCCGTTTCGTACAAGATATGGCCATTATGAATTTGTAGTAATGCCTTTTGGGCTAACCAATGCACCTGCTGTATTCATGGACTTAATGAATAGAATTTTCCATGAGTTCTTGGATGAGTTTTTGGTGGTTTTAATTGATGATATTTTGGTGTTTTCTAAAATTAAAGAGGAGCATGAAAGACATTTAAGGGTTATCTTGAAAACCTTTAAAGAAAAGAAACTGTATGGAAAATTCAGAAAGTGTGAGTTTTGGTTACAACACATTTCTTTCCTTGGTCACATTGTTTCTAAAGATGGGATAACTGTTGATCCTGCAAAAACAAAAGTTGTGAAAGACTGGCCAAGACCCACAAATGTAACTGAGATTCATAGCTTCCTTGGTTTGGCAGGATATTACCGAAGGTTTGTTAGAAATTTTTCACGGTTATCTAGTCCAATGACTAAGCTAAGTCGGAAGGGTGTTAAGTTTATCTGGACAAAGGAATGTGATGATTTTTTTCAGGAATTGAAAAGAAGATTAGTGAATGCTCCAGTTTTGGCACTACCTTCCAGGAATGGTGAGTTTGTTATATACAGTGATGCTTCATTGAAAGGACTTGGTTGCGTCCTAATGCAAAATTATCAGGTAATTGATTATGATTCAAGACAGTTGAAAACTCATGAGGTAAATTACCCTACACATGATTCTGAATTAGCTGCTGTTGTTTTCGCTTTAAAAATTTGGAGGCATCATTTGTATGGAGTAAAGTGTGAAATATATACTGATCACAAAAGTTTAAAGTATATATTCACTCAGAAAGAGTTAAACATGAGACAGAGGACATGGATGCAAGTAATCAAGGATTATGATTGTACAATTCATTACCATCCGAGAAAAGAAAATAAATTGGCTGATGCTTTGAGTAGAAAATGTAATGCTTCATTAACAATGTTGCGTTTGGAACATGATCCTTTGGTTAAGGATTTGATGAACATTGGCATATAAGTTGTTGGTGTAGGATGTTCTTCTGTTTTGTTTCAGGTATCAGTGAAATCTTCTCTATCAAACAGAATCAAGAAATCACAGAAGCAAGACAGTGAGTTGCAGAAAAAGGTAGAGCTGGTTCAGAAAGGTAAGTTGCCTGAATTCATCATTGATAATGATTGCATTTTGAGATTTGGGAAGAGATTGTGTGTGCCTTGTGATTCACAGTTGAAGAGAGATTTGTAATGTGAATCTCATAGTTCTCCATTTTCAGTTCATCCTGGCAGTACTAAGATGTACAGAGATCTGCGGGAGTATTACTGGTGGGATGGAATGAAAAGAGATATTGCTGATTTTACTGTGAAGTGTTTGACATGTCAACAGGTTAAAGCAGAGCGGCAGTTACCGAAAGGGATGCTTCAGCCTTTAACAGTGCCATAGTGGAAATGGGAGAATATATCCATGGACTTTGTTGTGGGATTACCGAAGACATCTCGAGGTAATAATGCAATCTGGTTTATTTTTGATCGCTTGACTAAATCTGCTCATTTCCTTTCTATACGAGATAATTTTTCCCTAGATCAACTTTCCCGTTTGTATCTTAAAGAGATAGTCAGGTTACATGGAGTTCCCCTCTCAATTTTATCTGATCGTGATCCCAGGTTCACTTCTAACTTTTGGAAAGGCCTTCAGAAGTCGTTGGGTACTGAATTAAATTTTAGTACAGAATTTCATCCTCAATCAGATGGGCAGTCAGAACGAACAATTCAGACCATGGAGGATATGCTACAAGCTTGCTCGATGGATTATCAGGGAAGTTGGGACCAACATCTTTCTTTGGTTGAATTTTCATATAATAACAGTTTTCATTCCAGTATACAGATGACACCATTTGAGGCGTTCTATGGAAAGCGGTGTCGAACTCCAGCTTTTTGGGATGAAGTGGGTGAAAGGAAGTTGATGGGACCAGAATTGGTAGAAGAGATGGTAGAAAAAGATCAGCTGATTCAGAAACACATGAGAACAGCTCAGAGTAGGCAGAAGAGTTATGCAGACAACATGAGAAAGGATCTAACTTTTGAGGTAGGTGATCATGTTTTTCTCAAAGTCTCACCATGGAAATGTGTGATGAGATTTGGTAAGAAAGGAAAGCTGAGTCCAATGTTCATTGGACCATATGAAATTCTGGAGAAAGTTGGATCAGTTTCATACAGGGTGGCTTTACCTCCAAGTTTATCTCAGGTACACAATGTTTTTCACGTTTCGATGTTGATAAAGTATAGGCCAGATCCATCTCTTATTTTGAGTCCAGAGGTAGTTCAGCTGGAAGAGAACCTATCTTATGAGGAACAACCGGTCCAGATTCTTGACCATAGGGATCAAGTGTTACGAAATAAGGTGATTAATCAGGTAAAGGTTTTGTGGAAAAACCACATGATGGAAGAGGCAACATGGGAATCTGAAAATGCAATGAGGGATAAGTACCGCCATTTATTCGATAAGTAAATAAATTGTGGGGACACAATTTTCTAAAAGGGGGGAAGGATGTAACATACCAAGTAAGTAATTAATAATATATATTTTTATCTATGTCTATTAATGAATTATATAGTGTTTTAGAGGCTTAAAATGAAAATAAATCCAATCTTAAGCATGGAATACACTAATATTTTTTAAAAGATTGTTTTACTGCCTTTTGATGGAAAACCATTTTTAAATATATATTTTGAAAATTTTATAAGCTATTTTTGTCAAAATGAACTTATTATTTATGATTGGGACATCAAAATTTACATTGGATAAATTTTTGGTATTTTTCTGACAATGTTCATTTTTTAATGAATAGTGAAAAAATACTGCATTTTACATCAAAACTGCTTTTTCATTTAATTTAATTACATGGTTAGATTATCCTTTTAATTGGTATTGAAGTGTAATATGAATATAGTTTTACCATTTAATCCAATGGTGGTCATTAGGATTAATTTCACTTTGGAATTGGTCATAAACTAATGCCAAACATTTCATAGATATTGTTTCAAAAAAAACCCGCTATTTGTTTTGACAACGAGAATTATTTTTAAATCAATTATTGCAATTTATGTGTTTAGAATTTTGTAAAATTGATTACATATATGGAATCAGAATGTCCAAATTATGTAATTAAGACTCTTTTATTTTTGGACATTATGAATAGTAACGATGGTAATTATCTTTAATTATCTTGATTAATGAGTAATCAGGTAGTTAAAGATAATAAAATGATATCATAATAATACAAAAATACCAAAAAATGTGTTCAAAGGCAACTTGTTCTCTCATGACCTACCATGGTATGCCTTGTGCCAAACTTGGGGGCCCCATGGAATCACTTTTGTGAGAAAGTGACTTTTTATCTTTTTATTTTTAAAGAATGTTAAATGTGACAAAGAATGTATCACCTAAGTAAAATATTTTTAATTTTGTCTACATAAATGATCTTTTGGACTATAAATATTCATTAGAAAGATAAAATTATTTTCTACATCATAGTAGTTTTTTCATAATTTTTATACTTTAAATAAATTAAATTATTTATGACATCATGATGATGCAGCGATTACCTCATTAATAAAGGATTTAAATAAAATAAAATGATAATGTAAAATCTATGACATACACATGTCCAAAACCTATTGGATGGGTGGATTTAGAACCCGTAACACCTTACCCTCAAATTATATCAATGTGGGACCTTTTGAATCCGAAAATCATTTTCAAATAAAGTAACATTTCTTTACTTTCCAAGAGTTCCCCTCCTCTCCTCTTATAAAAGGCCCCCACCTCTACCTCCTTACCCACACTCCCAAAGCATTTGGATCGGCCAAACCCTATCCATTTTGTCTCTCCACATCCCTCTCTTACTCCTTGAATCCTCACTTTGGGCAGAAGTATTACCAAGGAATCCTTTGAGCTCAAACCAAAGGGAGTTACCCGATTTTAAGGTAATGTCTTCACTTGAGTCCTTTTGTTTCATTTTGCTTCTCCAACCCCCTAAACTCTTTTTATTCATTTTTTTTGAAATAAATACAGTATCTTAAATATAATATGATGTTTTTATAAGAATTATCCGAGCTACACTTACACACACCTACATCTAATGGTTAAAGGACATACTGTTTCCGTGGATGGTGAATTTATGCCTCCTGAAACGATGATTGTTCAAAATTCTTTTAACACCTTCAAAGGTGTCCATTAAGATGTCACTATATTTATATATGATATATAATATGTTTATTTTTTCCTTAAGCTTCTGTATTTTTCATTTTGGGAATATCTTTATGGTTTCCATTATGGGTAAACGCGATATCTTCATTTAAGGAAGTGCGGACTACCGCCCCCTCGAAGTGATTTGATTCGTTAAATACCATATGTGGGACGTATAAAGGATGTAACTATGATATTATATATGATATTATAATGGAATTATAATATACCTTTATATCATTATGATTCCATTCTATAAAATACGAAATAGAAATGAATGTAGCGTTCATGTGTACGTACGGCTTACCGTCTCCATGAACGGTGCATTTCATTTCTTACCTCTAAATGATTATGTAATATTATAAAATGCATGAATATACTGGATATATATGATATATACGTCATGATTATAATTCTGGATATAATGGATACATGAACAACTTGTAATTATAAAGGGTTTATTTTTGACTCAAGTACCAATGATCATTAAAACGACCGTTATTAACTTAAATAATTACATAGTGTTCATGACATGGAAATAAGTGATATAAAAGGAATAATGAACTTGAAAAAGGTTCTTAATCAAGTAGAAATTAACTCAAGTTTATTATTCAGGACATTAACGAATGATCAAGTCAAGTCGGACCCGAGGTATGGGACTTCGTCTCAATCTCATTTCATTGAGGCATGTTTTGTTTTATACACAACCTTCTTTTATACAGTGTATAAACCCCTTTAGATTTTACTTTTATTAAAAAGAGAATATTTTTTATATTAAGTATTTAATAAACGAAAAAAGGGAATGTTTTTGTCATACGTATGCAGCGACAACGACTTCTCCGCCGCTGTGACCATTATTTGAGTTTCGGCTTCCTCTACAAGCCACACCTTCTTTTTAAAAGAAAAATAAATACCATGTTTTACTTTTCATTAATTTTGGTATTGAAAATGGGTTTCATAATGTTTTTATATCAATGTGTTGTATTGATTTCTTGTGATTGAAAGGTGGAAAATTTATGTTTCCTTTATGCATGTTTTATGTGATACGAGTATGATGAGGTTCTTGGGCATTATTATGATGACGGGTGGTTCTGTGATAAACTAAGGGCGGGTGAGCCCGATATAGCTCTCCAATGAATTAGGTAACGCGAAGGAGTGAAACGTTAAGGTTTCTCCGAAGAGATTTAGGGAATATACTGTGATGGGTATTCCAAACGTAACCAAGAGGGTTACTCCCTACGTAAGAATGTTATGAATGCCTCAAGTTACCTTTATGTCTTATGATTTCTATGATTTATTCATGATTTGATGAGGTATGTTAAAGTGATTATGTTTTATGGGTAAAGTATGATTTCATTCTTATGTATATATGTACCAATGTTTCCTTTCCATATATTTTTATATCCCTTACTGAGCTTTTTATGCTCATCCCATGTTTTTTTGAAATGTTTTTCACAGGTCAAGGGAAAGGTACATGATATGATGATAGTGTTAAGGGAGTGTCAAGAAAGAATCCATGTTTTATTTTAAATATGTTTCCATTGATGGGAAATAAGAATACTATCTTTATGTAACCACTTTGTTTATATGTGGAATGTAATGCATGTTTTATGATCTAATTCTCTAAAACTCTAAACCCGAAAAGATCCTCAATGTGTAATCTTGTAATATCTCAAGATTAAGTAAGGTTTATGGATGGGGCCTTATATTACTGATACAATGAAAAACCTACATTTAATTCTTAATTAATTCCTAATTTATTAAAAAAGATTACACATATTAAAACCCTAAATATCATAAACTATAGTGTATTTTTGAATTAGTTACATTAGATAACAAATTATCATATAGAATACATCTTAACAATTTAAAAGGTCCTTAACATGAGCAGAATGTTCTTTCGTAGTTAAAATAACATGGGATAACCTGGGGACAGACATAAGTAAGGGGTGAGATATAAATCATTGTAAGGGAATAAATATAGAATAACATGAATAATATCTTACATTTTAGACAATAGGCATATCATTTCAGAATAATAGGAGTAAGAATCATGTACTTGAAAAAATGAGGCATGTTATTGAATGAAAACATAAAGGTAACACATGAAATGCGTAAACAACTTAAACCATGGCATCAGAAACAAAGGTCAAGGATAGCTTCCAAGACACAATGATGGAAAAAAGTAATATTATGGATTATGTAAACTCAATAATCCCTTTAAAAAAATCTAATAAAAAGAATATGTTACCTAATACATTAGAGTACTATATAAGTTTGGGCGCACCCATCACTTTTATTTCATTATCATGCTTAAGTGTGCCACATAGATCCTAAAACATGGAATCATTTACCATAAAATTTTATTAACCAATAATGGTGTTTGGAATAAAATTATTTTCCCTATTTCAAATAATTATATGTTCATAATGGTGAATACACTTTATAAGAAATGGGTACGAGTATTCACTACACAATTGTTTGGAAATGAAAATCATGGTGAAAATTTTGACAACCAAATTGGGGAATATAAATTTTAATGGAAGGGTTTAATCATAATGAAAATAGTATCTCAATATTTATACATAATATGGACACTAAGGGAGATATTGAATAAGATATCCCATTATTAGGAATTGGATATAAATGACAAAAGATAATGAAAAATACTATATAAATTGGATAAAGAGATGGCCCATTACCTTGAGAGTGTGATACAAATTGGTTTGAAGGATCTTATTATGATATTAGGGGATCAATTAGAGGACTATAGAGAGGTTTTGGCATATTAATATCATGATTCAGGGTTTTTGAGTGTTGATAAATGGGATTTTGGGTGGGTGTATATAAGAGATGTGTGGGGGCTTTCTTATTATTTCTAAAAATTAGGTTTTGGACTCTATAGAATTAAATAACCAAAAAAATCTTTCCCATGATTTTACTATGGATTCTACCAAAGAGGAGTGGTTTTCAATATTTTATTAGGAAAAATTCCAAACTTATTAAAATAATACCCGTACTGATGTAGAGGTGAGTCATACTCCTAGTAAAATGATTTTTAAACCTCGTAATATATTATATGTTTTGGAGGGTTCGTAAAAGATTCATAAAATTTAAAAATAAAATAAGATAACAATATTTTAAAGGGAAAACATATATTTAGTCTTGGATATCCTTTATAGTATTTATTAAATTATTTTCTGGGTTATTATAATTTCAAAATAGACACCATATACTGATTGAGTATTTATTTTTTTCCCAAAAATTCAACTCTCGTAGAAAATTATTAAAGACTAACTAGTGGATAATTTTTATTTTAAGATTCCAAAAATAATATTAATTTTCAAAAAATATTTTTCTAAACATTTGAATTTTTTAATTTAAAACTAAATCAACATTTATTGGGAAATACTAGTTTTTTTATAGTAATAGTTTTTAGACCATTAAAAAATAAATTTTACTTCATAAAAATAATTTTATAATTTAGTTTTAATAACAATTATTCCATAGTAATATTTTATAATTATTTTAATTATTTAAAAAATACATTAATTCATTAAAATTAATTTCTTAATTGAATTTCCATATTTTGAAAAAATATTATTTCTGTTTTGGTGTATCAAATTCAAAATTGATTATAAATCAATGAAAAGAAATAAATATTAACATTATTATATTAAAAATACGGTATTCATATTCATTTTGTTTTGGGAGTCATATATATCAATCTAATACACCAGAACACATCATAAGGGGAATGTTTGTGTCTTTGAAATTTTCTTGGGGTGGTTCAACGTACATGGTTTGGGCTGTGGTATTTATGATCTTTCACTTCTATAATAAAATGGGTTTTCTCATGATTAAGTTGTTATATATAAACTGAAAATTTATGAAGGTAAATCCCTCTGATTATCTCTCCCATGGAATCTAAAATAAATGGCCTTCACATGGTATGATCCTACTTGTTAAGGCCATCACTTCCTTTTTCTATTTCAATTGGACTTATTAATACCTAATATTTATACTAATCAAATGATCACTATTTAATTACTATATTATCAATGATAATGATACATAATGATCTTTAAAATCAATTAAAATATAGAAAAACTACAGAATTCTCTTTGTTTTCTATAACCATTTTACAAAATATAACATTTAATTAAATTTTAAGGGAACATTTATTTATAAAATTTTGGGTTGTTACAATCACCCACCTTCATGAAGTTAACCCTCAAAATATTCATTTCCCACATTGAAATTGATAAGATAATTTTATTTGATTACTACTTATGGTTCCCACATCACTTCTTTAAACATGTGGTTTCTCAACATCATTATGAACATGTACATTATATTACTTCGTAGAACATTGTCCCTACGATCTAACATTTCAATGGATGCTTATAATATGAGATATCATTCTCCAATGGTACCACCAATAGATTTACTACATGTGAGGGGTCTGGTGTATATTTCCTCAATAGGGATACATGAAATACATCATGTATTTGAGGTGGGTTAGGTGGGGGTGCTAGTATATAAACCACCACTCCAATGCGATCAAGGATCTCAGTGGGGATGATGCATATTAGACTAAGTTTTCTATTCATACCAAATCTCAGGAATTTACTCCATGGATAAATTTGGTAGAATACCATATATATATCTGAAAACTCTAGGTCTCATAGAAGATTGTCAACATATCACTTTTTTCAAATTTGTGAAGGCTTGACGTGCAGATGAATGTTTTTGAGCCTTTTCACTATTTTATTGACTTTTTGCACTAAACAGTGAGTGTCTCCCAACATCATCTAAATATATAGGTGTTCTTAACCTTTTCCCATAATTGGATTCATAGGGACCCATTTTGATTCTTGAGTGGAAATGTAACAGTATGATAACTTGTCTAGATGAAGATGTTGGTCCCTTCATCCTTTAAAGTCAAATGATTATGCTCTCAACATGTCATCGAGTGTCTGGATAGTACACTCAGATTGGCCATTAGTTTGAGGGTGATAAGACATTTTTATGTTCAACTAAATATTTGGATAATGTTGAATACTCTTTTATATCATAGAGGTAAATATGGGTTCCTGATCAGATACAATGAATAGTTGTGTTCCATAAAGACTCACCCCTTCAATACTGTATATCATTTCCGGTTGATTGAGTGTGAAGTCCTCAAAAATATCAATCAAGTGAGAATTATTTGAAATATGGTCCACCTCAACCCATATATCATTATTTCACATGATTTGTATGGACGACTAGTGACAAAGTGCCTGGTGATTATTTCCCATTTCAATGTAGGAATGTGTAATGGTTGCATCATCCACCTAGATTTTTTCTTTTCCACTTTCACATACTTCCATACAAGATGTCAGGATGTATAATTCATGATCCCCTTCTTCATATTGTCCCACCAATAGTTCTATCAATTATCTCGATACCTATTTTTGATTCGTAGATGGATAGAGAAAGTAAAACTATCTAAATAATGAAACATATCCTTCATTGACTCATGAAATGATGGTTAAAAAAGTCATGACAAATAACTCACAACTTTTTATTCATTAATTTTGTTTTGGGAGGATTTCCCTTTTCATATTTCTTTTAATTTATTCTCATTTTTCACATCCCCTCTTTGAGAATAATGTATCTTCTCTAAGGGATGTTGAAAATTCATTTGTGAAAGGATTGATGGTGTTCCTTCATTTATGATCACTATTTACATCCTTTTAAAATAAAATAACATCATATACTTCTCAATTATAATTAATGATAAAATTATGGGATCATTTCTACATGGAGAATCTTCCAATTAATTTGTTTTCATATAATGGTAGTGGAATAAAAATTCATAGTATTTAAACAACTCTAACCATATGATTTTTTTTCATATTCAAATCTTTTTATGTGAATATAATCTTGACACATTTGTGATCCATATATATTTAACACTTCTCCTCAAATGGGTAACACCCCCATATTTTCAATGAAAAGATCACTATATCTAAATCCAGACCTTATTGTGGATATTTTTATTCCGAATATTTCAATTATGGGATGCATATGCAATAACTTTTTCATTATGAATTAACATGCATCCCAACCACTTCTTCAAAGCATACATAAATTAGAATAAAATTTCTCCACTCTTGGGTATAATATTTATAGGTGAAGCTAAGCATCTTTTTTAACTCTATGAAGCACACTTCACATTCATCGTTACATAAAAATTATCCCCTTGTGAGTTATCATGTATACATGGTTTGTGAATGATGGGAAATTCCTCAAAAACTCAATGATAGTAACCATCAAATCAAATGAAACTATTGATATCTGTCACAGATATTGGACATATTATTCCTTCAAATGATTCTTTATTTGAAGGGCCCAAAAATATCACATTTCTTATGATAATGTTCCACAATAATGAGACTTTATTCAATTAGAAGTCATATTTTCTGTACATAGAATAATTTTTCCCCTTTCATATGGTCGTTAGTACAGTGTTATGATACTCATCAGGATCTTAATTAAATTTAGAGTATATAATAATATCAATGATAATGAATACCAAAAATTTATTGAGGAATTATATAAATAATCTATACTTGAATTCCATGTTTTCTTCAGGATAATTTGTGAGTCACAATGTCATAAATAAGAACTTATATTGTTGGTAACTTGAACAAAATGAAATATTGAGGATATACTCCTTATTCACCCTAACATAGTAATACCCCAACCATATATCCACCTTGGGAATGTACTGAGCTCCACATAGCTTATAAAATAATTCACCATTCCCTAGTATATGATACTTTTTCATTATCATGATCTTTTTGATCTCATGATAATCAATGCAAAGGTGCATTGACCATTCATTCATCTTGAATAAGGGAATTGGTGAACCCCATTGTGAAACACTTAGGAGTATGAGCCCTACATCTAGATTCGCTAGTAGCTGTTTCTATAGCTCCTCAATTTCAACTACAACCATTCTATAGAGAGAATTGGATAATGTTAATTCCTTATGTATAATATCAATTGAAAAATCAGCCTCTTATCTAGGATGAAGACCAAAAAATTCTTCAAGATACACTTTAATGTATTCCCTCAAAATATGCATGCCTTCAAGGATGATCCTTTCATTAGAATCAATCATTTAAGCTAAATATTCTTTCTTGTTAGATAATAATATCCATGATTTAATTTTTTTTAAAAAAATAAGATTCATCCATACCATTTCATTTTGTTCAAAATCATTGGACGATCCATGATATCGAGAGTGAGTTCTTTCTCATGGAAATTTTTTATTGATCTATATAGGGAAATCTAATACTTCCCTAGAAGTGAATAAACATACACTAAAGGGAGTATCACAAAGTTTATTCATAAATTAAAACCAATAATTTTTATAGTCTATGAGTTATATACATAGAATTTAATAATTTCTCTATTTTCCATTTTCACTGACATCTCAACTTTCATGCTTCGTGGTGGTCATTTTGTAGTTCTTATGAATTTTCAAAATATGAAGGTGTCCATAAAAATATAGATTATTACTCTATTTCTCACATAGTTAGTCTATTTCTAACCATTACATCATAAAAAATATACATAGGGATGATTATTTTTAAATAATTATATAAATAAGTAAGAATTCATTGACATTAATGGGAAAACTTATAAATTACATGTATTTCCTTAACTCATGATTTTATATTCTTAAATATATATTATCCATGATATATTTCCTAACACGTACTCATATTGGATTTTTTTAATAATAATTATTCATAATGAGGTCATTCATTTACCAAATCATATCCCCTAGGGAGTGTCAAACTAATTGTCAAGAAAGGACCATTTTCATGGACTAGTTATTGATCGAGTCTTTCTCAATGGGGTGTTTTTAGTATTTACCAC
Organism: Viscum album; assembly: GCA_963277665.1. Taxonomy (NCBI): domain Eukaryota; kingdom Viridiplantae; phylum Streptophyta; class Magnoliopsida; order Santalales; family Viscaceae; genus Viscum; species Viscum album. The sequence goes on from OY728140.1 coordinate 2,055,772,927, forward strand.
TATGTATAATAATTCCAAAGAAAAATTTACATATAGTATCATGCAATCTTTTTATTTTTCTGATAAACCCATTAATATATAATTTAGCAAATTTTATGGATGTTTCCTTATACATTGCTTTATCCCCAAGGCTTTCTATAGATTTTTCTAATCATAATCCCAAGAATAACTAAACTTTCATTTGGCACCAACTATGAAAACCATTATATTTATTTTAACATAATTGTGGATTTATTACACAATATTACACATAATAAATTATAGAAGATAGATAATCCCATTGTCTTTGTGAATTGGGTACATTATATAAGCAACCAAAATTAGAGAATACATAGGTATTATTAAAAACTTTCTTTACATGATCATAATAGTCCTTTATATTTAAAAATAAAATGGATAACCTAAGTAAAAAACATAACAAATCGGTGATATATAAATCCCAATACGGTAATAAACATGGTATTACATGAACAAAAAAGTACATTTCAGACAACTCGAATATCAATGGGGTGTGAAAGGAGAGAGAATCAGGTGCATGAACAGTGAGGCATGATATTGCATTATAACACAAAGGAAACCTAAGAAATGTGGAAACAACATAAAATAATGAATCATAATCATTTATCAAGGATAAATTCCAATCCATTGTGATGGAAAATGTCCCAGGATGGATTAGGATCACTACCTAATCACTTTCATTATGTCTCATTTGACTAAAACAAGAAGGAACTCACTATTTGTATAAAAAACATTCCCATGGTTTTAATCAATTTTTTTTAGACAAAGGTAAGTGTATATGTTTAATTTATTATTCCAAGAGGATAACTTATTATAAAAATACCCTTGTTGATGTGGAGGTGAGTCATAATTCTAAAGAAATAATTTTAAAACCTTAATATATATAATATGTTTTGGAGTAATATTTAAGGATTTATAAAATTTATTACATAAATATAATATCTCATTTTTTTAAATGGGAAAAATATATTTAGTCCATTTAAAAATTTATTGTATTTATTACATTATTTTTGGGTCACTATGATGTCATAATACACAACATTTATTTTTACTGTATTTATTTTTTACCTGAAAATTATTCTATCTAATGTTTTTTGAAAAATTCCCCATTAGACAATTTTTAAAAGGTCGTTCAAAAAATAATATACATTTTATAAAAATAGTTTTATAAATATATGAATTTTTTTTAATTTAAAAATAGAATAAATATTTATTGAGAAATTCAAGGTTGTTTTGGAAAAAATATTTTTCACGCCTTTATAAAAATACAAATGAATTCATTAAAATTATATGTTAATTTTTAAATTATAATAAATATTTAAAAATAATATTTTTTAAAATATTATGTATTTAAAGAAATTGCACCAAAAGAAAAAATAAATAACTTAACTAAATTTTAATTTTACGGTAAAATACATCTTGTGTTTTGTTGTATCAAAATGAAAATCCTTTATAATGTAATAATAATAAGTAAATATAAAAATTATTATATTGAAAATAAAATATAAATATTATCATTATTATTTTCATGATACATATACCATTAATTCACTAACAAACTATCTAAGGGTAAGGTGAATGACTATGATATTTTCATGGGGAGGTTCGACGTATATGGTTTGGGTCATGAATGAGATGAGATTAAACTTCTTCCATAAATGGGATTTCTTTTTCTTAATTTTTTGGATCTCAACATGTTCTTTATCAATGTAAAATAATAGTGATACAATCTCATTTTAATGATCTAATAAATTGGATTCATAGGGTAAGATACTTATGGTTGAGGCCATCACGTCATATGTTTGTGTCAATTGGAAAAGTAAACACCCTATATTTTTAGTAATCATTTAATGAATAATCAATGGCTATATTTATCAACAGTAATCTTTATTAATGGTCTTTTAAATCTGTTTGGATATACTAAATTCTAATTAGTGAAAGTGATATCAATAAAGTTATTACATAATATAGAATTTAATTAAATTTCTAGGGTAATTTAATTAAAAAAATCTAGGTTGTTGGAATTCATCATTATCACAATATTCTTTGTAGGGACTTTTTCAGGCGACCATGCTTTCTCGATTTGTTTATAATTAATTTTATTATTGTTTATAGATTTATTTTTCTTTTAAATAGTTAATATTTCAAATCGATGTGATGTATCCATTTCACAATGGTGATATAAATGATCAAATATATTTGGAGAAGCATAAGGGTATTATTAATTTTTGATTATGATAACAAATACGACTACATCTAGAAATATATTAGGTTTCCAACATAACAACATGTCTCTTTGTGGATAAAAATCATGATAACGATATCAATTAAAGAATAGTATGTGTATTAATCATGGAATAGATTGGCCCTATAGCAGCCTCTAAATCCTAATAGAGGAAGCATGTTATAGGAAAACAAATTGTTTCATGATAATTAGATCCTTATAAATCCATTCAAGGAATGAGGCTGAGTATCTTTATTTAATAATAAAATTAAATTTTATATTGGTATGTTCAACACATTGTGATTCATAATAGAAGAAAACTAAATTAAATATAGAATTTAGAGAATTAATGTGATGTCCTCAACCCAGATTCGACATAATAGGTTCTCTCAGCTTGGTGTTCCACATGAACACTTGCACATCTTCCTGAACTCCAGATGATGTCAACCAGCAGTGAGGGAATATGTTCGGTCTATAGGGAGACTTTTCTATAATTACCCAATTTTAGCACACTATATAAATATAAACAAAGATAAAATTCCAAAGTAATATAATTAAACAGAAATAATAACGTAAAATACATACAATATTAATAATAACTGAATCATCTAGAATAACTGAAAATTATATGCAATGTCACTATAAAACTAGATAACATGGATACAAGACATAATAAAAAACATGTTTCAAAATATTATAATGGAAATCAAACGACTATCCCATGAATCATGAGTGTCGGTACAATCATCTTATATGAAGATCCATCCTAAAAATTAATAAATAAGTAGTTCAAATCTATATGTTTTCCTTTACCTACACCATAATTTCAGGAATATTCCCCATGTACCAAACGACACAAGATGATGGTGTTAGAGAAATCTCATTGGGCCACCGCCACCAATGTCTTTAATATTAGGAATCTATAATGGAAATGTAACTTTGTGAAAGAATACATATCTATAAAGTAAAGTTGTACAATGTAACTAAATAAACAAGTACCTGCTTCAGCCCATATGTTTCTAAACATGTAACATGTTCATTATTTTATTATAAAAAATTTATTAATAAGTCACCTATTAAAATTAGTGAATGTTCTATGGTATATAAAATAAACCTCGAATGATATTTAATAATGAAGTTACATGGTGGTAAAAAAGGAAACATTGACATCAAGGGGCACTAACTTAGTAATTAATATAGATTGTCTATGGGTAAGAATGTAACCCAAGGAGAATAATCGAGGTCATTCCACAATAATATGCCTACTGTGTCCAAGGAGACCATCCAAGGTAAAACCGGGCTAATTAATGATGTGGGATGATGAGATTTAACCGTGACACCTACTTTTCAATCCTAGTTCCACGTAGTGTATCCAAGTCATTATGTATTACTATATGAGGGATCATATAGTGTCATACTGATAATCTAATGATAGACATGGATTGGGTTCTATGTGGTTCTCGACCTAAGAAAGTTGTATCATTGAATTCGAAATGGGGTTCTCATGTTCATAAAGAATTACCTCAAGAATCCATGTAAATATCGACTCAGGAATCTCATATATTGATAATTAAGTCATATATTATTTAAAAATAAAAAGACATTACCTTTAATTTGTGTGAATGGGCTAATTGAGCATGAAACCATTTAATTAAGTCATAATTAATCAATAAGTCCATTTCATTTAGGACTTTCCTTTCATTAGTGTGAAATTTTCAAGTTGTATTTAACCATTCTTTTAATCCATTCTAATAATTTTAAAACATCAAGGTTCACTCTGCTAGCTTCCATTAACAACATAAATGGTTTTATGGAAATGAAACCTATTATTCATTTACATTTAAAAAGGATATGTCATATACTTAGTATACTTTCCAATTACCATTTAAACTTTAGTTATCAAATTGAGTCACTTAGCTTAGCTATGTAAAGTGTTGAGAATACATTGTAACCCCCATTATGAAATTAAAAATTTAAATCAATACATTTAGTATAGAAATGTTAAAACTTAGAAAGGACAATACAGGGAACACTAGAAAGTCTCCTCAAACTTGACAAAAACAAAAAAGGAAAAAATAGAAAACATCCATCATGGTATGAATGGAGTTATGTGCATAACTGCTAATAACTAATCACATATATGGGAAGAGAATAAACATATGATTATAATTATTATAATCATGCCATATAAATTCAATAAACAACACCCAATGAAATGGTAATCCCCACATGGTAATTACAAAGATAACAAACCCGAGGGATGAGTCATAAACCACACACCTTAGTATTATATGACTATCCTCATCTATTAATATCCTCAAATATATCTTTGAAAATAGTATATCTAAGAAAATATTAAATATTCTTACACCTAGATATTTAGATTGAGATCAAGAGAGATGAAGAACGACTAAAAATGACTCAAGTACTTATCATTTCACATCCAATTTGACGAACAAAAGCGTGAACAGATCCTAGATGGAAAATCTATTTTGATCCCTATGTTAGGCCTTAAAAATTATCCAAAATGAGATAAATGGAGGTAAATTCTACTAGAAATAATATTATAGAAGAAAAAAGATCTTAATTAGATCATTAAGGGAGAAAATGTAAAATTACCAAAAATTTAGAATGTACACGGTTTTTTTGAACAGTCTTCTAAAAATTGAGAAAACCATGCATGGGTATGTGAAGAAAAGGGTGTACCACAAGATTAAGCAACATGTTTAAGGAAAAAATGCACCAAACTTATGGTATGGATCTTTTTGGAAATCATTCCACCCATACGATTTATAATAACTATGTATCCACCACACATGGTTTATTCTAAAACTGTAACATGAACATTTTTCCAAAATGTTTGGATCTGTTACCCGAAGAAGCATTAGAAACCCATGTGGACTTCTCTAACTCATTAGTTATCTATATTAGGTCTAAAATAAAAAATTAGACTAAAATTTAAAGGATCCATACATATGTGGAAAACATGTTCTTACAATCTTCCACTCTTAAAAGAAATCATCCCTAAGATCACCTTATAAGGGTGGTGAAACGCTGTTTGGGAAAAAATATGGCCACTAGTCAGGTACATCAGCCTCCCACTCAAAAATATCATCTGACACGGAGCTATGCTACTATAACACTCATACTAGGTGAATAATCCAACCTCATAGACTCATCATGCTCTGGTAAACAATGCGTAATGGATAATCCATAATTGTGGCATCGACATCTAACTGAACTTCATCAGGATCAAAGGTAGGATATGGGTCGATATGATATTGGAGAATATGTTGTGCATGGAACAACACCTTAGAAGTAGTAGAAACTAATATACTACCATCCTGACTCTCTCTAGAATCTCAAACGACCATATGTAATGAGGAAAAAACTTCCCTTTCTTCAATAACCACGTATTCCCTATCCTGGTAAATACCCAAAGGAAAAAAAGATCTCGAACCTCGAACTCTAGAAGTCATCAACAATGAATGAGGACCTAATAGTTCTGCCTTACCAACCTATGTCCAGTATAAGGAGGAATAACATGAAAAACCATATAAGGCCAAAGAATTAGTTATCTGAATCATCACAAAAAAGATATTATTATAGGAGAACCTGACGAGCGGGATATGATTCTCCCACGAACCACTGAAATAATGTAAATATGCTCAATGCATGTCTTTTCAAACCTGTATTGTCCATTCTGATTTTACATTAGTCTGAGGGTGAAAATATTTACTTAGATGCACCTATGCTCCAATAACCATCTTCACTCCCTACTAGAACCATGACATGAAATGATAATATCTATTGGATGTGATATTACGAGGGACCCCATGTAGTCATATGATATCACAGACATACAATATTCCCATATCATGTACTGAGAATGTATATCAAATATGAATTTAGGGAGCCACTTTCCTCAGGGTTTTGATGACAAACCATACATCATCGCTACCTATTGGTGGCCTTAGTAAACAATCTACAAATTTGATGGAAGAATCTTCCCATTTCCAGTCTGGGACTGGAAGTAGATGTAACAATCTAGCATGTATCTAGTTCTCGACCTTAACCGAATGATAGGTGGAGCTCCTAGTGATAAAGCTTGCTATCTAACATTTCATCCCATGCCATAAATACTCTAATTTCATATCTTAGTACATTTTGGAGAATCATGGATGAATTTCCCACTGAGAAATGTGTGACTCATGCATCAACTCCTCTCTCATATCTATAGAAACCCAAACTCATCCATGAAAATGTAGGATGTAATATTTTTCCATAGACCACTACATATGTGGGCCATCCCCTAAAATACTCTCACAGAGAACCAAGACCTCTTGATTTGAAACTATTATACCCCTTACAGTCTCATGGAGGGAAGAGGTAACTATTAAGGATGCAAGTTAAGATTTATTGTGATTGTCATGAAATTATAAGTGAATCTTAGAAATGAGGGGATTTCCATTAATTAATAAATAGCTTCCCATGTAGCATGTGACTGAGTTTTTTGAATCAACGTATCAGCGACTACGTGTCCCTTTACAAGAATATATGCAAGCTCAAAATAAAATGGCTAAAATATTCAACCCATCTTCCCTTTCTAAAAATAAATTCACACTATGGAAAGAGAAATTTGAGTCTCTTGTGGGTCGTGTAAACCAAAAATCTCTCACTTAACATATAATGTCTCTGAAAATGTAAGGCATAGACAAATGCTCATAACTCAATGTCATGATTTGGGTAATTTCTATCATGTGGAATCAAATTTTGAGATCTGTATGTAAAGAGTCTATCCTCCTATATCAGCACTACTTCTAGGATAATGTTTTATGCATCATAGAAGATGATATAACATATTCTAGGATCTGAATGTATAAGAATTGGTTCTAATACAATCCTCTCTTTCAGATCCTAAAATGTTGTCTCGCACACTTATGACCATAATAACTTAACAACCTTTTTTGCAATGCCAGTGAGAGGTGATGAAATGTGTGAGAAGTCCATAATAAAATTCCTATAATATCTAGATATCCCCAATAAATTCCATACATAAAACACGTTCATGGTCTGTTCTTAAGAAACTCCATCACTAACCTATTATGGGTAAGTAGATACTTATTATTCCGATAATATATATCACAATAAGTTAACCTCTTCAATCAAGGAGTGTCACATAGAAAGTGTAGAAAAATGTTGATTCTCTCTCGGTGTACTCATAATGATATCAATGTGTTTATCATGGTCAATACATGTATTAGAATACACCAAGATGACATCAAAAAAGACCACAATAATAGAATCTATATAGGGATAGAAAACCCTAATCATTAGAAATATGAAAATGGGGGGAATGTTCATAAGACCAAATGATATAGCAAGGTACTCATACAGACCGTACCTGCTATAGAAGGTTGTATGTGTATGTATGATGTCCTTACACACACACGGTTATATCCGAAGATTAGGGTGATCTTAAAGAAGACCCTAGCTCATTATAGATCTATTAAGAGATCATCTATGTGAGGTAGTGGATACTGGTACTTCATCATAAGTTGGTTTAACCTTATATAATCCACCATCAAAAGTAAGGTTCCATCCACCTTCTGGACGAAATCCACGGGAAACCCCAAGGGGATGTGATAGGTCATATAAAACAATTGAATCCATGTCCTCTAACTACTGCATGAGCTATTAGAGCTCATTAGGTTCAATCCTATATGGTGGAATGAATAACAGATCTGTTCTCGGAAAATGATCAATCATTAACTCTTCCTCCCTATTAAGAGGTAAGCCTGAAAGGTTATCGTGAAAATCATCCCTGAAATGATCCACTATTGGTGGAAATTCATCAAATACTATGACTTGATCCACTATGAAGAGATTTTTAATTTGGGTTGTCACTCCACCTAAACCAAAACGCTTTGGTCCTTATCAACAAGCTTGTACATCACATTAATCCATATGTTGATAACTACCACCCTCTGGTGATGTAAATGATACCCTACGGTAAGAGAATTATAAATAATCATGATATTTAACCAACTAATCCATCCTGATAATGACATTGAAAGATGTCATCTTGAGAATTAATAGGATATATAAGAATAGGATACTTCCTACCTCAATCTATAAGTCCGAACATTGGATTATTCCCTCTGACACCATTTCTAATGGTGTATCTAGGTCCATTACACCGTAGTAATACAATATATCCAGTAAAGAATATTCCATGATAGATAGAAAGATAAAATATATTAAATTACACATATTAAATAATGTATATACTATAGTATATTCCACTAGAATTGTATCTTATATAGTAGATGGTTTCACAGCCTTATCCTTAGGCATTAGTTGTAGTGTATGCATCTGTTATGATCTATGGCCTTGTGAAATGGATGGACTAAAGTGATGAAAACCTCTTTGCGGGAATTGATGGTGATCATGGTTCTAGCTATAATGTCCATGATCGCTTTCTTGTCTAGTCATGTCAATGCTATTCAAACTCCCCTCCTGAAATTGTGCAATGTAACTTGCTCCTAAATTTAGGGGTGGCACTGATACATTTCCCCTTGATGCTGGTGGAAGGGTTCTATATAATATCTGATGATTCCCCATATGACCACAATCCTATCACTCCATTGGGTTTCTATCAAAACGAGTCTTCAATTGCCACCGTCTTCTATACTGGTGACACACCCTTTAGTTATCAAATCTGGTTATCTATTTTTCATTTCCATGGTGATGAATATTGAGAGAACCTTTCCTGCCACATTACAAACAAGTATCCTTCTATGAAACTAATATTATATGTCCATTTCTATTTCCATCCCTCAGGTTTCACTCAGTGATAAAAGCTTGATTGACTATTTCAGAATAAAAGTAGTCAGGTGAAATATACTCACCTATTTAAAGATGGCGTTCACAAACCCATCCTAAATTTTTTAGAACATTCAATATCATCACTAGCTAGATTATGTGAAAAGTGATACAATTATGTGAAATGAAATTAATATTCCATAATGGCCACATAAACCTACTCCTGATTCATGAACTCTTAGGATCTATCATCACATAGTGTTTGGGGAATGACCTAATCATTGAATGGAGTCTTGAAATCAACCCATAACACTCCCTAATGATGACTAGCCTGGTTAATCACATTGCCCCGCGCATGGCCAAATCACATAGCATATATGTATCAATATTGACCCTAGGATCTGGAGGCTTCTCCAGATTCACTAACATAGACATGTTGGCCTCTATCCAAGACTCAACAACCTGCATATAGCCATATCCTGAGATGGTCGGAGGATATTGTAGTTTAATATCAAAAGTCTGATCACTCATCGTAGTTGCATATAATAGAAAACTATGCATTGAATTCATTATAGGTAGGAAAATATCACGAAATTGGGCATCAATTCCCAGATCAAGTATAAAAGGAAGCGCCTTTAGTAGAACCCCGAACAGTACGAATGGATGCCCAGGGCCCACCATGTCTGAACCATGGTCATCTCCACATTTCTGGCATATGACATGAGGATTTCATGGTGTAATTGGTCTAAAAACTCCAATAATATTACATAGAACAAACTTAGAAGCATAAATATATCATCCATAAATGAATCTAAATGTAAGAAAACTCACTACACATGGTATACTACCCCAACTACCCACTTTCATGACAGGGTATCAGAAAGTGTTCACGTATAAGTTTCAAATCGTTTTTACATTAAATTACCATGTTCACTCCTTTACCTTTCAAAAACATGAAATTGGGGGATAAGGACATGAAACAATTTTATTTTTGATGTAATGTTTCACATTATGATGGTTATCCATTCCCACTGAATCAATTCACATACACCTTATCCCAGAAAAAACCCATTTATTTATAGAATAATGGTTTGACTCAGTAAATTACTCATTTCAACCCACGAGGTCCCATACACATCATGATTTGAGATAGGAAATAATTCAATCTCAACCAAGAGTTGTTTAAACATAAGCTAACTATCACAACATCACTCAATAATCAATGGCATGTATATCAATGCAAAGATATGAAATTTATATATATGGCATGGAAATATGAAGGAAATTTGAATTCAAGGATCCTATAATGATGATTGGAAAAATTATTCTTTCCATTATATCATCATCCCAAGGATGAAATAAATCCCCAAACATCATAATAATGATAACCTCAACATTTCATGTGCATCACTGAATAGTGAAATTACATAAAATTTAACAAAGAAAAGTTGAAAAAATGTTATAATTCATGAAACTCATCTTTTACCTCGAACATGGGTTTGTGAAGCCCAATCATGACTTATTTTAATGTTCTAAGAATTCCTAATCTCCCAATTTTTATCTCTAAATTTTATTGAAATAGATGAACACCTTTCTGAAACGACTTTTTGATGTGTTGTACCTAGACTCCACAAAATAGGCATCCTAAGACTAGTTGTCCACATTGCCTCACGTGAATCTCCCAGAATGTCATAGGCCACCAACTAGCAGTGAAGGCCAAGGTTGTGTCTGTGGGGAGACTATTCCCTCATTATCAGAGTGTATCATATAGAATAAATATAAAAAGATGTATATAGACAAATAATTATAAGTAAATAGAAGGCACACCATAACATAGATACAATAGTAAAAATAACTGCATCAACTGGAAAAACTACTGATGATATGTCATGTCACATGGAAACAGGAAAACATGGATACTATAAAGTAGGTATAACATGTTCCGAAAAAGTATAAAGGAAATAAAAAGACTATTTCAAGTATCTTGAGCTTCAGATCGATCATCTGTTGTCATGATCCATCCGAAATATTAAGAAATAAACTGTTCGAAGTCGTATTCTTCACTTTATGAATACCTTCATTCATGTAATCTTAACCTTGAACCAAACAGTTCACAGAGAGGGTGTGAGATAAATCTCATTAGTCCACCTCCAACAGTGTCTTTAACATTATTCCAGTGTAATGGAACTCTAACAATTTTGAATCATTAATATATATGATGTAAATAAGTACAACACAACTAAATACCTACAAAACTACTTTAGCCATCATCTTGTGTCTATACATATAACTAGTTAATTATTTGATTGTTACTAGTTTATAAATAAATCACATGTTAATAATAGAAAGGGTTCCAATATGTAATAGGGAAACTTGAGGTGATATTTAATAATGACATTCTAAGGTGATAACTAAGGAAACATAGACATCAAAGGTTTCCAACTCAGTATTGAATCTAACCTGGATAAGGGTAAGAGTGTAATCCATGGAGCAAAGTCTATGGAATTATATAATAATAATCTTATTGTGTCCAAGTAGTTCATCCAAAGTAAAATGAGGCTATGAAATTACTAGTCCCGATGGTATTTGACCACAAAACCTACTACTCAATATTGGATCGATGGAGTGTATACAAGGAATTTGGTATTACTACCTGGGGGATCCTATGGAATTATAATAGGAATCCAAATATAGACATGGATTGGGATCTATGTGGTTCTATACCTACAGAAGTTGTATCCTTAAATTCATAATGCATCCTCGAGTGTGTAAGGTATTCCCCCAAAAAATCCATGGAACACTCTAGTCACACCACTCATATTTTTATAATTAAGTCATATAATATTCAAATGGTTCAAGACATTAACTTTTAATAGTGTGATAAGGATAATTAAGCATGAAACCATTTAATCAAGTCATTATTAATAAATATGTCCACTTGGTTTGGGAATTTCCTTTGATTAGTGTTACAAGGCCAATAATCATGCAACCATTCATTTAATCCCTTTCAATAATTTCAAAAAATCAAGGTTTACTCAGCTACCTTCCATTAACATGGTAAGGTGTGCTACATAAAAACAACATATTATTAAATTACATTTAAATATACAAATTCATATACTTAATATAGTTTTTAATTTACATTTAAAATTTTACAATCAAATTGTGAACTTACATTAGGTCGGTCAAGTTGTGATCATACATGGTAATTTCCATTATGAAATTATAAATTTAAATCAATCCATTTAATATAGAAAAAAATTATTTGATAATGGTCAATCCAAGGAACACCCAAACGACAACTCAAACATGTAAAACACTAAAAAGAAAATAAAAAAACAACCTATATGTGAAGGATGGTGTTGTGGGAATAACCACTATAAATTTATCCCATATTTGGTATTACCATTACCATGAATTTTTAATTATTATATAAATTGTATATAAATTCAATAAATTACACCCAATGAAATCAGTGAGCCTCGCATAACAATTCCAAAATCAAAAATCTTAGAGGTTGAGTTATATACCACACACCATAGGTTTTTATGACTCTCATAATTCTGTATTAGCCTCTAATTTGTCCTGTAATGGAGTAGATATAAGAATATATTACGAATTATTACACCTATATAACTAGGTAGAGATGAAGAGGGATGAAGAATGCCTAAAAGGACTCGAGAACATAAAAATTCACATCTAATGTGATAAATGAAAGCTCAAACGGATCTTGAATGAGGGAGATCTCTTGATCCCTAGGTTATCCCATAAGAAAATTAGGAAATGAGATTAATGGAGGTAAATTCCACTATAAATCAGATTCAGTAAGAAGGAGAGGATTAATTAGATCATTAAGGTAAATGATGTAAACATGCACAAAATTTAGTCTATAAATGGTTTGTCCGCACAAATTTCCAAACCATGTGCAAACCAAGAACAATTACATGGACAAATGGGCATACCATACTATTAGGTTTCATTATTATGGAGACATTGTTCCAAACATGTGGTAAGGATATTTCTGAATAAGCATTCCCCTAAACACAGTTTAGAATAATTTCACATCATCCCACACCAATTAATCTAACCGAGCAACATTACCAATTTTCCCAAATAGTTGGGTTCCAGCTCTTGAATGAGCCCATACCATGATGAGACCTTCTCTAACTCATTAGTTATCCATATTTGGTCCAAAAAAAGAATGGGATAGAAATTTAAAGGATCCTTACCTAAGAGAAAAACAGGGATCTTACTATTACATTGAAAGAGGAACTGCTCGCATATGGAATTAGGTCATTTTAATGTTAAAGTTAAAATTCATTGAATATGGATATATTTACAATATCACTATATATTCTATTTTAAAGGGTCATTTAAATAAAAAACGTGTGTATCTTTCTATGAAATAAAGTAAAGCTCATCTATTCCCAATTGACGGTTCATATCAATCACTCTAAATCTACAACAATCTATATATAATCCTTCTCGTGTCATTGAATCCAACCAACTTAATTTCATAATAGATACATTTAATATAATAGAAATATTTTTTCAATAACCCATTAATATGACATATTTCTTGACCAATGTTGTTTATCTGAGGGGCTAGCAAAACATTCCATTATTTCTATTATCATGACACCATCAATCTATGTTATTATGTATGTTTCACAACTATTTATAATAAATAAAAATTCATTAAAACCCATTACATTATATATTTATAAAACATAGTTCACACCAAAACAACAATGACCTAATTTTAGTAGACTCATCATCCATGGGTAAACTATCAACCTAAAATATATCATAATCAAATAATAAACAATTACAATCAATTTATTTCATGTTAAAAAATGAATTAATAACTTGTGATCACTACCATGTTGGAAATTATTTATGGTCTAATTTTTTCATCATCATAACAGATAAAGAACAATGTTTTCATTTTATTATTTGACAATGTTATCTTCAAATATGGAAAATTAATGATGTCATAATCTAGTAAAAAATATTCAATATTAATTTATATATTTATAATTTTACTTATTTGATGTAATATTTATACATTCTACAGTTGAATAATACTATACACTGAACCATTTCCCACTCGCCCCTCTTCAATTTACAAACCATGTTAGATGTAGTTATCCCCCATGATTGGGGTAGCGATGGGAATATTGACTCAATGGGATCATACATCTCGTATTGAGTACTCATTGGTTGATTATATCTCATGGTGACATTAGAAAAGTACATTTTAAAAACCATTCATTCATATGATAAATAATAATACACAATAGATCTGTCTAGTTGTTTTTTTATTTCATACATAATATTTCAATGTAATCATAATTCGTTATATTTGATATATCCAATCACTTTAACTGGTACCATGGGAAATAGTTTTTATTAGGAGATGGATAGTGAGATATTACATACATGTAAAATTTTATGGAGATAAAATTATCTCCAAGTCACAAAGAATTATCTTTGTATCTCTCTATAGTTCTTCCACACCACTTTTGTTCAATATATTAGCACAATTTTATCACTATAAGCGACATAATCTAATCATAGTGAACCTGAAATTCAGAGAGTTTAAAGGCCTATTGAAAATAGGAATCATTTTGAGAAACATTACATGAGATTAATGTGATTTATGGGATTTTAGTTTCACATCTCATGTATTCACCCATTTCAAAATGTTATTTGAATAACAATCTGAAACCATTAACATTTCAAAAAATTGAAGAAAGTGTATTTACCTACATTTTTCATCAAAAAATAAGAAAAATGGTGTTTCAAAAAATAATGATTAATTAACTCAAGATAAATTATAGGTTTAATACACCAATCCAATAAATCATGATGTAAGCTCAAATCATCTTTTATTTTTTATTTTACATTTAAAATACTTTTGTGTAACTTTTCACACACATTTTTCTGAATGAAAATTACTTCCATGATATAATACAATAACATTTACTACCAAAAAACATTCTCAAATTATACACTTTTCATTACCAAATAGTTTTTTGAATTTGAAGGATATTTTTGTCCATATTCGGAAATTTTACTAAACCTTTCCATTAATTAAAATAAAACTATCATTTTCTACAGGGATATCAGTCATTGAAATTCATAGAGGTATTTCATATTCCCCTATATAATTATCAATAATATTTTTCTTTTTCCTTTATAGATAATCCATTTTTATAAATCGTTGATTATTTTTGAAAAAATAGACTATACTTATACATTAATCTCCAAGAAAGTGTACTTCATATAAAAATAGCATGAGGTAATCATTCCTTGGATCTCTAGTTAGAAATTATTCTATATGAAGGAAAATCATATGTTGTACATAATAATTATATATGAAGCATAAATTAATACTTCATAAATGCATCATATATCTATACAAAAACAATGTAAGGATCCTTAAAATAATTTATTAATGATTCTAATTATATATTAATACCACTTCAAGGATTACCGTGTTAAAAAATCAACATAATCATGATTGTAACTAGATTTTCATACACATCCACGATAAAAAATTATAAATATGAATGAAAACAAGGGAAGTACTATGTTACAAATGATTTTTTTTAATCGATTGAAACTATAACTTGACAATCCTAATCTATCATTATATAGGTCATTAATAAGATCAAGATATAAAATATCATATTTTTTACATTCTAACCCATCTAGAGGATGAAATTTATCATCAATAGCCTTATTTCTTTAATCTCCATTCCATGTTGTATTCTTTTCCATTTTGACTGACATAAAATGTTTCATAATTATAGGAATTGATGGAAAGTTCCACATCATATTCAATTGTACATAAAATTTTGTTCCATCATTAATAGTTTTCCATCTTGATGTACAAATTTTTTTACTCATTTAACATGTCATTAACACTCTAGGATAAGAAATAATCTTCACAGAATGTGTGAATTTTAGTATTTGAAAATTCAAAATTGTAACACCCTACCCATACCTCATTGTCTTGAGGAGACAGTGATTGTTACATGGCCTTATGTGATGTTCCCAAGGTACCAAAGTCTGGAAATAAATGCCAAGGGCTTCAAGGAATAGTGGGGAACAATTTTCCATTAATAAGACAACCCAACCCAACTAACAAACAACTAAAGATGCATGCAATTTCAATCCCAACCATGTGTTACTAACAATTCCATCAAAAACTCCAAAACCATTCAACTAGACATGTGCACAAAACATCGGGGTACAATGTGGAAACTAAACAACAAAACACCACGAGCCATGATACCACCATAGCTCCACACGAAGATCAATGCTCCAAGCTTCACCAAAACATAAAAGTGCACCAATAAAGGAGGGTGATGCCTTGCCGTTTCCCACATCATGGTACATGACATCTACAAAGACATCAAAGTGGCAAATTAGGGGGTGAGTACCACTACTCCGAAGGGTTTCCCCAACTGACTTTCCTACACATGCCACTAGGATAAAACCATTATCACATTTATATAAAAAAATTTATATAAAGAAAAACCAAGATAACAATTGTTTATAATCCAAACATGCCATAAACCAAACATTCCACACAAGAAATCTAAATCAAAAATGCCACACAAGGAATCCAATTCAACCATGCCACAATCCCAATATACAAACATCACCATCAAAACACACAACAAACAATGGTGGCACTTCTCGTCCAACCCATTCATTGCCAATCCACTCAAGTTGTATTTCCCACCCAGTTTCTATTGATGGTGTCCCTTCCATCAACTATCCATCCTCTTTTATAGTGGTACTTCCTACCCACTTCCACACAACATTCAAACAAGCCATAACCAAGCATGTAACCCACCAAGGTCACCAAAATATGAAATTAACCATTTTAATTACACACTGCTTCAATAAATCAAACATTTATTGAAAACACCCTTCCACCCTTTTTACATACGAATTCCCATTTCAATAAAACAAAAACTTTATTGAGAAACTATTTAACAATCCATCTTAATTAATTCAACAAAATAAACCATTTTAAATTATCCATTTTAAAATCACAACAAGAGCATTTTACCCAAAACAACTTGCTTCTAAAAAAATCCCAAAAACAACACCAAAGCGATTTCCAATGAATTTTTCAAATCGAAAACACAATTTATTTTAAGCTACATAAATTAATTGTAACCACGCATCATGTTCTAGAAATGTGCAGTGGAGAGAGAAGCTACCTACATCACAGGGTTTGGTGAAATCGACCCTTTTCCCAAACACACTCCAAACTGGGTGAACACCTCCTCAAAACCACCTCAATAACTCTTTCCTAACATCAAAGAACTCAAAATTTAACACAAAAAGACAAAAAAACCCTATATCTACATGAACCTCATGTAGATATAAGAAACTAAGAGAGGGAGAGGGATAACCCTAACCAAAACCTCCATGAACCAAAATATGGACTTACCCAATCTAGAACCTCCTTCGATCTACTAAGAAATCCCTTTTATTTTTCTCCAAAATGAGCTTGGGAGATCCCTCAACCTTTGAAAACCAGAACTCCCACGTGAGACACCACTGGGAGGAAGAATGAGGGAAAAAATGGGAAATATAGAGTGTCCGGAGACTCAAAAAACACAAAATTTAACTTGTTGCATGGTTACCCCGCACTGTTTGGAAAACCGTGCACCAACAGTGTAGTTGCCACTATGTCACCTAGGGACATATTACCCACATATTGAGGTATGTGACCCTAGTTTCGGTTAATTTTTTCTTTTTGAAGTGGTTGGTTGATGTTTGGACAATTATGGAGAAAACATTTAATGTTGTGGAGGTCGTGCAGGGGCGTACAGTTGGCGAATGGTCTGAGCAAATAGGGTGGCCAGCCTAGGAAACCATGAACCCTTAAAAGGGGGCTCCGAATGGGTGGCACCCAGTGTTTTGGACCATGTGGTCAAGCTGTAAGAAGTCCCGGGGTGAGACAGTGGCAACCACATGGTTGGTGCATGGTTTTCCAAACCGTGTGGGGTAACCTTGAGTCCACTTAAAGTTTGTGTTTTTATGTACCATGCCACTCGGGATTTCCCATTTTTTCCATCCTTCTTCCTCCCACTTGTGGCTCACATATGAGTTCTAGTTTTCAGAGGTTGGGGGAGCTCTTTATCTCTTTTTGGTAGCAAATTTAAGGGGTTTTTTGGTAGATCGAAGGTGGTTCTTCTCAGTAAGTCCCTCTTTTGGTTTTTTGAGGTTTCGGTTACAGTTAGCCCTCTCCTTCTCTTATTTTCCAATATCTACAAGGGTTTCATGTAGATCTATGGTTTTGTTGCCTTTTATGTTAAAATTTATTCTTATTGATGTTAGGGAAGGGTTTTCAAGGTGGTATTGAGGAGGCGTTCCCCCGGTTTAGAGTGAGTTTGGGTGAAGGGTCAATTTCACCAATCCCTAAGAGATAGGTTGCTTCTCTCTCAACTCTACATTGATAGAACATGAATCTACGTTAAAATAAATTTGTGTTTCTTAAAATTAATTGTTTTTTTGAAGTGCGAAATTGATTGGAAATCACTTTGGTGGTGTTTTAGGGATTTTTTGGGAAGAAAGGGGTTTCTGGGTAAAATTCTATTATTGTCATTTTAAAAATGGAGATTCTGAAATGGGATGTTTTGTTGAATTAATTAAGATGACTTGTGAAATATTTTTTCAATAAAGGTTTTGTTTTATTGAAATGGGAATTGTCGTTTAAAAAGGGTGGAAGGGTGTTTTAAATAAATGTTTGATTTATGGAAGTGGTTCGTCATGTAATTGAAATGGTTAATTGCATATTGAGGTGACCTTGGTGGGTTATATGCTTGGTTATGGCTTGTTTTAATGATGTGTGGAAGTGGGAGGGATGTACCACTATAAAAAAGGGATGGATAGTGGATGAAAGGGCCACTATCAATAGTAAGTTGGTGAGAAGTACCACTTGAGTGGATTGGTGATGAATGGGTTGGATGGGAAGTGCCACCATGGTTTGTTGTGTGAATTGTTGATGATGTTTTTATATGGGGATTTTCAGTGAAATATGAAAATAGTAATCAGATTGTGGTCTTTCTGAATTGGATTCCATTCATGGAATGGTTGATTTCGAATCCTTGTGTGTCATGTTTGGATTATAGAATGTTTGAATTATAAATAATTGGTATTTTTTTATTTATATAAAATGTTTTATATAAATGTACTAACGGTTTAATCCTAGTGGCATGAGTCAGATAGTTAGTTGGGGAAATCCTTCTGAGTAGTTGTACTCACCCCCTACTTTGGAAATTTGGTGGCTTTGCAGATGTCATGTACCGAGATGTGGGAAAAGGTAATGCATCACCCTCTTTTATTGGTGCACTATGATGTTTTGGAAGAGCATGGATCTTAGAGCTTGGTGTGGATCTATGGTGGTGTCATGCCTCATGGTTTTTTTAGTTTCTTCTTTGTACTATGATGTCTGTGGACATGTCTCGTAGAATAGTTGTTGGGTTTGTGATGGAATTTTTAGTATCACAATGTTGGGTTTGAAAGTGCATGCATCTTTATTTGTTGGTTGGTTGAGTTGTGTTATCCTCTTAAGGGAAAATTGTTCCCCACTATTTCTTGAAGCCCTCAGAATTTATTTCCATATATTGGAACCTTAGCAATGTCTCTTAAGGCCAAGTAACCCTCACTACCTCCTCAAGCCAATGAGGTAGGGGCGGGGTGTTAGATGTGGTATCATCTTGTTCGGTCCTTTGGAGTTGATTCTCAGATTTGGAGTTAACATTTGTTCTAGTATATTCATTGAGTTGGGATGGTAACAAGGCGTAGAAATGTATGAACTTGGAATGTATAGAATAAAAGGACGTAGATAAACCATTTATGCTTAACTTCATGTTACCAAGGAGTTGAGTGCATAAGTGTTTTGGAGACACTTATAGTCATTGGCAATCTCATTGTCATGGGTGTAGCCAATGAGATGTGCATGAGATATTTGGTAAGAATGACTTCCCTGTAGGATGCAAATTTCATTAGGAATAATGATTTTTGGGATGAATTGAGAAATGGGTTTTAAAATGTGTTAAATTGTAATGTGAATAAATTTGGTATTTTGAGAATGATTTGTGTTTAAAAAATGGTGAAACATGGAAAATGTGGAAAGGTGGAAAGCCCCGTTGTGATAGTGTTGTGTAATGCAATTTGAAATGAGAATTATTGATGTCTATAGATGTGAGACTCATGGTTGTCTGTTTTCTGTTTATAGAAATAACACTGGGTAGGAATCATTGAGACCACCAGAAGTGGCCGATGAGAACGTGGTTTCACCTGAGCCCCAGGTGAACCAACAGTTAGACCATAGCATAGTGAAAGCATTCCAATGTGTGGGAAGTGTGAATAGGGAGGAATATCCAACACATTTTGATTATGAGGCTCAGTTTCAAAAGTAGTATCCCCCGTCTTTAGGGGTGATTCGGAATTGGAAAGGGAAGAGGCGTGGCTGTCCATAATGAACATAATTTTCAATTTCTTGGGGACGCCGGTAGAGCTGAAAGTAAATCTAACAAGGTATAAGCTAGAGGATATTTCACTTCAGTGGTGGGAATTGATAGTAAAATAGGGAAAGGACCCAGGTTTGACGTTGTAAGGCTTTGAAAAATTGTTTAATAAATAATTCTACCCCATACGTTCAGAATTCAGCGCACATCTAATTTCATCAGTCTAAAGCAAGAGCTTATGTCTGTGACAGAGTATGCATCTATGTTTATGATCTTAGTGAGGTTTTCACCCTAGGTGGTGGGTAGAATGTCATTGAAGGAAAGGATCTTCGATGCGGGTTTATGGAAAGATATCCATTCAAAAATAGTATTGTTGTGTATCGGTGAATACATAGAGATGGTGACTCGAGCATCGGTGGGTAAGCGAGATCTGTTGGGAGCTCGAGGTGGAGGAAGCGTAGTGGTACCCATGGGGAATAGTGGGAACTCTAATACTGGGTTCAATAAGAGGAGGGAAACTTATTCCAAGGGCAGGAGTATGGAACATAATCTGATAGTAGGATTGGTAAATCTTCCTCTGAATCCCCAGAGAAAACAAAGATGTTTTCAGTGTGGCTCTACGGTACACATCAAGCAGGAATTTATGAAACAAACTCAAGAATATCATAATTGCAAGAAGATGGGGAATCATATGTGCTATTTTAGTAATTCTCCGAGGTCGGGTGCATGTGACACTCCTTAGGGATCAAAAATGTCGTATGCTTCGACGAGATGGGGACAACAACATACCCCTCATCAGCAGAGCAAAGTCAGTCATGGTGATTCTCGAAACACCGTAACTCCTCAGCAGGGTAATAAAGAGTAGAGTGTGGAAACCAAGGTATTGTTCAAAGATGAGCAGGTTATGGTTGATGATCAGTCAGGACCATCCATTATGCAAGGTACTATTATTTCAAATTCTACCTTGATGCAAGTGTTGTTTGATAAGGGTGCTTCACACTCTTTTATTTTTGCACGTGTAGTTGAGTAGCTAGGTTTAAGGGTATAAATGATGCCTTCAGTTTTGAAACATCAAACCCCTATGGGTTGAAAAGAGTGTCGAGCCTTCTTGTGTAGATCATGTTGTATCGTTGTGGGCGAGGTTGAGCTAATGTGGAATTTCTCAGTGCTTGAGAAGGATGGGTATAATGTAAACCTAGGAATGGATTGGCTGGTGGTGTTTAAGGCCCACATCAATGGTAATGCATGAAAAATGGCTTTTATGATCCACTATGGCATTAGACATCTCTTTAGAAGAGAGAGGTGTGAAAAGAAGGATGCAATGGGTTTTTTGGAACCAGTAGTGGGCACGTTATCATATCATTTGGCGGTGTTGTCGTTGGAATCGGTAGAGGGTGTTGAGCAGAGTGTTCTTCTGGAAGTGGTGGATCCGTTCATGGATGTTTTTCCTGAATAATTCTATAGGATACCTTCCATAATAGAAGTAGAGTTTACTATTGATATCCTTCTAGGGAATATTCTTATCTCACTTTTGTCTTAGAAAATGGAACCTACTGAATTTCAGGAATTGAAAGTCTAGTTAGAAGTGTTAGAAAACAAAGGGTTTATCTGGCCTAACACCTCTCTATGGGCACCGCCAGTGTTGTTTGTGAAAAAGGTGGATAGAACATTGAGGCTCTGTGTTTATTATCATAGACTTAACCATGTTACAACAAAGAGCAGATATCCACATCCATGAATTGATGATTTGTTCGACCAGTTGAGGGTATCCTAGTGGTTCTCCAAGATTGAACTGAGGTTGGGATATCATCAATTGTGGGTGAGGAAGTATGATATTCCTAAAAGAGCTTTCCGAAGTAGATATGGCCATTATGAATATGTGGTTATGCCCTTTGGTCTATGACACATGTCTGTTGTGGGGTGTGGAAAAAATATAACCTAAGTTAATATGTATTATAGTGTCTTACGTAGGTTGTCTCTAGAGAGGAGTTCTGAATAATAAGGTTTGTCACTTAAAATAAGAGAAAGAAGTGATGTTGTTTTTAAAATATGTTGATTTGGAAAATACAAGAAAGAAAGTAAATAAAGAAATTAAGGGAAAGTTTTAAAATAAATTGAAAAATTATGTGATTTAAATCAGTCATATGAAATGGAGATCAGGTTAGGGTTGGTTTTATAATTGTAATTATATTATAGTTCACTTTACCCAATTCTCTTCTGCTAAATCATTAAGAGTGACAATCCACAATCATTTCTTCTCTCTCATTTGGTCAAATAAAAATGTGAGAATAAACCTTACTAAAACCTTATATTTTTCTACTCTCCTTCAAATGTGTAATAGAGTCTTAATGAATACACCAATTATTTTAGGCAATTTCCAATCGGGTCTTGTTTATCCCAAGAATTCAAGAACATTCAGTACTCCTCACACACATACCAGTGATCACCGAGTACTTCACCACTAAGTCCCAGTCTATTCCATCATTTATAAACCAGAACCTAGTGCAGAGAGATATTGATAATTGATGAAATATAAATAGACAACAGAATCTAAAATCAGATACAATCGTGCTTTATAACAAAAAATGTTATAAGAAATTGAAACTGATTCATAGAAGATAAAAAAGGGTTTCAAAACATTAATAGAAAGAACTCAATAAATAAAAATTGAAAAACATATCCTTCCCCAATCACACAAAATTTTACCCCAACATGGTAAGGGTAATTGTGAATAATGGTCAATAAGAACACATTACGAGACTAAGATGAATAAAATAAAGAAAAGAAAGAACAGAAATTTGATCCTCCAAAATCAGTCCTCCAGAAATTTTACTCCGTTATCACCACCAGTCGGACAAAACTCACTCATGTACCTTCTTGTAGAATGTGGTAAATGAAGTTTTCTATCGACCATCAAAATTTGAGAGTCATTAAACACATGTAAATAAATATATGACCGAATCAATGTACATTACATTTCTGGCCGCCAAAAAATGTTTCTCCCACTCCACTTGGACCCACCCAAAGGGTTCCTTAATGAGATCAATAATTTAGGAAATTTAATGTGAACCGTCCTTTTGATGTCCTATGTTGACACCATCTAGAATAAGTTCATTTAAAGGTCGGCTGTATGAGATATTCTCTATTTAATGTAGTGGGGTGCATTCTACTAGCCAAACTGATTACTCTATTTGATTTATTTTTTGTACCATTATGTTTTGAATTGGGTCTTGGTCCAGATTCCATATTTTTATCCCACAAGAATATGAATCCTAAAAAAAGGATTCACTTCAATTGGGCCAAAATTTTTAAAATTCATGCTTGAAAAACAAAAGCTATTTAAAACTGTCAATTTTACATAATAACCCCATTTTCACATTTAAGCCCAAAATACACCAAAAACACATAAATTATGCATATAAAATCAAATTGAATAATTTAGGGGGATTAAATCATTGAAATAATATTAATATTTTTTTAAATATTAACTCTATCAGTCTAACGAATGCACCAGTGGTGTTCATGGAATTGATGAATCAGATATTTCAGAGATATCATGATTCATTTGTTGTTGTGTATGTAGATGATATTCTGGTGTATTCAAAGACAAGGGTGGATCATGATCATCACCTAGCAATAGTGTTGGGGATCTTGAGGGATCCTCGGTTGTATGCCAAATTTTCAAAGTGTGACTTTTGGATACATGATGTTTTTTTTCATAGCCATGTGATTTCTGAAAGGTGTGTTTCAGTGTATCCGGAAAAGATATAGGCTGCTATCTCATCAAAACCACCAAAAATGTGTATGAGATATGGTGTTTCCTTATTCTATCAGGGTATTATCAACATTTGCGTCATGATTTTCACATTTGGTTTCACCAATGACAACTTTGAAAAGAAAATTTTTTCCATTCTAATGGAATGAACAGTGTCATCAGTGTTTCGAAGAGCTAAAGGGTATCCTTACATCAGCACCAATATAGGAGTTTCTAGATCCCAGAAAAGGGTACGTGGTGTTTTGATATGCATCGGGATCAGGGTTGGGGTGCGTTCTCAAGCAAGGAAATCATGTGGTAGTGTATGGATCTCGATAGTTGAGGGTGCATTATAAGAACTACCCAACTCATGATTTAGAATTGGCTGTAGTGTTCCATGATTTCAAAGTGTAAAATCATTATCTATTTGGTGAGAAATTAATGGTATATACAAATAATAAGATCATGAAGCACATTTTCTCACAA
The DNA here is from genome assembly GCA_963277665.1 of Viscum album. Lineage (NCBI taxonomy): Eukaryota > Viridiplantae > Streptophyta > Magnoliopsida > Santalales > Viscaceae > Viscum > Viscum album. The sequence continues at coordinate 2,055,797,738 of OY728140.1, forward strand.
AGGGATTTGAACATGAGGCAAAGGAGATGGATGGAATATCTCCAGATGTTTGATTTTGACTTTATGTACACACCGGGTAAGGGATATTAGGTGGCAGATGCATTAAGTAGAAAATCATATTCTTAGGTGGTAAAACATGCATCAGAACAGTGGCAGTTGATGTTAGTTATTGCTGACATGCAATTATAATGTGAGGACCAGTTCGATAGAGTAGTCATCTTTCCAATTTTGTTGATTCCAGACATGGATAGCCTGGTTAAAGATGCACAAATATCTGATTTTGAGTGTGTGACCATGAGGTCAAAACTCAATGGTGGGAAGATAATTGAGGGTTGGAAACTGAATGGAGATTCAGTTTTGTGTTTTCAAAATCAGATGGTTGTACAAGTTTCTTATCAAGAGGATCTTCTCAGGGCATATAATCATTCTAGGTGGGTTGTTCATCTTGGAATTCAGAAAATGTATAAAGCATTGAAAGAATAGTTATGGTGGTCTAGTATAAAAAGAAGAGTGGCAGAGTTTGTTTCAAGATGCTTGACTTTACAGTAGGTTAAGGCAGAGCATCAGAGGCCAGTGTGAATGTTGCTGTCTTTAGAAATCCATGTTTGGAAGTGGGAGAATATAGCGATGGATTTTGTCACAGGTCTCCCATGAATGGTTTGAAATAAGGATTCCATTTTGGTGATAATGGATAGGCTAATGAAGTCAGACCATTTCATTCCAATTCGTGAATCTAAAATGGTGGAGGATTTGGCCATAATCTATGTCCGGGAGGTGGTAAAGAGGCCTGGTGTTCTAGTTTCGACCGTATTTGATAGAGATCCGAGGATTACATCTCATTTCTGGAAATCTTCATAGAAAACCCTTGGATCTAAGTCGATCATGAGTATGGCCTATCAACCTCATATAGATGGTCAATTTGAGAAAACTATAAAAACTTTGGAAGATATGTTGCAGGCTTATGTCATGGATTTTGGTGCCTCATGGGTGGAGCACTTATTCTCGGTTGAGTTCTCATACAATAACTGTTATCATGCATCCATACATATGGCTCATTTTGAAGCGTTGTATGGGCGGCCGTGTCATTATCCACTATGCTCGGTGGAAACGGGTGATACCCCAATGGTTGGACCGAGCATTTTACAACAGACTATGGAGAAGATCAAGTTAATTAGGAAGAGAATGGAGATAGCTTAGAGTTATTAGAAATCATATTCGGATCATCTTCGATGGCCATTTTCACTCGAGGTGAGTGATCATGTTTTCTTGAGGATCTCTCCATGTTGAGACATTGTCGGTTTGGGAAGTAGGGATTGTTATATCCGATGTATATTGGAAATTTTTACATTCTTGAGCGGGTTGGTGAGGTGGCTTATAGTTTTGATTTTCCACCTAGAATCAATGTGGTGGACAATGTGTTTCATGTGTCATAGTTGAAAAAGTATCATCTGGATCTGGGCCATGTTATTCAATGGGATCATGTTGAGCCAGTGCCAGATGCTTCGTTAGTGCACGTGCAAGTGCTAGATGTCGATAAGCAAGAAAAAGTCTTCCAGGGTAAAAGCATAGGTCTGGTTCAGGTTTTGTGGCAGCATGGTCAGATCCAAGAGGAGACATGGGAGTGGGAGAAAGGGATGTCGAGAAATTTCCCTTTCTCTTTCAGTAAAGGGTGGGTACACTAATTTCTGAGGAGAGAAAGTCCAATGGTGGAGAGAATGCAGTACCCCCATTTTGAGGTATGTGACCCTTTTTTCTGTTCCTTTGGGATTTTTGAAGTGGTTGGTGGTAGTTTGGACAATTCTGGGAAAACCATTAAATGTTTTGGATGTTGTGCAGGGGTACACGGTAGACACATGGTCTGAAAAAACCTTACGGCCAGCCTAGGAAGCCATGCACCCTTGATAGTGGGATCCGAATAGGCGGCATATAGTTTTTCAGACCGTGCGGGCAAGCCATCCAATGTCCCTGGGTGAGATAGTGGCAACTGCACAGTTGGCGCACAGTTTTCTAAACCATGCAGGTTAACCATGCGGCCTCTTAAAGTTTGTAATAATATAAATTATAAATTATTTTGATTCAAAATATAGGATCACTTTTTTCAAATTAAAATAAAAAAATTGGTTGAAATAAATTTCAAATTTATCTCGTATACGTGACGACAAAGCAAGGTTTTAATGTGAAAATACTCAAAAGTTTACTATGTTTTTATATGTAAATTAAATATAAATTTGATTCCAATGATCTAAATGTTATTAATTTATGGAAAAATTATATAATAATAATTTTTAAACTAATAAAAAAATACTTAAATAAACAAATTATTTATATGGATTGTCAATTTTCAATCACAATTCATTATTTTCAATTGTACATAATAAATTGATTTTTTTAAAAAAAATAACAAAACATAATACTAAGATAATTGTTTCATTCACCATTAAAAGAATATTTTTATTTTGAAAAATAATATTTATAAAAGATTCAGAATTTAGATTTAAATAAATTCCCCATTAAAAGGTTGTAAAACTACCTTTAGAAAAATAATGGGTTTTAGGTATTGAAATGGATTTATTATTTTCTTGCTCCTATAAAATCTATTGTATGAATGTATGAAATATTTTATTGAATATATAATATATGTAAATATATTTAACTAATATTATTCAATAATAGTAATTAATTTAATTTATTTACATAAAACTCAATTTTCACAAAAAATTGTTTTCTCAGAAAAAAATTCATTTATGATCAATTATTATTAAATGGTAGAAAAAAATTCAATCATATATTTTTATAATTTAATTAATAACATTTCTAACTTCTAACTTAAAATCAAGGAGATTGTTTACATTTTAAGTAATAATGTTATTAGTATTTGGTAAAAGCTGTTATTGTATGTAACGCAATTAATTGAAGAATGTCATTGTTGCGTTTCAAACAATCTCACCAAGGAGTTACATTTAAATAAAGATAAAAAAATTATGAAATATATGATGCTATCATTATTTATTGTTCTTTAGTCTTATCATGGTGTTGCATATAAATCAAGATGGAGAAAAAATTAAATTTTATCTAAAAGGAAAATACCGTAATGTCGTGGGGTGTAACATTCTCTCAACATTAAAAAAATTCATCCTCACAATAAAAACATGATATTAGTAAAAAAATGGATTGATATTTGATATTAATATTTTTTTAAAACCCACATCATAAATAGGTTAAATAATATATCTTCTTAATAAATGGTAAATGGAAATGAGTTGTTTACCACAAAACTAGGCTTTTAAATAATAGAAAATTAGTGGAAACATAGGCATGGAATATACATCTAAATATCTAGTTCTATTAGATATTTATATAGGAAATTTATCAGAACAATGTGGTTGATCAAAAAATTGTTAATTACCATAATACCAAAGACCACATCAGTGTAAAAAGGTCATTTATGTCATAAAAAATAATGACAATAGGAAAAATTACTTCAGGACACTTTTCCAAGAGTTTATGAATTATTTAAATCACTATGAATATAAGTAAGTATAATTGCATGATATTTTATTAATTCATTAGCGCAATATTATCCTTTAGATGTTCTCTGAAATATTTCTACTTCATTTCATAGATGTGGTTGCAACATAATGTTATGTAATACATTAATATCTCAATCCTCATCCTATGTTAAAATTACACCATTTCATAAATATATAACCATATGACCCTTTAAAAATATTATGATCCAAAAAATAAGAATCATTTTGATGGTATTTAGTAGTATCCAATTTATTTTATTAATATATATAATCTTTGTATCAAAAAATCATTATCTCGAACATATTGTATTTCCATTAATCATAAGTTTTCTAGGATGTTGAACTTCTAACTTACTCATTTATATTGTTCATCAGGTTTGATAAAAACATGCTTTTTAATCCTTGAGGAGAATTTATAGTTGGAAAATCCTTAAACATTCTATATTGCATATAATGTATTTTCCAAAAATTATAAAGTAAGAATATTATATTCAATATCATCTATGATAAGAAACTCAAAACATGTAATGGAATATAATATCCCAAGAATTTATAATATATTAAATAATTTAAATAAATTTTATTAATGATATAGATTTCAATGCATGCAATACCGAGTTTTCTTTTATCACACACAACCAAAACATTATTCGATTGCTTTCAAAACATGAAAGACCAAATTTTACTTAATAATACTAAATTAATAAATCATCACAATTCTGTATAATAAAATAAAAACTATCTATTAATTTAAAATATTTTAATTTTTTTGTCTAACTAATTAATATATATTGTTGAATTCATTGTTTACATGTTAATTACAAATTAATATAAGAATCAATTTAGTATAAATGGAATGTTTTTCTAAAAATTATTTTATGCTCACAATGTTGTTTTACTAGAAAAAATTAAATCAATTAAATTTTTTGAGTGATATTAATTTAATCTATTTAATATATAATCAATAATTTTTTTACATTTATAAAATAATTTTTATTGGAATAAAATAATAATAAACACATCATTACACTTAAAAAACTACATTTTTATAAAAGTAATTTTCTGCCTTTTAATGGATTACATATATTTAATATAGATTTTGAAAAATTTATAAATATAGTATGAAAAAATAATATTAATATTTGAAATATAAATTTCAAAATTAGGCCAGGTGATTTTTTTTATTTTTTAGTGAAGTTTCATTTTTTTAATAGTGAAAAAATACAAAATTTCAATTCAAAACTATTTTTTTGTATAATTTAATTAAAATGATAAATTATATATTAATTTTTTAAAAGCATAATTATAAAAAACATTAAATAATTAATCAAATTTATATTAATTTAATTTCATTCCATTTGAAATTGGTTATAAAAACTGAGCAAACATTGAATTTTTTTAAATCCAAAACTCGCATTGTCGTCCCGTCTTCATGACAAAATTAAAATAAATTTATTCCACTTATGTGAATGTAATTTTAAGAAATAAATTCAAAATTTTAAATCATAATATATAATATTGTATAAAAATATAAAATCTGTTTTTTGACCGACAATATTAGTGATGGTAGTTGCAATATATTACAATGATTAAGGAAAAATTAGGCTCAATAAAAGAATATGACTTAAACATAAGAACAAAAATCACTTATAAAATTGTAAAAAAATCTATTTTATGGCCATATTCTAACTCTATAAAACATTTATTAGAATTTGGAAACTTATTGGAGGCAATTGAGATGGGAAAATTGTGGTTGGAATTTTATTTTAAAAAATTTATAAGAATACAAATCCTACTCAACAATAAAAAGGCACTCAACCCTCCATATTATTAACACATATCAATAACTTTTTATATCCCTAATCCTAAAAAAATAATCTCAAAAAATTCGTAAACTCTGCTTATAAGGCTCCCTTTGGGATGGAATCCATCCAAGGAATCCATTTGGTGAAAACTCAAAGGAGTTACCCAAAGAAGAGGTAACATCCTTCCTTATGATCGTTTGTTATATATTAATTCCAAACCCCATGAAATATTATAATTAAATTATTAAATAATAACTTAAGTATCCTAAATAATATAATTCTTTTATATTTATTATTATAACTACACTTACACACACTTACATCAAATGGGGAATAGATATACCATTCGTGTACGACGAACTACCGCCCTACGAAGTTATGATTATTCATTCTGGTTTTACCAAATCATATGGTCAGGAACTATGATGGAGTTATTGTTTAAATAAGATAATAATTATATTTATAATTTCGTTAATGTTATATATTTTTTATATAGAACATACATTAATACCTTATATTTGTTTTTAGAATATGATATCAATATTTGTGGAAGTCTGCTTTACCGCATCCTTAAAGAGATATGATTAATTCAGGTATCACATGGAATATATAATGGATTGATTGAATTAAATATATTTTAAATAATCTAAATAAATATTATATTAATTAAATAATCACCTTTATATAAACATAATATATCATTTTCTTTATTACCCACTTCACACACTAAAAAGTGATAATGTCCATCGTGGACAAGCATACTACTGCCTCCTCAACACAATATCAATTATTTTATATAAAAATAAATCTATGTATAATTATATTTGATTAAATAACTTGTTATTTATTATATAATTATCATTATGAGAAAAATATAATGTTAATCGCCTTAATTCCATATTGATCATTGAAAATTAGGAATGTTACTCATGTGTACATATGACCCACCGTCACCATGATTGAAATGTTGGATCATTTATTCATAATAATATTTCATTAATGGTTTTAAAAGAATCTTTCAGATATAAATATGAAATTTTTTGATGATTTTTATTCTTTATATGTTTATATAATGACCCCATTGACCATAGTCAACACACTAATGTTGTTTTAAACACATGAACTGAATTTGTTCAAATCACATGACATAAACATTGTTATTTATGTAGGTTTATAAAACATTTTTATAAGTATTTTAAATGTAATAATAAACTTGAAAAAGGATCTGGAAAAAAGTAAATAAGTAACGTAACATTATTATTTAGGAATACCATGAATCATGTGACTAGTCAGACTCATGTTAAGGGATTTCTTCTCAATTTATAATCCAAAGATACTTATTTGTTTATATGCACCAACTCACCTTTATATGGTTTATATACCTCCCTTTGACATCTTATATCAGGAATATAATTATTATCCTGAAATTATAATTTTCATTTAATGTTATTAATTCAAGGGGATAATTATTCAAATGTTTTGAAGTGGTATACGGAAATTTGGAATGCTTAAAGATTATTTTTACTTATTAATGTTTAATTAACATTCAATGATATTAAAACATAAAAATATTAATAACAATTGTTATTACTTATCCTCCATTGATTTATTATTGATAAATATGTATTATTTATTTATTACATATATTCTATGGGGCATATTGAATATTAATTTAATCGATTACTCAATATTAGAAATTATTTGGACATGTAGTGATGTGTATGGCCCGATATTTTTATATCCCCTTGATGAATCAACATGTTCTCATGATAAATTTCTTTTTCCAAATTAAATAGGTTTATACCAATATTTTAAAAGTCTCTAGAGGATATGTCTTAATAGTGGACGTTTTCATGTTTCAGAGACTATATATCATAAAATTAAGCATTCCCATCATACTTATTTACAATATAATTGTAATTATACATGATGTTTTAATATTATTAAATCCATGGAAAGAATTAAATTCTAGTTTTATTAATTAAATGTATTTATTTCCATTTTATTACCATTCCATATTAATTAGGATTCATCTAGTTATTTGAATGGCATTCATTTTAATTTATTTACGATTAAATGTTAACTTATTCAGATTAATAATTTTTTATATTCCACATTAACTACCCTTACTGATAATTTTAGATAACCCTTATTATATTTCTTTTCCCTATGTTATGGATAAGAATCATTTGAATGATTTTTGGGATGTTGAGCTTTTACTTATGTTATTCTTATTTAATTTTCACAATTTATTATGGTAATCATATTTGTAATATAGTTTTTTCAAAACTGCTAAACTATTCATTCCCATAGGATTTTGAACATGTATCTATGTTAATGTAATAAAATAATGCATTGGATTCACTCTACTGTGATCGGGGAATTATAGATGGTATAAAATAATGTTAAAAACATGCTTGGAAAATTTATTAAGAAAAAATAAATGAGGAAAAAGATCCCTAATGTAGAATTTGAGGATAAGAATAGAAGAAAGTCCAAGAGTTTTGTTAAGGTATATATTATGAAGGTATTCCTAAAAATACACCCCTATATAGATACTAAAAGTGGACATGGTTCTTTCATTGACTTTAATGGGTGTAACATCTTTGAAAATGTGCATCGGTCTAGACACGAGAATAACCCGATTCCTGACGATGAGCCTTACTATGTACCTAGTTTGACACTCCCATGAGATACACATAGGAAAATTCACATTCTATTTACCTAAAATTATAAATTACATGAATTTTATGATATTCCAAATTATTTTTTTTTCATATTATGAGTTTAGCTATTTATAAAATATTTAATTTATATTACATGTTATACCATATAAAAAATTATACAATGTTCATAATTCTATGATTCAATCTAGAATGGTCCATTTCTTAGAAATGGATCCTAAAAGGATTTATCGTATCAATACTCTTGGAAAATATAGAGGTTTCAATAATAATAATGATTATATATATGTTATTGGAACACGGAAATTTATTTATATATTACGATTGATTAATCATTTTATGACACATAACCATGACCTTAGGGATTAAATTTTTCTATAATGAGAATCTATGATGATGGATCACTTTATGAAATATATTCCCATTTCATTTAGTGGTTATACTAACCTAATAGTGTATGAGAATTGGATTAAGTCTTCTGAGAAGATATTTAAGTAATTTGGATGTGTTAAAACGGGAAAGTTTATGCTTTAAGTGTATCATATCAATAGATATGTGGATCAATTGTGGGTTTTTAACAAAAATACTATAGAAGAATAATAAATATAACTCATGGAATACAGAAAATTTAAGGACACATTATTTGAAAAATATTCCAGTCATGAATAAAAAATTGAGATAAAAATAATTTAAATTAGTTTAAATAAAATTAAGGAAGAAATTTTTGTTTAATATGATGATAGATTTAAAAGGTTAGGAAGGTATTATAATGTTTTCATATGCCACATTAAATGTAAGATAGACCATATATTTGTGGGTCTTAGGAAATATCTCTAAAAAGAACTATTACCTTAAAAATTTTCATCATATGATGAATTAGTTTTATGTGATATCAATATAGAGATAGAATTCTCAAAGTATTATGGTGTAAAATAGAAGAAACTAAAGTAGAGTACATAAGAAAAAATAATGGATAATGGGAGGAAGGGAAAGAATAATTTTAGCACATGTGATAACACTGGAAAGAATCGACATTTAAAATTATTTAAAGAAGTGAGGGTTTGAAATATGTGTAGAGAAAAGGGACAATAGAAAAAATAATGCAATGGTAATAGGTAAAACTCTCCTATTTAGTGTTAAAACAACATAGATATAGGGAAGTATGCCAACAAATTCCCCATGAATCAATAGTATCTACCATAGAAGAGGAGAATGGGGAAGGCCATTCTTATGTTATTGATACATCCAATTTAAAAATGATACTATTATTGTGTATTTGGATCCAATAAATATGTAGGAAGAGTATTATATGATGTGGTCATGAAATATATAAGGATTATATTGCATTACCTTTTCAATAATGGTTTTAGATCATATGTTGAATTGTACCAAAAAAATTAATTCAGTAGAAAGTTATTTTTTTTGGAAAATACATGGTTAAGGGAAAGATAAGTCGTAATATGTTCTAATGTATGAAAAATATTGTTTGGATAAAGTAATTATTTATTTGGATAGAAGATGACTACCTTGGAACTGATTATAGTTTTTTTAAAATGTTTTTATTATATCCATGATAGAGACAACATCAATTTTGAATTCATGGAATGTATCTGATAAATTTTTTTAACTTAATAAATAAGGAAAAGTTCAATATTCCAACAATGTTTTATGGTAATTCAACTTATTACCATATTTCAGGATAATAAATTATGTAGGTGTACACATGTTTGGTATGTGATGATTAATGAGATAATTTATGATGATTAATGTCCAATGATAATATTATTTTAGAAATTTATTGACATTACTTATAAATATTTGGATCATAATCTATTGGATACTTTAAACATTTATGATATAGTTTATGTTGATCTCTTAATGAGGTTTTAGAAGTCAATATAATACTTCAACATATGATAAAACTAGTTCTAGAAAATGAATTATAAATGGTTCAATGGAAAATTAATGTATAATATTATGCTTATGAAATACAAACATATCACGTAATTATATTTATTTACAATATTGTAGATAAATATAATTCTTCATCTCTAGGGAAACAATTGTCATAAAATAAAAATTTTCTCCTATTATAATCATATTTAATAATGTTAATGACCATTTTTATGACCCATCGGTATATGTATTATTGGTCAATATATTTCTCATGGACTTGTTCTATATCACCCTCTAGAAGGAATTTAGAGTTATATTTATCCTCCATATATTATCTGATTCTAAATCCATTTTTATTACCTTCACATTTCCCATTACTTATTATTAATAAGATGTGTTATGAAACCTATTTTTCAATATGGTTTTTCAAATAATGGTATTTTAAAATATCAATCCCTCAATTATTGAGATCATGTTTAATTTTTGGGGAATAATTTAATTATGGTTGGGAGAATGTGATGCCATGATATTCTAATATAAGAATATTGTATTCCATAGTGTGTGTGACACAAAACTCAAAGAATGTAATGGAATATAATATCTGAACACATTATAATAAATATGTTATTTTAAATAAATTCAATCTATTATATATATTTCAATGCACATAGTTCTGAGTTATCAAGTGTCACATGTGACAATGTATTTCTTTGATAGCTTTTGTTACATGCAAGACTGTGTTTTATGGAACAATAATATATTAACAAAATATTATTATTTAAAATAATTAGATATAAACTATTGGTTAAATTAGTTGTTATTAATATGATTAACTAAATTGTGAAAATATATGATTGAATATAGTAGTTACAAATTATTAAGAAATGAATATAAGAACCAATTGAATATAATGTGAATGTTTTTATGAAATCTATTTTTACTCTCACAATGTCATTTTATCCTAAAAATTAAATTATCTACCATTAGTGAGTGATATTACATTAATCTATATATTCTTTCATGACCCCCTCCCTACAAAGTGTACCCTACTGAGATGGAAATGTGGTAAAAAAGATAATGACCCCCCGAGTCCCACTTCCAGTAGGCCCCGGGATGGAGTCTAGCACCACGGGTATAATAAACACACAGATGGGAGGCATTACCCTCTAAGAGAACACATGTGGAAGAGAGAGATATGATAGACACCAACCAACTCCAACTCAGACTGAAATATAAGATTAATCCCAAGTACACATATGTAATGTCATTAAAAACTACTACAATTGAAATGGGAATACTGCAAGTACCCAAAAGAAAGTAGAAAACAACAACAACTACGATTCCAAGACAGCACTTGCAACCCCAAGCTAGTAGAAACTAGTCTGATCTCCAACCTTCTCCAAGTGACCTAAAAACTGTTTATATAAAAATAGGGTGAGTATAATAGTATACTCAGTAATATCCTCCCAAAATCCTCTCATGAAACAGTAAAGAAATCATGATAATGCATAGTGAACAACAAGTGAAACTACCTCATCACCAAAAAGGCATATAATGTTCCCAGCCTCACTATTTCTACTCTAAAAAATTAAACCATAAAACAGTATATGATATAATAAATAATATCAAGGGTACCCCTGTAGTACTTCCCCACTAGTTTGCTACTTTTCCCCAATGTCTTACGTCCTAAAATCACTCTCCAAAAATTCTTGCCCACAGACAACTGGGTGAAGCACCACAACATGCACCTCATGCAACAAAACCACCACGTCCATGTAAGCAAAGTAACTAGGTAGTTTCTGGGAGCCACCCGACCTCACATAACGTGTATCATATGTCTGTTATTATACCTCAAGCCATCACAACCAATACACAGAGTAATTATCCTCAAGCCATCACAACCTACACACATTACACCTATAGTAGTCTATATAAAACTATATCCAGAATATATGTTTTTGAATAACCAAAATCCATTACAGTCCTCTACACATAAATATGGGGAAAACTAACTAATGTTCCTACCATCACATGTAACTACCAATAGAATAGAGTGGGGCCAAAGGGGGTAGTAATCCATCCATCCTCCCACTGGGATGTTGGGGAAAACACCCCACTAGGGCTCAGAATTTTTGGGATGTCAGTTTCCCTAACTGACAAGTAGGAGTAGTATATTTAAACACAAAAATAACAGAATATACTATACCTCACATCTACACTATGGGAATAACCTAGTCTTAGACTCAACTACAACTAACGTATCTCGGACTCCTAGTTTCTACGTCTAAGAATAGGTATCCTATAAGTGTACAACTATTTATAGAGATGTATTACATTACATCATTCCCTTATTATATGTTACAATTTACGTTAATTAATTCTTTAAACATTAAATAACCATTAACAATCCCAAATTAAATTTCATCAGCATCACACCCAAAGTCCACCGTCCCTTTAAAATTGTAACTTTATCATTGAGTCCTATAAATATCCAACCCTATATGTTAACATAATTTATTAAATTATTTATTTACTACATTACTTCCCCATAATCCTGGGCATTCTAAAAAACAATCTATGCTACTAAACACAGTGGGGATCAACATGGTGAGTAGATGAATAACTCATCGAGTCTTTTCCCCTATAGAAAGAGCGTAGAACCATCCTCCCTTACGAAGCTAAACACGGAATGCACGTGGCATACCCCACATATCTTCTCCCCTTTAGGAAGAAGGGTAAGAAATACTATCTACCTTGAGCAGTGGAGAATGCAAAGTAGGTAAACAGCCAATAAGAACCAGTAAGCATCCAAACATTCACATCCAACCTATTCTATAATCCATGATGTCCTCACCGACACCCACATGCATAAACTGATGCATCTCATCACTCTAGGCATCAACTGTGGCCACAACCAATAGGTCTCCTTGCCCCCACATATCACAACAACCACCCGGGCTCACATCACATCACAAGCTTAAATAAAACAAAAATCATATCAATTAAGCTCTTGGACCTTAAACAAGTAAGAGGGTAACTCTGAACCCTGTAAAGAATTATCTTTTATCGAACAACCAGTCCTTATCTATCTTGGATTAACCGATTTATTATTCGTAGGTTCCAATTTCTTAAAACCTAACTAGTAATTTATCACAAATAATTAAACAGTGGTACTACACCAATTTTATTAACAACAAATTACAATAAGGAGAACCAGTTTCACTTAATTTCCTCTTTATCTTTATTCAAAAAATTATCGATTAATTCTGGATTTGCGTTCTTTAAAAATTTCCATCAAGAAAAAAAATATAGAAAAAAGCATAGATATCACATAATCTAGAAAAACAAGAGACAATAACATGTTATTGAAATCAATTTAGTTATCCAGTTCCAATATTTATTATCTCAATTCCATTATGATCTAGTGGGAAAAAATGACAACTATACAGTTTCATGTAAAAGAAAATAGGAGAAACGAATCGACAACCTCAAATAGTTATTTTCATTATTTATAAGAGAATGATACACACAACGGATCATGATCACCTCCTCCCGTGACAACTGTATCTATCTGAGGATGCAGTGGTAAGACCACACCAACCGAAACCCAAGAAAACTCTATTAGAAGTATAGAGATCACATAACATAATAGGGTAACGAGAAACAGAATGAGATGGACCCATATGAACAACGACAAAAAATACCTTATATCGATGAAGGATCGACACTTACTGCTTGCACCAAAATAGGGGGTTCACATGCTGTAATAAAAAACACCAAGGGGAAATGATCTGAGGATTAAGGTTTGATCACACCGCTCCTATTGGATTAAAGAAGGGATCAAGCATCTTGAAATAGGGAATAAGAAGATAGAACAAGGTAGAAAGATATATCATCCCTTTAGATGATTTAACAGAGAAAAGGTTTTAGATATGTTTGAATTTCCATTAAATGTGGATCTCATTAAACCATACAGTTTGAACAAGTAAAGGCATCCCCGGACTCAGGAAAATTAATATTGGAGTTTTGAGATTTTATTTGGCCCTAAATCCCTTAAAACAAGGCTGTGAATTCATTTTACGTCAAAAAAAACGTCAAAGGGAAAAAACAGTAGGAAGTTGGAAACACTGTTCACGATCTTGGAAACATTGTACACCTACCGATATAGGAAACACTGTACATGAAATGACTCACTGATCCTAGACTCATTGATCACAGAAACACTATTCAAATAATGACTCACAGACCCGGTACTCACTGATCCTGGAAACACAGTTCACAGAATGACTCACCGATCTTGGAAACACTGTTCACATAAGGAATCATTGATCTTGGACTCACCGACCGTGGAAAAACTGTTCATAAAATGACTCACCGATCCTAGAAACAATGTTCACAGAATGACTCCCCAATCCTAGACTCATCGATCCTAGACTCACCAATCTGATGGTACTGTTCACATCGGTCTCACCAATGGAACTATTCACATGAGTCTCACCGATGGAACGGTTTCCATCAGTCTCACTAATGGAACTATTTACATAATTGGAAAAATTAGAAAAGTGGTGGGGGATAAGTCACCTTGACCACAAGAACACCTCGAACATGATATTTTAACAAAGGAATAGATCAGAGAAGTCTGTACCATTACATTAGATACCTCTCAAAACATTCTCATCTTCGGAAATTCAAAACCCACTTAAAGTGAAAACAAAATGGGGTTTGAGAAACCACCCATCAAGAAAGCTCTCAAGAGAGAGCAAGATATAAGAAGCAACAAAAGAAATTCATCACATAGACACGAAGAGACTACATCCACAAAGGGAACATCATCTCACACATCGTCAAAGGAACATATATCCTTACATGATAAAACACTCAATGTTGGTTATCCTCTGACCAACCATTAAGGGCCTCACCACAAACAACTCGGTCTCTCTAGACCTCCACCTCTAGATCCCCCAACTAGGACTCTTCCACCTTCTGCAGTAGAGATAACTGCACCATCATCTGAAAAAGAAAACCTATGCCCCCAACTTCTCCCATATCAATATGTAAGGATAACAGTTCTTCCATTACACTCTTGGAGTCACCAGATTCACACACTGCAACACTACGTGACTTCCGACTTAGCGTATCAACTACAAATATTTCCTTTACAAGTGTATATGATACTTCAAAGTCATATTCTAGTAATAACTCCATCCACCGATGATGTTTTAAATTCAAGTCACACTAGGAAAAAACATACCTCAAACTCTTATGAACGGTTAAATCCACAAAGCGCTCGTTAATGAGGTATTGTCTCCATAACTTTATAGCAAACACCATGGATGCAAACTCAAGATCATGGTGGCATAGTTACGTTCATGGGGCTGAAACTGCGGAGACCAATAGGAAGCAATTGATCTCTACTACATTAGAACACATCCTAACCCTAGAAGCGAAGCATCGTAGAAAACATCAAAATGAAATCCCTCTATTGGAAGACAAAGAACAAAACCACTTACTTACTTCTCCTTTAGATACTCGAAAGCTTCTTGACATTGATTAGTCCATATGAACACATGATCCTTCCTTTTCAAAGCTATTAGAGGATACAGAACTTCTGAGAAATTGGCTTCGAAACTCCTGTAGTAGCCCATGAGACCTTGGAAACATCACACCTCTATCACTATCTTGGGGGTTTTCCAAGACACAACTACTTCTATCTTTGATGGATCTATAGATACTCCTTGTTGGGACACAATATGCCCCAAGAAATGCACTTCTAATGCCAAAAACATACACTTTGACAACATCCCAAACAACTGATGTTGATGAAGAACTTCCAAAATGGCGTGTAGAAGCTCTACGTGCTCCTCCTCAGATGTGGAGAACACAAGGATGTCATCGATGAAAACCACCATGATCTTGTCCAGGAACTCAAGGAACACAACATTCATCAATCAAATGAACATAGCTGGAGAATTTTTCATGCCGAATGACATTGCAATGAACTCATAATGCCCATGATGACAACAGAAATTAGTCTTTGGGATATCCTCATCCTTCACACACATATGATGATATCCTGACCGCAAGTCGATATTTGAGAATGAACTTGTACCCTTTAGTTGATCGAAAAAATCATCAATACATGGAAGAGGATATTGATTCTTCATCTCAACTTTGTTTAAGTGATGATAATTGACACACAACCACAAAATGTCTTCAACCTTTTTCATGAACCAAACTGGTGCACCCCATGTTGACACACCCACCCCTAAAAAACTGAACATTAACAGACCATCAAGATGTATACGTAGCTCTCATAACTCATAAGGGACCATACTATATGAAAGCATAGAGATAAGAGACACTCATGGTTGTATCTCGATCCCAAACTTGATCTCTCGTCCAGGGTGTAATGCTACAACCTCTTATTGAAAGACATCATGGTACTCTTCTACGACACAAGGAAACACCAACTCTTGAACCTCTGAAGAACTCAGCATCAGATCATCCATCATGGATGATAAGTATGGAACACACCTCTTTCCCATCCGAGAGTCTCGACCGCCAATGGACACCACTAGCTCTCCATCCGTATCGATGAACAAAACCTGCCTCCTGAGGAAATCCATGATAGCTTGCCCTAAATACAACCAATCCATGTTGTGGATGACATCATATGGTAATATTAGTAAACATAGGATGTATCTCGAGGATTGGTGTTGTCCCAACACTAGCTCATAGTCTCTACATACTTCAATCAAGTTAGCTCGAACTCCATCAGGATTAGTCAACACCATAGGCACTGGAAGCCTCTCCACCTCAAGTCCCAAAGCACGGACAAGGCTAGAAGATATGAAGGAGTGAGTCACTCTTGAATCAAACAAGGATTACAACAAGGTAGAAAATAGGCAAAGGGTACCTTGAATAATGTTTGGATCTCCTGAAGCTAAAAACGCAAAATCATGAAGCTGACCATGACCTCCTTCACGACCTCCCTGACACTGATGACAACTACCACCATAAACGCACTCTACTCTATGAATATGGGGAGTGTCACAAGTCTATCATCTACCTACCCCATCTACCCTCTGCTGAAATAAAGCTAGTGCAACTTACTACTACTGCCTCAGTTGGAACTGCCTCAACGGAGGAACCTAGAGAGGAGCACCTAGTGCACGATGTTTGCTCTAAAACATCGAGCACTATGTCCGGTTATGATCTCGACCACCAGAAGAAAAACATACTATTGATCCCTTGTAATAGTCCTGAGAGCTGCTACCCCAGAGTAATGAGATGTTGAGGGCAAGGACCTACCCCTGGCCAAACAAAAACTCTCTACCCTAAAAATCAGGAACCCCAGACCACATCTCTTCTTAATGAGGAATCATGATTACTCCCCTCTTAAAATGATCTGATTCTGTCCACTATTATCCTGTCAACCTTTTCCCTCACCAACACCTCAAGATGTGTCTTCAGGATAAATGGGGTTACAAGGTGCTGGATCTCTGGATGCAATGCCTCCTTAAAATGCTTTACCCTACCCTCCTCATCTTAATATAGGTCCAAACAATATCTTCAAATGTTTTTAAAAGATATTATAAACTATCACACACTAGAGCTCCCATGTCGAAGTGTATAAAGCTCTCGACGACTGGATGCCTTCACGGTTGAATAAATAAACCCCACTCTAAAATTTTCTCTGAAATCCTCCCATGAGATTGCTGACTCCTCGCAATCAACGAGGAACAAGAACCACCATTTCCTCGCTGCTCCACGTAGCATCATCACAACCATGGACACCCAGTGCTCCTTTTGAGAATAGATTAAACTAAATCCTATCTCGACCTCCACCAACCAGTCTTCAATGACTGCATCTGAAACAGATCCCTCATACATCTACAGACTCTAGCACGGAAACTCTCAGAGTGTCCTCCTTCATGTGTTGTCGTCGTCAACCACTACCGTGTGGTGATCTGATGGCATAACCTATTGCACATATTCTATGCGATCCTGATGATGAGGTCGACCTATATCCATAACTGTAAAATAAGAAAAAGTTAGAGCTCCTAAACACAGATTATAGAATACTCAACATTGATTAATTATTTGTGTTCTTTTATTCATTTTAGGTTACCATATCCCAAGGTCTACCCATTTAAACATAGAAACAAGGAATAATGATGCATGGTCCATTCATAGGACTCTACCCTGAAACTATAATCACCTTATTTAGTATCCATTGTTAACATAAAGGTCCATACTTCAGAACATAGAGGTCCCTAAACACCTATGTCTCAGCGAGTCTCCACTGATTACATCACTTGCTAAACATGACTGACACAGTTTCCCTACCAAGCCATGCAACTTCACCTATGACTAACTCCAAACTCCATACTATCCCTCAAACAGTCCTCTGATACCACTCTATCATGACCCCTTCCCCCAATGTGTACCCCTCCTTGGCATGAAATGTGAGAAAGAAGATAATGACCCCCACATCCCACCTCTAGTAGGCCCTAGGTTGGAGACTAGCATTGAGGGTATAATAAACACACAGATTAGAGGAATTACTCTATAATAGAACACATGCAGAAGAGAGAGAGATAATATAGAAAAAAAAACTTAAAATCAGAGTGAAATATAAAATTAATTCCAAGGACTCAAATGTAATTTCATGAAAAACTACTACAACTGAAAGGGGAAAACTGCAAGTAACAAAAATAAAGTAAAAAAACTGCAACCACGAAGCTCAAACAACTCCTACAACCCCAAGCTAGAAGAAACAAGCCTGATCTCCATCCTGCTCAAAGAGACCTAAAAAGTAGTTTATATAAATACAGGGTGAGTATAATAGTATACTCAGTAAGATCCTCCCTGAATCCTCTCATGAAAGAATAAAGAAATCATGTTAAAGAATAGTGAACAAAAATTGAGACTAACTCATCACCAAAATAGGCATAATAGGTTCCAATCCTCACCATATCCACTCTCACCAAGTGACTCATACAATAGTATATAATATAATAAATAATATCATGGTACCCTGCTATAAATTCCACACTATTTTTCTTCTTTTCTCCAACGCCGCACGTCATAAGCATCTCTCTCCAAAAGGCTTACTCACAGACACCTGGGCAAAGCACCACAACATGCACCTAATGAAAAAAAACCACCACATCCACTTATGCTATGTAACTAGGTAGTTTCAAGATGTCACCATAGATCACATAATGTGTATCATATGTCATGTATTATTCCTCAAGCCATTACAACCGATACACTGAGTAAATATCCTCAATCCATCACAGCCTATACATGTTAGACCTATTGTAGCCCATAGGAAACTATATCCAGGATATATGTGCATGAATAACCACAATCAATTATAGCCCACTACACATATAAATTGGAAAAACTAACTGATATGGCTACCAAAACATGTAATGACCAAGAGAAAAGAGGAGGGGAAATGGGGGGTAGTCATCCATCCATCCTCCCACCGGGATGATTGGGAAAACAGCTCCAGGGCTCAGAATCCTCAGAGAGTCAGTTTCCATAATTGACGGGGTGGGGTACCATAGAGAAACACAAAAATTATAGTATATAATATACCTCACAACCACACTATGGGAATAAACTAGTCTTTGACTCAACTACAGCTAAAGTCTCTCAGACTCCTGGCTGCCACTTATAAGACTAGGTATCCTATAATCCCATTTCCATTTAAATAGAATTATTACATTACTTAATTACTTTTTTATTAGTACCAATTTATTTTAATTAATTTGTTAAACATTAATTAACCCTTTACAATTCCACATTAAATTTCATTTGCATCACCCCCAAAGTCCACTGTCTCATTAAAATTGTAACCTCATCATTGAATCCTAATAAGCTCCAACCCCATGGGTTATCATCATATATTCAATTATTTATTTTCAGCATTACTTTCCCATAATCCAAGACATTCTGAAAAAAAATTATATGCTACTAAACACAAGGGGGCTCAACATGGTGAGTAGATGAACAAACCATAGAGTGTTTTCCACTTATATCAAGAGCATAAAACTATGTTCCCTTGAAAAGATAAACATGGAATGCACGTGGATTACCCCAAGTGTCTTCACCCATTTCAGAAGAAGGGTAAGCAAGACCATATTACTTGAGCAGTGGGAATGTAATTTAGATAAACGACCAATAATAACCAGAAAGCATCCAATCATTCACATCCAACTCGTTTCATCATCCACGGTGTCCTCCTTAACACCCACATGCATAAATTGATGCAGAACTCCACTCTAGGCATCAACTACTGCAACAACCAATATACCTCCATGCCCCCACATATCACAATAGCCATCCAGGTACACATCACAACACGAGAACCATGAAAACAAACTTCAAATCAATTTCACTCTTGGATCCTAAACAAGCAAGAGGGTAACTCAGAACCCTACAATGATTTATCTTTTATAAAAAAAACAAGTTTCTTAGTCCATATTAGAATAACAGATTTATTATTTGTATCTTTCCAATTCAGGAAACCTAACCAATAAGCTATCATAAATAAATAAACATGATTACTACACCAATTTAATTAACATCAAATTAAATCAAGAATAACTACATTCATTTACATGCCTTTTTATATTTATCCAATAAATTATTGATTAATTCCAGCTTTATGTTCTTTACCTATTTCCATCAAGAACAGAAAGCTAAAAAAAGAAAGCATATATATTACACTATCAAGAAAAACAAGCGGTAATAACATGCTATAAATATCAATTTATTTATCCAATTCAACTATTTATTATGTCAATTCCATTGCGATCCAGTGAGATAAAACATGCTAAATATATAGTTTCACATAAAAGGAAAGAGATGAAACAAATCCCCTACCTCAAATGGTTCTTTTTGTTTTTTATATGAGAATGATCCACACAAAGAATCATGATTGCCTCCTCCTTTGACAACTGTATCCACCAGAGGATGCCACGGTACAACCGCACCAATTGAAACCTAATAAAACTCCATTAGAAGTATAGAGATCACATACCATAATAGATAAATGATAAAGATAATGAGATGAACCCAAATGAACAAAGATAAAATAGACCTTATATAGATGAAGGATCGACAGTTGCTGCGAGCACCAAAACAGGGGGTGCACATGCAGCTGTAAGAAACATAAAAGGGAAACTAACTGAGGATTGAGGTTCGATCACACCGCTCCTATGGGAATAAGGAAAGGTTCGTGTGTGTCGTACCAGGAAAAAAAGGTAGAAAAAAGAGGAATATATCCCATACCTTTATAAGATTTAATAGATTAGCTATTTAAGATATGCTAGATTATCCATTAATGGTGGATTGTATTAAACCACATTGTTTGACCAAGTAAAGGAATCCCTGGAATTAAGAAAATTAATATAAGAGTTATGAGATTTTATTTGGCCTTAAATACCTTAAAAAGGCCTTCAATGAATTCTAGGTCAAAGAAAACATCAATGGGGAGAACTGTAGGAAGCTGGAAACACTGTTCATGGTCCTAGAAACATTGTACACCTACCGATCTTGGAACCACTATACATGAAATGACTCACCGATCTTGGAAAAACTATTCACAGAATGACTCACTTATATGGGACTCACCGATCCTAAAGTCACTGATCATAGAAAAACTATTCACAGAATGACTCTCTGATCTTGGAATCAGTGATCATGAAAACAGTGTTCACAGAATGACTCACCAATCCTGGAATCATCGATCCTAGAAACAGTGTTCACAGAATGACTCACCGATCCTGGACTCACCGAACTTGGAAACATTGTTCCCAGAATGACTCACCGATCATGAACTCACCGACCTGATGGTACTGTTCACATCGGCCTCACCGATGGAATTGTTCACATCAGTCTCTCCGATGGAACTTTTCACATCCGTGTCACAGATGGAACTCTTCACATCGGTCTCACTGATAGAACTGTTCACATCGATCTCAACGATGGAACTGTTCACATCGGTCTAACCGATGGAATTGTTCACATCAATCTCACTGATAGAATGCTTCACATCAGTCTCACCTATAGAACAGTTCACATCTATCTCACTGATGGAAATATTCACATCAGTCTCACTGATGGAACTGTTCACATCGATCTCACCAATGGAACTCTTTCTAGAATTAGAAAAGTAGGAAAAGTGTCGGGGATAAGTAACTTCCTCCCCCAGAACACCTCAAACACAAGATTTTTGTAGGGTAATGGACTAGAGAGGTCTGGCTCATTACATATTATATATTAATTTTTTTTGACATTAATCCTATATATTTGATAGGAATTATATAATAATAAATCCATTTTTACACATAACATTATAACATTTTATAAAATTATTTTTTCTTCCTTTTAATGGAACAACAATTTTAAATATATATTTTGAAACTTTTATAAATTAAATATGAAAAAATAATGTAAATATTTGGTAGAGAAACATATAGAGTCTGTTAGAGTGAATTTTATGATTTTTTTTTAATTTTCATTTTTAATGAATTGTGAATAAAATAATGAATTTTAATTCAAAAATGTTTTTTCATAGAATATTTTTACAAGGTTAAATTATATTTTTAATGGATATTAAAGTTTAATTAGACAAAATTTTCATTAATTAATCAAATATAGGTTATTTAAATTAATTTTACATTCCAATTGGATATAAAATCATAGAAATCATTTGAACATTTTTAGAATAAAAATATGTATTTTCTTCCTATCTATGGGATTTAATTTAAATTAATGTATCATAATAGTGTGATTAGAAATTGATAAATTTCATTCCATATTTATAATCTTCATAATTTATGATTCGTAATAATTTCAAAATACTTTTTACCAAAAATATTAGTGAATGTAATTAAAATTAAGTGCAACAATAAATAGAAAAAAATAGTTTAACAAAGTACTAATTCAAAAAAATAAGTCACATAATGGAATAAAAAAAAATTAAAAATCCATTAGATGAACATATTATTACCATATCCATCCCTATATAAAATTTGGATCCTTATTGGATCCATATGACCATATAAAAAAATGGGTGGAATCCCCTTTTAAAAAATTTAATAGAATGCCACTCATCCACCACTATTAAAAGGCACCCACACCGCCCTCTCTTTCAAACCACTCAAGACATTTGGATTGACCAAAAACTGATAAAATTAGATCTATAAATTACTAATATCTTCCTTGATTCCTCCCTTTGGGAATCATTAAATCCAAGGATTCCCTTGGGTGTAATCAAAATGGATTTTCTTATAGAAGAGCTAATATCCTTCATCAAGATCTTTTGTTTAATTATCATTCAACACCCCCTAAATACTACTAATCCACATATTAAATAATAACATCAGTATCGTCAACAATATTCAGTTTTTTATCATGGTTTAGATATACTCTTACACATACTTCAATCAAATGGGTATTGAACAAACTATTAATGTATGATGAATTACCTCCTCGTGAAACGATGATTGTTTTTTATTTATTTAGCGCCATTTATGGTTGGAAATTATGTGGGAACTATGATTTTATATGATATATATGATATTTATAATTTCTTTATATATTTTATATTTTTATAGAGAACATATATTTATGCTTTCCATTTTTTTGGGAATGCATTAACATCATTTGTGGAAATGTGGACTATCACCTCTTCATAGAGATGTGATTCGTTCAAATGATACATGGAATATATAAAGGTTGTTTTAATTAAACATATGTTACAAAAATGAAATATTTAAGATATAAATGAAATAATTAAATATATTTAAATATAATATATCATTTTATTTATTTCCATTTTCATACACAAAAAGTGATAACATCGGTTGTGGACGTGTGGACTACCACCTCCTCGACATGATATGAATCCTTTTACATCATAATAATTATATATATATGTGAATATTATTAAATAATAGATTATTTATGATATAATTAACATTCTATGATGATATAATTTTACTTAACTTTTTTTCATAATGATCATTCATAAATTGGAAGTTTACTCATGCATATGTACGATCTCCAGTCTCCCAAATTGTAATATTTGTTCATTTTTTTGTAACATTATTACATGAATCATTATATAAATAAATTTCAATAAAAATATGATAATTATGTCATGATAATTACTCATTATATAATGAACCCTTTGGCTGTAATTGACCTACTAAAGTCATTTTAAACTCAGAAACCAAATTTGGTCAAAACACCCGACGTAAACATATTTTCTTAAGTAGTTGTATACAACATTGTAATAATTAATGTAAAAGTAACAATAAAATTGAAAACAATTCTTATGAAATTGAATAATTAGCATAATATTATTATTTAGGTGGATAAAGGCATTCGTAAAAGTGAAAATAAATGTAAGGCATTTCCTCTCAATTTATATTCCATTGGGACTTATTTGGTTTTATTCACCAAATCAATTTTATATGGAATATAAAATTACTGTTAACAAGTTATATGATGAATCTACTTATTCTCAATATATTATAAGTCTCATTTAATATTATACTTTCTTAGTGATTAGGATTCAAATTCTTCAATGTGGTATGAGATACTTTGGAATGCTGAAGGATTGTTTTTTATTAAAAACTTTTTAGTGATCATTCAATGGTATTTCAATTAACCAAATCAACAACCTTTTTTATAACTTTTCATCCATTGAGTAATTATTGTTTAATTCATATTATTATTTTAATACTGATATATGATGAGGCATATTGTTTAGTAATTAAATCGATTACTCGATATGAGGAATTCTTTGGACATGCGATGAAAGGTGGGGATTGGACACAATATATCCACTCAATGCATTAATAAGTTCTTTGTAGTAAAATAATTTAGAAAAATTAAATTTTTTTCTACCTACATTTTTAAGCATTCTTGAGGATAGAACTTGACAGTAGTGGTTTTTATGTACTAGAGGCGTGATGTCCAATAATTAAGTAATTTCTTCAGAGACATTTATGTGGTCAATGTTATTATCCATGAGGATTTCCTATGATAAATCTAAGAATGATTGTAATTCTTAGTTTCATGATTAAATGAAGAATTACTTTGAATTTATTACCATTACATATTTTTTATTCCTTATCCAATTATTTTAATTACATGTGTTATCTGCTATTTACCTTTCCATTTTAATTTATTCACATTAATTCATTATTGATTCTGCCTTACATACCCATAATGAGCATTTGATATCACCCTTATTATGTTTCCTTTCCCTAGAATATGAATATAAATCCTTTGAATGAGTTTCAAATATGATAATTTTTTACTTATGTCATGATTTATTTTATTTTCCCAAAGTATTATGTGTATCTTGAATGTAGTTTTGTTTTTCCAAAGCTACTAAAAAATTCAGTCCCATAGAATTTTAAGCTTGTATCTATGCCTATATAATATGATAATGAAAAGGATCTTGGATTTTGGGGTTTAGTAATCACATATAATAATGATATCATTGATATCATGATCTATAAACATTATCCAAGGATGAAAATATCATATAAAATCTATCATTGCACTTTAGTTATATGAATAGAATAAACTTGACTTTTATCCCTGATCTTATTATGTGGTATATTCTATTGATTCATGGGGAATTATATTTCATTGTTCCTTTTCTCCTTGATTTAGTAACACTAAATAGATGAATTTTTATCATTTCCTTTTGATTAAATTTTTTTACCCTTATCTCCAGAGTTATAACAAACCCATAATCCATTTAGTCATTTCCCAGGGTGATTTCTTACACAAATGTATCATGTTTGGAAATCCTTCATTCCCATATTTACTTTATATATTATTTTTTATTATATCATATTATTCTATTCTTCTATTTTATTCTACAATATATTGATAGTTATTTCACTTTATTGATAGAACATAGTACTATTTCATCATACAGAGAAACATTTTGAGATAGTAGCACCCTTTGGAGACACAACATAATCTATTCAAAGAAGTGGTCAATATTGAACATCTTTTTGAATATGAAATTTTTTTCATACCTGGATAACCTAAAAATAGTATCTTTATTAACAAAAGTAATTTCTTATTCCATTTATTTAATCTATGGAAACCCCCATTCTACTAAATTTGTTCATCATGAAGGAAATGTCTGTAGAAAATATATCCTTTAATTAATTCCATTCCACGAGTTATACATATTATTCCTAACTACTATTCTAGATCAATTTCTACCATTGGTCAATATCTCCTTTGAGGAAATATACTATAAGTATGACCTTTTCCTTTTCAGCGCATACCAACACTATAAATTTCCTCTCCAATGAATTAAATGTTAATCAGATACAATTGGATTAGTATTACCACTAAATTATGTGGTATTTTTTCACATAAACAATACCAATATACGAGAGTCTCTCCATGGAATAGGATACTCTATCTAAGAAGTGTTATGTGTTATAACTTGATTAGGTTATCCTAATAAACACATAACTTTATTAGTTACAATAAAAACTATATTGATATTCCCATTAGGGAAACCACTACATTGGCCATGAGTATTCTTTCTTTTCATTATCCCATGTACCATATATAGATAATGGAATACATTATATTATATCCTAACACTATGGAAGATAATATATAATCCTATATCATGTGAAATTATTAATATAAATAGTCCAACTTATGAAGATGTAATCTTGTAATAATAAACAAGGTTTCTTTAGGATGTTATTCTATAGTTATCCCCAATGTATACTGTTGTGTTATGATCCATAATCTATGTTTTTATAATTCTTGTTTCTATGGTTTCTACTAAAATTTCATTAATATCAATTGTAACTCCCTGACCCCAGAATCTATGATATAGTACATTAATTTGATAAATTGGGATGATTATAATGAATCAAATATGAGTAGACCAACCAGTTTATTAGTTTTGAAATACTATATTATATACATATTTAAAAATTTACATTTTATACTAGACAATAAAACATGATACTAAATAAAATTAAATATACAAAATCCAATAAAACTCATTCAAAGATTTATTTTTTATAATTCGGGGAACAAAAACAAAAGGTGGTGAGATCAAATTCTCATTTGGGGTTATGTATAAAATAAGATATCATGAATCAAAAATTATTAAGAAATATAGAAAGCTAAATTACTAATCACACATGCCATTTAATTATATAGATAATGTATAATCAATATGGAATGGTTTGTGAACGAAACACATTCAATTTAATCAATAAACTGATAATTAAATTTATCTATAGATAATATCAAAAAAATACATGGGATAATAATAATCATTTATGAGTACTCAAAAATAGATATTAATAATTATTATAATCAATTTTCCCTAGGTACATGGTACCTTTTCCATTAATATTCTTCACAAGATGGTTCAACATAATAGGTATAAAACCATTTCCATTGGTGAACTAATTCATCTCATGATACCAAAAATGTATTTAGAAAATTACATTAAATTTTATACATCCAATTACATACCCTAAAAAAACATTCCTTATATTTAAAATAATTTTATAATTGATAAACAAATTTTCCTTATCAATTATCCTTATTGAGTAAAGTATTCATATTTCTCAATATTTCCCCAGTTAATCACATATCTTTCAAAGTATATACCATATGTTAGAATGTTATACTGATAATTAAATAATAATATATATAATAAAATAATATTTACATTTAAAAGTAATGTAACATTCAATTAAAATTATTAAAATAATATGATTGTTTTATAATAATTTTAACAATAATAAATGAATGTGAGGTTTCTCAATAACTTTTACCTCTTGGTAATTATGATATCAAAAACCCTTAGATGATGTAATTGATAGTGAAATGTGAAGTACTAAAAAGAAATATTATTCATGATATTACATTTAAAATTGAATTTTTATACACTATATTTAGGGGAATTGGTTATAACTATAGATAAGTCTCAATGGAAAGTAAATTGAGATAAAATCCCTTACCTTGATCTTAACATGTCACGTTTTTATATATCATAAATAATAATTAACATTTTTTAATTATTTATTTGTTTTCGAAACATTTGAAATTTTATTATTACGTTTATTTAATTTATTAATATGTTATATAATACTACATAACCAATTAAGTTTAAGTCAGATATTTTGACCATATTCAGTTTACGCGTAAAAAAAACTCTAGTAGATTGATTATGGTAAAATGATATTTATTTAAACATTTAAATAATAATAAAAATGAAAAATTTATCATATTTGTAGAAAATTATACTTTAAAAAAAATCATGCATGATGGTTGAGAAAAATATGCTAACATTTTGATTATGGAGATGGTAAGTCATACATGCACATGTGTAAGGTTTCCATTTTTCAGTGATCATAATAGATAGATGGAAAACAATATTTATCCTTCCATAGTAATAATTATATAATAAATAACATATTATGTAATAATATACACTTTTATATATAATTATTTAGATGAAACATAAACCACATTACTTTGAGGAGGCAGTAGACCACACGTACAAGAGTTACACTATCATTATTTCAATATGTGAAACAGTAATAGAGAAGATGATATATTATAAAAACATAAATATAATTATATAATTATTAATATAATTATGTCGTGTATATATTTTATATTCATTAAATATATATTTATATTAATCAATAATATTTATTGATAGTAAATGGAATACAACCTTCCAAGAGGTAGTATGTTGTACACATGCAAGAATGATATTTTTATTTTCCGGTTTTATTAATCAGTAGAAAATTAAATTATATATATGTTTATATTATAATTATTGAATAATTATATTTCAAATCTACCACATTTTTTCATTAATTTCATCCTTAATACATTCAATGTTAACTGTTAACGAATGACACAAATTTAAGGATACAGTAGTCCATACGTCCAGGGATGATGTTATAGTGTTTTAAAAAAATGGAAGGAATTAATGTATGTGTTATAAAATCATTTAAAAAAATAAATACATTATAATAATATAATATATCATATATAAACTATAAATACATCATTATTACAAAACTTTTTATGTGGTAATGGAAGAATGAAAAACATCGGTTTGCAAGGCAGTATTCCGATGTACACACAAACGATCATTACGTATCCCATTTGATGGATGTCTTTTTTAGTATAGGTATTACCCAAGACATAAAAATGTCTCATTATATTGATAAAAAAATGGTTTTTATACTAGCATGAAATTAATAATTGAAGTGGTGGGGAAATAAATAAAACAAAAGTTGTTCATTTAAACACACTATATCTTTTTCGAGTAACTCCTTTTGGTTTAATCAAAACACATTCAAAGTTTTATTTATTTCAAAATTGAGACTTCTAGAATGATGGGATGTATTTTGGGAGAATATTTAGGTACGTTTTTTATGATACTATTCTCTTTATAGGTGTGAATATGTGATAGGGGTGAGAGCCTTTTTATAATAGAGGGGGAGTGACATTCTGGTAAATATAAAAACATAAACACTATTGATAGGTCTCCCTTACATCATGTGCCAACACTAATAATCCATATTCAAGAAAATATGTGATATAGTAAAAATATTGCAATAAAAAGGGGTTTTGAAACGTTTCTAGGTCATTTCCCCCTTGAGATTAATGTGTGACCACTATGTAAAATTATTTGAACCTTAATCGCTTAATTAATTTTAATTCCTTTCGCTAACATTTTCCATAAAAAAATATTTACCTTACTAGAAATAAAAAAAATTCATAATTCCAAATATGGAATCAATTTTTTACAATTCCATTCAGATAATTGGTATAAATTAATATATTATAATCTCAAATAAGGGATGGTAAAACATGTTTTAAAGTGAATATGTTCACAATTTGACTATGTTTTTATATCTAAATTCAATATAAAAATGATTCCAATGACCTAAATTTTGTTAATAGATTTAAAATTGACCTAATAATACCTTAAAATCAATTTTATAATATAATTTAAAATAATAAAATATTTATATGAAATGTCAGTTTTCAATAAAAATTCACTATTTTCACAACACATCAATAAATAATCTTTTCACAAAAATATCATAAAATCACAATAATATAATTCTGAAATTATTATACTAAAAATAATGTTATTTTTAAGAATAAAATTTCTGAAAGTTTCAATATTTAGTATTATAATTGCTGTCTGTTAAATGGTGAATGAACTACCATTAGAAAAATATTGTTTTTATATGAATTAATGGATTTATTCTTATATTATGAAAATAAATTATTTTGGATAGGAGTAAAAAAAATTAATCCATAGTATATATATATATATTTAATTTAATTCATTCACTAATTGTAAGAAATATAATTTATTAAGATAAAATGCCTTTTATGCATAAAAGAGTTTTTATAAAATTTCTATTATATTTAATGGTATTTTATAATAATTTACAATGATATATATGTAAATAAATTCAAATACATATTTTCATATGTTATTTAATACTTTTTAAAACTACTAACTTAACATATAAGAGATAATTTTCTTTTTAAATAATAATATTAATAATATTCGGTAAAACATGGTCTTGCGTGTAACTCAAGCCACCGAAGAATTTCATTTTTTTTGTAACCTAACCTAATATAATTATTCTATATAGATAATGATAAAAATAATGATGTGTGTATTTAAATTTAAGATCAGTGTCGCGAGTATTGTAAGCTTAACTTGGTTTTAAGTATAAATAAATCTAGCAACAAAAATAACTTTATTCTAATGGGAAAATATTTTATAGTATCGGGTTGTCACAAATCTTCCTTCTAAACTATTATTTATTAAAGAATCTAAAAAATATTCTAACACATTCTGACATTCAATGGTGATCTGATCACAATTTTACATAAAACATCAATGCATTCTAATATAAACAAAAAATAATTAGCAAATTTATTGATTGTCAATAAAATCATTGTAACTAATTGATTATTAGTAAAAGTAATATATAGACTCATCAGTTTGTTAAAATAATTATTAATAAATTATTAAGTATGAAAAATTCATTACATAATAGATAAATGTATTTTCATTACACAATTTATAAATTTAAATAATTTTAATTCACTAAAATATTATAACCACACTTTAAGAAATCCAAATATATTCATCCAATTGAACGAATGTAAAAAATAATTTTTCACTAAGGACAATTTTAAATCAACTCATAAAATGTAATCAATTTTATTGATTTCACTAATGTCCCCAACAATATATTTTTTATTATAAAACAATATACTTGAAAATAAAAATTATAAAATTCATATATTGTAGTTAATTCACTTATCCCAAACTATTAACATTAGAAAATCAAACCAAAAAAACATATAACGTCTTTTTAATATCAATTATGGAAATAAAATCCTAAAAAATGAATGATTTTTAAAAAAACAAATTAATAAAAATTTAAAACACAAAAAACAATAGAAATAAACACAACTTATAATTTGTAACAAGAAATAACAAAGAGAAAAATGGGGTCTAAAACCCAATAAAACAACCAATAAGAACATCGTACCACACAATGGTCATGGATTACATAAAAATATTTTTTATTTAGTATCTAAAAAAAGCCTTAAAAATTATTTGTTTAACAACTACTATTCACTTATGTAATTTTGGAAAATATGATGCATGGTACTGATAATAACATATTATTACATCTAATTACCAAAATATGTTCTAATATGTGGGGAAATGATTAATTAAAACAAGAAGTCAATATTAATTCTAATTTTTAAATATGTTTATCTAAATTATTCTTGACATATCTATTATATAATTAAATTTACAACTTATTTTTACTGATAACTGTTACTTATATTCTATTTCCATCATTTGAAAACTTCTCATAGAATGTTATTGTTACAATAATTTAATATATTACTAGTAAGTAATTGAGGAATTATAAACTATGAAAAATAAATCTTCATCAAAAGATAGAAATTTATACTATTTCTGTTAATTAATATAATATTCAATTTTTTCAATTTAACTAATATCTAAAAAAATAATAAATTTTATATTTTAAATGGATTATAAAAGGGGAATGTTAAATACAATTACCCTAAGACTAAACAATTTATATTCATGAATTCGTTTTTGAGGCATATAATTTATTTTTATTTTGTTTCTTAATCATAGGCCTTGAACAATATCTCCAATATATTCTCTTGAATCATTGTGAAGATTGGCCCAAAAAAGAAACGACACATTATCTTGGCCACTGGTATATGAGGATCATTTTTCTTCTAGAATTCCACGAATGTAATAAATTCTATAATACCCTTGAACATAATATTGGGTATGAATCAATGAATGATTCCATCTCTATATTAAATAAAATTAAAAAGGCCATTACATACATAATGAGTTTTGTTAAATATATCTTTCATGTATTTATATTTAATTATAATATAATTGGTTCCATTTGAAAACAAATCATTGCATCACGAAACTGTTTTGAAGATTTTACATGACCATAAAAGTTATAATCATTCCAAAAATAATCATAAATGTCATTCTATTAAAAAAATATCAAGTTCTTCCGTGTCATCCTTGAAAAATGATTGGTGACCAAATACATTAAATCATTCTTATATTCGATGAAAATGTTAAAAACCAATAGAATTAAGATCTCTTGGATTAGTAATAGATTTATATTAGTTTATTTATCAAATATCTCAAATAATAATCAATTATATAAATGAATACATTGAAGTGAAAAAGATAAAATCCCAAAAAATCAATGACAAAGAACACTAAGAAAACGTATTTCTATATGGTAATATGATTTATTTATAATTTATTTTATTGTAACTCATATAATATATAATATAAAATATGAGATCAACTTTCTTTCCATGATCAAATCCCACAATGTACTTTTTAACTTCACACATGAGAGGAATAATTAGAAAATACCTATTACGATTAAACCAAGTAGGTCAGTTTCTCGAATAGGGGAAATGCTGGTCAGGAAAATATCATTGGAGGAAGGTAATGATCATGAATTGAGTAACTGATTACTATGATAAGATATACTAAGGAGTGTCTCAATCACAAAGAGGGGATAAAATATTAAGTGCTTGCAAGTCTTGATCGAAATGAGTGAATATTTTTATTATGGGTTGATCACGAGTAGGTATTTACTACAGAGGTTTTAGATCCTGAAGATGGAGTCACTATAGAGGTGCTTGATCTTATAAAGGGAGGCATTACAGAGGTGCTCAATTTGAAAGAGAGGGGAACTGTGTAGGGGACCTTGATCAGGAAGAGGGAGGCACTATAAAACATATCTTCATTATGAAGAGGAATGGTATTTGGAGGGAATATCGATCAATCATGATGTGGTAATATTGAATGTATTTGTATTGGGTATTTATTGATGGTGAATTGGGAATATGGTTGTGGGGGGATTATTATGGGCTTCAACTGGGAGGTCGATCAATGGAGATGAAGGAAGAGGGATGTGTAGGGGCATGGATGAGGGGAGGTAGTTCCCTGGTTAATTAACAATAGGGTATTGCACAACCAATTCCCATAGTTATAACAAACTATGGATAGAGGATTTTGATAATAGGGTCTTTTTCTAGTTTTGAAAATTATTTATTATGGGATTAGATTTTAAGGAGATACATGCATGCCTTAATTATTGTGAATTATATTGGAAAAAACATGATGTTATATCAAGGTGTCTGAAATATGGGATATCAACATATAAGTTGAAAGAAAAATAAAAAATTTAACTTATTTATTATTCCCAGTACTAGGACTCCGGATATAAAATTTTAGTATCTTAACAAAATTCCTCATCAAAAACATTCATTTGAAAATCATAATGATCATCATCACCATTATTTATTTATTTATGAAGAAGGGAGACAAAAGCAGGTAATTGAAAATAATAATGATGAAAAATTGTTGTAAGGTATATTGATGAAGAAATATCTAATGAAAAATTATTTCATCTATTTCATTGTTCATAATGGTAGAACATTGATCATCAATTGCTAAATTTTCCAAAATAATGTTAGAAATCATAGACATCAGCTACGAAGAGATGGGGAAAAACATATCTAATCATTATTATAAAGAATATTCAACGCCCACTTTTATTTGTATTTATTTTTTAATATCTTTAATTTTCAAGTAATAATATATCATCTTGAGTTTAATGTCTTTTTTATGAAAATATTTGGGAAATAATGTTTTTTACTTATCACTATTAATAAAAAAATAAAAACACTTTTGGGGGGATCGAATTATAATTTACAATTCTTATAAAAATTTCTATTTTCAATTGTATGATATTATTATTTTAAATACAAATTAATTCCTAGATTTTTGAATTTTTCCTAGATACATTTTATATTGGGAATAATGAATTCCTAATTTCTGAATAATGGAATTTTTTTACCTAATATCACTAGGATGAAAACATGATAAACATGTCATAAATTGTTTTTTATATGTATTACTCTTATAAAATATGAAGAAATTGATTCAATGTCACATAATTTGATATTAATATAAACAAGTTTTCTAAAAATTAACTTTCTATGAGGTTGAAAAATCATTGATAGAATATTTGGCCAGACAGAAAGATATAATAATGACTGAAATATGTGGAATAAATAATCAATAATTTTGGGGAATCTATATGGAATATATCATATTATTAAATATAATATTTATGTGATGTATGTTTAGAATAATTTTAGTGACCAAAACATTCAAAAATTGAAATTCTATATTTTAATGAATAAATTCCTTGTTACGAAATGCAGTGACATAAAGAATATGATCTAAATTTGATTTTTTTATTTGACAACATTATGAAATATGGACCTTATTTTTATGTTGGGATTAAAATAATATTAATATTCATAAGTATTGATAATATAATCATTCTATAGTGACCATTAAGATTAGTATATATTAGGTTTTTTGATAAATTCTAATTGAATTATGCAGAAGAAGAGATAGCCTCTGCAATGCTGCAAACCCTCCTGGTCCATTACTTTTCCAAAATTCTAGTGACTGGGGTAAAATAGTGACCATCAATTACCCATTAAGGAGTTCTCTAAAATTTGGGTCGAGTGAACGGTGGAACCGATGGGCATTGGTGGTACCGATGGGTGTTAGTGGCATTTATGTTAGTTGTGGCACCAATGGGCATTGGTGACACTGACAGGTATCAGTGGCACCATTGGGTCGTCAGTAACACCAATCAACATTGGTGCCCGGGAAATGGTTCCATGAATATGGTTCCAGGGCGACGAAGACAAGGAGAACATTCCAGGGTGATAGTGGCAAGGTGACAATGTTAGGGCGATAGTGTTAGGGAGATGGTTCTTGGGTGACGGTGCCTCACCTAATGGTGAGTCACTACCATCTCTTCCAAAAACTTCCAGTTTTCCCCAGTAACATATCTTTTGACAAAAAAATGTTGTAATAACCCTTTCAAATACTTTTAAAGCTAGTAAAATATGTTTTAAACCCCCAAATTTTCGGCCCTCTTCCTTATTGTCACCCCTTTGATGTGTTTTATAGTTTCACCCCTGTTATGTGTTTTCTCTGTTTAAAGAAAAAAATTAACTCATAGACATTATCTCCATCATCTACAATGATAATAATTATATTACAATTTATACCAATGTGTAAAAATGCTCAACTGCATGGTCATGCCTCGATCCAAATTATATGTACTTCGAAATCATCTCCCTGATTTTAGGTTCGGTCCTTTTCTTAAGTTAAGATTATATATTCCTTTTTCCATCTAGTCTCTCTTAGTGTGCCTCAATAATTCCGTTTGAGATGAATCATGTTCCTGTAATGGATCTCTTACTACTCATCCTTGGAGAACTTATATTTCTTCCTCTACATGTCACGCATCACCAGTTCATGGTGTGAGGAGAAAAATTTGATCGTTGATCATATAGGTAGGGGGTTTTCCTTCATCTCTATCTTTTTTTCATCATGAGGTGTGGGTATGATTGTGTTCTCTCAAGACATTGATGGTACCAAATTTAATAATGATAATGAACCTACTTTTAAAGAATGAAGGTTTGGGAATGTTGATGTTGACGTTTCTATGATTTACCTTTGTTTTATGTTGTAAATTGTACGGGCTTACATCCAATGAAAATTGTAGCCGTTGTAGGTCCTTTATTTCACACTAATGAACCTATTTTTTTCTAGATAATCTTGTGATCGATGAATGTATCTAGGAAATTGGTTATCATGAAAACATGGTTTATTAAATTGATTCTTGATGAATAAAACTTTATGTTTTATCTCCCCATTAAACCAAATGGATGGAAGGGACTTAATGAATGGTGTTGTCTAAATCTAAAAACACACATTCTACATTATGGTGATGTGTAAAGTTATTCTGTTTGATGCCCTCTTGGGTGACGTTAATGTGGGTGGAATATTTTGGTTGAGATGTTTTTGGATTGTAAATATAAAGCTATTTGGAGTTAGTATGTTGGGGATTGAAATGGTTCCAATACTTCAAGGGATCTCACATATCCCTTTTTTTATTGTTACTTTACAAGAGAAACAAGTGTGAATGATTTAAGTTCACTTTCCTTTTCTTCCTATAGTAGTTATTTAGGCTTGTAGTTACACATGTTAGTTTCCCATTAATGAAGGAATGTTCTAAACAGAATCACATAGACCTTAAAATATGAACGGGCACAATAGGGGAATTGTTTTTCCAGAAATGGGTTGTGTTCTAGTTGTGGATATGGTTTATTTTTTGGATGTAGGGAAAACACCATGAGTGGTAGTGTACATAATGGTTTTCTTCTTTAGGACCCTTAGGTTAGGGTGAGATATTTTTTTCCTATATGTATCATATTTAGTTCTTGTGTTTCTTATATGCACCCCACTTATGTCGAGCACTTCGTTCTGAAATTCCCCATCTCATGGGAGAGGAAGTTTTTCCCAACATTCCATTAAGTGGATGGTTATTTTGTCCTTTCAAATTTCTATCCTAGGTAGGCCAAGATTTTATGGGCATGTTGTGATGGAAAAATGTTCATTATGGCCCAAGAAACTTCGGGCAGGGTGTGTTGTGGTGTTTGGCCCAGGTGTGTGTGGGCAGACTATTTCCCAAGTGTCTTCGGGATGAGGCCCATGAGACTTTGGGCGTATTAGTGGTTGTTCTTTCCCTGATTTCTTTGGGTGTGGTAGAGATTTTTCTGGAATAGGTGTCTAAGAGCATGGTTATGTGTGGTTGTGGTGGACAAGGTGTCTGTGAGTGGGATGTGTAGTTGTGGTGGCCCATAAGGTTGTTGTTGGGGTGGTAGAGGGACTGTAGTGGAAATTGTGGGGGGAGGTCTGATGTGTAGGATGTCTTAAATAACATGTGGGAAAGTGGTGTGTGGTCCTCAAATATCGATGTGATATTACTATTACATTACATGACTTGCATTATTTCGGGAGTGTTCCATGGTGAGTCTGGGTGGATAATTTTCTTTACTAGGTGTTTGTATTATCTATATTTCTCGAGGGGCATTTGAATGACTCCCAACATGTACACGATGTCATTTTGGTCTTCCCTGCTGAGTATACATGTATACTCAACCAATGTATATAAAATAGATTTTAGGTTTTTTTGGAGGAATTTTAGGACAATGTTGGACATTACTAGCTCAGCATTCGGTAGTTTCCCTTGCTTATTTTCTTTATTTTGGTAATATTCATTTGAGTTTTCTCAAACCTTGTATCAGTTTATTTTGATCTTGGTTATGGGAATAGATTTTGGATTTACTTTTACTTTCAATATTTTTGGAGTTGGTTGGGATTTACCGTCGTATCTCCCATTATTATTAAATAAAAAGGGTAATGCCTTCCATTTTATGGGGGATTCAATAACCTTGGTTCAAGTCCCCACTCTAGTGCCTATTGAAGGTGGGGATCAGAGGTCATTATATCTCCTTCAACTTGAATAAGGATGGTTCTAGATGTTTTTTTTTCCATTTCCTCATCTTAGTGAAGTCAGGTCGTGGAAAGATTGTATCATAGGTGATTATTGAAAGATAAGATGGAGTTCATGGTTAGGAACAATGAGGATTTCATGGGATGGTAGAGAAATTGTGTTAATAAATTATTGTGTGTGAAATAGGCTAGAAAATACTGACTAGGTCATTGGATTTTGGGGCCCCCTATGATCTGATATAAGGACTATGTACCTATCTAATGACCAAGTGAAGCTACACTGATTGTAGGGTAGAGACCCTAGGAGAGGTACATTCATCATAATGACTCATTTTCTTGTTTTTTCTTAATGTTTTGGGAATCTAAAATGAGTACAAATTTTAAGAAAAATTTAAATGAAATATTATACAATACTCAGGCTTAGGAATTTCCTTGTTTACCTTGTAGCTTTGAACCCAGACAACACCCATGAGTAGTGTGGAATATTGAGGCCCAGGAGGTTTATTTCGATGATCATCAGAGGACTTATTAGGAGGAGAAGGATGACTATTGTCATAAGTCGATTCATGCCTTTTAGCGGCAGACACTCAGAAAGTACGAGGGCATCATCTAGAACATAGAGATGGAGAGCTCACTCAAGGATCTGGTGATAGAATTCATCTTGATTTGGTCCAAGGTTGAGTACTGGGTTCCTATGGATGTCAGTCAAATTCGGGTAATGAAATGTTAATGGTGGTCTCTCTATCTGGGGGAGAAGAATGAGGCCGAGGTATTGTGGACTAACTTAGAGAGGGAGTTCCAATAGGAATTACTTTCTTCCACACTGAAGGTTGAGAATAGGTAGGAACTACTCTCCCTTCTACAATGGAGCATTATAGTCAGGGAGTTAGGGATCAAGTTCAAGTATCTTCTTCATTTTGCTCCAGATGTCTTCCCAGATGAGGAATCAAGGGAAATGCACTTCGAGGAGGCACTCCGACCTTACCTACAGTACCCTGTTACTCCCTTCACTCTATTGATGTACATAAAGGATAAAAAAAGTCTAAAGTGGTGGACATGATGCACATGTTAGGAGTGTTCCATGGGAGCAGATCCAGTTGAGATCATTGAAGTATAAGGATGTTAGTAGTAGGCCTCCAGCATCAGGGCCATGCAGGTTTCGGTCGGGGGGGTGGGGGGGAGTATGCCCTTAGAGTTCCAGTTTTGATCTCCCAGTCCTCAACCATTCACTACAAGTCTAGGTCCAAGGTTATTTATCTATGGTAGCCCTAGGAATCTATGTAATCAGTGCCCAAAATGAGTACAATATAGTAGAATTGGGAAGGTTAAGTTACCACCTTAGTATCATTTGTTTCCCGCAAGGCCTTTTTAGCAGCAAAAGTAGATGTACGGATGCAAGCTCTCACTCCACTAAGGGAGAATTATATCAGTGGAGGATGACCTCAGGGAGCACCTCATGGACCCCGTCTTGGGCGTGTTTGGGGAGGTTGTAGATATCCGAGAGGTTGGGGAGTTGGGCGTGGGTAGTTTCACACCACAGAGGCATTAGTTTTGTTATGTTCATAGGTTGTTTGAGGTACGATCACCTTGTTTAGTACTCTTTCCCGTGACTTGTTTGATTCAGGAGATTCACACACTTTTTTTGCCAACATTCTAGACCAATCCATGGGCCTAGACGTAGAGTGACTCTTCACAACCCTGGTGCCGGTACAACAGTTTGAGATTGGGCCAGCCAGTTTGACCTTTTTTGAGGATGCCGACTAATGCTAAGGCCGTATCAGTCCACTGGGGATCTCTCTCTACTACAAATGTAGCCATACATTGACATCCTGGGCATCAACTAGATGTTTTTCTTGCACATTGATATTTTCCTCTTCTGGATAAGTGTTGTGTTCTTAGATATGGGTGACCAATTTGTAGCTTTCGTTGGCGATCAGGGTTGTCAGGAGGGAAGTCGACGTATGGAGACCCTTACTTCCATGCTAGCCGAGATATCAGTGGGACTAGTAGAATCAAAGATATTTAAAGTCCCTGGGATCATCAGTGAGTTTATATATGTCTTCCTTAGAGAGGTGGTGACTCTACCCCCTCGACATGATGTTGATTTTGGGATAGACTTATAACTATTTGCCTTTCCGATTTTGATGGCTCCCTATCGGATGGTGCCTTCTAAGTTGCAGGAGTTGCAGATCCAAGTTGATGTCCTGATGAAGAAGGGTTTTATCTGATGGAGAATGTCACCATGGTGTGCTCCAGTCTTGTTCAAAAATAAGGTATACAATGGTCTTAGGTTGTGTATAGACTACTGATAGATGAATCAGGTGACAGTTATGAACTGTTACCCCCTTGTGAGGACTGATGAACTTTTTGACCAGTTGAAGGCAGAAGGATGGTTTTCTAAGATCATATTGAGGTTGGGGTATCACTAGTTGAGGGTGAAGGAGGGTGAAAAATCTAAGACTACTTTTAGGTGATGATATGGGCACTTTGAGTTCTTGGTCACGTTGTTCGGCATTATGAATGTACCATCCATGTTCTTTGGGTTCATGAACTCCATTTTCCAAAAATATCTAGACTGGTTCGTAGTTGTTTTTATTGACCACATCCTGATCTACACAAGATTAGATGAGTATCCCACCGATCATCTGAGGATTGTTTTTGAAGTCCTCCGACACCACCAGATCTACGATAAGTTGTCTGCATGCATGTTCTATAAATATGAGGTGTACTTCCTTGGACACGTGGTGTCCCATCTGGGAATATCAGTATACCCTTTCAAGGTCAAAGCAATTATTTATTGGTAATCAACCAAGAACATAGGAGGGGTTCATAGTTTCTTGTGTCTAGTAGGTTACTACTGAAGGTTCATTCCCATCTATTCTTTGGTTTCAGATCCTTTGAAATATTTGACGCAGAAATATCATCCTTTCATTTGGAGTGAGAAATTCCAGGTAGCCTTCAGTTATCAGAAGGGGAAACTGGTCAGTTCCCTAGTACCGAGGTTTCCAGAGGAAGGGGTAGCGATTGAAGTGTTTTGTAAATCTTCCGGTCCAGGCTTGGGGTGTGTGCTGATGAAGTATCTTGGAGTGATCTCTTATGGGTCTAGGATGTTACATCCTCCCAAACATAACTATGCCACGCATGACCTATAACTTTAAATGTTTGTATTCGCAATGACGTTTCGGTGGCATTATCTCATCGGGGAATGCTTCGTGGGATTCCCAGATCACAAGAGCTTAATGTATGTCTTCTCCCAGTTAGACCAAAACTTGTGGTAGTGGATGTGGATGGCGTTTCTTCATGAATATGTCTTAAAGATCTCTTACAACTTTGGAAAAGGTAATGTGGTGGTTGATTTCTTGAGAAGAAAGTCACCACAGTATGTGGTTTGGGATTCAGAAGATGCTTGGAATGAAATAGAGGAGTTGTATGCTTTACATATATGGATGAAAGTGGTGGATGGTAGAGGTTGTCTATTTTAGATAACGTTGTATTTTATCTTGGTACGACAAGAGAAGGAGTCTAAGTGGGTAGACGTGGAGGCTAATGTTATGCGTGACTGTATTAGCTAAGGAATTTCTCTGGATTGATGGTTAGAATCAAATGCTTTTTTGTGAGATGTTTTTTTCCAAGAGACGTTGTGTGAGGGACTTTATCATGAGTTCAATAACACCCCCTAGCGATACACTTAGGAATTTACATGATGTACCAAGGCTTGAGGGAACAGTTTTTGTGGCCTAGGGTGAAATAGGAAGTGACCGAGTTTTGGGTAATGTGCCTAGTATGTCAGTAGGTGATGGATGAAAGCCACATCCCATGAAGTTTTTCATAGCCTTTAGATGTCCCCAAGTGGAAGTGGGATGACATCTGGATGGATTTCATCACATGACTATCTAGGGTTCATGGAGGCTACGATGCTATCTGGGTTGTGGTAGATCGACTGACAAAATCATCTCACTTCCTAGCGATATAGGAGTCAAGTGCGGTAAATACCTTATCATAGAGATATGTGGATGAGGTTGTGGGGTTTCATGGAGTATCAAGGTTCGTATTCTTGTACTGGGATGCACGGTTTACCACATGAGTATGTAGGGTGATGCAACATGGTTTTGGCACCCAACTACATCTTATCACCACTTTGCACCCTCAGACAGATGTGATGATAGATCAGACTATCCAGAAGATGAAATATATGATGCGAGCAAGTGTTCTGAGGTTTGGTGGATCATGGGTATGAAAATTTTCTCTGGTAGAGTTTTACTACAATAGTAGCTATCACTCTACCATTGGCATGGATCCATTCTAAGCATTGATAGAAGGTCGTGTCATTCCCCCATGTTCTGGACCGAGGATAGGAAGCCATGTGTTCTTGGACAAGAGGTAGTGTAGAGCTTGAAAGAGAAGGTTTAACTTGTGTGTGAGGGGTTTAAGGTATCCCAAGACCATAAGAAGTCATATGATGATCATAGGAGGAGACCCTTGGATTTCAAGGTTGGGGACTACGTGTTCCTAAAGGTATCCCCTCAGCATGTGAAGTAGAGGTTTTACAGTGGGGGTAATCTTTCTCCCAGGTTTGTCAAACCCATAAAGGTGTTGTGACCGGTCAATGAAGTGGCATATCAGCTGTTTCTACCACCTCCGCAACAGAGGGTCCACGACGTCTTCCATGTGTCTCATCTTAGTGGGTACCTACATGATGACTCGCACATCCTCGACTAGGGGAGATGTATATCAAGGATGATGCAACGTTTGTGGAGAGACCAGTGAGGATCGAGGTTCATGAGGAGAAGGGGCTTCATGCATAGACTATTCACTTGGTTCATGTGTTGTGGAGGCATTGTGGCCTTGAGGAGAGTACCTAGGAATTGGAGGCAGAAATGCTTGCATAGTACCTAGAGTTATTTTGAAATTTGATC
Source organism: Viscum album (assembly GCA_963277665.1). Lineage (NCBI taxonomy): Eukaryota > Viridiplantae > Streptophyta > Magnoliopsida > Santalales > Viscaceae > Viscum > Viscum album. Next base: position 2,055,840,647 of record OY728140.1, read on the forward strand.
TTGTGTTTTCATTGTTCTTTGTTGTGATATAATTTGTGACCTTATTTTTTTATAATATTGGATGTTTTCCTTAATCTTTGAATTTGTTTAAATTCCTTACTATGGGGTGGGGAGGACATAGAACCTAATCAAGACACATTAAGGTGGATGCAATTAAGCCCATGTGGGTGAGCTAGTGCCACCCAATGCAGATATTATCTTGACATGGAGGAAGTGACTCCCTAACACACGTTTAATGACGATTTGACCTTTATATGATCTATGATTACTTGGGGGATAAGGTCGGTTGTGTACCTGTAGTTGTTCAAGAGATATAAGAGGGATATGTGCTCTAATATACCGAGGTTTGTTCTGGATTTTGAAGAACTCTATAGTGTTTTTACCTAAGAGGTATCTTATGAGGTTGGTTTTCAGAACCCTATATTTTTCTTCTGGTTATTCTTGAATTCTCAAGGATGAGAATATATTTAGAGGAATATAATATAATAGGCCACACCCTCCTGGTGAATTAATTTTTTAATTTTTTTATAACTGGGGAAACCTAGGGACCATCAGTGACTCATTGAGAAGTTTTCAAAAATTTGGGTCAAATCAACGGTGGAACTGATGGGTCATCCATAGAACCAATCAGCATCGATGCTAGGGAAATGATGCCAAGGAAATGGTGCCTCACCTAATGGTGAGTCCTTCTCATCTTTTCTAGAACCTTCAAAATTTTCCCCAGTAACATATCTTTTGACGTAAAAATATATTAATACCCCATTCAAGTCCATTTAAAACCAGTTAAAGATGATTTAAAACCCCAATATTCCAAAGACCCTTGAGTTACCAAAATATTTAGCCATATTCCTTAGTGTCACAGCTTTTACGTGTTATACAGTTTCACCCTTATTACATGTTTTATTAATTTAATGGAAATATATTAACTCACAGCTGTTATCTCTACCATATTCAAGGTGAATTATTAAATATCAATTTATTTCAATATGTGGAACTGCCAAATAGGATGATTGAGCCATGATCTGACTTCTATGTACATCAAAATTGTCTCCCAGATTTTAGGATCTAGCCTTTTCTTAAGATGAGATTATAACTTCCTTTTTCCTTCCAGTATTTGTTAGTGCACCTCAAGACTTCCTTCTGAGATGAATCGTGCGCCCATGCTGGAGACCTTCCCACTCATCCTTAGAGTCCCCAGAGTTCTTCATCTATAAGTCGAGCTTCCCCGGTTCATGGAGCAAAGAGAAAAGTTTGATCGTTGATCATCCAGGCATGTGTTTTCCCTTTATCTATCTTATTTGTGAATCATGTAGGGTGTTTATGATAGTCTTCCCTCAAGACATATATGAAACCAATTTTAAAAATGATCATGGATATAATTTTAAAGAATGAAGAACATGGAATGAGGGTATTGATGTTGTTGTATTTACCATGGTTTTATATTGTGAATTGTATGGGATTATGTCCAATGAATATCATGGACGTTGGTGGTCCTTTTTTGCGCACTAATGAACCTCTGGTTTCTGGATAATCATCAGATTGAATAACTATATCATGGAAATTTATTAATCACGTAAACACGGTTGATTAAATGGATGCCTGATGAATAAAATCCCATGTGTGATCACCCCATTTAACCAAATGAATGGAAGGTACATAATGAATGATGTTGGCTAAAACTGAAAAACTTCATTTCTTTGTTCTGGTGATGTGTATGGTTATTCTGTCTGATGCCTTGTGTGTTAATGTAGCAGGATATGGAAGTTTATGTTTGAGAAGTTGTTGGATTATAAGTCTGAGGCTGTTTGGATCTGGTATGATGGGGATTGTCTTGGTTCCAATACTTCAAGGGATCTCATAGATCCATTTTGTTGTAGTGACTTTACAAGAAATCCGGGTGTGAATGCTTAAATATCTTTTGGTTGGTCTTCCTCTTGTTGTGGTTTTGGCTTATAGATATGCATGTATGTTTCCCAGTAATGAAGAAATGTTTTAAATAGAATCAATTGAACATGAAAATGAGAATGGGTATAATGGGGGAATTATTTTTCTAGAAATTGGTTGTGTTATGGTTGTGGTTGTAGTGTATTTTCTGCATGTATGGATAGCATCTGGAGTGGTTGTGTATGGGATGATTATCTGATTCGGGACCCTTAGGTTGGGATGAGTTATTTTTTACCTATATGTATCATATTTTGTTCTATTGTTTCTTATACTCACCCCAACCATGTTGAGAACTTCGTACCGAAAACCCCCATCTCATGGGGGGTGCTGTTTTTCAAAACATTCCAATGATTGGCTGGTTATTTTCTCCTTTATGCTCCCTCTCCCAGGTAGCGCAGGATTCTTCAAGATGGCTGTGAATGCCTAAAGTTCATTATATCCCTAGAATATTTGGGCCGGGATTTTTTGTGTGGGTTGGTCTAGGTGGGTGTGGGCATATTGTTTCCCATGTTTCTTCAGAATGAGGTATAGGTGTTTGAAGGCATAGTAGTGGTTCTTCTGGACCAGGTGTTTTTAGGCCTGTAGTGGTTTCTCTAGCCCATGTGTCAATGGGTGTGGTTATGCATGGTTCTGGTAGACCAGGTGTCTATGGGTGGGATGCATGGTTGTGGTGGCCTATAAGGTTGTTGTTGGGGTGATAGTGGGACTGCAGTGGAACTTTTGGGGGAGGTTGGATCGGTAAAATGTCCTAAATAACTAGTGGAAAAGTGGTGTGGCCTACCGAAATATTGATGTGCTATTAATATTACTTTACCTGACCTACATTATTTGGGGAGTATTCCATGGTGAGGATGGGTGGATAGTTGAATTTTTAGGAGTTTTGGTTATCTGTATTTATCACTAGGCATTAGAATGCCTCCCCACATATGCACAAGATCTTTTGGTTTTCACTACTAAGTATACCCATATACGCACCCTACATATAAAAATATGCTTTTAGGGTTTTAATATGACATTGATGATAGTTCCAAAACATATTATCTTGGGCTTCTAAAGCTGTTGTTGCTGATTTTATTTCTTCTGGTACTTTTCATTAGAGTTTTATTGTACCTTGTATCAGTTTATTTTGAGTATGCATATGGAAATGGATTTTTGGCTTTACTTTTATTTTCAGTTTTTTTGGATTTTTTTGGGATTTACCATCTTATCTCGTGAACTTATTAAATATAAAGGGTAATGCATTCCATTTTACAAGGGATTCTATACCCTTTGTGCTAGTCTTCACTCTAGGGGCTATTGAAGTTAGGACTCGGGGGGTCATTGTCACTCCTTCAATATAAAGAATGAAGGGTTTGATAGTTTTCTGTCACTTTCCTCATCATGGTGAAGGTGGGTCATGACAACCATGATAAGTACAATCATACCTTATGATTCCCATTTTCTAGAGCAGCCAAAAGAGATGGAATCACTAAGCACTATCCTAGACTAAACCCAAAGAAAGATTCTGAAATCAAATGTCATGGAATACCATTTATAGGACAAGTCCAATATTATTAAGATTGTGGGAAAAACCATATTCTTTGAACCACCCCAATAAAGTACCTATATCACACACATTAACCATAGTGTGTTTTATGGTGTAATAAGTTGTTATGTTTTTAGAACCTAGTAGTAGGAATTGTTATAATATAATTTTAATTAGATAATTATTATATTTATTCCATTTTAATGAATAATTTTTACCAATGATTATAAATTGAGTTTAATAAAAATTAAATTTTGATGTGAAGAAATCATAATTGTGTATTTGGAGATATATAATTTCATTTTACAAAATCTTCTAAATAGATTCAAAATAATTAATGTAATGTTATTTTTAATAAATATATCTATTAAATAATATTTATTTAAATATAATGATAATATAATTTAACGAAATAAAATTTAATTTTAAGGGTGATAAAGTGGGTTTTTATCTTAAATAGTTATATTTTCTAATTACTAAAAAAATTTATTTATTATTAGAAATTATAATTTTAAAAAATTTGTTTTGTAACATAAAAAATTGTTTATAAATTGGATTTTCAAAATTAGCCAATAGTGAATTTTTTGTAATTTTCAAATGAAATGGATTTTTTGGGAGATAATTTAAAATGGTAAGTATTATAGCTTCATAATAACCAAACGGTTGTATAATAAATTATGTAAATACAATTGATGATAAAATAATGAGACCCTTTAAAATGATTTTATTTATATTTTATTTAAGGAATTTTACAAACCAATAATTAATTCTCTCAAAACTATATTATACTTTATGGTTTTAAAGTCAATTATTTATGAACATGACTCAGTTGTAGATTAAAAATGGTATTGTTTTAATTACATCAGCTATTAGCCTAATACAATAACTAAAATCAATCTTATATGGTTGATACCATGGAAAAAAGCATGGGATGGTTTGCGTTGTTTTATTATTTTATCAAATATTCTAAAAAACCTATATTTTGAAATTAATAATGAATCCCCAACTATATAGCTAAAAATAACCAACAAGCATCTCATTCCTCTTCAAAAAAAATCATTTAGTAATTAATTTATTTTCACTGTCTCTCTCTATATCAAAATACCACCCAATATGTTTCAAATCCCTTAATAAACTCTTGAATGGAATTTATAACACCCCAAGGTAATGGATTCTATTCATCCGCTTTATTTATGTCATTTATATTAATTATGCCTCTTTTATTTCTAATTGTTCTTTTTGTAATATGTTTTTACACATCCATTTACAATTATTATTATTCCCAAGTAAGGAGAATCCACATTTCACTCTTATTAAACACTTTCATCAACCCTTACATACCCCTGTTATGATGCCAAAATTATCCAATGATTTTCCATGTAAAACATTTGTATTGTGAATATCCTACCACATTTCCACTTAAGGGTATTATCTTAGATATACCCATACATAATATATTTGTTAATTCCATGTAGATTACCCAATATTTTTACTCATGGTATAAAATTTATGAAATATGTTCTTATATAGTATGATCTATTTGGCACAGAAATGCTTGTACATAATATTAATCTGACCAGTGATCCTATAATTATATGGCCTCCCAATGAATTGTTTAATGGTTTTATCACATGATATTAAATTTATGGTGCATGTACAGTTAGCATGAGAACAATTTTTTATGATGTGTCAATGTTTATCCTTGACTTATGATTATGATGTTAGGTTTTATGTTATAGCCACATTACAATATAGGAATTATGTTATCTTCTATTTCATGTTTCAATGTTCATGTTTTTATGTTTCTCACACTTATATTTCACCATGATACGCCTCTTTTATTATAATCATTATATTATTCCTTAATTATTACAATAATTTTCTTTATAACTCACCCATTTCTTATGTACATTTCTAGGTAATCCTATTGAATTTTTGAAGATGAATGGAATTCTATGATTATGTCATGTAATTTTAAATATTGTTGTTGCTTACCTACTACATGTTATTGTAGAATGAATCTAATAAATCAATTAAACTAGTCCTATCAATATATTGTAATTTTTTACGTGTATCACTATTTTATTAGTAATTAAATTACATATATTAAAAAAATGGGATGTCAAAATTGATATCATAGAAATGTCTTGTTATTTTTGTGTATTAGGATTATAAAACTATAGTCAAAGTCTTTTTTATAAGAATAATCCTATAATAATAGAACTAAATATACAAAAAATATATAGTGAGTGGTTTCTAATAAATAAAATCATTATCTATATACAATATGTGGATGTGGCTCTGGCATAATTGTACATTGGGGTAATAACCACAAAAATGGAACAATGGTTATTAAATGGATTATCACTCGGTGTATGAAAAGGAGGCAATGATGCACATAGTATGACATTCCTTGGGTATATTATTTGGTAAATTTAAATTCTCCTTACAAAACATTATTATGGTAATAAAACTTCTTTCATAAAAACGTGAATCAATGGAAAAATTCATACCCTCTTAAGAAAGAGAAAGTTTAAATTGGGACATTTATGCATAAAATTCCACTTATTTTCATTGGATCTTCCTATCCCTTATTTGTAGAAAATGGATAAAATCCATTGAAAATATCATATATATTATTCAATATACAATGAAAACAAATTCTTGTTTTATTTTTATAACATGGATGGACAAGTTATTTAACGGTAGATGATTATCAAGAATAAAAATCTGGAGAAAGAAATAAAAGATATGAAATGGAAAAAAATTGAAAATGTTTTTTGAAAAATATTTTTCATTCCATCTATGAAGGAAATAGAATGATATTCACTTTGAGTCAAGATAAATGTTGAAGAATACATCATGGAATATGAGGAAAAATTCATAATACATGTGAGTTATGCCTTTGACTTTTTTTCATTAGCACTGAAAGTATTGTTGATAAATTCTTATGTGGTCTATATACAAATATAAAAATACATCTGTGGTTTGAAATATTAAAAACTATGAAGAAATATTTTGATATTACCTCAAATTTGAAATAGAGATCAGTGGATCTCATGATTATCATGGGTCTATTAAAAGGAAGAAAATAATGGAGTTAAATTCTGGTGAAGTGATGTAGAAATATAGTGATAGAAAGAAATTCTCTTGTCCCACTTTTAAAACATATAGGAAGAACCTTATTTAAATTTCATGAAGGGGAAAAGGAAATTATTTAGATTTTGGAAGAAATTATAAATAGTTAGAAATTATTGATTAGATAAACCCATGAATGTGATTGAAAAAAGGAATACCCCACTCAACTATTGGTCTATTTCCCAATGTTTCAACTCTAAGGAACAATGAAATTAATTAAAAATGCACTAAGATAGGGATTTTTAACTATATTGAAATCCAAAACCACCATGTACCATTACTAAAGGGTAATCATTTTCTATCATTACTCGTGAGGTGGATCCTAAAATCTATATAGTGATAGGTAAAATAGTTATTCATTCAATGAAATTGAAATTGAAATTTTATTTTGGTTCTACAAATTATTTTATATCATGTATGTTTTTTATAACTATTCAAACACATCCCTAAAATATAGGATTCATGATATCATTGAAAATAGATAATGGGAAAGTTATTGTATCCAATGTATATAACATTAACAATATAAATAATTGTAGTATGAACTTAATAGTTAACCGTGTGATAATACCTTTAGTGGAATAAAATTTTAATCATGTATGTGATTTTATTGCATTTTGTATAGACAACATTAATTGATTGGAGAAGTAAATCATCCCTTCCATCACAAAACCACCTATGATTCAATTCATGTTTTGGGAGGATGGTGGATATCATTTGGAATAATCACTAAAAGAATGTAAATTATTTCCTAATAAGAAAGAGTATCCATCTAAAATTATTGATACCATGGAAAATATGATCCTTGATTTAATTAACATTCTAATATAATACACTAATATGTTTCCTAATGAATTTAATGGTCTTCAACCATGCTGATAGGTTGTGTTCTCATGAAAAAAATATACTAAAAGATTTAGTAATACCTAATAGTCCCTATAGAATGGAAATTATGAAATATGAGGATCTCAATAATCAAATACAAGAGAATATATGTATTAGGTTTAAATTCAAAAGTGCTTCATAATGGGGTGAACCAATCCTTTTTTTAAATAATAAGGATGGGTCAATGTTTCTTTTCATTAAATATCATAATCTAAAAAATATCATATTTAAGAACATGTTACCCCTTCATAGGTTGTTGAAATATTTGTTAAACTATGTTAAGCCAAATATTTTTATAATGTGTATCTTTTTTTGGGACAATATAATGTAAAGGAAATTAAGAAGGTTATTTTGGGGACTAAGTTTCACAAAAGTTTTTAGGAAAAGGAGTTCACAGTGATAACATTTGGAATCACTATTTCTCAAGGAACATTAATGGACTTAATGAATATGATCATTTTGAATTAGCTCAATAATGTTTTCCCAGTCCTTATAGATGATATTCATATCTACTCTAGAATCTTTGAGGATGATGAGAAGCATTATTAATGTTGTACTATATACTAGAAAAAAGGAAAATTTATCTATAAAGTACATTAAATGAATGTTTTGCATGAATTATCTAATATTCTAGAAGAATGATATCACGAGTAAATAGATATTTGTGGATCGTAAATGATAGAGGCAATTGAATGATGGATCAGACTAATAGATGCGACATAGATCTATTGTTTCCATGGATTATCTAGGAACTATCACTGATTCATGAGAAACTTTTCATGACTATAAATCACACTAACCATGATAAATTGAAAGTTATAGATGTTTTTCAAGACTAATGGATATGTGGAGAGAATTAAAGAGTTAAGGAAGAGGATAATCAGTAAAACATTTATCTCATTATCCACTAGTAGTGAAGGATATCTGTTATATACGGATGAATGAAATAAGGGAATGCGATTTGTACTCCCGAAAGATGAATGTGTGATAGTCTATATCTCCCTCTAATTAGAGATCCATGATTAGAACTACTGAATACCTAATATAGAATAAGTTATAAGGGTTTATTAATTCAATATTTGGAAATATTAAATATATGTATAGAAGTGTAAAATATATATGGATCATAAAATCCTTATGTATATATTCACACAAAAGGATCAAAGTGTGAACAAATAAAGGTTGTTAGATATGATCAGGGATTATGATTTTTCTATCCATTACCATCTATGGAAGGAAAAATATTAAAATATTTATTATGTAAAAATGCTCTCAAAACACTATCCATGATAAAAATTAAAATGGATCCAGTATTATTAGACATGAAAATGAGGGACATGGAAATAATAAATGAAGATTATCAAAATTTCGTTGAAAAAAAACTCAACTATCCATTCATAAGAAGATGTAGGAAGCCAAAAAATATTATGAGGAGATATAAATAATGGTTTAATATATTAATGTGTTCAAATTTAAAAAATATGGAGAAATAAGATTTAGTACATAGATATGTGTCCCATAAAAACACGACCTGAAGAGGTAAATTTTTTATCATAGATCATCCTTTTATATTCAACCATGAATCAATAATACATGTATTTATTGGGATAAAAACTTCATCAAGGATAGCATAAGGTATGATATTATATTATTTTTATCATGATAATTTCTATTCCAACATATTAAGTATGAACAATATAAATTCAAGGATTTTATTATACTATTTCTAACACTATTATGGAAATATGAAAAAATAGTCATGTATTTAACAAAAATACTCCCCATTACATCCCTCAGAAATAAATTCATTTGGGTGGCTATTGATCTCTAAATAAATTTAGTGTATTTCATTACATTAAATGATTAATACTATCTAGACTAAATTTTTAATATGAATATAGTAGAATTGGTAGGACTACAAAGAGTACCACTCTCCATTGTAAAAAATTAATATATAAGGTTTACCTCATTATTCTATAGAATCCACGAGTAATAATTAGTTATAGATTTATAGAGTGATAGTTAGTCTGAGATAACCATTCATTCTCTTAAAGGTATTTTTAGATCTTGTTCAACGGAATTATATAGATGTTCTAATCAACAAATACATCTAGTGGATTTATTATATAACAACAGTTTCTATTCTAGTATTCAAATGACACCATATGAGGCTCTATATGGGAATAGGTTTTAAACTATAATATTTTAGTTTTATGATTGATTGTGGAAGCTGATGGAACATAATATTCTCAATGAGATGATATAATATGTTAAAACCGTTCTTCATTATATGAAATCCTTAAAACATAAACTGAAAAGATATGTATAAAATTATCTATGAGACCTAGATTTTGATGTTGTAGATAAGTTTAAGTAACCATGTGATAGAGTCATGATATTTTGGGTTAAGGGAAATCATAGTCCAATATAAACATGCCCCTTTGAAATCCATAATTTCCTTGGAAATGTAAACTATCAAGTAGAACTCATGCCTATCATATCTTAAGTTCATTATGTGTTATATATTTCTTTATGAAGGAAGTAAATAATGGGCCCCTAATTGTTATTAAATATTATTTTTGTACCGTTAGAGAATTATTATTTCTACAAGGAGAATATGATGAATATCTTAGATCTTAGAGAAAAGTTTCTACGAAATAAGACAACTCACTTTCTTGATGTGCTGTGGTGTAAGGAAATGTTTTATGACGGGACATAACAACCAAAAGAGGTGATGAAATAGATGTATCCTTTTCTATTTTAGAGAATGAAATGAAATTTCTAGGGTGAAATTCTTGGAGGAGGAAGAATGTAACAAACCTAACATTCATAAATTAAATTCTCTTTTTGATTGAATTAATTCATTGTTAAGAAATGGTGTCATAGAAAACACTAGTTTTATATATAATTTTTTTTATTTTGATTTATTATAAAATATTCCAATAATATATATATTTTTAGTAAAATATCATTGTGTGTTACTACCATTAATAATAGATCCAATATATAGATTATAATAAGATTACTATATACTAACCTTTATTATAAATTCTAATTAAAATAAAATAAATACAAAGTGGTCTCCTCCAGTGACATTAAACCCTATGAGGACCATTTATCGAAGCTTATAAGATATATGAAAACATTTGGATTTACCTTGACTAGGTCCAATATATGATTAAGAAACTAAAACTTGATTTAAACTATTTACATTAGAAGTTCAATATTATCAAGATCATGTCTTAAAGCATGTCCACGAAGCCACCCCATGAATGTACCACCATCACACAACTTACCCTTATAGAGAACACAGGTCTAATAATTTATTATTGATCTAGACCCTAATAATCCAAAAGTTTAAATGTTATTTTTAATTGAATAATAATTTTATTTTGAATTTTTCATTATTATTTATTATAGATAATCATATAATGATTTTTTATAAAAATTTTATTTTGATATGAAGAAATCGAAATTATATTTTTCAAAATATATAACATATATTTGATAACTATATTTGATAAATTAATTAATATTTGAAAAAACTATTATTTTCATGAAATATGTTTAATAATTAATATTTTTTAAATATAAATTTTATTATAATTTAATGAAGTCCAAATTAATTTTTAAGAGGTTTATAAGTTGTTATCATTAAAAAAATTATAATTTCCCAATTAAGAAATATTTGTTTATAATGTTTAAATTATCATCATTATAAATTTATATTGGTAAAATAAATATTATCTTTTAAATAATCACAACAAATTTACACAATTGTAATTTTTTCATGATTTTTTGAGAGAATTAGTATTTTTGGTACGAATTGAATACTGTATAAAGAAACTATATGTATTATGAAATCATAATATCCCAAAATTTTTGTAATAAATACTATAAACAACATAAACGAAAATGAATTTATTTTCCATTTAAAATAATTTAATTATTATCTTTTTTGATTAATTTTACAAACAATTAATGAATCATCCAAATACTCTATTATGTTTTAAGGTTTAAAAATCATTTCTTTGTGATAAAGACCCACATAAACATCACCAATGGTATTATTTTAATGACTTAGGTCCACATGTAAATTAATTATTTAAAACCACTCCAATTTGGGAGAAAAAATTGTTTAAAACCATGGAAATATTCATTGTTTTTATTATTTTATCACTTAGAGGGAAAACCTATGTTTAGAAATAAATAAGAAATTACTCTATTTTTTTATATAAATTCCAACCCAAACTCTCACTCATCTTCACTAAAAAAAATTTATTATTATTTATCTCTACCTATCCCCATCTAAATCCCTCCCATTGTGTTCTGAAGCTCATAAGAATATCCACCCAAGCTTTTAGAAGCACTCTCTCAAGGTAAGGAATTATGTTCCTCCGGCCAATTCTGGTAAATTATTTATATTATGTCTGTTTGGTTTATACATTTTTAGGTGGGAATATATTTTTCACTTCCATTTACTCTCATTATGATCCCAAATTTATATGAGACCATTTTTAACTCTCCTTAAATCCTTCCATTAACCATTATGAACACTCATTATGCTGTTGAAATTATCATGTGGTGTTCCCTGAAAAAAATTTATATTATGAATACACATTAACATTTTTACTAAGGGAATTAAACTATATATACCTAAAATTTATTTATTTGGGACTTCCAATTATGTAACCCCCAATCTCTAACCATAAAATAAAAAATGATAAAATATGTTATTCTGTTGTACAATCTTTTATGTACAAAAATACATGAACATAATATGAATGTGATGGGTGGGGTAAAAATTATATGGAAATAAAATGAATTGGGTAATATTTTTATGTCATAAAATACCATGAATTGTGAATGTGTGGTTATTATCAGAACATTACATGATTATGTTGTGATTTTTTCCTTAACTTATTCTTTTGATGAATTGATTTATGTTATTTCTAAATTCATATCATACATTGATGATATAATCATATATCATGATTTTATGTACATGTTTCTGATTTCAACAATATATCTCATCTTGATAATCCTCTTGTAATATATTCATCAGGTTTTTTGTTTATTAGTCCATTATTAGGATTTATAGCTCCACCATTTCTTATGTATGTTCCCAGGTTAGCTGATGAAATTTTGAATGATCAATGGAATTATAAGGTCATGATATTGAATTTTAAATAATTTATTTTTATCCCCATTGAAATTTAATTTATTATAAATCAAATTACCCAAATAAACAAGGAATCTTAATCATTGGGTATTGTGATATGTTTATATTTATTTTATTAGTGATGAAATAGTTCATATAAATGATATGGGTTGTCATAATAATATATGTGATAGTTTGATTGAAACACTGTTTGATTTGACCAAAAATAAAAAAGATGATCTGAATGAAAAATTGGATTTAAATTCATTGGGGATATGTTTGGATTTAGCTACCACTTTTAATGGAAAATAAACATAACTACCACTAGTTTATCATAAATTATCCTAGAGGGAGAGAATATTTTTTTTATAATTCCTCCATTTTTTCTAGTTATGTCAAATTTATTCTTTAAATGTAAGATATTTTGTGTCACTGAAATTATTGAAGTTAATATGAATATAATTTGATGACTATCATGTTAGAAGAAAACAATCCGTATATGTTTAACTACATGTAACACTACCCATAGGTTTTGGAAATACTATCACCAAGATTCAATTTTTTCTTCAATTTGATACAAATTTATTTATATGTATTCATTTATTAATTTATATAACGACTTAATAATTATACATTATCGACTAGAAATTCTCATTTCATATATTGTGATATCATAGTTAATTTGTTGGTTCATTTTTTATAAGAAATCAATCATTGTGGGCTCATATAATTATGTCAGATATATCATTTTGAAAGACATGTGAATATATTTAATGGTTATTTATATAGTCTACATCAACTAGAGTCATCCATATTTTGAATTATACATCTATGGCGGTGGAAAAGTTCTAAATACACAACTTATCTATTGTATAAAATGTTAGTTTTTCTAAAACTCAACATAAAATAGATATTTTTAGGGGAAATGGGATTCATAGATTGATAATACTATCTTTTATGTATATACTAATATTTCATGTACTTTTATAAAACAGTAATATTATAGATTATGTTGATTAATATATAAGATCACATATTATTGAGTTAAAAAATTATATCCAATGAAGAATGATATGTGGCTACTGAAGGATCAGAGAAAAAATATTATGTATGTGGTTTAAAGTGATGATGAATGTTATATATGACTTTTCAAAAATCCTAAGATGGTTAGTGGGTGAGACAAGTTTTAATGTGATAAAATGGTATGATATGACATTAATGGATATACATTATAATCTAGTGACCTATAAAATAGACGTTTACTCAACAATATCCTCAGATTTTTTTATACACTAGTAATAATGTACAGATTATTTGGGTTGAACTATGGTTAAAACTTTCTTCCACTCTTTAGATTAAAATGTATATTTTTATTTGATTGGAATAAAATAACATGAAACTATTTAGAATAAATAATAAGATATGGAAAAATAAAATAATATGGATGCATTGTTTTTACTTGTATCACCTTTAAAATTCTACTCTAAGGAGCGCATATTAACATTGTGATGATGTGACATGAAATCACTAATTATACCTTCTGTGATTACATCATCCAGAAGATATCATTAGTTATCAGGGTCCAAAACATCTTCCCATATTCCCTGAAATTTATCTAAGAGGGATACAATGATTGAAAAGATATATAAAAAGATCATATAAGATTTATATCAATGATACATCACCCAATATGTAGTGTGTTATCTATTATACTATACTATTAAATTCTATATATTCAATGATATGTATGACATGATTTTATTTCAGTAATGTTCTTTAATGGAATACAATATCACACACCTCTCATCCCTAATCTAAATATATATATATATATATATATATATATATAGATCTTATTTTCCTACAAATATTCAATGATATCCACTTATATTATGTGTGTGTTCATTTTCTAATTTTTAAAAAACCAAAAAAAAATAGAATGTTTGAAATTTAAATTTATGAATTTAAATTTACCATCAAATCCCCTTCATTGAAATAATTACTACCAATTAGTATCAAAATGATCTAAATCATTGAATTTAGAATGTATGGTTACTATATGTTGAAATTAATAACACACTATGTCCTAATTTCAAAATAAATAAATATGTTAAAAAATATAAAAATAATAATAATCACAATATGAGTGGATTCTGTGGGGAGCGACTATACATTATTTATAGCTTCTCACAATTTTTATACTAGTCTTGTAATGAACACTGTTTTCATGAAATGGGACATTAAATGGTTGAAACACTAAAGTATATCTTGAAATTTTCATGGTGTGACTTACCTCATTGAAACATGATATAATTAAATCTAAACCACCCAAATCATAAAAAAGATTCCTTTTGTATATTTCCATTGAGAAATTAACCAAATATGGGTGTTGAAAATTAAATGAGAAGGTTGATGAGACAAAGTTAGTCATTATCTTGAGCAAAGGAGGTTATGTGGTTGCGGATTATGACAATAGTAAGGCCATCAATATTCTTAGTGTTATCATGTATGATTGGAAATCACCATGTCTGACTATAAAAAAATAAAAAGGGATTATTTTTTCATGATTGATATAAATGAGAACATACATGATAATGACGAAGCAGTAAATCCTAATAATGATGAGGAAATATCTGACAAGGCCACCCCCTCAAGGGTGTGATTACTAGTCAGAATCCATAGAAATTTGAAGAGGATTATTAGTCAGAAAATACTAGAGATTCTTGTCTATTATGAGGAATAAATTGTGGAGGAGGATCCTGTGATCACTTCCAGATAATAATAGTCTTGCAGAATGATGAAGAGGTTTGATACAGGTATATACAATTGGTGAGTATACAACATGGATCATCGTGAAAGATCATATACTGATAATATGATTCAATTAATGGAATGTCAAAAGAGAAGAGTATATCCAATAATGGGAGTGGATGGATTATCAATTTTATGGCCTTATTAAAGACGATCAAAAAACACAATTAACAATTCTCTACCTAGAAATTATTTAGGGAGAATAATTCAAATAGTTGTTTGTTATGTTTAATGTGTTTTTCATATCTTATAGTGTTTCTAAACCATGTTTAACATTTGTGGTTTCTCACTTTTTTCCATAAATATGTTTTCACAATAAAACAATTAATTTTCCATCATACATTGTTCTATGATGTGCTCTATCATTGTACATATACATTCATTCAGGATTCATTAAAAAATAAAATTTATTTGTTTGTGACATTTCATTAGCCTCTAAAGAAGGCATATAAATAGGAATATTTTTATTATCTACTGAAAATATGTTTAATGTGTAATTATTGTGGTTGAGGGATATAAAATTTCTAATGGTATCCTATTTTAATCTTATATGGAGTTACTTTTCCATTTTTGAAACATAAATCTCATTCATGACGTGAAAATGGTTTTTGTGGTGGAAGCTATATAATTATAATAATTAACAGAAAATATATCCAAACGTCCCCCAAAATCATCAAGGAACATCATAAGATTTCCACTTGTTGTTACATAATAAAAAATCCCAATCAAAAGTCCACTTGACAAAAAACTAACCTTAAAACCCATGGTTGTCAAAATTTTCCCATTTATATTTTTTTATCAACAGTACTCACAAAAAATCATCATAAGATCACCCATAATTATCATCAACCATTTAATCCACCATCTCTGATATGTAGAATCCCATTGTTGTTGTTATTTCCTTTATATTATCAGTCTCCCCTTTTATTGTTCTTCATTAATTTTACTTTCCATAATTGGTCATTTTATTCATTCATTCTTTTCTCCCTCTCCCCCAATTAAAATAATAGGTTTCCCACATTTTTATTCAAACCATGATAATAAATTCAATAATATTTCCATATATAATTTTTTTTGAAAAATCATAAAGTTAATATCTATATCTATATAGGAAATTATCAGGGTTGGAAATAACATTAATAACAAAATACCATAATAATTTATCTTAAAACTTCTTTCTCCATTATATATACCATATTTGAATGGATAGAGTCTCAAATTTATTCTTTAATAAATTAAGAGATCATTTCATAGAAATAATAGTTAGGAAAATATAGTATTATCCATAATGATTATAGGGGAAATATGAACAAATTTATTTGGAGGAGTGTGGTTGAACTCAAATGTTCAACTAATTCCATGAAAATACATGATATAAAAATGGTTATGTGGATAAATCTACAACCTAATTTTGATTTTCATTAAATTATAGATTCAAAAAGTTTATCCACACCTTCTATTAAATATAATTATATAATTTTTTGTTTTGTTTAGTGATATTGTGAAATAAAATATTCTTCAATTGATTAATAAAACTTTTATTGTCACATTGAATCATTATTGGTTGTTTTAATAATTATTTGATAACTTCTAACTACTACCTCATCCATATAAACTTTCTTCAAGCCTTGTTAAGAGATATATAATATTATTTTTCTTTACTCATAGAAATATAATCTTATTTCATACATAACTAACCAATATAATTTCTTTTAATGTATAATTCTCCTCTACTTTTTTATTTTTAATCCAAAATATAACAATTGGGAGAAAAATATTAATAATCAAATAAATAATTAATTTCAATTATTTTAAATATAAACCTATAATTTATATCTTCTTGAAAACATATCTCATTATTCACCAAACAACATGAATATGTTATTTCATTGCTCAACTCTATAAATAATGATCTAAATGTGTAGCCAAAAAAAATTTAGGCTTGGTAGCAGTAAGATAATTTAAAATCCCAATGATTCTTATATACAATATTTATTCTACACCCATTCTATTTTCTTTCATTTCAAACTATGTATTTAATATTGTTGGAGTTGAAAAATTACAACACTTTTCTATCCTGAATATTGTTAAAACATTTTACCATACATCACTTGTGTGGTGAATTTCTTCCCTTCATCATGATGAACATGAATATTGGTAAAAATTTGCAACCTTAAAATTATTTTCTTTTTAATTATAAAACCCAGTAATTTATAAAAAAATTAAATACAATTCTTCTTTCAACCTCAAAATATGATGTAACCTATAGATACCAAACCCAGGAACTCTCTACCTTTTGAAATTATTACATAGAGGTTGTGATAAACACCTTAACTTTTGATCTCCATATTTCTCAATAATGTATCTAGTCATGCATAAAAATAATGAGGTTCTTTATATAGTGCACACAAAACTTGTATTAAACTTCCCATGTTTGGATCATCCTTTCCAATAAAAACCCAACCCCGTGTTTAATATGTAAAAATTCATTTAATAATCAATTCATAAATACCCTCATAAAAAAATTCAAAAAGATTCATAATTTTCATTGAGTATCCACTACGAAAAAGAGTATAATAGACGCTACACTTACCATTGGAGAAAATATATATTCAAAATAATTTTTTTTAAACAATTTCACATTCATTTTAAACAATCCTTACTTTAATTTCAATTAATTTCAAAAATTCCAACCATATTTTTCTCGAAGACATACTCTTTACAAATATAATTCTGATTTTACGGTCTATCCAAAATATTCCATGTCAATTATTTATCAATTTGATCAAATTAATATTTATTAATTTTACCCATGATTCCTCATTTTTTTCTTTTTTAATCTATGTATATTTCATCTGAGTAAATAAAAAAGAAAAGTTCCCCACTGTGTTCATTCTTGATGTTTATATTGGTCATGGTTTTTACCTAATGATATTTCATGGATAAAAATGATACATTTTCCTTCATTATTGAATCATTTTCTGAATCACCACTTCAATTTATTCTTTTATAGAGTCAATTTCATTATCATCATTAACCATGAAATTTTTACTTTATACCAATAATGATTTTGTTTCTTCACATTCATCCTACATTTCTTCAAAATCATAAATTGTAGAATATTATATTTATTAATTATCAATAAATTTTATATAAATTATATCAATAATAATATTAATGCACTCATTGAAACAATTTTAAGCTTTACACTTTTTTTAGCCTTGTAATATTCTTTCATTCACTACATCATCGTAATTTCCTTAATTTCAATCAATATTTCAGAATTTTTTACTAATAGCCTGATATGATTTAATTATGGTTTCAATCCATTCCATCATCTTTATTTTTTATTCTCAAATCCAAAACTGACTAATAATATATTTTGAGTATAAATATCTACCAAAACTACTTTTCTCCAGTAGTGGAATGAGATGACATTATCCATGAGCAATGTATTTTCCACATTGTTCACATTGTGATTTATTCTTTCTACAACCATATTTTTTAAAGGGTTATTATTGTGGACACTTCATCTTTAATAACATGTTTATCATGTCAACTTTAAATATCAAAGGATATGTACATAATTCAATTATCTAATGTCATAATTTCTATGGTTCTTATAATTTTATGTTTTGTGCTTATTGAACACCTTTGTATGAAATAAAAAAATTCTATTTATGAATATATAAACATAGAACACCTCATATTAATATAATTCATTAAAAATAAGATTATATATATATATCATAATAGTCACATAATTACTAATTTAACCACTCACATTAATTTCAACAAAAAAATATAAAACTCAATTATCTCTTCTTCTTTGGAGGGTATATAATTTGAACATTCATTTATCATATTCAAGATTCAAAAATCATTTCCTAAATTTTAACGTGTTCTCTATGATTTATTGATTAATATGATTTATCCTCTAGCACCACAATATATTTTCTTCTTCAACTATGATGAGAAATATATTATCATTTTTATCAATTATATATATATAATTTTATGTCCTCCAACACTTTATCATAGAATTATCATACGAACCATTTAGTCTCCAACCATTGCATCAGAATATATCTTTGAAACCTGATTTATAAGGATACATAACACTAAAAATATTATAATGAAGTCCATAAACATTAATTATATCAGTATTAATCAATTTATTATTATATAATCATGTTTGTTTAATATATTTAATGATTAATTATCTGTTATTTCCAAATTAAACTATTTAATAAACTCTAGAAAAATTTTATTTCATGAAATATATATTACCTATCAAATGGGATTAACAACAATGTCCAGAATATATATTTTTACTATTTATTAACTCATTTAATGTGATTTCATCAATTTTTCCTTCTCAATCTTCTTTTATTGGTAATAATAAATTTATAAATCAATTTTTACTTTTGTTTTTCTAGGGCTAAAAATTTCATCACATTCCATCAAGTAAAAATATTCTTATTCCAGAGGATAAAACATATTATTGATGAGAAAATCATTAGAACACCTTACATGTTCTTTCCTTTTCCATCCATAATAATATTTTCATCCTCTATTTTGGAAGTCTACTAAATTATGTGATAAATTTAAATAATTAATGGAGTAACCATTTAATGAATGTTTTGGATAATATAAATAATTTTCTAACATTCTTCATTATTTACCTAAAATAACTTACCCTCTTATGTACAATTCATATTCTTCACTATAAAACATTTTGCGTGGAAAGAATCCATAAAATAAAAAATTTATGAGTGGAAAAATACTATTAGTATTAACTATCCACCAATAAATAATATTTTAAAACAATAACAACCCCCATCATATCTAATTTTGACTTTGAATAGTTTTTTTTAATTTTGGAGAGGTGTTCATTTTGTGAAGAGGTACTCAGATTGGGATTTTACCATTTATAAGTCCTTAAAAGGTTATTAAGTTGTGTTTTGTTTCTTATTAAATTCCTCTAGGGTTTAAGTGGACATTAAAGTAGTGTTTGGGGGTTGGGATACTGAAAATTACAATAGTAGGCCATTCAAATAATGATAGGTAGTATTTATGACTTTAATGACCTTTTTAACTGAATTTCATGTCATGAATGAGGTTGCTAAGAGAGGGGTTATTTACCCAAAAGATTTAATAGTAGAACCACATGGTGCATGAAATGAATGTATCTAGGTAGATGGATAGTTTCGATGAGTTTTTTCATTTACAACAAGACTTATGGGGTCACAGAAACTGGTGTTGGGAACCCTCTTTTTGAGGGGTAATCTAGTAATATTTTTGGAGTCTATTTTATGAACCCCTCAAGTTACTTTGTTCTTAATTAATTGAATGAATAAGGAGAGTCTAATTTGGCTTTCATACTTACACTCTTTTTCTTACATTAATAAATGTGGATTCTTAGGGTTTTATCACACAACATTGACATATAATTTCGTCTATATTTTCAGAATAATTATAGTATAATTATTCTTGTATTTTATTCCAATATTTAGGTAAATGGTATGAAAAATTTTCATGGTCTTGTAGTCAGGATTATGATTTTTGGGGATTTTGTGTGTGTCTCATATAGTATGTCCATGGGGGGGGGGGGGTTGAATTGATTTTCCCTTCATCAATAACATATAAGGTATGTTTTATAGTGTTTTTTGTTTCATACTGAATTTATTCGTAATGTTTTTTGAATTGGTGGTGTAATTTTGTAACGCCCTGACCCTAGATACACAGAGTTAGTGCATTATTACATAACATTGGAATGAACACAAATATCGTGTCTCAAAATACCGATTAGATTAGTAGACTAGGAAATACTAGATACATTCATAAGATTAATATAACATTATAAAATGAAAAACTACAACAACTTTGTCCCCTTTTGAACACATTCATATATCTTAGACTATTCCTACAGTTCAATCATAAAATACTTCTCACATCCTGGGAAAAATAAAACATAGAAAGGGGTGAGCTTATATGCTCAGTAAGGATAACAATATAGCAGAAACTCTCATAAATAATCATAAACATTTAAGGCAATGTATAAGACTAAAACAAAAGCCTTTTAGACTTGAACTTCATCATAATATGACAATGATATAATAAAATAATTTCATTTACTTATTCGCATGGATATTCTACTAGTTTAATAATCACATGCAATATCAATAGCCATTTTGAAAATGATGGAATGTATAGTGCCAACCTTCATAAACACAATGTCAAGGACTTGTTCCAATACTACAAATAATATTTTTTCAATGCCTTGTGCCAAGACCCTAGTTTGTCTCATGAGACATACCAATGAATCGAGGAGCTATAGTGGGCTCCACTCGTCACTTACTAAGTCCAATGCATTCCTCATATGAAAAGGATTAAACATATAATAAAAATTTGTATTAAAACTAGCATACGAAATGTCAATAATTTATCCATAAACCATGAATGGTATAAAAATAACACATCCACAGTCAAACATATCACAAAACCTTCAATACAATAGGGATGGTTTGTATCATAAATCAACATCAAACAAGTTTAAAATCCATTAAAGGGTGTTTACATAGATGAAAATGATTTTTAAAACTCTTTGAGAGAAATATCCCTTTTCAAGAAATCCATTAAAATTCACACAATTTAGAAAGCAAGACATTTTAAGACATTTATGACTCAATGTAGACCATACCAGTTGGAATCTTTTTGAAAGGAATTATCTTTTAAAAAAAATACATGTCCATATAAATAAATACTTAAGAATTTTTTTTTGAAAACATAGACATTAATTAGAATGATTTACAAGAATAAATATTTAAAAAAAATTAAATGATTTTTTAGTAAAAATTTCCCATAAATTAATCCCTTTAAAAACTCTTTCATGAAACATGGACATGGATAATAAATATGTCCTAGAAGATACTTGCGTAAAAACAACCTCGATAATAAAGAGATTGTGAAATTAACCATTACCTTGTACATTTCCTTGGTTGAGGGTAAATTAACCTCCTGTATAATGGTGAAATAATTGTTATTAAATTATAAAATAATCATATACATTAAAATGATATCATATATGATATTTTAATATTGATTTGTTAATAATATTTTAGTTTTATCGTTATTTCGGTAGTGAAATGGATCATTTTCATTTATATGCTTTGTTTCATACGTAATGTTTATTATGGATAGGATGTATATTATTTATATTAATAATGATATTAAGTCTTTGAACATTATTTTTAATAATATAATGAATATTAGTCTTGAATGGATACAATAGGGAGTGAATCTCATCATGTTTATGGAGACGGTAATCCGTACGTACGCAGAAGTGAAAATATAATTCTTTTGATATTAAAATTGAATATTATGGGATTTTAAATCATATAAAAAAGAATAATTATCATGTTATATTTATTATTTACATCACTTATACTCATTATTATACCCACCCAAATGATGAAATGTTTGAATAACAAACTACACCACGACGTGTAGATGACAATCCATACGTACACATGTATGGTGACTTTTTCATTTATATGATAGATAGAATAATGAATACGGTTGTAGAATTTTTGAAATAACATAAAAATATATAGAATATAATGATTTTATTATTTAATAATGAAAAAATAAATTTAAGAGGAAGTGGAAGAGGAAAAGAACTTGAAAGAGGTGGTGAAATATTTACCTCTTCTTTGGGTTCTTCCTTTTTATTTGATCAAAATGGATCCTTAGGTTGTCTTTATAACAAAATTAAGGCCTCTAGGATGAATGGAGGACATTTGGGAGGATTTTGTTTAGGGGTTGTCCATGAAAATTGGTTTTGAAGGTTTGAATTTGAGAGAAGGGGATGTTCCCTTTTATAAGAGGGGTGAGTGGAACCTTATGAAAAGATTGATATATTATTTTTTAATAAAATAATTTTTGGTTTATAATGGAACCAAAATGAAATATTTAATGTCTAAGGTGGTTATGTGTATAAAAACACTCAACCAATAGTTTTTATACAGGTTTGGGTCACTATATTAACCTTATATTTTAGATTTAACACTTTGTTAAATAGTTTGACATTTAACATGCCTTTTTGTATTTGTTATATTATATGGTTAATAAACATACTTTAAACATCCAAAAGAGTACTAAAGTGGTTCATTAATGATACAACTTTCATTATATAAGTCTTTTGGGTGATCCTTCTATTTTTAGGATTATTATATCAACCAATAATATTGTATTTGTTTAGAAAAACTTGTTTGTCAATTTTGACATTATTAAATAATTGATTTTTTAAAGTCCTAAAAACTTTATTACTTAGAATTAAATACATATAATCAACCCTAATATGTCATATTAACCTATAAATTTTTTTTATGGAATCAAAACTTTAAAATTATATTTATTTTATTATTTATAATATCATTTATTTGATTGTTTTATTAATAAAGAAAAATATTGCATCATCGTTGTGTCATATATAAATATATTTATTTTATGTCTAAAAATTATAAATAAAATATAAAGATTTATGATATCTTTTTATCTTTCTAATGACTATTTATAATCGAATATATCTATTATATTATCTCATATAAAAATTGTTTTATTGAAAGATATTTTCTTTTGTTATTTTTGTCTTTACATTAGATATTTAATATAAAATGTTATTATCACTCCCATGTGGCTTCATGGGGTCCCAAAATCGACCCATAGATTCCCATGGTCAGAAATGTATCATCAAATAGGGTTAGGACATGTTCTTAAGGAATTTATTATTATTATAATATTATTTGATAGCCTTTTTTAAAGGATTTACCCCTTTAACCGCGGTAAATAAAATATTTACTGAAGTAAATATTCCTAATGTCTAAATATAAAAGTTTTCGATTTACAGAATTTGGATCTTCTGATACCAAATATGGAATCCAATTTTCAAAATTCAAAACAGAAAAGTGGCAGAAATTAATTTAAAATTAATTCTCGTTGTCAAAATAAAAAGCGTGTTTTTATGAAATAATAACAATCAAAAGATTGACACTTGTTTATGTCATGTTTAATAGTGAGATTACATCCAATGATGTAAATTATATAAAATGATAAAAATATAATCTAATGATACTTAAAAACCTTTCAAATGTATAATTTAACATTATAAATTATTTCAGTTAAAAATATTGTTTTAAATTAAAATTTAGTATTTTCACTATTCATCAAAAATTTAAAGTTTTCAGAAAAATACCAAAAAATCTCCCTAAGATAATTTCTACATTCCGAATCCAAAAATTAAGTCTATTATTAAAGATAATATTTATAAAAATCCAAAAAGTGGGTATTATTATTCATAACGGCTAGTTTGATTGGTCACGGTGTGTTAGAAATAAAAATTGCATACAACACACTATTGTATTATTCAAAGAGGAGCGTATTGTGGAAGCTTGGAATGTTACATTGTCCCCTCCTTCAAATAATTTCATCCTTGAAATTTCTAGAATATTACTACATAAAAAGACACAGGTGGTTCTTCATCATTAGTTCCTCAGGTTCCCATGTTGCCTCTTCCATCTTATGGTTTCTCTATAGAACTTTTACCAGACGAGTCATCCTATTTCTCAGCACTTGTTCTCTTGTATCAAGAACCTTGAAAAGTTGTTAGTAATAAGACAGATTGGGTTCCAGTTCTAATTCCTTATAGGTGAGTACATGCGTTGGTTCATGAATGTATTTTCTCAACAGTGATATGTGGAACACATCATGAACTTTGGAGAGACTTGGCTGCATTTCCAAACGATATGCTACAGTCCAAATTTGTTCTAGAATTTCAAAAGGTCTGATGTACCTGGGACTTAATTATCCCTTCTTACCAAATCTTATAACTCCCTTCCATATAGATACCTTTAAGAAAACTGATTTCCTACCAGAAATTCCAAATCCTTCCTTCGATTATCGACATATATCTTCTGCCTACATTGAGATTCTTTGATGTGGGTTTGCATTACCTTCATCTTTTCCATCGTTTCCTCCACAAGTTCTAGGACTATGTGTTTTCTTTCACCAACATCATCCCAATAGGTTTGTGTGAGACATCTCTTTCTATATAACGCTTCTTATGGTGCCATCTGAATACGTGAATGAAAGATATTGTTAAAGGAAAATTCTACCAGAGGTAAATATTGATCCAATATACCTTGAAATTCTAGTGAGCATGATCTCAAAATTTATTCTAAGGATTGAATAGTCTGTTTGGATTGTCCATCAATTTGGGGGTGGTATGAAGTGCTCAAATGAAGTTCAGTAACCAGGGATTTTGGAAGACTTTTCCAGAATCTTGATGTAAAATGTGGATCATGACCATAAACAGTTGATAGGGGTACTCCATGAAGTCACACAACTTCATTAATATATAGTCTTTCAAGACATTCAAGTGGTAAATCTTCTCTTATGGCATGAAAATGTGATGAATTGGTAATACGATCAACAATGAACCATATTGCCTCATTCCTTCTAGGAGTCTTTGGTAGTTCCATGATAAATTAAATCATAATATTATCCCATTTTCAATCAGGTATGGGAATAGGTTGCAGGCCTCTTCCAGGCTATTACCTTCTAGCTTTCACTTGTTGACAAACCATTCATCATAACACAAAATCAATAATCTTCCTCTTCATGTTGTCCCACCAAAAATGTTCCTTCAAATCTCTATACACCTTAGTGCTACCAGGGTGTATATAGAAATTTGGTCTATGAACATCATCCAACAATTCCCTATTTCAATCAGGTATATCAGGAACACAAAGTCTCTCCCAAATTTCAAAATTCCATCTTTATACACAAAGACACTCAATCTCCCATCATTCATCACTTTAATCTTCTTTTGAAACTCTTCATCATCGGTCTGAGAACTCTTTATCCTTTCCAGTAATGATGGTTTGGAAAAAATTTCAAAAAGTTTTGATGTTTCACCTTCCATTGTTATCCCCATGTCCCACATTACTATATCCTTGTATATAAGATTATATTAAACTCCCTTCTTGTTCATAACTCCATGATCCTTTCTGCTCAAAGCATCTTCCACCTTATCTACCTTCCCCAGGTGGTAGTGTATGGTGTAATCATAATCCTTAAGTAGTTAAAGACATCTTCTTTGCCTCTTGTTGAGTTCTTTCTGTGAGAAAATATACATCAAACTCTTTTGATCGGTATATATCTCACAATTTTCACCTTAGAGATAATGTCTCCATATCTTTAATGCAAATATTACAGCTGCTAACTCAAGATCATGAGTAGGATAGTTTTTCACATAAATTTTTAGCTGCCGTGATGCATAGGCAATAACCCTATCATTCTTCATAAAGACACAACCATGTCCTTTCTTTGATGCATCACTATAAATAACAAACCCATCATTGCCTGATTGTAGAGTAAATATAAGATAAATGACTAATATTATCTTAAATTCTTCTTAAACTTATTCACTCTCTTTTTTCCAGACAAATTTGACACCTTTATGTGTGAGATTCGTTAATGGGTTATCCAACCAGGCAAAATTCTGGACAAAACGTCTATAATAACCTGCTAAACCAATAAAATTGTGTACCTCAGTTATATTCGTTGGTGTTGGCCATTCTTGGATTGCCTAGGTCTTAGGAGGATAAACAAATATTCCATCATTATAGAAAATATGGCCATGAAAAGAAATCTCTTGAAGCCAGAATTCACACCTGCTAAACTTCCCTTATAATTCATGTCTTCTAAGAATCTTTAGAATAATGTGCATTTGGTTTTCATTATCTTTTTAGCTTTTTGAGTATACCAAAATATCATCAATAAAAACAACTAAAAATTTATCAATATAATCCTAGAAAACTATATTAATTAGATCAACGATTATAGAGGGTGCATTTTTCAATCCAAAAGACATTACTGTAAACTCATAATGCCTATACCTGGTTTGAAATATTGTTTTCAGAATGTCTTCCTTTTTCACACACAATTGATGATATCCAGATCGAAGATTAATCATTAAAAATTATTAAGCTCCATGAAGTTGGTCTAATAAATAGTCAATGTTTGGTAGGGGATACTTGTTATTTATTGATATAGAATTGATCTCCCTATAGTCAATGCACAATCTCATAGATCCATCTTTCTTATTAACAAAAAGAATCGGGGCTCCCCGTAGAGAAACACTAAGGAAAATAATTACCTTATTAATAAATTCCTATAGTTGTTTCTTTAGTTCCACTAATTCCACAGTGGGAATTCTCTAAGGGGTCTTCGATATGGGCCTTGAACCGGGAATTATGTTAATAGAAAACTCAATTTCTCGTTCTGGAGGATTTACAGGTAAATCCTCTGCAAACACATCAACATATTGTTTCACAATAGGTACATCGTCTATTTTAACATTTATTTTCTCACCCATAGTTATTTCATTCTCTTATTCCCTAATAATTGAATTTAATTGATCTACTGGTGGTGGATCTAGATAGGAATTAGGTGGTGACATTTCTGCTCTAATGATAAGGTACTCCGTATCATCATCAAAAATTATAACCTCTTTCTTCTTACAATAAATCTTCACATCATGGTCAAAAATCCTATCCATACTAAGAATTATATAAAATTAAATAATGGATATGATAATGATATTAGAAGATACATAACATTTATATGCCTTAATGGGGACTGATTCACAAAAAATTATTGCAATTATACTTCCCTTAGGTGTTTTGATAGAAAACTCCCTTGTTAAGTCAAATTGAAAATATCAAATTTTCATAGAAAACCGGGAAGATATGAAAAAAAATGTGAGGATCCAGAATCAAATAAATCATTTTCTAATCTTGAGGAAAACATTAAATTACTTCCCACTACATCTTTTAGAGCTTCAACCTCAGTAGAAGTGATAGCATAAGCATGGACTTGATCCATTGGCCTTTTCTAAGTTATGTTTCCCTGAATCTTAGGACATTAATTTCATAATGTACCCTTTCTCTACAATTTCATCATTCAACATTAACAACCTCTTTCTTCCCCTTGCAATCACGATCTTAGTGGCATTTTTCACCACACTTGTAACAGAATCATATTCCCTTCAAACAAGTACCAGGGTGTTTCTTACAACATTTACAATAGGATAGATATTCAACTTTTTCCTTATACCCCTTAATTTCCCTTCCAGAGTGTTCAGTAGATCTCTTCTTCTCGTACTTTTCTTTAAATTCGTAAGACTTAGAAAATTATTTTCCTTTCATGATAGCACATGAGACAATATCTTTATACAACGAGAAGGATTATGAAACTAATGCTCGATGGAGAAATGGTTTTAACCCATCAACGAAATGATAAATCTTACTTCTTGGGTTACATATATAATATACAGTATGCCTCGTAAACCTTGTAATGTTAGATTCATACTTTGCGAGATTCTCATCCTCCTTTTTCCTCGGAATCAAAAATTGTATTTACATATCCACTCGATGGTCATGAGGAAAGTATTTTTCTAAGATAATTTCATTAAAATACCTCTATTCAATATTATATACTTCATAATCTTCCTTTTTGTTTTGAATCAATGACCACCATTGATCAGCATCATCAGTGAGATTGTAAACTGACATGACATCTTTTTCCCTTCTTCTACTCCCCAAAGTGTGAAATAGTTTCTCTAAGGAATTTATCCATTTCTCCTCTACTAATAGATTTGCACTCCCACTGAATTTTGGTGTTTGTTTCCTCATGAATAATTCTAACAATGATCCTCCATGTTGTGAATTAGGGTGCTCCATACAGGTAAGGTTATTATTCATAACCTGAGTGAGTTGTCCAAGTATGGTGATATGCTGACCAGCACAAGTTTCTTCACCATCTCCATTGTAATAATATTGAGTTGGGGGGGGGGGGGAATCCCTATATAGATTACATGCATTGACACGGTTTCCATTCCTTCCACTATGAACCATTTATAAATAATGGCATACACTATATTAGATTATAAATGGAAATTCCTAATTCCAAACTTGTAAAACAGTTAACATATATTGAACAATTTATAGATATAATCCATAATCATAAAAATGTTTTCTTTGAGGAAGTATATACTCATAAACCATTCATAATGGTTTGTAAAGAAAATGAGAATTGTCCTAAGCATATCCCCTTAGAGTATTGTAACCAGGAGTACTGCAAGGTCCATTTTTGTGCACCAGTTCCAATTCGAGTTTAGCTCAAAGTGTTGTTTTCGGGGTTTACCACTAGATACATATGTGCCAGAGTGGCCTCTACCTGCTCATATCTAGATAGGGATGTATTTATTAGAAAACACACAAAATCTCTATAATACCAAAATTCTAGGAATATTTTCTATACTAATCCTCAAAGTCTATCTTAGGATAATGTGCACTAATAAGAGTTTTTCTAAATTTAGCTTCTAAGGTTTGTACTAAACTTCCTATGATACCAACTATAATGCCCCGACCCTAGATACCCAGAGTCGGTGCTTTATTACATATCATTGGAATCATCACAAAAGTTCAAGTCTCAAAAGACCGATTAGTTTAGTAGACTTGTAAATTCTAGATATATTCATAAGTTTAACATTACATTATAAAATGAAAAACTACAACCACATTGTCCCCTTTTTATCACATTAATATCCCTTAACTTTTCCCTAAAGGCCAATCATAAAATACTTTTTCACATCCTGGAAAAAATGAAACATAGAAAAGGGTGAGCTCAGATGCTCAGAAAGGATAATAATATAGAAAAAATATTCATAAATAAGCATAAACATTTAAGGCAATGTATAATAATAAAACAAAAGCCTATTAAACATGAACTTCAGCATAATATGGAAAAGATACAATAAAATAATGTCATTTACTAATTCACATGGATATTCTACTAGTCAAATAATCACATGAAATATCAATATACACTTTCATTATGATGGAATTCATAATTCTAGACTTCATAACCACATAGTCAAGGCCTTCTTCCAATACTACAAATAAGATTTTGTCAAGGCCTTTTTCCAGGACACTAGTTTGTCTCATGAGACCTACTGATGCATCGAGGAGCTATAGAGGGCTCCACCATTCACATACTAAGTCTAATTCATTCCTCATAAGAAAAGGTTTAAACATAACATAAACATTCATATTAAAACTAGCATACGAAATTTCAATATTTTATCCATAAACCAAAAATGGTATAAAAATAATACATCCACAATCAAACATATACAAAAAACTTCAATAAAATATGGAAGATTTGTATGCTAATAAATCAACTTCAAACAAGTTTAAAATCTATTATAAGATGTTGACATAGATTAAAATGATTTGTAAATCTCTTTGAGAGAAATATACCTTTTTCAGGAAAACCATTAAAAGTAACAAAATTTAAAAAGGAAGACATTTGAAGATATTTATGAATCAAAATATCTCATACCACATTGAAACTTTTTTAACGGAATTAATATTTTAAGAAAAATTCATGTCAATATAAATAAATCCATAAGACCATTTTTGAAAACATGGACATTAATGTGAATAATTTACGAGAATAAATTTTTAAAAAAATTAAAATTTTGTTTTAGTAAAAAATTCCCTTAAATAAATCCCTTTGAAAACTCTTTCATGAATCATGGACATGGATAATAAATATGTCCAAGAAGATAATTACGTAAAAACAACCTTAGATAATAATAAGATTGTGAAATTAACCCTTACCTTGAACTTTTTCTTGGTTGAGGGTAGGTTGACCTCCTGTATAATGGTGAAATAATTGTTATTAAATTATACAGTAATCATATATATTAATATGATATCATATATTATCTATTAATACTTCCATATTAATAATATTTTAGTATTATCGCCATTTCGGGTGTTAACTGATTCATTTTCCTTTATATGATTTGTTATGTAAGTAATGTTTGTTATGGATAGGATGTATCTTATTCATATTAAGAATGATATTAAGTCTTTAAACATTATTTTTAATAAACTAATGAAAATTAGTCTTGAATGGATCTGATAGGGAATTAATGTCATTGCGTTTGTGGAGATGGTAATCTGTACGTACGCACGAGTGACAATATCATTATTTTGATATTAAAATCATATATAATTGGATGTTATATCATATATAGAGAATCATTATCATATAATATTAATTATTTACATCATTTATACTCATTATTATACCCACCCAAATGATGAAGTGTTTGAATAATAAACTACCCCACGATGCAGATACGGTAATATGTACGTACGCACGTATGGTGACTTTGTCATTTATAGGATGAATAGAATAATGAATGTGATTGTAAAATATTTAGAATAAAAACAAATTATATTGAATAAAATTAAGTTATTATTTAATAATGGAAACAACAAATAATGAGTAAGTGGAAGAAGAAAAGAACTTGAAAGAGGTGATGAAATATTTACCTCTTCTTCGGGTTCTTTTATATTTGATCAAATTTTTTCTTTAAGTTGGATTTATGACTAAAGGAAGGCCTATGGGATTAAGGGAGGATAGTTGGGAGAATATTTGGGTAGTGTTTGGACTATCCAAATGGTTTTTACGGTGTGAATTTGAGAGAAGGGGAAGTGACCTTTTATAAGAGTGGTGAGGGGCACCTTAGGAAAAGATAGAAATATTATTTTATAATTAAATAATTTTCGATTTCAAATCGATCCAAAATGAATTATTTAATGTATAATTTAGTTATGGGTTTAAAACCACTTATTAAACAGGTTTTAGATAGGTTTGGATCACTATATTAAACTTATCTTTTAGATTTAATTCTTAGTTAAATAGTTTGACATTTACCCTGCCTCTTTATATTTTTATATTATATGATTAATAAACGTACTATAAACTTCCACGATAACCCTAAAGCGGTTCATTAATGATATTTATATCATTATATAAGTCTTTTGGCTAAAATATAGATTTTTAGGATTATTATATAAACCAATAATATTTTATTTGCTTTTAAAACACATTTATGTCAATTTTGATGTTATTTAATAATTGAATTTTTTTAAAGTACAAAAAACATAATTACTTATAAATAAATACATTTAATAAACCCTTAATTTTTATAGTCACCTATAAAAATTTTTTATGGCGTAAAACAATTCAAATTATATTTATTTTATTATTTATAATATCATTTATTTTATTGTTTCATTAATAAGGAAAATACGACATCATTATTGTATCATATATAAATATATTTATAATATTTCTAAAAATTATAAATAAAATATAATGTGGTAATAAATTTTTTTGTCCTTCTAATGACTATTTATAGTCTAGTAGATAAATTTAATAACTTTATATACAAATTATTTTATTAAAAGATATTTCCTTTTTTTATTTTTGTCTTTACTTTAGATTATTTAATATAAAATGTAATTATCACTCCCAAGTGGCTACATGGGGTCCCAAAATCAAACCAAGGATGAAATAGATGTACATAAATCATAAAATAGGGTTAGTACATGTGTTATGGTAATTTAATATTATTATAATATTATTTTTTAACCTTATTTACTGGATTTACCCCTTTAACAACGGTAAATAAAATATTTACTGAAGTAAATATTCTTAATTTCTAAAAATAAAAATTACTTATTTACACAATTTGGACCAACTGATTACAAATATTGAATCCATTTTCCAATATTCAAAACACTGAAGTGGTAACAATTATTTTAAAATTAATTCCTGTTGTCAAAATAAAAAACATGTTTTTATGAAATAATAACTATCAAAAGATTGACACTTTTTTATGTCCAGTTTATTTCTGATATTTTATCCAATGAATTAAATTATATTAAATAATAAAAATATAATCTAATTATACTTAAAACCCATTAAAATTTAACATTTAACATTATAAATTATTCGATTAAAAAAGTTGTTTTTAATTAAAATCTAGTATTTTCACTATTCATCAAAAATTGATATTTTTCAGAAAAATAGAAAAAATTGGCAGTAGGATAATTTTTATATTCTAAATCCAAAAATTAAGTCCATTTTAAAGATAAAATTTATAAAATTCCAAAAATGGGGTATTATTATTTATAACGGCTAGTTGGATTGGTCGTGGTGTGTTTGAACTTGATGTTGCGTACAACACATGCTATTTTATTATTCAAAGAGAAGAATATCGTGGCATCTTGGGGTGTTAAAAATTTGGTAATATTTATTTGATCAGGTTTATGATTTTTTTGGGTGGGGAAAACTCTCATCGTATGGTTTCAACATAATTGAGATCCTCACTGATTATGGAATTGGTTATTCTACTGTGATATATTTGTTTTAATTATATAAAAATTAAATTTTATGGTGTTTGTTGAAGATATAAGTGATCTGTTACATAGAGGGTGTAAGTATGAGATTTTGATAAAGTATTGGAACATTGGTTTAATTAGGTGAAATTTACGTATTTTGAGTATCTTTTTCAACGGTGATTTTATGTTTATGTGTGAGAATTATATTTTGTTCCTAAATTGTTACAACATGTTTGAAATTTATGTGCCATAAATTTGGATAGTAATCCATTAAACTAAATGTAAGTATGGACCATAAATCCGGATAAATAGATCTATGATGTCTCCCTAGTTGAACATGTTTCGATGGCCCTCTATATGGGTTTGTGGAGATGTTCATTTTAATTTAAATTTAAAAAGAATTGTTTTTTTTCAAATGAAAATTTTAAAAAATGTGTATCCATTATAATATTAATTTAAAAATATGATCAATGATTTGATAATATATTTTTTAAAATTTTATGAAAGGGATATATAGTCTCGGTATTAGAGAGGAATAATAAGGGATTGTGTTGGAAAATGTTTTGGTCTATTTGAAATTTTATAAGAAATTCATAGTTTTTCAAAGCATGTGTTCTTGATATAGACCATTGTATGAGATTATCTTATCACTTACTAGTTTTATGTTTCTTATTACTGAAAGTGAGTCTTTTCTTATCAATGTTTGGGGTAGAACATGTTATTTATATAGAAACCCTTTTTGTTCTAGATGTACACCTAGATTGAGTTGTTGGATTTGAGAGATAGTCTCAATCATTGAGAAGGAGTGAGGAACATGGATGAGGTTCATATGAAAAATAAATAGGGTTCGATTAGTTGAATCCTTGGGTTATACCAACAAATAATGTTCTAGACATGTTATTTCAGGATAATGTGTATGGTATTTTATTGTTGATTTTAGTTGTCCACTACTTATGTTCAAGGATTAACATTGGGAACATAGTATTGTGTTAGATGATGATGAGATAATATGTGATGGAGTGTAAAAATTTCTTAGATATATAAATGATAAATTATTTTTCTTTTGGAATCCAAGTGTTATATTGTTTCATATGTTGTGACCTAGGTTTCCATTACTTATATGATTTGACCTTGGGCATCAATGAGTTATATGGGTGGTCCCTACATAACACCAAAAAACATGGGTGATATGTTTCTTCAGTTAGAATCCATTATTGATTTGTTTGGCCATGATGTGATTCCTGAAATCTTGAGTGATATGGATTAAACATGGTAATTTATGAGTGATAGGGATTTCCCTAACTATGATGATCAATATAGTGATGAGTGAGATAATTAGGATGGAGGAGGTGGATTTTGGCCAAACAAGAGTGAGGTGGTCCTATACTAGATGGTGATAATAATGACCAAGAGTCAGAAGTCAGGGTCAGACATTCAACATGAGAAAATCATGGATGAAAACTTATATAGATTCTTAATGTATGGATTGCGATTGAGAATTCCTTATCACATTGGTTGAAGTATATATGATGAGGTATCATGGTGGACTTCTATGAGTAAGAAAACCTAAAATGTGTGATATTGTGTTTATTAAATGTTATGTTTTGAGGTGTTTTTGTGACATGAACGATACTCCACCAAATTATATTTTTTTCATATATAGAATTTTATCACAACATATTTCAGCTGGTGACGTTATTTGAGATTCCTACTAGTTCATCATACTCCCCCAACCCACATATACGGTACGAGTCTTGATAAACAATGGAAGTGATTCATGATTTCTATCAAGAATAAGTTACTACCTAAATATTAAAATTTTAAAAGTATAATATATTATAGAGGCTGAAAAATCATTATGAATATTATATGAGGTGGGGAATAGGGATGTGTTTATATTTTAAAATATTTTTCAACAATTGTACTATCTAGTGGACCACTATTTTTTTATATATAATGTAAACAAGATTCTTATCTACTATTATTAAATTTTTGAGGTTAACTCATTATATAAATTATATTTCTTTTATTTATTTTGGACAACAGGGTACCATTTGGATCAATCAGTGTTTGTACACATGTTATGGAATGCACGTTATATATATGGTTTGTGGGGAATTTTTGATAGGATGGGGAATAAACCATGGGATTTATTTAGATGGAAGAGTGTCACTATGATATTTTTAGTCCCTCGCCACTAGTTAGAATCCACTTGAGTATTAAGAGGTATGTCTAAGGCTATGTGGTGACCGCTACGTTTCTTCATAGAACATGTCCTTGGATAATATGGTTTCATTAGAGGTGTATTTTGGATTTAATGACTTAGGATGTAGAATTATCTCATGCATGAATAATATGACATCGATGAAACCTAGTTATACAGTAGATGTTCATTATTGGGACTAGAAATTCTAGGGTGTGTGAGGAGTTTGATTAGAATGATAATCCTAATGTGGGATGTGTGAGACTTGGGATGAGTCATTGGGATTGGCTAGGAGACAATTTGTTTTTCATTTATCATGATAGTGTCAATCTTAAGGAAAGATACATGTATATATGGGTAGTTTTTTTGACATGATGTGACATAGAAATCCATTATTAATTGAAGTAATGTACAATATATTTTATATTCCATCGATTACATTATAATAGGTTATTACGTTAATATGTATATAACAGGATTATTTTATTAATTTTGATTTGTTTTTCTATTACATTTAAAAATTCTCTAGTGAATTTTTTGGTTTTTGGGAAATATTATTTAAAAATGAATTATCATGTGGTGATGTGTGGAATGTGTGAAAGTTATATGTGAGGTTTTTTATTCTAAATTTATCATAGAGGCAGTGGTTTTTAAATGGTTTGTTAATTTTTGTGATTTGTAGAAAAATAATAAAAAAGGGGTTTAAAACAAGATTTCAAAATTGTTTATGAAATTTGAATTCCAATAGTTTTGGTAAGGGGTGTTTTTTTCAAAAATGGGATCAGCTATGTTGGGGAATTTAATGATATTAGTTTTTGGTGAAACCAAGAAAATTTTAGGGATATTTTCAAATCATAGATGAGTTTGCGGTTTTAAAAATGGTTTGAATGTTTTTTTAAAAAAATTACTAGCACTGTTTTATTTGGTATGGTATTATTTTTATTTCATTGGTAGGGGAGACTAGGACATTTGAATTTCATTTTTAGTTTATGAGTTATTTTGTTTTGAAATCTTCATGTAATATTGGTTGTTGTTATTTTATTGGTGTCGTTTGAAGAATTTAATTGGAAACTATGGAGATATAGTTTCATGTATTTATATAGTGCACTTTAAAAGAGTCCGGTTTTATACTGTTCCTTTAGCGAATATTCCATTTTTGTTTCAAGAGATCCACTTGAGATATTATTATAGATAGATGATGTAATTAAGATAGGGTATCTAGATGTGGGTTGGTGTTTTTAGTTACTGAACCTCTTATTTTTTGTGTTTATGATTTTTTGTACTAGACTACTTGGTTCTTGTTTTCTATATGTTATTTTGATGGGGGATAACAATTAGCTATAATATATTTCTGGTAGATGAGTGTTATAGTGGATACCACTATAAATATAAAGATCAATATATTATTGATAATTCAGTGTTTGGGTCACGTGGGTGTGGTTGAGAACCGAATTGGTGCTTTGTGATCAATGATTCATTCTTACTGTTCAGGTTTGAGAAGTTTGGTAACATCTAGACATTACATGTAGTTACATAAGAGATGTGGTCGATCGAGATAGCGTGTTTATATTACTGTTTTTATGTAAATGATACAACTATGGAAGGGATAAAATGTAGCCCATGGGAGCACAAACCTATATTTAGACGGTTATAGGGAATATTATAATATATTAGTAGATTGATGGAATAATAACATGGTACTAGAGAATATGTAGACCCGATTTGGGTAATTGGGTTTTGTATCAGTTATAGATTGTGTATTGTGAAGGGGAATATGATGTTGTTCCCATGATTTGAAAGAGGCTCAAATCAGATGCGAATCAATGATCATGGTTAGAGTATAGCATTTGGATGGGATGGTTGAGAACCAAAATTAGTTTCATGGAATCAGATTGGGTGGTGCGGTAATGCAATGATGAATTCATGGGTGAGGATAACATATTTTGTTGGAATTCATATATAGGAGGACTGAAATGTGTGGTTATGTGGAAATAGATGTGTTAATATTGAAAATACACTAGGAGTCTCATTTGGGATATATTTTAGGTGGTTTTAATATCAAATCATACATATGGGGAAAATTTGGTGTGTCTGGGTTTAGTTTTTGAATTTTCACAATGGAAAATTATGACACTGCTGAAAGATAAGTGATGAGTTAGAAATGAATTTAATTCTATGGTAGGTTGGGTAATATGGTTTGAGTTCTACATTTACTTCTATTGGATGAGATACATTTTTCTGGGGAGTTTGTAATGACTTGCATCATTACGAGTAATTATTTTTATAGGGAATCTTATATTTATGTTGAGGTGTTCTTTTTGAGAAACATGAATTTTATTGTTATTTTTGTGTTTGTAAAAACATAAATTTTGTTTTTATATGTGATTTCATCCATGTTTTATTCCCAAAGGGTTTGGGAGGATGTTAGACCATTTGTCGGTGGGGGAGCTATTGAAAATTAGAACAGAAGTCCATTCAAGATATGAATAAAATAATTCATTCCATGAAGGACATTCCTAAGGGAATTTCATGTTTTAAATTAAGAATTCATGATATTGTATCTCTACCATGATAAATAATGTAATGACCATAGGGTTCACATTATGCATGTGTCGAGGTTGAGGGAGTGTCCTCTTTTGCGAGGGTCTTAACATTGTGACAAAAGGGGTCACACAATTAACTAGTGTAGGGAACACTCTTTTTAAGGTGACTTGTAGTTATTTTGTTGTTTGTACATTTTAATGACCCTATTGGGTTCCTCTAATCTTCTTTTACTGAGAAACATGGATATCCCTCTTTGTGTCCCCTCCCACATTGTATTTCTTACCTTTGATCCATGTGGATTCTTGGTGCTATGTAACATGTGTTTATGTATGATCTCCAAAATATTCTTCTTGTTCATCCTCTATAATGAATACTAATTATTTTAATAAAAAGGTTTTTATGTGGATTTTTTTTCATTTTAGTATTGGGAAATCACCGTTATTGATGGGTCTTTCAGGTTCACCTTATAGAGGATTTCTTGGGATGAGTAAATTGAGTCGTATTTTATCCTTTACCATAAGGTATATTTGTCGGTGAATTTTTTTATTTTTATAGAATTTGAATGAAATCTATTTTGAATAAATGATGCAATTTGGGAATCGTTCCTAGATATGGAATGGTGGTATTTTGATAGGGGATAACACCAAATTGTGGATGGTTTTAGTTCCATAGGAAAACATTGAAATTTTTTCATAGATTATGAAAAATTTGGAAATTTGTTCTAATTGATCAGAAAATTTATTTGATTTTTTGTTGATGAGATAAGGGATCAAGTACCCAAATAAGGTTGGTATGGGCTCTCGAAAAATTGTAAGTTTTTTTATTGATATAGGTGTCTATAAACTATTTGAGTCTCTTGGTGTCTAGTTGTTTTTTTATAATCATTATATTTTCTACCTACACGTAATAATGACTTGTATGTGTTGTGCACTATAAATTCAGACCAGATCATGGAATCATAATATTCAAAATGAAATAAATATCTTTCTTAAATGATTCATTTATAGTTATAGAGTCTAACCAGGACTAGTGGCCCTGTTATATTTATGGAGGTGTGATTTACATTTTAAATGTAAAAATTTAATTTTTAAAAAATTATTAAAAAGGTTTTTTTTTGTTTTATGTGGAATTTGAAAGATTTTTTTTTAAAATGTATTATTCAAATATTTTTGAAGGGGTTATTTTCATTGTTTTTATAGGAATATGTAAAGTAATTAGTCAGAGAATCAGTTATTATGTTTATATGTTTTTGTAAAAGTACCCATTTTTTCAATTTTTTTTGATATGTGCCCAAATTGGAATTTTCATTATTGTTTTTCTTATATGTTTTTTGTTTCTAAGAATGATATATTTTGTATTAATGTGTGTGATGGATCCTAGTGGATATAAGGAAAATACTTGTGGATGGAAGTGATCCTAGAGTGGTATTTTGGAATCAACAAAATTCTCATTCAATGAGAAGGCCTCAAACAAGTGGATGAGGTTCATGTGGGAAACCCTAAGGGGACATACATTGAGAAGAAATGATTTATCCCAAGATTTTTCTTCATGAGAAGTTTCATTGGTATAATGTGTATAATGTGATATTATTTATTGATGTAGAATATTTATTTTATAAAATGATTGGGTGGGAACGTAGTCATGTGTGAGAATACATTAGGACATGATCATAATGACTACATTTGTTTTTTTTAAAATACATATGTGGTATGGTTCATCCACGGGAATAAATGATTCATATGTTTTCCTCAATATAACATAACAAACCATGAGTGATATTTTTTATCCTTGGGCATCAATGGGTGATATGGTTTTTCCCAACATAACACTGACTACCATGAGTTATATGGCCTGACCTTGGGAATCCATTTATGATACAATTTTTCATAATAAGACATTATAAAACATGTCTGATATGACTCCACCATGTGTACCCCAACGTTCTATGGTTTCCCTGATTCTTATGATTTTGTTATCCAGGAATGAGATAGTTGGGCTTGAATAGGTGGACATTGTCCCACCATGACTTATATAGTTCATCTGTTGATGGTGATTTATAATCTATTGAGTGAGAAGGGATGGTACCTTGTGTAAACTGATACTATAAATGAGTGAAAATCTTCCTAAACTCTGTATTTTTTGGTGGGGTTGTTGTATGTATTGAATCTTCCTACTAGAACTAGATGATTAAGGTATGGTCAGTTGTATTGGTGTCTTTATTAGTACAAATAAACATGATGTTTGAGATTTTATTTGAATTACATGCTATTTTTACTAGTGTATATATGGAATATAAAAATCATCACATATTTATATGAATTCCATGCTCTTCATTTGATCATTGTAACATTAATTATGATGAGAAATTATTGATTTCTACTGGGTCATTAGTTCAAACCCTAACTGTGTACATAGAATGGTGTTTTTTCTATGTGGGTAGACTATTATATTTCCTCTCAATACAATGGTAATTATTTGAGATAATCTTGTTTTACAAGTATTTCACATTTCTAAGGCCATGGATTTTGTAAGGTGATTATGTGAGTTTGGTCATAAGAGAATATTTTTTTAGTTACTATTCAACATGTGTACTGGCCAGTGTACCACAATAATAACTTATTTATGATTCATTTGTATTTTTTCTATTGATTATACTCCTCTAGGTTTTATGAATCATATAAAACATTTGATAGTATTTTATTTTGGATAGTGGGGCATTTTTTCTCCATGTTTATTTTTCTAAGGGTTTTGGGATATTTGATATAAAAAAGAGTTATGATAAATTTTTTGTTGGTTAGGTCATGGACCATCGACTTTTTTTAGAGGGAATAGTATCCCATAACATTTTATAGACCCCATAACTTGTCCAAAAGAAATAAAATATGATGAGGAATTCCCAATTTCATGTGACGAATCCACATTGGTGTTGTTCAGACCGTCAGGGATGATTTAATATAAGTACTTCTTTGATTTTTGATATGTTTAAATAGATGATTTATTTCTCACTCTAATTTCTTCTTGGTTACCTAAATTATTAGAGAAATTTCATATGATGTTTCACCGTTATATCCAATATTAGTTATACCTATAGAGTTGTATCTTTGAACACTATAAATTTCATCAACAGATGTTATTCCTCGTTCTTCCCTTTTATGGATAAAATCTTCCCAAATATTCTCAAACTGATGTTTATACATTGATAAATATTTAATTTATAATTCAAGAATATTTCAGGTGGAAGAAACTTATTATTTAAGATTATCAGTCTTCTTGACATTCCCATTGATAGATAATTTAATATCATCAATAATATTATATTTTCCATTAATATTGTTTGGGTAACTAAAAACTTATTCATATTTAACATGATATTTCTCACATTATCCTACTATATTTTTAATAGGATCCACTTATAATTCAATTTCATCCACATAACATGAATTCTACATTAAAAAAACCCATAATTATTCTGCTATTAATTATTCTTAAATCAATCTCTTCTATAGAGTCATCAAATTCAACTCGTAGATCTACAACTTCTTCTTATGTGTTATATTTTAACACCAAAATTTAAATTTTCCATAAATTATATCATATAATCATAAAAATATGAGATAAAATAAATTTCATTTCCATGAAATGTATCTTATTCATTATCCACTTCATCTATGGTAATAAGTACCTTTCTATAAAACATATTTCAACTTGTATATCTAGAATTGAAATTATATCAAGGGAAGGATTCATTTCATCATTGGTAAAAATTCATATTCCCCATCCTCCTCATAATATCTCTTCGTAAATGTAAGGGTGATGTGTCTTACCTTCCCCGAAAGGCACATTATAGAGGAATAATTTCCAAAAAATATGTGCTTTTCAGTTATTAACATTCATTATAAAAGTAATAATAATTAATAAATTACATCATATTTTTTATAATAATTTGGTCTAGTCCCAAACTTCTCTATAATATTTCGTCTTTTGAAATTTATTCTTATGAATAGCCCAGGATTCAATATCATTAGATTAATTTTCAAAATAAAACATTAGTTTCAAAGACATTTAGAATGAAACCATTTTTCTATGTAATTCCTCATGTTTAAATCGCTAAGATTCATCTTGATAAAAAATTTATAAAAATATTCTATAAAATATTTTAATATTATATTTCTTTACCATTTCCTTGAATTAAATCAAGATAATTATTTTGATGCTTAATGAAAACATCTATAAAATTACTAACACC
Source organism: Viscum album (assembly GCA_963277665.1). Classification (NCBI taxonomy): domain Eukaryota; kingdom Viridiplantae; phylum Streptophyta; class Magnoliopsida; order Santalales; family Viscaceae; genus Viscum; species Viscum album. The sequence goes on from OY728140.1 coordinate 2,055,883,433, forward strand.
TGTATTCAAATCATAAAATTTATTTTGTAAAACTTCAAAAAATGACTCTGTTAATTTATCTCACCATAAAAATATTATAATGTTAATTTCTAATACACATTTATATTTAATAATCTATAACCAGAAAATAAATTTGATTGTATAATGATCTTGATAAATCATTTATATCCTTAGCATAATTACTTAGAAACCTTTTGTTACAATTCATAATTGATCATCCTATGGGAAAACTTACATATTTGTCATGTACTACTGTGATATATAAATCAAGTCTTAGACATCATATATGAAATCTCCTCATATTTTCCAAGATCTAATAATAATATCCATTAAATAAGGGTTTTCCCATTACATTTATAATATTACCTATAACAACATATTTCTTTAATTAGATTAAATAGATAATATGTGGCTCTCATTTCATTTAGTATACAATAACCTAATGTTCACCCAAATATTAGGGTGTTCATGGTATATAATTTTATTCTTCTCTTTAAATTAAATTAGATATTGTTTTCACATTAAAAATAGACCACTATAATCTACATAGAGTACAAAAATAGATGATTAACAGAAAAATGACATGGGTAATAACTGATGATTTTTATATATATATACATATCTCTTTTAAATATATTATTTTTGTGATTGATAGCCTATTTCATATGCATCACATAAAAACAATACATGATACATTAATGATACTCAATTATAAAATAATAATCTTAAAACAATGTCATTGAATTAGTTTGTATAAAAAATAAGTAACCATATCATGAAATCATTGTTAAAAGGAGAAGAATTGGAATATAGTAGCAAGATTCTTCTTTATCAGTCAAACTTTTCAGAGGTTTTAAACTAAGTAGGATTAGTATGGGTTTCTATATAACAAGACCACATTAGAATTAAAAAAGTATGGATTCAGATAACTATTTATGGAAGAAGTTCAAGCTCAGGGAAATCAGTAAATAACATTACTTCTGATGTCACCACCCATGATGTCAACTATTTATTATCATACAATTATATATTATATAATTCTTATGAAGGGTTTTTAATGTAGAATTTTAGATGTTATGGCCATATAATGTATAAAAATATGTGTGTGTTTTCAGTATTTTAATATAATTTTTTTAAAGTTTAAATTTAAAATAACTATAAATGGTATTTATAATAAAAATTTAATAATTAAAGGATAAGAAATATGTAATCAATTTTTAAAATTTAGGAATAAAATCAAATTATTTTTAAAATAAATATTTATTCAAGGAATTTTTATTTGAAATATATCTTGTATTTTTATATTAATAAAATAAATTTACAGATTTTGAATAATTAACCAAATGAAATTTTTTTAAAATATTTTAAATCAAAAACAATTAACACAAATTTATTTTTTATAACTAAAAAGCAACAAAAAAAATTCACCTTAATATTAAACATACTTTTTTTTAATATTTATCATCCACATTATGTGTTATTATATTAAAATAAATTTTAATCAACATTTGAAACAAAAATAAATAATACGGATTTTATATTTGGAATTATACACTCCAAATTAAAAAAAAATAAAATATCATTTTTCTACAAAACATAACATACTAAGGTAATGATTATTGACGACAATAAAGGTTAAATGTGGTAAAAATATGAAATCAATAGAAAATGACTCAAATTATTCAAAAAATATATATTTAAATTGGTGGATGATGTATTTGTTAAAATTACCATAGCATTAACTCTCTCTATATATTTTTTATCTAATACCCTAAATAATTCAAATCTTTTTATATTGAGAAATTCATATTTACAAAAATGGCACCCCTCTCACCTATAGATGAATACCATCACCACCAATCTCAAACTCACATATAAACCACACATGATTAAAAAAACATGAAAAAACCAATTCCATAACTTTTTTATAACTTATTATATGTTTTCACCCAAAAATAGTAATATATGAAGGCTTATGTAGTGTTTTAATAAAGGTTATCAAGGAAATAGAAAATTATATTAATAGAGTACCTTCATGTTTGTTTCTCTTTATCCAGCCTCTAAATCCATTCTAACCGTAAAAATATAATGAAATCAGTATAATTAATATAATGAAATTTTATTATTCATGTAGAATAAGAAATATATTCATTTCATCCAATCCATTCTAAACTAAAATCATCACGAGTGTTATTGTTAGTTTACCACCTCTAGAAATTAATTATTTCATTTTTCATCAACAACATAATGGATGGTATTAAAATTTAATTTCAAGAAAAAATGTAACATTTTAAACGTGAATAATATTTTTGAATGATAAATTAGGCGTTATAAAAGTAATTTCAATAATAAAATTTTACTGTAAATTTAATAGCCTAAAATGAGAAAATCAGGACATCTTATATAATTGAAATCAATTTTTTAGAATCTATTGATATGTATAATTTTTTGGATTCTAGTATTAGATGATATTAATGTGTAAATCATGTTTTTATATTTATATAATTTTAATATTATGATTATACTCATTATAAAATAATAATTGTTTTTCATTAAAAATTACTGAAAACAGACACATTATGTATTTCATCATGAAGAATCATACCTGAAACACCCATAGATTGAACCTGGAAATTCATGAATCATTATGAGAATTATATTTGAGTTTATTTAAATTTTTATATATGATTGAAGTTTTTTATATCCCTTTCAACCATGGTTAATGTACCAATGAATATTTAGAGGAATTGATCGAAAAACCACAGCTGGTCGATGAGGAAAAAATAATTAAAAAAATGAATTAAATTTGATAACAAATGGGAACATAAAAACTAAAACATTATAAATTTATGTTGGAATAAAATATTTAATAAAGAATAATAAGGTTAATTCGGATATTAAATGCACAAACTATGCGAGTCAGGACTTGAGATAATGGTTTCTCATCTCAAATATCCTTATTTAGTCATCCTTAATATAAAGATACTATTTTAATTTATTTGGTGAATGTATTTCAAATTTTAAATAATATATCATTATTATATATTTATTTATTTTATTTATAGTTACATTCCATTTTCTCAATTTTAAGAGGGTTTCATTCTAATATTATAATAGTTGTAAGTGTTTAATCGACTCAATATCCTTTACAATGGGTTCAACACTTTCTTCTAGGACTATTATCTTCCATTTTTCTTATTAAGAAATTTTATTATTAAATATTTTACTTTATATTTATTTTTTGTAAAATTACAACTTTACATTAAAATAATATTATTTAATGTATTTAATTCTATAAAAATATAATGTTGATGGAAAGATTCACATCCTTTAAAATGAACCATTATCCTATATGTCTATATTTCTACGGCGGAAAATTTCTTATTTTATTATTATGAAATCCAATCATGTGATATATTTTTTCTTCCTCGTATTTATATTTATTTATTTTATAAAATTGATTTTTTAACCCCCGATTCAATGGGGTTTGTTGTTTAAAACATCCTAAAATCTAAAAAGGAGTTTGTTTTCATGTAATTAAATTTTTATCTTCCGACCAAAATTTAGTGGGATAATTTTTCAGAGATTTGTTAATATTATGTATTATTAAGGGTGTATTAATAATTCTATCCTTACAATTTATTGACAATAAAGGTTTATAGTGACTTCTGACTTCGATATTTATGGAAATGATAATAATTAATTCTAAAAATCATTTTATATGATTTGTATTTCATTTTATTATTTCTTTATAAATTTTTTATATATAATATTAAAAAGATCATTTTTATTATAGAAAATAATCAATAATAATTTGGGTCGATTTATTTTTTGGAATCATATTATCTACCTTTGATAACATTTTATGTGATACCATTTGGATATAACCTGAGACACATTTTTCATTCTATTATATTTTCATCACATGATGGATGATTGATTTGATGTGGAAAAAATAACTATCTTTTATCATAATGGGACTAGTGGGATTATACATATTACTTTAATTAATGATTTAATGTTTTATATATTATGTGAAATTTATGGGGAACATATCATGGTACTGGATCTTCTACATGGTTCATGTAGTGAAGCATGTTCCACTATGATATGCGATGTAGGATTGTGGTTCATGATCCCCTATTTTAGGATTTATATATATTTTTTATGCTCTATTTATATGTAATATAAATGTGTTATGATACATTTATTCTATTTATTTTCTTTTTTCATAATACACATACACCATGAAATATATTTAATCATTTGATATTATATTTCCATATATATTTATTTATAAACTCCTATGGTTCCAAAATATTTTTAATTAGATGTTTATTCAATGATTATGTTTCCATAAATTCTTATGATAACCCCATTTCTAAATCATAGATAGGTTTTCCCTTGCTATGTGTTTGATCTCACTCAATCTTCTATTTTACAATTTATTAACAAATTATATGGAATAGTTTTTGTAAAAGAATGTCTTATTTAGTGATGATTATGGGAGATGTTGAATCAATTATGTGAATTTATATATTTATTTATCTTATATCGGAAGACAAAAAATCATTGTGATATAAGATAGTGAGACTATTAGTGAGTTTTAATGTTTAAATAATCAAAATGATGCATAATATTTTATATAATAGTTTTTTATATTTTTTTATAATGTGGGGTTTATTATTATTTTTTGATATAATAGGACATACTATATTAAACAATCATTGGTTAAATATAAAAGTGATAGTGGTTGGACCAAAAGAATCTTATAAAAAATTCAATTATATCAGTATTAGAAAATCATGTGATATAATATTAAAACATATATAGTTTTTCACTAATATTCTATAAATATATATATTTTTACTACTCATGTTGACCAGTTTTACTTTTAGTAAATCACTAGAACTAAGAGGAACTAAGAAAATAATGAACATAAAGGGAAATTTAGTAATTTTCACAATGAAAAACCAAATAGGATGGGTGTTATAGTAAAAAACATCATAACAATGAAAACCTTACTATATCATGCGATTGAAAATAATAAAAACTATTTTGAGATCCCAAAAATTCTATGGAATTTTTTTTAAAAGGTTGGGACCGAAGCCTCATTTTATTATTAAATCAAAGAAAAGACCTCTTTTAACTAGGTAGAGGGAGACCCATTACATAGCCCAAAGGCCCAATGGGCATGTAGTCCATTACATAGCCCACAAGCCCAAATTTTTTGCCTAAGGCTCATTCTGAGAATAGTAACCAAGCTGCTATAGTACCTATGCTGCTACAGTACCGACCGATCTATAGTACCACCACTGCTATAGTAATGCTACAGTAATGCTATAGTACTTGGGCCCCTTGGGTTTTGAACCCCCACTTTCATGTAGGATTACGGGGTGATTTCCATTAAGCCAAACCCCACCTACGCCCAAACATACTAAGGAATGAGAATCTTTATATCAATTATTTTTTATGGCACCTTCAACTATCATATGTGGGTAATTCTTCTATACCTGCACTCCTTGATATTATTCTAAAAAAAATTAACTAAAACATAGGAATTGATATATTGAGATATAAACATATTTTTATTTTAAAAAAATTACTATAAGTAATACATTTCATCTCACAATAATAACATAATCTCAATAAAAAATCTTTATTTTACTTTAGGACTAGATATATAAGAAGTTTTAAACAAAAACATGAGAATTTTTCACTATAATTGATCCATATAAGAATACCATATCGACATCGCTTAAGTTATTTTCATATTCATAACATGGGAATTAAAGCATAAGATTGGGGTATGATAAAACAACCAGTGTGAAAAATAATCATCATTTCATGAAGTTTTATATCATAATAATGAATGAAATGATTATAAGGGGAGAAAGATCATATAAAAAAATGGAACCATAAGTGTTATAAATATTCCGTGACATAAATATATGTAATTCCAATATAAAACACAAATATCATGGAATAATAGTGTATAAGTAAGAGGCTATTAACATGAACCACTTAGAATAGTCATTTATTTAAAGATATTGAATGTCCTAGAAAAAAGAAAAATTGTAAAATATGAAATTAATACAAGTATAAAAATAGTAAAATAGTGGAGATTGTACCACAAAATATTTACAATAACATGGTAGAGTTTGAATAACTACCTAACTCCCATGATTTTTTAGGGATCACTACCTAATTCCCACAGGGGTGAAAACATCACTACCTATTTCTCATAATCACAGTGGATCATGAATTTCTACATGATTCCCAATACACAGTAGAATGAGTACCACATCCTAATTACATAGTGGAGAAGGAATCACTACATGATTTCCATTACATAGTGTAGCATGCATCACTTCATGATTCTCATAGTGGAGTAAGAAAAAATTCTCAATTCCAAATTTATCTCAGGAGATATAAATAATTAACCAATTAATTAGAGGTATATTTAGGACCTCAAGCATCATAAATGTAATCATCTAGACATATATTTTCCATTAGAACATGCAAATTTTCATTCTTCATACATCACTCAATCAAACCATTTAAATGTTTCGGGTTTCATGAAAAACATTCCTATAAAATTCAATAATACATCCAAAGAAAGAAAATAGATAGAGGTTTAAAAATATCCCTAGAGAAAAATTAGTATTATGTATGTTTAGACAGATGGAAATTATATTTTGAATGTAATTGTATTAGTCAATTAATAAAATAATTGGAAATACCTCAATTTAAAAAGCTTTAAATCTCATTAATTTTTTATCATGAAATTATATACACTGAGATAGATAATATTTTTTAAAAAATTATATTTTATAAACAAAAAAACTTTTCTTAGAAGCCAAATGTTATTGAAAAATTATTTAATAAAAAATATTCATTGAGAATACATAAGAATAAATGAGGATTTATTTATTAAAAAATAGACTTTAAAAACCCTTTAAAATTAAATAATTAATTTAAAATGGAAAATTTTATATTGGAAAATATAATAATATTTCATTTTATTTTCAAAATCACAAAGAGTAAAAATAATTTTGCAAAAAGTTTCAGAACATATAATTGATTTTTTTGTAAAAATAAATTATCATAAATCGACAGTTATTATAAAAATAATTTTAATTTTTTTACCATAATAACAAATATTTATGTTTTTAGTGGAATTAAAATATAATTTTCATAAATTTAAAGTGAAAACATTTGAAAAAATTAATTATAAATAATATATTCAATATAATTTATTTTAAAAGTTTTTATATGTTACTGGATAAATTTTTTGTGGGTGAAAAAAATTAATATTGAAAGTATAAAAACATTTAAATATTTTGGAATATGTTTGTTAAAACCCACTTCATTCAAAGAATATAAAAATTAATTTTTTAATGTGGAGAATTGAAATATAATGTTTGTAGAGACCCGAAGCTTGACGTACATGTACATTACATTACTTTTGCGGAATACTTAGTACATAACAAAAACACACACAAGGATCGTAATTGTTTAGTGTCTTTGGAAACTCGGAATATAATCTTCTAATCGTGGTGAAAGATATTCAACATCTCCCATAAAGTTCTTCCTTTTTTTAACCTAAAACCTTTCCTTATATCCTGGGGAAAAGAAAACATAAAAGGGTGAGCTCAAATGCTCAGTAAGGGTAAACAAAAGAAATATCAATCACATCATATTCATAAGAACATAACATTTTGGAAATCATAACCTGCAAAAGAGAGAATAATTTCATAACATGGGATAAATCATAGTAGTGAAATGAAATCCCAATAATCATAACATAAAACATGAAACTTTGTGGAATACTCATATAATCATTTGGATCATATCTTATTAGTCAAGACTCATTGCCAAGACTATCTTAGTGGACAAAGTCCATTTCTGGACTGAGTCACCCTCGTTTCAGTCCTGTTTCACTGAACCGGAATAACCTACCGTTCCAGCCATGTCTATCTCATGAGACATAAAATCTTTACCCAATGCATTGGAGGGAGATATAGGTCCCACCAATCTCATAATGATACCATTCTTATGTGTGCCACAAAATCATAAATCATACATCATTTCATAACCCATGTAATAAAAATGGGAATCTTAAACATCGTGACATCATAAAAAAATTCATATAAGATAAAGGAATTCATAAAAATATAATTCCATCACAACATAATAAAATAAATGTAAAAATAGGGATAAAAATAGAACCCTTTATTATCTTAGATGGAAAATAATTTTGATAAAACACTTGAACTTCATTCTTGAGGAAAATATCCTTTCTGCTTCAAAAACACTTTTCCTTTCTTAACATGTTGTAAAATTATAAACTAAAAGAATTTGATTAAAAATAAACTTTAAAACTTGTAAAGGATGCTTCTTGGAAATAATGTTTTAAAAATCCATTCATGCCATATAAGTTAAAAAAAAATTCTTCGTACTTTTGTCGGAAAAGTCAAAAAGCACCTCGTACGAAAAACGACAAAAGATTCCTTTCATATCTTTTACTAAAAACTCACCGAAAGGTAAAATTGGATTTAAAAAATTGTAGGTGTATGGAAATAATATTAAATATTGAGGAAACATGGATGCGGATGATAAAATACACCCAAGTAAATTTCAAATTATAAACAATCTCGGATAAAAATGAGATTGTGATATTTCCCTTACCTTATGTCCGATATGCTTTGTACGTATCTGAAACTCCTGTATAATGATTTAAATAATGTCATTAACTTATTTCAGAATCATATTCATTGTTATTATATCATATATGGTTCACTTATGACTTTATATTACCCGTTCTTTTGTAAATTACATGTTAAAGAAGCGTTTTGGGTAAAATCGTTTCATTTATCGTAGGTGTTTGGACTTGTTGTTCTTGACATTATTATTACTTATATCATGATTTACTTACTTGAAGAATATAAAACATGATTTATATATCATATATATTCAGTATATATATATATATATATAATAAGTAGATAAATAAAATGAAACACACCGTTCGTGGAGACGGTAGTCCGTACGTACACATGAACGCTGTTTTCCATTTCCTTATTGTCTTGAATGGAAGTTAGTAGATGACATACATATATATATATATACATAAATCCAGTAGATTTTACATGTAATATATTTCATTATTATTCATTTTATATACTTTATAATCATTCATGAATGGTTAATGTAGAGAATGAATCTCATCACGTCGTGGAGACCGTAGTCCGTACGTAAGCACGAGCGATGATATCGTTCTCATGATCGTGAAATTGTGTTCAATTGTATGTATACTATTTCAGTATCATTATCACTTTATAATAATCATATATAGTTACTCATTACACCATTATAACCATACACTTATGGTGGTGGCGGAAAATAGATTACACCACGGCGTGGAGACGGTATTCCGTACGTACGCACGTGCGGTGATTTCCTTTTTGCGTATGATGGATAGAAGGTTAATTGGAGTTGTTTCATATTTATAATAACATATAAGTATATAATAAATACTGATGTTATTACTTTATCATGAAACAAATAAAGAAGAAGAAGTTGAAGAAGAATGAAATTGAAAAGGATCGGTAATGGATATTACCTCTTTTTGACGTGCCTTTTCTTAACCTCCACTTAAAGAACTAAGGATGGTATTTGAAGAAGACCAGGACCTCTAAGATGATACTAGGGAAGTGGAGAAGAGATTTTGGAAGGGTTTGGACGAGCTTGAAGGCTCAAATTGGTGTGAGGAGGAGAGTGAGGAGGTGCCCTTTTATAAGGGAGGAGAGGGGCACCTTAGGAAAATCTCAAAATATTATTTTATATTAAGGTCAAATTCGGTTTATAATGGTTCAAAAGGGTATTATTTCTAAGCTAAAGTGGGGATGGGTCTAAATCTTCTCATCCAATAGGATTTAGACAATTTTAGGTTAATATTTTAACCTTATCAATTAGATTTAACTCTAAGTTAAATAATTTAACTTTTACCGTGTCTTTTTGTTTTCTTACACTATATGGTTAATAAACATACTATATCAAGCCAAAAGAATCCCAAGTTTTTTATTATTAATATATATAATATTATATAAGTCATTTGGCCGAACCTTAGATTTTTAGGAATAAAATAACAATTAATAATATAATATTTGTTTTAAAAACTAATTTATGTCAATTTTGACACTATTTGGCACATGATTTATATGAAATTCATAACAGAATTATAAGTTCTAACCAAGTTACTTAAATCAACAATAACATGTCATAGTAACCTTGAAAATTATTGTAAGTCATAAAAAGTCTCAAATTACATTTATTTGGGCATTTATAACATCAATTATGTCAATATTTCATTAATAAGACAATTACTGCATCATCTTTGTGTCATAATAAATGATAATTATTTAATCCCTAAAAATTATAAATAAATTCCTATGATGTAGATAAATATATTATATTTCTGGAGACTATTCATGTTTGAAGTTTCATGAAGTTTATCACTAGATTAAAATTATTATACATATAAGATTTAAGAAAGTGACATGTTGTCACATTCTTTGGTTTTAATAATAATTAAATTATTTTCATTGAAAAAATTTAATTAAATGAATCTAATCCGACCCTTAGGTGATATGGGTCGCCTTTTAGTCATAAAATATGATTTTGACATTTTTAGGGTAATTTTAAAATATTATATTTACCGTTAATTACCCGATTTACCTTTAACTATGGTAAATAAAATTTACCGTAGTTACTATTCATAATTCCCAAAAATAAAAAGTAGCTTATTAACATAATTTGGATCCACTGATTCCAAATATGGAATTCTATTTTTCCAAATTCAATACACAAAAGTTGCAGAAATTAAATTAAAATTAATCTCGTTGTCCAAAGAAAATGGGTTTTTCTTTAAAACATTACAAAAGATTGAATTGATTTAACCTACGAATTCATGGTAAAATCAATAATAATGATATACATTATATTAAATGGTAAAAATATATTCTATTTAAACTTTAAAACCATTCAATATTATAATTTAACCACATAAGATATTACGATGAAAAAAGTTTTTTTTAATTAAAATATAGTGTGTTTTTACTATTCCTTAAAATATGAAAGTTATCGGAAAATATAAAAACTTTATCTAATGTAAATTTTTATATCCTGATTCAAAATAAGAATTTTATTTTTTCCAATTGAACTTATAAACATGTCAAAAACTAGATTTAAAGTGGGTGCGCCATCAAAAGGCAGTAAAACTGCATTTTTTGAAAAATACTTATTTTACCCGAAAAATTTATTTTGTTCTTATACCATGTTCTAGAAAATGTGTAAGATGAATATTAATGTTATAAAATTCAAAATTTAGTTAATACTATTCATAACGGCTAGTTCATAATAATATTATTATAATATATCGTTGTTTAGTAAAACCCGGTATTGCGTACAACACACGCTATCGAGGAAGGTCGTGATTGCGTGTAATGCAAGCCAAGTCAGGGTTCCATGTTGTGCAAGAATCTTTAGTTGCTTCGTATAACAGAATCCAACCATATTTTATTTATACATTGAATATATATATATATAAACACACTCAATGTTGCGTAGAATGACTATTATAAAACGAACTTGAAATTGTGTGTAACACGATCCAAGAATAGCGTTGCGTATAATACAAGATAATATGGTGTTGCGTATAGTATAAGATAAACTTGGTGTGGTGTATAATAGAAGACATCAATCAAATTAAAAGAATATTTTTCATAAAATCTCGGGGTTTTACATTCTACCCCCTTAAAATGAATTTCGCCCTCGAAATTCGTTGGGGTTATAAATGGTTTGCTACTTGAAAATTTCTTTAATAGAAACCCACATCGTAAAAAGGAAAACAAAACATGACTTTAAAAACTAATGTATGAAATGTAACGGTTACCCAAATTAACTCATCACTAGGTTTCCACATAGGAGGACATAGGTGAAAATATGGATATGGAGGAAAAATCTAACCATCAAGTTCTGATGGAGAGTGGTAGAGAACATGGCTATGAAAAAGCCAACAATCACGAAGCTATTGATTTGTGATGATCTAAGGTACCATCTGATTCATCGAATATAAGGGCACTAGGACAACATTTTTGGTTTTCAAGATCATTTCCCTAAAGTTGAAGAATTTGAATTAGAATAAATACTTACTTTATTTTGGTACAATCTCACTGTTGTTCGTGCCTTGAACAATTTCCACTTCATCTCTTAAAGAAATGAAGTTGAATTTGTTATTCGTGAAGTGTTATCATATCATGTGATAGAATGATGAGTCATTCCATCTGTCTCAAACAAAAGGTTAACAAAAGTTATTAAATATACATAAGTCGATCTATACTGAGATTAATCATATATGGTTCCTAAAATGGACTTATACTTAATATATCATACCGCTTAATAAAATAAAACTAGTTTATACTAACCAGGGACTTCCTGTAGGCCAGTGGTGGGCGATAAAGTCCAGTCGCACTTCAGTTGTGGGTTCGATTCCCACAGCCTTGTCCGACGCGATGGGATATCGCCCATCCTGCAGGTTGTCCTTTTTCTAAAACTATATTACTATAACATCCCATCAATAATATCGAAAAACAAACAATACTAACTTATGTCCAACATAATCCATTCCAATCTTTAGGCTTATCCATAATACTGCAGTCCACTCTCAGAGATTTAATACTATCATTGATCCGCATATATCATAAGATATATCTTGTTGGTCACATTCCAAACATTCAAAGGCCTTAATCATGTACTCTCTTGAATACCCATTGAACCTTATTGAAAACATGAGTTCTGTTAAAAGTTATCTCTTTCCACATACCAAAATCCTCAAAATTCTATATACTCAAACCATGATATCACTTAGTCCAGATATTAATCATGAGCTCATGAATACTGTCAAATATTTCATTTTCTCGTTTTCCCTTCATTATGCGCATATCATCTTTTTTCCAAAAATATCTCAATCACTTTCCATGGTTACGGGTACCATAAAATTATTGAAAACCACAGTAAACCAATACATAAATATTCCAATATTCCACGATACTATATACAACATTATTTTGTAATCCCATTACATATACACTTAATCATTCCACCACATCGTTATCATATTCAAAATCACTAATGGCGATCGCATGTGACTTCCCTTTGTCCTTTTACTTCTGTGGTTGCTCATGTCGATCGTCACTAACCCTTGGATTAGGGAATTTATTAGCATAATGCCTCATTTCCTTGCACTTGAAGCATTGAAGTGTAGTAGGTTCATTCTTTGTATCCCTTCCTTTGTTTGCATCATTAGGAATCTTCTTCCCATAATTGCGGCATTAAAATGCCCGATGACCTTCCTTTCCACATTTGAAACATTTACTTGTCCCTTTAAGACAATCTCCACCATGCTTCTTTCCACACTTTGAGCATAAGGAAACATTCATCTTCTTTTCACCATTATTCTGAGATTTCTCCTTGAACTCCATCTTTCGTTTCTTGTCAAAACTATGAGATGGATACGTAACACCAACTTCCATTTCTACCTTGATAGCACAACGTACAATTTCTTCATAGCTACTGAAGTCTCTTATAGCTAATTCCCTTCGAAGATTTGGTTTTAAGCCACTGAAGAATCGATCAACTTTACTTTCAGGTTGGATGACAAATCCAAATGCATACCTTGCAAGCCTTGTAAAATTCGCTTCGTATATACCAACAGATTCATCATCCTTTTGCTTTAGTTCAAGAAACTTCTTCTCCATCTTTGTTTGAAGAATATGAGGGAAGTACTTATTGAAAAATAAGTTCATGAACTCGTCCCATTCCATGGACTCAATTTCATCTCTTGGCCTCGTATTCTTGATAAGATTCCACCATTGATCAGCTTCACCTTCCAAATGATATACTGCTAATATGACTTTATCATGTTCAGAGCATTGAAGAACAGAAAATATCTTTTCAGTGGTTCTGATCCATTGTTCAGCAAAAAGTGGATCGGAAGACCCACTAAAAGAAGGTGGACGTTGCCTCATGAAGGACACAATAGAATATTGTTCCCTTCTCTGCTCATTTGGAAGTCCATAATGATTCATAGCTTGTGTAAGTATAACAATAAGATTTTTCACTCCATATCCCAAAACATTTGTTTGTTCAGGAGGACAATCATTGCATTGTCCATTACATTGATCAACACGGTTCCTTCGGGCTCCAGCCATCGTCTAAAACCCAAAAAAGAATAGTGTGAGAGGCAAAAATCATGCTAGGGAAAACAACCTAATAAAGGGGGAGCACCCTCAATATCTAACATCTTAGGTTAAATTCTATGATCGTTACCGTAGTTCTAGGACTATATCCTATACGTATACTTATCCTTAGGGACATCCCTAGACATACCTTAGAAATATCTCTAGGGATCTCACTAACGTTTTCGCATCCTAGTTTCCAAAGGTTGACTAAACCTTTCCTCTGATACCAACTGTAGAGACCCGAAGCTTGACGTACATGGACATTACATTACTTTTGCAGAATACTTAGTACATAACAAAAACACACACAAGGATCGTAATAGTTTAGTGTGTTTCGAAACTCGGAATATAATCTTCTAATCGTGGTGAAAGATCTTCAACATCTCCCATAAAGATCTTCCTTTTTTAAACTAAAACCTTTCTTTATATCCTAGGGAAAATAAAACATAAAAGGGTGAGCTCAAATTCTCAGTAAGGGTAAACAAAAGAAATATCAATCACATCGTATTCATAAGAACATGACATTTTGGAAATCTTAACCTGCAAAAGAGAGCATAATTTCATAACATGGGATAAATCATACTAGTGAAATGAAATCCCAATAATCATAACTTAAAACATGAAACTTTGTGGCATACACACATAATCATAGAGAATCATATCTTATTAGTCAAGCCTCATTGCCAAGACTATCTTAGTGGACAAGGCCCATTTCTGAACAGAGTCACCCTCGTTTCAGTCCTGTTTCACTGAACCGGTATAACCTACCGTTCCAGACATGTCTATCTCATGAGAGATAAAATCTTTACCCAATGCATTGGAGGGATATTTATGTCCCACCCATCTCATAATGATACCATTCTTATTTGTGCCACAAAATCATAAATCATACATCATTTCATAACCCATGTAATAAAAATGAGAATCTTAAACATCGTGACATCATAAAACAATTCATATAAGATAAAGGAATTCAGAAAAATATAATTCCATCACAACATAATCAAATCAATGTAATAATAGGGATAAAAACAGAACCCTTTATTATCATAGGTGGAAAATAATTTTGATAAAACACTTGAACTCCATTCTTGAGGAAAATATCCTTTCTGCTTCAAAAACACTTTTCCTTTCTTAACATGTCGAACAATTATAAACTAAAAGAATTTGATTAAAAATAAACATGAAAAATTTTAAAGGAAGCTTCTTGGAAATAATGTTTTAAAAATCCATTCATGTCGTATAAGTTAAAAAAAACATTCTTTGTACTTTTGTCAGTAAAGTCAAAAAGTACCTCGTACGAAAAACGACAAAAGATTCCTTTCATATCTTTTACTAAAAACTCACCGAAAGTTAAAATTGGATTTAAACAATTGTAGGTGGATGGAAATAATATTAAATATTTAGGAAACATGGATGCGGATGATAAAATACACCCCATTAAATTTCAAATTATAAACAATCTCGGATAAAAATGAGATTGTGATATTTCCCTTACCTTATGTCCTATATGCTTTGTACGTATCCGAACCTCCTGTATAATGATTTAAATAATGTCATTAACTTATTACAGAATCATATTCATTGTTATGATATCATATATGGTTCACTTATGACTTTATATTACCCATTCTTTTGTAAATTCCATGTTAAAGAAGCGTTTTGGGTAAAATCGTTTCATTTATCGTAGGTGTTTGGACTTGTTGTTATTAACATTATTATTACTAATATCATGATTTACTTACTTACAGAATATAAAACATGATTTATATATCATATATATTCAGTATATATATATATCATAGATAGTTAAATGAAATGAAACACACCGTTCGTGGAGACGGTAGTCCGTACGTACGCATGAACGTTGGTTTCCTTTCCTTATTTTCTTGAATGGAAGTAAGTAGATGACATACATATATATATATATATACATAAATCCAGTAGATTTAACATTTCATATATTTCATTATTATTCATTTTATATACTTTATAATCATTCATGAATGGTTATTGTGGAGAATGAATCTCATCGCATCGTGGAGACGGTAGTCCGTACGTACGCACGAGCGATGATATCATTCTCATGATCGTGAAATTGTGTTGAAGTGTATATATAATATTTCAGTATCAATATAAATTTATAATAATCATATATAGTTACTCATTACACCATTATACCCATCCAATTAAGGTGGTGGCGGAAAATAGATTACACCACGGCGTGGAGACGGTATTCTGTACGTACGCACGCGCAATGATTTCCTTTTTACGTAGGATGGATAGAAGGTTAATTATAGTTGTTTAATATTTATAATAACATATCAGTATATAATAAATACTGATGTTATTACTTTATCATGAAACAATTAAAGAAGTATAAGTTTAAGAAGAAAGAAATTGAAAAAGATCAGTAATGGATATTACCTCTTTTTGACGCGCCTTTTCTTAACATCCACTTAATGAACTGAGGATGGTATTTGAAGAAAACCAGGTCCTCTAAGATGATAATAGGGAAGTGTAGAAGAGATTTTGGCAGGGGTTGGTTGAGATTGAAGGCTCAAATTGGTGTGAGGAGGAGAGGGAGGAGGTGCCCTTTTATAAGGGAGGAGAAGGGCACGTTAGGAAAATATCAAAATATTATTTTATATTAAGGTCAAATTCGGTTTATAATGGTTCCAAATGGTATTATTTCTAAGATAAAGTGGGTATGGGTCGAAAACCTCTCATACAATAGGATTTAGACAAGTATAGGTTATTATTTTAACCATATCAATTAGATTTAACTCTAAGTTAAATAATTTATCTTTTACCGTGTCTTTTTGTTTTCTTACACTATATGGTTAATAAACTTACTATATCAAGCCAAACGAACCCCAAGTTGTTTATTATTAATATATATAATCTTATATAAGTCATTTGGCCGAACCTTAGTTTTTTAGGAATAAAATAACAATTAATAATATAATATTTTTTAAAAAAACTAATTTATGTCAATTTTGACACTATTTGGTACATGATTTTTATGAAATTCATAACAGAATGATAAGTTCAAACCAAGTTACTTAAATCAACAATAACATGTCATATTAACCTATAGAATTAGTTTTTGTCATAAAAAGTCTCAAATTACATTTATTTGTGCATTAATAACATCAATTATGTCAATATTTCATTAATAAGACAATTACTGCATCATCTTTGTGTCATAATAAATGATAATTATATAATCCCTAAAAATTATAAATAAATTCCTATGATGTATATAATTGTATTAGAGTTCTGGAGACTATAAATGTTCGAAGTTTCATGAAGTTTATCCCTAGATTAAAATTATTATACTTATAAGATTTAAGAAAGTGACATGTTGTCACATTCTTTGGTTTTAATAATAATTAAATTATTTTCATTGAAAAAATTTAATTAAATGAATCTAATCCGACCCTTAAGTGATATGGGTCGACTTTTAGTCATCCAATAGGATTTTTACATTTTTAGGGTCATTTTAAAATATTATATTTACCCTTAATTACCCGATTTACCTTTAACTATGGTAAATAAATTTACTGTAGTTACTATTCATAATTCCCAAAAATAAAAAGTAGCTTATTAACATAATTTGGATCCACTGATTCCAAATATGGAATCCATTTTTCTATATTCAATACACAAAAGTTTCCGAAATTAAATTAAAATTAATACCATTGTCGAAAGAAAATGGTTTTTTCTTTAAAACATTGCAAAAGATTGAATTGATTTAACCTACGAATTCAAGGAAAAATCAATGCTAATGACATAAATTATATTAAATGGTAAAAATATATTATATTTAAACTTTAAAACTATTCAATATTATAATTTAACCACATAAGATATTATGATGAAAAAAGTTGTTTTTAATTAACATATAGCATGTTTTTACTATTCATTAAAATATGAAAGTTGTCGGAAAAATATAAAAACTTTATCTAATGTAAATTTTTATATCCTGATTCAAAAGAAAAATTTTATTTTGTCAAATTGGACTTATAAACATTTTAAAAACTAGATTTAAAGTGGGTGCGCCATTAAAAGGCGGTAAAACTTCATTTTTTGAAAAATACTTATTTTACCCGAAATTTTTTTTTGTTCTTATACCATGTTCTAGAAAATGTGTAAGATGAATATTAATGTTATAAAATTCAAAATTTAGTTAATAATATTCATAATGGCTAGTTCATAATAATATTATAATAATATATCGTTGTTTAGTAAAACCCGGTATTGCGTACAACACATGCTATCGAGAAAGGTCACGATTGCGTGTAATGCAAGCCAATGTCAGGGTTCCATGTTGTGCAAGAATCCTTAGTTGTTTCGTATAAAAGAATCCAACCATATTTTATTTATACATTGAATATATATATTTATAAACACACTCAATGTTTCATAGAATGACTATTATAAAACGAACATGAAATTGTGTGTAACACAATCCAAGAATAGTGTTGCGTATACTGCAAGCTAATACGGTGTTGCATATAGTATAAGATAAATTTGGTTTGGTGTGTAATAGAAGACATCAATGAAATTAAAAGAATATTTTTCATAAAATCTCGGGGTGTTACAATGTTAATAATATTTAAGATATATTTTGATTCCAAATATAATGGATAAAATTAGTGGGAAAGGGAAATATGGGCTCAGTTTTGTGGAATTCTGAAATATTGTATGACATTGCCTTAGCAATAAGGATTCTGATTCGAATGAAATTATCTAATAAAAATGTCAGTTTTGGCCTTTTCATTATATTTATACATGATGTTGATTTAAGTTATTCCCTGATTAAAAAGGTTGATTTATCCACAACTAATGATAGAATCAAAAATAAAATTGTTTATGAAAAAATTACATTGTACTGTGATTATTGGTGCATCATTGGACTCTCGAGATCCAAAAGTCTAGAAAAAATCATATTTTCTAGATTCTAATTGAAAGTTTATAAGGAGGTACACTACAGGAGTAAGGAGGGAAACATGCCCTCAAAAGAGAATGTTTCTCAATTAAATGATCATGTTTGGATTGAATGCCCTTGAAACTATCATACTAGAGTAACTTGGTATGTGCAGGTTGATCATATTGATGTTGTTCAATAGCCTAGACATGTTTCTCTTTACGAAACCCAGATGGATAATTTTAGTCATCAATGAAAATCCAAGTAATCTGTTATGTGGGTTTATTTAGCAGATGCGACTGAGAAATTTGTTGTGGTAATTTCCATTAAGGAGGCCCGAATTAGGGGATTAGAGGAGGTGAAAAGTGAAAATAAATCTTAGGACATCCATCTTAAGAAAGCTGTCTCAGTAGAGACTAAGGTTGATATTTTACTGATATATGAGCATCTTGTCATTTCTTACCACAAAGGAAAGACTAAGTTAGAGGCTTCTACCTCAATGAAAGTCAAAATAAAAGGAGAAAAAATGAAAATTATCTCTAATAATGGTATTAGGTCCTCTTACCTCTCCAAAGATAGTTCTAATTATAATAAAGAATCATTGGATTCTTCTCTAGGCTATCAAGATCCTTGTGAATATCCAACGACCAGCTCTAAAGGGCTGTTAATGCCAACTTCTTCATCTGCCCTCATATTGGACCCTCCTACTACATCCATACTACTACTGGAGTCTACTCTATGTGATGAAAATGCACATTAGCAGCCCCATTTTTCCGGTTTCTCTCTAGTAGCTTCTGACAACTTCCACAAGACTCCAATCAAAGTCTGTTACTAATGATCACTACCCTTCTGAAACTTGGTTAGAACACCCCTCAGTTGCAGGTCCTCGTCATTTTCCCCAAATAATGATGTGGTAATTTTTAATCAGGTTCTCTAACTATTTAAAGGCTCCAGTTGGAGCCTATACTGGGAGTCTCTTTTGTCCATGGAAACACTCATATGTAGGCTTCTCTAGTTGATCTCTCTATAATCTACATCCTCCACTTTTTGTAGAATCTATATTTCTATATGAGTTTTTATCTAATGATTCGTATCCTTCTATCACCCCGATTGAATCCCACATATATTGTAAATTCTCATCCAGGGAGACCTAATCAGAATTATGTTGACATCACACATGTAGGAAAAAATGTTTCTGTAAGTCCTCAAATAATGGTGATGATTATTTCAACCCAAAGTTCTCAATCTCAAACCAAGAAGGTAAAAAGTAATGTTAAATTACACAATTCATTTTATATGATTTATTCCTCTAGTAGTGAGGATGATAGGGAAAAGCATATCGATGCTTTTGGGCCTAAATTTAGGAAATATTATGCTATGGTAGAATAATTGGATTATGGTGAAGTATAGTGGATACGAGACATATCATGGAGGATGGGTATGCAACCAAGAGGTAGAGGTGGATGAATTCTGGATCATAGTATGAGAACTCTCTCTAAGATGGGTTAATGGATTTTCTTATTTCATGTGTCCTATGGGGTAAGTGTTTTATAATTTTTCGTTCCCCCTCCCCCATCGTTTTCTCAATAAAGAGGCCTTTGTTCCTTAAAATTTTGAAAAAATCATGATCATTTTCCACTAGTTTCATAATAACGATATTTTTATTCATTATTTTTCCAATTTTCATAATTCCAAGATCATACAGTTTACTCTAATTTCTGGTTTATAATTATTTATAATGTTAACATTTAAATATTTATGTGTTTTTGTTAGGATCCTTGAATATAAAATCTATGATGGGAATGAATTTTTACTAACATGCAATGGGTTTTAATTAATCTCATTAAAATTAACGATACCGTCCAAAAAACAAAAATTGAATCAATATTTACTTATTTATATCAAATATTATCTATAATTATGTTCTTCTATTCATCAATTTAATTATTATATTTCATTTTTCAATGTGGTGGTAAGACTAAAGCATACATGAACACATAATAACTAATGGATTGTTATAAAGTGATTTAGTTTTAATATCATTATTATATAGGAATAATGATATTTTTCTGGATATATTAATATTATTAGTTAGAAAAATGAATAAGAATAATTAGTAATTGATATAGAACTATTACATAGTATATGTAATTTTTTTCTTGTGTAATTTTTGATTTTGACAGATCAATTTATAATGACAGTTTTTTGCTCAGATTATTTATTGGTTGTCCCATTTTTCTAACCAAAATACTAATAGATTCATCACAATATTATTTAGAAAATTCATTTCCATTAGTAAAATCTTTATAAGGAGATGAAGGGAAAAGAAAAAAGATTCTTCATATAGGTAGTAATCTTCACATATGGATGAATGCCTTATTCCTTTTCATAAAAGAAAAATATAAAAGGTGGAAAATATTAGTTACCAAAATATTAAAAACTATGTATAATATAAATAATTGTGTAATATAATAATAAAATAATTTATTTTAAATATAATTATAGAAAAGAAACAATTTTAGGAAGATTTTTTAAATTGCATTGAGAAGTTGATATTTCTCTTAAAACCCCAAACAAATTGAGGTATTAGGTTTAAAAATTTATAATATAGGAATAATAAAATTATTTTGGGTAATATGATGATAAAAATATCAATTTTTATTTAATTTTAATTAATCAGTATAAGATGAAGTGATCCACTTTTGTAAGGGAAAAATGGATTTTTTTTGTAAATACTCCTTAGTTATGAATAGTTGAATGAGACTATTCTAATATAAAAGGATGAAAATATATGAAATAATGAAATAATTGAAAATTAATGGTCTATAATTCTTTAAACCATACATGTTGGAGAATACTATAATTTATTTTAGGCTTGTTTCTTTATTTTTCTAAAATTTCCCATTAGAAACTTTTAATATGTAAAATAATTTTTAAAATTACTATTTATTTAAAAAAATATGATTTGATTTGTTAAATATTTTCAAATTTCTTATGAAATAAAACTTATATTATTGATATATATTTATTCAAAAACTAACAAAAATAGCACTTAAAAATAGTTTTTATGAAAGGTGTGTTTTTAAAGTAAATTTTTATGTGTTGTATAAAATTAGCGATGTTATTATCTATAATGAAAAAAAAATTATTTTTACAAAAAAAAATTAGGTACCTTCATATTAAAGAAAAAGTTAAATACTTCAATTAAAAATAAAATGTTTAAAATAATTGTTAAATTTTAATAAAATGTTACACATGTTTTAAAATGGTGAACATATGTTTTCTAGGATAAATATATTTATTAAAAATACATAATTTTACTCATAAAATATATATTTTATCATTTAATATGTTTTAAAGACTTGAATGTCATTTATCTAAAATATTAATCTCATAAAATTTATTGTTTTGAAAAAAAACATTTTATATTATTCACCTAATAATTAGGTATTTTGGAAAGGTCTAAAAAAATCATATTAATATAATTTTTAAATTCGAAATTAAAAAATTATGTTCATTTTTCTAAAATAAAATTCAAACATTTATACATTTAGTTTTAAAATAAAATAGAATTATATTGATAAAAAATAATTATAATGAAAAAAATGAACTATTTAATATTTTTGTGTTCTTATTCCCAAGTTGTATAGATTTTTAATTTATTATGATATTTTGTTTTAATATAGTTTTTATTATTAATATATTTTATTAAAAACATTAATCTAATATGTCACATCACATTTTAGTTTAGGGTTGCATATAAATCATGCCATCAAACAGAGTACTAATTTTGATAAAAATATATTCCAAAATATAGAAGTGTTACATTCTACCTGCATTAAATAATTTAAATCCTCTAAATTTTTAATATAATTAACTAATGTTGGAAGATAATTGATATATATAATACTAAAATTATACCTTCTATCTAGATGTCAACCTTACTATATTAGGTACTTGAAAACTCATCTTTACCAATATATTATGAATATATTGTGATTTTTGAGTTACCTCAATGATTTTAACAAATATTATTCCTTGGTTGGTTATAGGGGTTTGTAGGGACATTCCTTTCATAAAATTTGTTTCATGATCCTAAAAAATGATTCCTATATGGTTATCATTATATATAAGTAAATCATGGTAAATTATTAGATGAATGTGAAAATCAATCCAAGGATTTCATATCTAATGATCATTCATTTCAACCTAGGATAATTTTAGTATAACTTTGATATAAATGTATATATCTATGAGTCCACCAATTTCTCCTATGTTTTATATGGTGTTATACATATTTGGTTATCCATCCTAATGATTAATAAATTATATCATTACGTTTCATTTAAATCCTTCATAAGGGTTCATAAATAGATTTCAAATTAACAATGAATATCCACTGGGAGTGTCCAGCCATGTGTGTGGATTTATACCCGGTTATCATGAAAAGAGGGATGATCAAGTTGATACTAAACCAAAATTTTTTGGGATATTAAACTTAGTTGAATCCATTTGAAAACATATTATAATTTCAAGTATTTAAAATACAATGTTTTTAGAAATGAAAAATTATTTTCAATAGTGTACATGATACTCCACATCGAGCATAAAAAAATAACTACATATTAATATTCAATATAGAAATAATTGTATATCTTTTAGAATGGAAGTAAAAAATAGTATTAACTGAATTATGAAAATATGTTTTTACACACACCTACCCATACAGAAATATAATTTATTATTTGGTTAATAATTAATTAAATATAAATTTAAATACCTTTTTAAAATGAAATGTAATGTTTTTATGAAAAAATATTTTAATACAAATTAATTTGTTTATAAAATAATTAAATCACAAAAAATAGATTATAATAATGAAATATATATATATATATAATATTATCAATTTAATTTTTACAAGTTATCTTATATGTTTTTTAGACATTACATGAGAACAAATTAAATTTTACGGATAAAAGAACTACTTTTCTTAAAAGGTATTTTTTCCTCCTTTTGATAGTGCTTCTATTTTAAATATAGTTTTTGATACTTATATATTTTATATATTAAAAATAGACCTTTTATTTTTAATTATACTATAAAAATTTACTTTGGATGAATTTTTGTTATTTTTATGATACATTTCTTGTTTTTATGAACAGTGAAAAAACTACTACATTTTAATTGAAATATTAATTTTCATAAAATTTATTTGTATTTTTATATTATATATTTTAATGGTTTTAATGTTAAATTAAATTACAATTTTGTCATTTAATCCAATTTTTGTCATTGGAATCAATTTTACATAGAAATTGGATACAAAACTTATGTAACATTTAAAAATGTTAGTTTTGTCACATTCTTATTCTGAACAAGTAAAATATTTTTAATATAGAGTTATATGAAATATATGTTAGACCATAAATTTTCTTCTCAAATATACAATGTATAAATACATAATTCTAATTTATTATTTTATTTTAGAAAACATGGTTAAATTAAATGGAGACACAATGATGATGTTATAATTGCTTTATTAATGGAATAATCAAATAAATGATATTAAAAATCATAAAATAATTATAATTTGATATAATAATTTCATCCACGAATATTATATATTACTTTGAAATAATAGGAATGAATTAATATATTTTTTCTAAGATATCAAGTTAGCGTGTTATTTTCTAGATGTCAAATAATGCATAGTGTCAAAGTTGACATTAATTATATTTTAAAATAAATAATATTTTATTAAATTGTATAAAACATTTAAAAATATAATATTCTCCCAAATTATATGGATAAGTCTAAAAATATAATAAATGACTCATTTTATGTCTTCTCGAATTTTGTAGTAATTATATTAACTCTCAAACAGTAAATTAAATGATATCACAAAAAAAATTATAATGGTTAAAAAAAGACAAGGACTAAAAAAAATACCTAAGTAATTCTAAATAGAAGATTTTTAATCATAAAATATCATCATATATTCAAAATAAATCATTTTGGAACAATTTTAATATAAAATTAATTTATATTAAGTTAGTAATTTGATGAATTCCAAGAGTGCTCACCCCCTTTCTTATAAAAGGGAACCCATTCTTCTCTTTTATTTACACATCAACACCATTATGGGGATATTATCTTCAAAAATCAAATTCTATAATCGTTCAAAACTTTATAGAGTCTTTAGTTAAAGAATGGCACCCTCATTAAAGGTTATAAGGTGTTAATCAGAGGAGGTCTTTTGAAGGGGAGGTATCTTTTTTAATGATGTGTTTATATTTTTTATATTCTTACACTTCCTTAAAATAATATTATACCATAGTGAAATAATAAATAAGGTATCCTAAATATAATGTAATGTTATGATGTTAATATAATCATCTAAATCCATCTCCAATTTCCTTAAATAGGAAATGAATTATTCTTTGGTGTGTATGACATACTACCACCTTGTGAGCCGATGAAATTCATTTTCGATCAACATCTATCATGACTTGTAATAATATTGGAATTATAGTTTATATGTGATATTAATGAAATATTTATAATTATTAAATTATATTTTGTCATTTACATTCTTAAAATTGCATTCACATAAAACTGCGAACGTCGTTCGTGCATATGTGTGAACTATCACCTCAATGAAGAGATGTGATTCATATTTTCTTCCATACACCACATGAATGATATATATAAGAATATTTAATTGATTAATATTATATTAATTGGTTTTTTATAAATATATTGAGATAAAATTATAATTCAATTCATTCTATAATGATCGTTAAAAAATGGAAATGTTACTCATGTGTACATATGCCCCAACACATCGATGAGTATAAAGTTGTTAAATTTTCATAACATTAAATAAATGGATTTATTTAAAAGTATAATTTTTTTATAAAATGTATTTTTAATTAATAAATATAATATAGATAATATACTTATTATCACTTTGACTATTGACAACATACCGAGTTCATTTTAGACTCATATAATGAATATCATAAAAAATATCTGACGTGAAATTGCATAATTAAGTAATTTTTATAAGATTATAATAATCGATAATAAGATATAATATGTTTCTAAATAAATTAAAAAATTTACTTCTTTTTTTATTGAGGAATATAATGATTTAAATAAATATTTGTACGTAGAGTAAGGGAATTTATTTTCAAAACCCTCATTTGATGTTCCATTTTCAACACTTTTTAAAAAAGTAAAAATATGTTTTTAGCTTATAAAACTTGAGTGTCACGACCCATCCTTAGGGCTTGTACCGTGACTACCCCAGGCCCACCTTCCATAGGCCAGGGGCTGGCTACTATCAGTAAAGGTGAATTCCAGATAAAAGGGAAGGCATTGCCTTTAATCCTATAACTCACACAGTGTGAACACAAGAAGTAGAAGTAGAAAGTAATACTAGAGAAGAGAAATATGTACTGAAAGTAAGTGGGCCCGTATACAAACCCAACTAAACAACATGTACAAGTACAAGTAAAAATGGAAAAACAGCTCCTGGATCATCTGCCCGGGAGTCCTACCTGAAGGGTAGGAATAGATCTCGGTCAACTCATCCCTGAGGTACGTCCCGTCTAGTCCAGCTTCAAGTAGCCTCCCGTCCATCACCCTCAGCCTCGATCACTACTGACCATCGTCTGCACATAACACAACAAGGTACGGGAAAATCCCGTGCAGGGGTGAGTATAACAATACTCATTAGGGGACCCCGAGACCCCGAGAGGTCTCCCAAAATCCACAAAGGATAAAGGCCAGTAGTAAGATACAATCACAAAGTATCAACCATACCTACTTAGGTATATTATCATACTTATACCTAAGTTACCCATCACAGTCCAGCTCTAACACTCGAGCCTAAGCATAACCCATTCCACAAAGGAAGTAAAGTCAATTATATTAATGATAACAACTGAAAGACAAGACTCATCTCACACATGTATAAAACTCATATAGAGGGGGTAGAGATTTATTAGTCGTAGCCACTGAATCATCTCCTCTGTAGAACCCAAGTAGAATGATGGAACAGTATCAGCGTTATCAATCCAATGGAGGATCCTGGTACAGAAGTCATCACTGTTTCACCCATGGAGGATCCTGGTCCAGTACCATCGTTGTCAAACCCACGGCGGTTCCGGGTACAATATCCTCACTGTCGAACCCATGGAGGATCCTGGTACAGTATCATCGTTGTCGAACCCACGATTGATCCTATCATTTCAGTCACAACAATCCATAGTGTTTCCGCACACAACATGCTCAATTCTGAGAGGTTACACTCCTCGAGACATGTGTCAATACATCAATTACCATGAAACCTTGAGTTGATGTATCTCGTAGTTACGTATCATCAAAAAGAACCTAACACGATAGACGACGTGTCAATCGGACACCCAGCCTGTGAGTTATTGGCATTTCCATTTGAGGGACCTGGTTGATTTTTAGGTTTAAACCAACCCAGCCATACCCCAACTACGTCCAAACCTCAATCGGGGTATTCCGAGAGATCTTTCCTGTTCTAGGCCTTATTTTTCGTAGAGGGTTCGTTGTTCGGACACCCTTAGCCCAAAACACAGATGAAATGTGATTTCGGTTTACGGGTCCAGATAGGGGTCTGACCCGGTCCGATGGGGTGGTCCGGTCCGATGGCAGCTCGGCCCAATGGTGGCCCGGCCCGATGGCGGCCTAACCCTCATGGGCGGCCTGACTCGCTGGTGGCCCGGCCCGACTGGTCGTCCCGCATGGCATTGCTGCCCGGCCCACGTGGACAGGCTGCCCAAACCGTGGGGGGGGGGGGGGGGGGGGCGTGTGGTGCCGCGCCACCTAGCTTCCGAAGGACCAGGCTTTAGGCACTGGTTTTGATTGTCGTGGGAGCCTTCGTATCCCGCCTTGTCGAGCGCTACCGAGGGGCTAGCACAACCGACTACCCTCCTTCGAACGTCGCGACCTTTGGCCGCGGTCCTTCTCCGTCGTGGAATGACGGCGCCATGCCCCTTAACCACGGCCCACCCTGACCACATTTCTTCATCACCGGCGTGACACGATGGTGCTGTGCGCCTCTGCCATAGCAGGTCGTGGCCACGGCTCCCCTTCTGCGCGGTGCGACGATGCCGCACCCTCTTGGCGACCAGGCTGCCTTGCGCCACCTATTGTTCTTCACGGTCGGCCCGATGCCAGCCACAATTTCTCCACATCCACCATCAACACAAAGAGAACATCAACAAGGGGGAGGTTTGGACAGTGTTCGTGCAGTCTGAGCCCTCCACATTAAGTTTTTAACAATCGGAATAAATAATTCGTGGTTTGAATGACGAAGAACAAGAATAAGAATTCCACTCAAAACCCTCCCTCGATTCGATGAACATTGTCGAAGTAGAGAGAAAAGGAAGGACGTTGATTCGTTGATGTCGGAAAGCATCCGAGGATGAAGCGTCTTCGACATTCTTCATTGGCGAATCCTTCTCTTTTGGATTGGTCAAATATTGAAGAAGATGTTCGTCGTTCTTTGGTGGTTCGTCATTTGAAGGATGAAACTCTTCCAAGAGTTCTCCAATGCTCTACCAAAATGGATCTCCAACCAAAATAATGGGTTATGCCAAACCATTATTTTATTATTGTCCAAAGAATTCAATGGAATTCAAATGGGTTTTTAATTAATTAATTAAAGGAGCTAAATTAATTAATAATTGGGGGTTGGCACTTTAATGAGGGAAGTTCAAAAGCCTTCCCCCACTTAAAGAGAGTCACATGAGCGTTTTAAGTTTCTATGGTCCCCAACTAAATAATATCCTCCCAAGGGAGGTTATGAGATGGTGGGCCCCACCTTCAACCTCCCCATGGAGGATTAAACCGCTACAAATAAAAATAAAGTAACACTTTTATTTTTTTTAGTTTAATCAAAAACCCCATAAACTAACTTCTATTCTCATCATAACACAACCGCGTTGAGGGTATCACTAAACAATCACCAATGTTGTGAGTTCAACGGTTCCCTCAGATTTCAATTCTGAGCACTAGTTCAAATGATATAAAATCATGCCCGTACATTTACTGAACACAGCTGAAAAAAACTTCATAAATTGATTTTAGGCACACCAAGCCCCAGAATCAGGTGCCGTCAAGAAACTGAGGACTCATAAGACTCCCATGAATTTAAGAAAAAAAATTCTATAGAAATTCTAGGTTTTACATTCTCTTCACCTTAGGGATTTACATCCCCGTAAGCTACAACTCACACTAAGGAAACAGGTGGGGGTAATGAGCACACATTTGGGCCTCCCGCTCCCATGTGCTCTCCTAGAGGTTCAAGTGCTACCAGCAAATGCGCACCAAAGATATCAAACATCCACGCAAGACCCAATCCTTCCTATCCTCAATCTCCACTAGAACCTCCTTGAAGGTCGCCCCATCATCAATGTCCATCTCCCCATGGTCGAGGATGTGGGACAGGTCGTGCAAGTATCTCCTCTTCTGAGATACGTGGAAGACGTCGTGCACCCGGTGCAACTAAGGTGGAAGATACAAGTGGTAAACCACCTCACCTACTCTGATGAGGTCCTTGAAAGGTCTGATGAATAGTGGATATAAATTGCTACCTCATCCAAATCTTCATAGACCTCATCGAGATGAGACCTGTAGAAAGTCATGGTTTCCATCGTTGAACTCTAGTGGTCTACATATTCTATCAGCATAGGACTTCTTTCTGCTATGTGTAGTCTTCATCTTCTCCTGGATGATCTGCACCTTCCCTGGTCCCATAAGTGCTGACTCCCCAGGGTCAGTCCCGCAAAGAGACAATCTGCAAGGTCGGCCATATAGTGCCTCAAAAGGTGCCATCCCAATGGTGGAGTGGTAGCTGTTGTTATACGCAAACTCTACCAAGGATAAGTGATCCTCCCAGCTATGACCAAAGTTGAGGATTCATGCACGGAGCATTTTCTTGAGAGTCTAAATGGTCCTCTTAGTCTGACCATCCACCTGATGATGGAAGTCGGTGCTCAAGTGAAGCTGCATACCGAAAGCCTCCTATAACCCCTTCCATAGCCGGGTTGTGAAACAAGCATCTAAATCGGAAACAATCGTCGAGGTCACATCATGAAGCCGTATGATCTCCCGTACATAGAGGTGTCTGAGGAACTCTACTGAACCCTGCTCTCTGGTCGGTAGTAAGTCGTCCGACTTGGTGAGTCGGTTGACAATCACCCAGATAGAGTGATGTATTCTGGATGTACGTGGAATTCCTGTCACGAAATCCATAGATATCACGTCCCACTTCTACTATGGGACCCCTAAGGGCTGATCCAAGCACGCTGAAACCTGGTGCTCCGCCTTCACATACTGACAAGTGAGGCATCATGACACAAACTCTACTACTGCCTTCTTCATACCTATCCACCAATGTTGTCGTTAGAGGTCCTGATACATCTTCGCCACTCCTGGATGTACCTCTAAAGGATATTTGTGGAACTCCCTCAACACTTCCTCTTGAAGTGAAACTGGTACTATGGCATGTCCTCTAAAGAGAATGACATACTCCCCACCTTTAGAAAATACATCAGGTGTCTACGCTGAGGATATCTGATCACATCGCATCTCATAGTCAACGTCCCCATGATGTGCCTCCATGACTCACTAAAGAAGTGGAGGAGTGACTGTGAGAGACTGTAGAAAGGCTGCTTCATATCTATCCACAAAGGATATCTGCAATGTTGCCAGTTGCTCTGTCGCCTCTCCTAGAAGATGAATGCTTGATCTCTTGATGAGCGAATCTGCTACAACCTTCCCCTACCAAGGAGTGTAGACTATCTCAATGTCATATTCCTAGAGTAACTCAAGCCAAACCCATTTTCTTAGGTTCAGGTCCTTCTGCGAGAAGATGTACCTGAGACTCTGGTGTTCAGAGTAGTGTAAAATGCTCTCCCATCAGACAGTGCTACCACATCTTCAAGGCGAATACCACTATTTCTAACTCCAGGTCATGGGTAGCATAGTTTTGTGCATACTGTCTCAACTTCTGAGAACCATACGTGATCTATGATCGCTCCTGCACCAAGACACACCCGAGTCTAGTCCCTGATGTGTCACAGTAAACTACGTACCCAATTCCCTCCTCCAGTAGCCTCAAGATGGGAGCACTATTCATCCTCTACCTTAGCTTCTCGAATGCTCTACTATAATCTCTCTGACCACACAAAGGGTTTCCCCTTCTTCGTTAATGATGAAAGTGGTGATGCAACTCTGGAGAAGTCCGACACAATTCTCCGATAATAACCAACCAATCCCAGAAAACTCGGTACCTCTGTCACACTCTTGGGTGGCTCCCAAGAATGTACAGCCTCGATCTTTGCTGGATCCACTGCAAATACAACCTCTAAGATGAAAAGTCCCAAAAAGTGTTCCTCTCGGATCCAGAATTGGCAATTTGAGAGCATACCATAAAGCCGGTGCGCTCGGAGTGTGTCCAGTACAACACCCAAATGGTAGGTGTGCTCTTCCTCAGTAGTTGAGTAGATCCATATGCCGTTGATTAAGACTACGAAAAAGCGATCGAGGTAAGCCTAGAAGGTCCTGTTCATGAGACTCATGAACACTGATTGAGCGTTGGTTAGGCCGAAGGGAATAACCAAGAACTCGTATTGACCATACCAACACTTAAAGGCCATCTTCTACACATCCTCGTCTCAAAATTTGTGCTGGTGATAGCCTGGACTATGGTCTATCTTCAAGAACCATCGTGCTCCCTTGTGTTGATCAAAGAGGTCGTAAATGCTCGAGAGTTGGTACTTGTTTTTCATGGACACCTTGTTCATGATCCAGTAATCAACACACATTCACAAGCTCCCAACTGACTTCTTGGCGATCAAAATCGGGGATGCCTAGGGTGAAACACTGGGTCGGATAAATCCCTTCCCCTGCAAGACCTCTAGCTGTACCTCCATCTCACAATGCACGGCGGGAGCCATTCGATATGCCGGAGTAGATATTAGTGATATCACTGGGTACATGTCAATGTAGAAGTCCACCTATCTACGAGGAGGTAGTCCTGGAACATCGTCAGGGAAAACATCTGTGTACTAATCCACCACACCAGGAAAACTATGACTCTACACATCAACTGCTCCGAGAATGAGGCTAGCCAGCTGATATGTGATCGGTTACCCCCTCCTATGGGTAATTCCATCCTGTGCTGAAAAGTCTCCCTTCTCACTGGTGAAGATTAACCTCATCCCAACCTCGCGGACACAATGCAATTTCGGCCTAATACAGTCAATATGAGCATGAACTGTGGATAACCAGTCCGTACCCAAGATGACGTCGTAAGGCCTCGATGCCGCTACGAGGAGATCCCAGACGAAGCTCCCACCTCCTTGACTAATCTCACACTACCGACACTAGTATGTAATCGTCGAGTATACTCCCCTTGGAGTCTCTAGTCGTAAGGATCGAGCCAACGACTCTGTCAGAATCTCCGAGCTCTGACCGACGACAGTGGAAATAAAAGAATGACTCACACTGTTTTCTATAAGTACAATAGAAAAGGTGGAGTAGACTCACATAGTACCTCAAATCATCTCAGGTGCACCGTGGTCATAGGCCTTGACTGCCTGGAGCTGAGCCCGCCCCTGTCTTCCAGCTCCCTGTGGTTGGGGTGGACCTCCTGGTGGTGGTTGTGGTGGTAGGGCCTCGAAACGTTGTCCACCAACTGCTTCTCAGCTAGCTCCTCTGCCACGTCCGCCTTCTCCTAGCAGACCACCACGGTCAAACCACTTACTCTGCCTGGGAGGTCCCTCTACTGTCTGCTACTCATCTGCATGGCTGTTCGGGAAGTCACGAACCATGTGACCCTACCCGCCGCATGCATAGCACTGCCTACTCCTTGTATGGATGGCTATGTATCGTGTGCCCCACAAAACTGAAACTGTATCCAAGAGTTGCACAACTGAAGTCCTGGTTCGCTTGGACCTCTGCGACATCTGTCTACTGCCAGCTGTAGAATACTCTGCTATGTGTCTCCCTGTGGTGGGTCTCGCTGCAGGTGACTGCTCAGCAAGAAAACTCTCCACAAGAAGGGATCCCTCCAGTACACCTTCCTGCATTAGGATGCTGTGGAAGATCATTGAATCCCTGATCTCATGCCTGAGTCCCTGCTCGAATGTCGGATCCCTAAAGAACGGGTCTCATACCATATCCATGGAGTAATGCGAGAGTTCGGTGAACCTCACTGAGTACTGAGCTACTATAATGCTGCAATGCTACAGATGAAGTTTTTCTTGAATCAGCACCATACGAAGGGTGGCTGGAAAAAACTCTGACTGGAAGAGACTCTCGAAGTCTTCCCAGAGTAATGATGCCTCAATATGCACCTGGAGCATCATGCTCCACCATCTGCCAACTGCTTCATGTAGGAGACTTGTGGCAAGGATCACCATGAGGTCGGCTGGTGTCCCTAATAATCTGAAAACTCTCACAATAGCCTCCATCTAGTCCTCAGCTTCTTGTGGGTCCGTCTCTCCCCTGAACCTAGGTGGCCTCTTGTGATGGAACTCGTCCAATGCATTCAAACTACGTGCACTCTCTACTGTTAAAGCTAGTAGTATCGGCGTCCCAGCGGGTAGTGGTACCACTGGTACCTCTGCTATGATGGGGCCCTACACCGAGGCCTCGTCGCTCGGTGGGATACTATCTCGTATGAAACATGGAACCCTAGCTGGCTGCCTACGTGGGGCCATCCTGAAAAGAAACAGGTGTGCCACAGTCAAAACAATATACCTGGTGAGCTGACATAAAGTAATCACAAAGAAAACTTTTTAAAAGAAACACACACGCAATCAGTGTTTTTGTGCACTGAGTCAGAAATCAGATTTCACAGTCCTAGTTTATGGATACGCCGGCCGCCGCACCAACACTTGTTTCCCTAAACTAATAACCACACTTAAAACACGTAACACTATTTCCATTTAAAAGAATCAGAGTCCATGTTCTATGATAGAACTGACTCCTCTGATACCAATTTGTCATGACCCGTCCTCGGGGCCCATGTCGTGAATACCCCAAGCCTGCCTTCCATAGGCCAGGGGTTGGTGACTAGCACAAAAGGCAAATTCCCGATAAACGGGAAGGCATTTCCTTTAGACCTATAACACACACAGTTTGAACACAATAAATAGAAGTATCATGTGCTAATATAGAAGTGAAAAATGTGCTGAATTTAAGTGGGCCAATATACAAACCCAACTGAACAACAAGTACAAGGACAAGTAAAAAGAGAAGAAACTGCTCTGGGATCATTCGCCCAAGAATCCTACCTGAAGGGTAGGCAGAGATCTCGGTCAATTCGTCCCTGAGGTATATCCCATCTAGTCCAGCTCCAAGAAGCCTCCCGTCTATCACACTCATCATCAATCACTACTGACTATCGTCTGCACGGAACACAACAAGGTGCAGGTGAAGCCCGTGCTGGGGTGAGTATAACAATACCCAGTAAGGGACCCCGATACCCCTAGAGGTCTCCCAGAATCTACAAGGGATAAACCACAGTAGTAAGATTCAATCAAAAAGTATCAACCATCCCTACTTAGGTATATGTCCATACATATACCTAAGTTACCAATCACAGTCCACCTCCAACACTCGAGCCCAAGCACAACCCATTCCACAAAGAAAGTATAGTCAATCATCTCAATGATAACAAATGAAAGACACACACATGTATACAACTCATGTAGAGGGGGTAGAGATGATTAGTTTTAACCACTGAATCATCTCCTCTGCCGAACCCACAGAGGATCCTAGTACAGAAGTCATCACTGTCGAACCCACGAAGGATCTCGGTACAGTACCGTCGCTGTCGAACCCATGGAGGATCCTAGTATAGTTTCATCACTATCGAACCCACGGAGGATCCTGGTACAGTATTTTCGCCATCAAACCCATAGAGTATCCTATCATTTCAGTCGCAGCCAGCCATAGGGTTTCCGCACACATCATTATTGATTCCGGGAGGGTCCGGTCCTCGAGCCAAGAGTCGATACATCAGCTACCACGAAGTCTTGAGTTGATGTATCCTGTAGTTCCGTCTCATCAAAAACAACCTAACGCGATAGACGACGCATCAATCGAACAGACGGTCTATGATTTATTGGCATTTCTGTTCTAGAGTCCTGGTTGGTTTTTAGTTT
Source organism: Viscum album (assembly GCA_963277665.1). Lineage (NCBI taxonomy): Eukaryota > Viridiplantae > Streptophyta > Magnoliopsida > Santalales > Viscaceae > Viscum > Viscum album. The sequence continues at coordinate 2,055,918,886 of OY728140.1, forward strand.
CAAACCAACCCGGCTGTACCCCAACTGCGTCCAAACCTCAAGCGGGGTATCCCAAAAGATCTATCATACTCTACACCTTCTATTTCCACAGAAGGTTCATTGTTCGGACACATGTAACCCAAAATACGAATGAAATGTGATTTCGGGTTACGCGTCCGGACTGGGGTTTGACTTGGTTCGTGCGTCCAACCCGGTCTGATGGAATGGTCTGGCAAGATAGAGGCCCAGCCTGATGACAGCCTGGCCTGCAAGGGCGGCCCGACCCGGTGGCGGCCCAACCTGCATGGGCGGACTGACCCGGTGGCGGCCCAACCCTCATGGGTGGCCCGTCCTGGAGGGCAGGCCCACGTGGCCTGGTACGCTAGCCCACGTGGCCAGGCTGGCCACACCAGGGGGGGGGGTGTTGTTCCCCCCATATTCCGAAGGAACCGGTACTAGGTGCTGGTTCGGAGTGCCGAGGGACCTGTTGGGTCCCGCCATGTGCAGCGCCACCGGCGACCAGCTCATCCGTCCTCCCTCCTTCGACCGCTGCGACCTTTGACTGTAATTTCTCTCTGGCGCGGTTCGACGGCACCCCGCCCATTTTCCGCTGCCCGCCGTGGCCACAGTTCTGCATCACTGGCGCTGCGTGACAGCGCCGCATGCCTCCTCCGTGGTCGGTCATGGTCGCGGCTCCCCTTCTATGCGTCTCGATGATGTCGTTCCCTCTTGGCGTCCCAGCGGCCTTGCGCCGCCGGTTGTTCTTTGCGGTCGCCCCGATATCGACTGCAATTGCTCCGCCTCCACCATCAATACAATGAGAACAAAAACAAGGGGGGGGGGTCGGACCATGTTCGTGTAGTCCGAGCCCTCTATGTTAAGTTTTTTACAATCAAATTAAATAATTCAGGTTTGAACGATGAAGATCAAGAATAACAATTCCACTCCAACCCCTTCCTCGATGTGATGAATGTTGACGAAGTCACGGGAAAATGGAAGATGTTGATTCGTTGACATCGGAGAGAATCCAAGGATGAAGCATATTCGACGTTCTTTGCTGGCGACTCCTTGTCTTTTTGCTTGATCGAAGATCGAAGGATAATTTCATTGTTCTTTGGTGGTTCTTCGTTGGAAGGATGAAGCTCTTCCAAGAGTTCTCCAAAGCTCCACCAAAAAGGATCGCCAACCAAAATAATGGGTTATGCCAACCGATTATTTTATTATTGGAAAAAAAATTCCAAGGAATTCAAATGGTTAATTAATTAATTAATTGAAGGAGCTAAATTAATAAATAATGGGGTGTTGGCACTTTAATGAGGTTAGTCCAAAAGCCTTCCCCCACATAAAGAGAGTTACATGGGGGTTTTCTGTTCGTGTGGGGCCCACCTAAATAATATCCTCTCAAGGGAGGTTATACGTGGTTGGGCCCCACCTTAGACCTCCCCTTTGAGGATTAAACCACCACAAATAGAAATAAATTAACAGTTTTATTTTTATTTAGTTTAATTATAAACCCCATAAACAAAAATCTATTCTCGTCAGAACGCAACTGTGGTGAAGGTCTCACTAAGCAATCAATGACACTCTGAGTTCAACTATGCCCTCAAATTTCAATTCCAAGCACCAGTTCAAAAGATATAAACTCCCACTCATATGTTTACAGAATGTACCCAAAAAAACATCATATATTGATTCTGGGCACACCGGGCCTCAGAATTAGGCACTGTCAGATACTACAGACTCATAAAATTCCAATGAATTTTAAAAAAACTTTTCCATAGAAATTTTGGGTCTTTACATTGAGAATATTCTAACACATTCATAATTTTTTAATAATAATTTTTTTTAATTTTTTCAAAATTCATTTCGAAATGGATTTATTTCAATGTTTGTGATTTTTATATGATAAAAGTTAATTTTACGTGAAAATGGTATTTTATTATCTGATTTTGTTTTTCTCATAAGTGTAAAATATTTTTTGTGAGTTTTATTATTGACATATTACATAGAAATTGTTTATTATGGTTTAATTTCCATTATGAATCAATATATGGTGGGTTGATCCCCATTATAGCTCAAGATAAGTTATGTTGAACCTTAAATAGATCCACATATGACGAGTGATCCCCATTATTTCTCTATAATTAATTGGGTACTTCAGAGATGAATGATGTCCATATAGTTATTCAATTTATATGGGGGAATGTAATAGTGATATGTTAATGATTTCCCATGCAACATGAATGATTTTTATATTCATGATTATTAGTTTTTAAGAAAAGTGGTTTTTATGGTTTTTGTGTTTTCTCAGAAGTAAATATTTCTTTTTTTATGTTTCTTAATTATATTTTTGTGCTCATCCCATGTTTTTGATTGTTTTTCATAGAGAAAAATATTTATAAGAGAAAAGAGTAAGTCAAGATGAATTTGATGAATATTTTTCATGAAAAATAAATCATGTATTTTTTTTAAAAAAGGTCTATTTTATGAAAGATATGGACACTATTTTAGAGGTGTCCTCTTTGTATTAAATTGGGATGTTATTTACAAATTATGTTCTAATTATATAAAACACTAAAAATAAAAATATCATTAATGTGAAAAAAATAAATTTATTGAATGGAACTCATTATAATGTAATATTTAAGGCCAGGTCTTTATTGTTGGTATCAAATGAAGGTTTAGAAAACAATAGAGATTATGATATTTCTTTAAGAGTTAGAGATATAATCATGGGATTATAATTTTATGTTTTATCATAGGTTATATGTATTAGAATCCCCTTTTAAGGCATTATATTATGAAATTCTTATGTGATTAATGATATTTTCAGAGACTATCTATTTTTTAGGCAATTATGGTTTATTAATTTTGGATATGGAAAACAAATTTTTTGAGATAATCATTATGGTTAAGACATGTTATGGTTATTTTTAGTACAATAACATATTTTTATAGTGTTGTACAACTTATTTAGTTTTATAAAAATTAAAACCTGATGGATGGGTGATAACGTATTATGTCCAGTATGGACACATGTTTCAAACCGACAACCTAAAGGGTTACATGGGTAGATTTACTTCCACTGGCCAATGTGAAGTCATATTAAGTATGAATTTATATTTTTAGATAAATTATTTATGTAAAGAGAATGTGTTTATTTTTATAATATATATTTGATCAAATAAATAATTATGGGAATGAAAAATGAATTTGTGATTATTTTTAAATGTTATTTTTGAAGACAGTCACTATTTTGGGAATCCAATATGAACATGGTAAATTGAATACAATTGGATTTTATTGAATTATATTTTGGAACAATCAATATTTTTATTATGAAATGATGGTGATTCAAGTTATTAATGGAAATAATTAGTATATCTTGGATATTATGTGAATTAGGAAATTATAATTTTCTTTTGAGACATTATGAGTGATTGATGTTATTTGGAGAGAAATATTACAATTTATCTTGAGATCTTATGATATTATATCCTTATGAATTTTGGGTTTCAATAATTTTCTAGATTAAGTTGAGAAATTGTTAGGATATTTATTTTTTGAATTGTATATGTTAGACTTTTTCTTTTATTTTTAAATTTTGGAGGTTGAAGTTTTTTAGTCTTATAGGTTTAATTATTTTTGTGAAATTATTTTACCTTGTACTAACCATTCCAGTTTTGGTTAATTATTACTAATAGGAGAAATAGATATTATATCTTTTTTTATTATGTAACTCTCTATAATATGATTTTAGTTCTTCAAATCAGAAAATATTAATTTTCAATTCTCATCATTTAGAGAAAAAACGAGTTTGTGGTGAAAATATAATATTGTTTGAAACTATAAATTTCATGTATGTATGCTTATTTATGTTTTTAATATAGTTGGTAAAATAATTCATCAACTCCATGAAAATGTTCTAGAAAAAAAATTCTTTTTTATCAATCATCTTTTGACCCATCACATAATTATATTTTTGTGATGGTCAACATTCCTATGATCATGTTCTCTATCACTCTCTAATAGTCTTTGAGAGTTATATTTATATTCCATTACCATGTTTCCCTCTATTGAAAAATAATATGTGTTATCTTAGGTGACCTTCGTAATTCCCTTTCCTTATTATAAAGTGGAACTTTCATTAATCCTTTTTACGATGTGGGATTCCTCAATGATATTTTGAATAGTCAAACCACTAGTTTTAGATCCAGATTTCAAATTATGATGATACAATTTATTAAATGGAGGGATAATGTAACATCCTATGTTTTTAAAAAATAAATACTTTGCTTGATAGTGTACATGATATATCACATCGTGTTTAAATGAACAACTATATATTATTATTTAATACAGTAATTATTTCATGGATCTTAGGGTAAGAACCCAGATCTTCGTTTTCAGTTATGTCATTACTTTTTCTGATGTTTTTGAGAAAAGTGGAATTTTTGAAAATTTTTGAAGTACACGCCATGTACTTTATAAGTACATGCCGTGTACTCTGTTTTCGCACCAAGCCGTGTGTTGGCCGGGTCCAGGCCAAACAAATGGTGTGTAGGGGTGAAGTGGAGGCCGCTTAAAGTAGAGTACAGAAAAGTAGAGTACACGCCGTGTACTCATGAAGTACATGTCATGTATTTATTTTCATTAAACAGATAGGGGTCGTGTTGAATCGACAGAATGCTCTTCATCTCCAGCTTCTTCATCCAAGAGAGACCGTACGACTGTAGATCTTTGACTATACCCCGTTTCTCCATCCGTTCTCTAATTCAATCGTCATCGATTTTGTTGGAACCGCAGCAGTGAGTCCTTCCTTCTCCTAGAGATTTGTTTTCCAATTCCTCTTCTTTCTCAATTTATCGAGGGTTGAATGTTTAGTTCATTTTCATAGATCTACACCGTTCTAAGGATAATCAATCCACGTGGCTCATGTATATTGGTCTCCTAGCATCCAGGTAGGTGGTTTGTGCCTTAACTTTCAAAGTCCATGAGTTTTATGAGAAAATTCCACTATTACCCATGAATGGGGTATTGCGTGTTTACTGTTTTTCCCTTGTTACTTTCCTACCATGCTTTCATGCTTGTGTAGAGTTAATTTGACCATGTTTGAGGAAAATTTTTGTGCTTGGATGTTTTTCCAATGCTCATTCTGTTTATGACCTTCGGGTCTTTGTCGGACTTGGACCTTCTTCCTGTTTCCATGCCTAGTGACCGTTGGATGGAGTAATGTTGATAACATGATTGTTTCTCTGTAGATTGTTTGTCCAAGTAGCTCTATATGTGTACTTTGGTCAGTCAAGTAGCTCTATAGGTGTACTTTGGACTTATATCATTATTATGCACTGATTGGCACAGGGCTGTGAGAACCTAGTGCCTAGACTATACGGGATAGACTGAGTGAGCTTCCCAGAGAGTCCTTGACATTATAGGCTATAGGGGATAGACTGAGTGAGCTTCACATAGTGACTTTGGATGTTATAGTCTACCGGGGATAGACTGAGTGAGCTTCCCAGAGTGCCTTTGGATATTATAGACTATAGGAGGGTAGACCAAGTGAGATTCTTGAGAGAGTCATTACTTGTTTTAAGGTCTTTAGAACCTTCCCATGCTAGAGTAGGAATTGACCGAGTGAGCTTCCTCAGAGAGTCTGTGGTATACCTGAGGCTATAAGAGGATTAACTAAGTGAGATTCTTCAGAGAGTCTCTAGACATTGGGTCCAAGAGGGTTAGACCATGTGATCTTCCTCAGAGAGTCCCTGACTACCCTAGACTATAAGAGGAATTGACCGAGTGAGATTCCTCAGAGAGTCTTATAAATTCATATGACCAAACCAGAGGGGTTAGGCTGAGTGCACTGCCCAGAGGGTTGTGGTACTTCTTGGATAGGAACAGAGGGGATGGTTGCGAGTACCTCCTAGAGTGTTTCCTATTGTGGTTAGCTGTTTGTTTCTCTGTTGCTTATTGTGTTGTGGTTTGATTACAGCTTACTGCTTACTATTCACTATTTATTGATTTTTGTACTATTGCCTACCATATTCTCACTGACTATTAGGCACAGGTTTTTGGGTGGTTTCCTACTGGGATTTAGTCTCACACCATGTTTGGGCCATTCTTTTGGGCCCAATAATACTATTTTATTTCAGGTATAGACAATGGAAAATGTCCTTCGACTTCTGGTACTTGATTGCTTGGAGAAGGAGAGCATGGAACCATGGTTTGTCTTGCGATGCTGAGGAGATGTTTACCTTCTTTTGTACTTGTTTTGGTTCTATTATGTTTTCCATCATTGTGAATTGTTTGGCTGATTTCCTAGACATATGTATCATGCATAATTTTATATACATGGATGTGTGCTCCAGTTGTTTACCATTTTAGTCTTCCGTTGTTCATTACTGTTCGTTATTTACTTCTTGCGCTATTGCATGTTTATTTACATCCGTTGTGTACTCTACCAATGAGGGCATAGATTCTCCAATATCACACCCAAGGACCTCATTGGTAGTCGGAAGCCTCTGGCGTTTGGGGAAATTCTCTTGAATCCATGTGACCAATCGGGTACAGGGCACCTCTGGGTGGCTTCCAGAACCGGGACATTATAATGTGATATCAGAGGAGTTTCTTTTATCATGATTTATTATTTGGATCATTTAGTTAGGTGTAGGATGGATTCAGTACATGGTGTTAAGATGTTCCTGGGATTATCTAACTCGTGTATAGGAAAAAGCCAAACTACCTTTTTTATTGCAGTTTTCTTTTTTTGACATTTACAGTTGATATGATTTCACCTAGAGTGATTATCATGACTTATGTTGTTATTATTATTTCTATTATGGTTCTATTTCTATCTCAACATGATGAGATGAGGGTATTCCATCTCATGCATCATAGAGGCACATGTTAGAAATCACATGCCAGGAATTCTTTCCATGCCATCTAGGATGCATTACGGATTGCATGTTGTTGTGATAGACCTTGTGTAGATTATGCATGTTGTCGTGACATATGCCTTGATATAATCCCTGTTGTTTTATAGAGGACTGTTTGTATTTTACTTTTCTTAAAATAACGCCAAATGTTGGTTCTTGAGGTGTTATGGGCCCTCTTGAATCAGAAATTGGTGGATTACTGACCTGTTTTTCCTTATATCAGAGTATATTGGATGCCAAGACATGATTCACAGGGATTATGGGTCCTCATGGATCAGAATTTTGCACCTTTATGCCTTGTTTTCTGTGTTTTCTGGGCTTTGGTGCAGTTTCTGAGAAACTGTCTGAAAAAACCCAGAATACACACCGTGTAATTTATATATACACACCGTGTAGTTTTTAAACCATGTCAATGACTGTGTGAGAAGAAACACGGGTTGTGGAAAATCTTCAGGAGCACACCGTGTATGGTAGGTTCACGCCATGTAGTAGTGAGCCGTGTACCCGACTGTGTAACTAACAACACAGGGCAGGGAGGATCGAGTAGAGCATGTTGTTTTGGTGCAGAACACACCGTGCAGTTTTGTTCCAGATACCTGGCCATGTCATTAACAACACGATTGTTGTTTTCTTCTCCTATACATGCCGTGTTAGTTCGCAACACACCATGTAAAGTTCAGCCGTGTAGTCGGTCGTGTAACTAACAACACGAGTTGCCACAAACCCCATCTAGTACACGTTGTATCCCTAGTGAACATGTCGTGTAGTCTAGGGTTAAGAGGTCTGTGTGGGATAACCGTGTAAGGAGACTCAGGCAGGGGAGTGGAGTTCAAGTACATGCCATTTGTGGGGATAACACGCCGTGTAGCTGGGGTGTTACATGACTAGTAGGGGAAGATGTACACGCCCATGTTCTTGGTCTAAGTGAACACGCTGTGTAGTTTTTACACACACCGTGTAATTGTGTTTTATAAAACTTGAATGATTTCTTCTCCTGTTCCCGTTTCGTACTCTTTCATTCTCAGTCTTTGATAATTCTGATCTAAGGTGTGTTTTTGATCTTTTCAAAGCTATGCCTCCACGACGTCCTTCAGTTGTACATCAGTTCCCAGGAAGTGATCAGACACCTGATATGGACGATAAGGATCCTCCTACAGATCCTCCTGTTGTGATAGCCTTGGAACCAGTAGTTATACCTATCACAGGCACCGATACACAGTTCAGGGAGGACTTCCTCATGATGATGTAGACATTTCAGGGAGCGCCGCCTCCTGCCCCGTCGCTGACCGAATTTATGTGGGTCTTTCAGCAGCAACATTCTCTTACTTTCTCAGGGGATGGAGGACCCCAGGCTGTCGAGTCATGGTTAGAGGCCACACTGGATATCTTCGAGCATCTTGAGATACCCCCAGAGAAGAGGGTATATATGGCCACCTATATGCTCTGAGATACTTCCAAGAGGTGTTGGGAGGTGATCTCACAGTCAGGGCACCAAAAGAGTATGTCTTGGGATGAGTTTCAACACACCTTCTATGAATACTTCTACTCGGAGACCCTGAGGGCCGATCGAGCATGAAATTTTATGAGTCTACAACAGGGTAATCTTTCGGTTATGGAGTACTCATCTCGCTTTACTGTTCTAGAGCATTTCACACCGATCACAGTAGGTGATGAGTTGTTCCTTGCTAGGAAGTTTGAGGATGGTCTTAGGCAGGAGATCCATTCCCAGGTAAATATCTTCAGGTTGACTTCGATATCCTCTATCGTCAACGAGGCGCTGATCACCGAGCACAATCTGAGAGATTCAGGAGCAGTGAGCCAGGGCGGTTCGACATCCAGAGCTGGTGTTCTTCTTAAGGATAGTAGAAATCATCACAGAGAATCTTCTCAAGGAGATTGAGGTTCACGAGTTATATCATCTGGATGCCTGGTTGTATACTACCAGTGTGGTAGGAGGGGCATACTATGACTCAGTGCCAGAGAGATCTGATGGAGTGCCGATATTATGGAAAGATGGGCCATCTTCAGCACTTTTTTCAGATCTTCTCACCTTCAGCTGGTGGAATGGGTTCTTCTATGACCGCGTGTTCAGAATATGCTTCACCAGTTTCTCAACAGTCTAGGAACTGGAGTTCTATCGGTCGTTCGGGCTGAGGTGGAGGTCATGGTTGTGGGGGTCAGTCACCAGGTTATCAGCGATAATAGAGTGGATCATCTCATAGTGGTCAGCCAGTGTTGCAGGGCCGCGGTGTAGGCCAGTCTTTTTCCATGGAGCTGACCTATCAAGAGAAGGATCCCAACCCTTCTATAGTTCAAGGTACGATCTTAGTAGCCTCAGTTTTATCATCAGCTCCTTTTGATACTTGTGCTTCGCATAGTTTTATCTCTATTGTTTTTGTGGAGAGCATTGGAATCTATATCTTTCCGTCTGCCAACTTTTTGAAACTAAAAACGCCATTGGGAACAGGGACTTATAGCGTACGTCAGTGTAGAGAGTTCCCTCTCAAGGTTTCATGGTATCACTTCTTATAGGATATCTATGTCTTATAGATGACAGTCTATGAGGTCGTTCTCAGGATGGACTGGTTGGTTCCCTTCAAGGCATTCGTCGACTTTTATCGCCGTAGGGTGAGTTTTGTATCACCAGAGGGTGAATATTTCCTTCATAGAGGTGAGTGGGATGTCTAGGTGAGTCGAGCAGGACTCGAGCATCATAGGATATGAGGAGTTACAACCCAGATTGCTTGTCATTATCTAGATGACTAGGGGACTTCATAGTTGGACTTTCCTCTAGTGGTGGATCGTTTTAGGGATTTCTCTCCAGAGGACTTTTCAGGTTTACCTCTAGAGCATGAGGTAGACTTCTCGATTGATCTCATGCCAGGATTGGTACCGATGTCCATTACTCCTTATAGGATGGATACACCGGAGTTGCAGGAGCTCGATATGTAGTTGGAGTAGTTGTAGGAAAGGGGTTTCATCAGACCTAGTACTTCTCCTTGGGGTTCGCCTGTCTTGTTTGTGAAGAGGGCTGATAGTACCTTTAGGCCTTGTGAGGATTATCGGAAGCTAAACCAGTTGAAGGTCAGGAACTGATATCCCTTGACGAGGATTGATGGTCGCTTAGATCAGCTTCGAGGAGCTCGGGTGTTCTCAAAGATTAACATGAGGTCTGGTTATCATCAATTGCATGTTAGACCATCAGATATACCTCTGACAGTCTTCAGGAGCAGATACGGTTTATACGAGTATACGGTTATGCCATTCGGTCTCACGAATGAGGAAGACATTTTCATGGCACTGATGAACCGAGTCTTCAATCCTTACATGGATTCCTTTGTCGCGGTCTTCTTTGAAGATATCTTGGTGTACTCTCACACTCGACACGACCATGCTACCCATCTTGAGATCATTTTGAGTACACTGAGAGAGCATCAGCTTTATGCTGAACTCTCAAAGTGCCACTTATGGATGGGTTAGATTCACTTCTTGGGTCACGTCATCTCAGAGGCCAGAGTATCAGTGGACCCAGAGAAAGTGAGAGATGTATGTTCCTAGGAGCAGCCAAAGAATGTCTTTGATGTACGGAGTCTTCATGGGCTGGATGGATACTACATGCATTTCGTACAGGACTTTTCACGCCTAGAAGCACCCCTGATAGGTCTGACCAAGAAGGGGGGAAATTTTTTATGGTCAGATTCTTATGAGTCAGCCTTTCAGGAGCTGAAGGGGAGGTTGACGTCTGCACCGATACTGGTCTTGATAGAGAAAGGCAAGGGCTATACTATTTACTGTGGTGCTTCAAGTATCGGGCTTGGATCTGTGCTTATGCATGGAGATGGGGTCGTTGCGTACGAGTCTTAGTAGTTGAGGCCACATGAGAGAAACTACTAGACACACGATCTCAATTTGGAAGTTGTTGTTCATGCCTTACGCTGTTAGAGACATTATCTTCTCGGAGAGAACTTTGTGGTTTTCACCGACCACAAGAACCTCAAATATATCTTCACTCAGCATGATCTGAATCTGAGGCAGCGCATGTGGGTTGAGTATCTTCAGTCTTTCGATTTTGAGCTCACCAATACACTGGGAAAGGGAAACGCAGTGGAAGATGGGTTGAGCATGTGATCTTAGATTCCGGCTGTTTAGGAGGCCAGCAGTGAGTGGTAGCATATGGATCTGTTCTTTGAGATCCACTTGGAGGTTCACAATAGACAGGGATAGACTTGCCTATCTTCTATAGCTGTTACCTCTATACTTCTTGACCGGGTAAGAATGAGGCAGCTATCAGACTCAGAAGGCTTTGTCTTGCGGGACATGGTGTCAGGAGAGGACCCTATTCCTAGATGGACAGTGGGTGAGGATGAGATCTTGCATTTCTAGGGACACATATGGGTACTAGTAGACATATTCAAGGAGCTAATGTGGGATTTTCATTCCTCTGTTTGGGCAGTTCATCCTCACGTCACCAACATGTATCATGATCTACACCACCAGTACTGGTGGCCAGGTATGATGAAAGATGTAGCTAGTTTTTTCATGAGATTTTCTACTTGTCATCAGGTAAAAGCAGAGTATCAGCGACCAGTAGGTCTTTTACAACAGTTACCCATTCCGGAGTTGAAATGGAACGATGTTGTGATAGACTTCATGACTGGTTTTCCAAGGCTTCCTCAAGGGAACGATGTTGTTTGGGTTGTCGTCGACAGACTTATGAAGGTTTCTCACTTCTTTCTGATCAAGGAGACCTTTAGGTTTGATGATCTGGGAAGAATATACATTCGAGAGATTTTACGTCTACATGGATATCCACACTCCATTGTTTTAGACAGGGATACTCGCTTTACTTATCAGCTCTGGTAGGGACTTCAGAATTCTTTGGGTACACAGATACTTTTGAGTACAACATACCATCCCTAGAGTGATGGTCAGTCTGAGCGTACTATCTAGTTGCTTGAGGATATGCTCCGAGATTTCATTTTGGACATTGGCGGTTCTTGGGATAAGTATATTCCTCTTGTTTAGTTTTCCTACAATAACAGTTTTCAGGAAACTATTCAGAGGAAATTTTTCGAGGCTTTGTATGATAGGTCGTGTCGATCACCCTTATGCTAGCTCGAGGTATGAGAGGTAGCTTTACTGGGACCTCATCTTGTTCAGGAGACCTCAGAGCAGATCGAGTTGATTCGGAAGAGGATGGGTACAACACAGTCTCAGCTGAAGTCTTATGATAATCAGCGGAGTCGTCCTCTGGAGTTCGAGGTTGGGCATCGGGTTTTCTAGAATGTCGCACCGAGGTTGGGACAAAAGAGGATTCAGTGACAGGGTAAGATTTCACCTCGTTATGTCAGAACATTTGAAGTGTTGGAGAGAGTTGGGCCGGTTTCCTATATGTTGTAGTTACCTCCGAGGTACCGGTCTATGCACGACGTCTTCCACGTTTCTCAAATCTGATGTTACTTTTCAGACCCATCTCATGTATTTCAACCCAATGAGTATGAGCTTGAAGCGGATGCATCATTTGAGGATCATCCTATCTATATTTTCTATCGCAGTACGAAGTTTCTTCATGGACGGTCTCTTCCTCTAGTATGGGTGTTATGGCAACACCGACGAGTATAGGATGAGACCTGAGAGAGGGAGGCTGTTGTACGATCGCAGTGGCCGAAGCTGTTCGGTGTTCCTTCTTATACGCCTCACTAGGGATATTTGGGGATGAATTTATTTAAGGGGGGAAGTTTGTAAGAACTCGGATCTTCGTTTTCAGGTATGTCTTTAATTTTTCAGAAGTTTTTGAGAAAAGAGGAATTTAGGGAAATTTTTGAAGTACATGTCGTGTACTTGTACTCTCTTTCCACGTCAAGATGTGTGCTAGCTGTGTCCGGGCCACACACACAGTGTGTAGGGGTGAAGTGGAGACCGCTTAAGGCGGAGTACAGAAAAGTAGAGTACACGTCGTGTACTCAGGAAGTACACGCCGTGTATTTTCTTTTTTTTCATTAAACAGAATAAGGTCGTGTCTAATTGATAGAACACTCTTCTTCTCCAGCTTCATTATCCTAGAGAGACCGTACGACCATGGATATTCGACGAGCCCCTGTTTCTCCCTCCGTTCTCTGATTCGATCGTCGTCGATTGCGTTGGAACCAAAGAGGTGAGTCATTTATTCTCCTAGATATTTGTTTTCCAATTCCTCTTCTTTATCAAGTTATCGAGGGTTAAATGTTTTGTGCATTTTAGTATATCTCCGTCATTATATGGATAATCAATCTGTGTGGCTCATGTATATTGATCTTTTAGCATCCAGGTAGGTGGTTTGTTCCTTACCTTTCGAAGTCCTTGAGTTTTATGTTAAAATTCCACCAATACCTGTGAATGGGGTATTGCGTGTTTATCATTTTTCCCATGTTTCTTTACTGACTTTATTGCATGATTTTGTAGAGGTAATTTGACCGTGTTTTAGGAAAATTGTTGTGCTTGGATGTTTTTCCCATGCTTGTTCTGTTTACGACCTTTTGGTCTTTGTTAGCCTTGGCCGTTCTTCATGTTTCCATGCCTAGTGACCGTAGGATAGAGTAATGTTGATAACTTAGTTGTTTCTTTGTAGATTGTTTTTCCAAGTAGCTCTATAGGTGAACTTTGGTCAGCCAAGTAGCTCTATAGGTGTACTCTGGCCTTATATCATTATTATGCACCGACTAGCCCGAGGCTGTGAGAACCTGGTGCCTAGACTATAAGGGATAGACCGAGTGAGCTTCCCAGAGAGTCCTTGACATTATAGGGTTCATGGGATAGACTTAGTGAGCTTCCCAGAGTGCCTTTGGATATTATAGGCTACTCTGGATAGACCGAGTAAGCTCCCTAGAGTGCCTTTGGATATTATAGACTACAGAAGGGTAGACCGAGTGATCTTCCTCAAAGAGTCTATACATTTTTTTAATGTCTTTAAAACATTCCCAGGCTAGGGGAGGAATTGACCGAGTGAGCTTCCTCAGAGAGTCTGTGTTATACCTGAGGCTATAGGAGGATTGACCGAGTGAGATTCCATAGAGATTCTCTAGACCTTGGGACCAAGAGGGTTAGCCCACATGATCTTCCTTAGAGAGTACCTGACTACCCTATACTATAAGGGGAATTGACCGAGTGAGCTTCCCCAGAGAGTCTTATAAATTCTTATGACCAAACCAGAGGGGTTAGGTTGAGTGCACTGCCCAGAGGGTTGTGGTACTTTTTGGATAGGACCAGAGGGGATAACTGCATGTACATCCCAGAGGGTTTCCTGTTGTTGTTAGCTGTTTGATTCTCTTCTGCTTATTCTGCTTTGGTTTGATTACTACTTACTGTTTACTACCTGCTGTTTACTGTTCACTATTTATTGCTTGTTGTACTATTTCCTATCATATTCTCACTGACTGTTAGGCACCGATCTTCAGGTGGTTTTCTACTAGGATTTAGTCTCACACCCTGTTTGGTCCATGATTTTGGGCCCAAGAAGACTATGTTATTACAGGTATAGACAAGGTCAAGTGCCCTTCGACTTCTGGTACTTGATTGCTTGGAGCAGGAGAGCATGGGACCAAGCATTGGCTTGTGATGCTGAGGAGTTGTTTACCTTCTTTTGTACTTGTTTTGGTATTGTGATGTTTTACACCATTGTGACTTGTTTGGTTGCTTTCTTAGACATATGTGTCATGCAACATGGTATATATATATGTGTGTATGTGTGTGTGTGTGTGTGTGTGTGCTCCAGTTGTTTACCGTTTTAGTCTTCTATTGTTCATTTCTATTGGTTATTTACGGCTTCCGCTATTGCTTGTTTATTTACATCTGTTATGTACTCTGCCAATGAGGGCACAGTTTCCCCACTATCACACCCAAGGCCCTCGTTGCTAGTCAACATCCTCAAGCATTTGGGGAAATGCGCTTGAGGCCATGTGACCAACCGGGTATGGGGAACCTCTGGGTGGCTTCCGGAATTGGGACGTTACACTTAGAATGGATTTAATGAATAGGATTAACTAAATTATAAAGATTTGGATTAAATATATGTATATAATTAATTATTTTGTGAACAATTAATTATAAATGAATGTATTTTTTTAAAATAAAAGGTAATGATTTTCAGAAATAACTATTTCAATAAAAATAAATTTCATTATAAAACTATAAAATCACTCTTTTAGGATTTTATTACATATATATATAATTTTATAAATTTACCTTTTTCTAAAAATTTATCTTATATATTTTTAAGACATGATATAAGAAAGAAATCAATTTTATAAATAAAAGTTTATTTCTCTAAACATATTGTTTTCCACTTTTCGATGGAACACCTATTTTTAAAATATTTCCGACATTTTCATTACTAATATTTGTCAAAATAATCTTCTTATTTGTAATTTGAGTATAAAAATTTACTTTAATATAAATTTTGGAATTTTTATGATAAGTTTTATATTTTGATGAATGGTGAAAAAATACCACATTTTATTTGAAAAGTACTTTTTATGAAATTAATTTATAGTATTAAATTATAAGGACTCGGCCTTAAACATTACATAATATTGAATTAAAATAATAATTCACATTTTGGATCTATTTATGTTTATAGTTTTAGGGAATTAGGCCATAACCATTACATTATATCTCAAAAATTACAAAGTTGACACTTATACTCAGTTTCCATTTTTTCGTAAAATAAAAAATCTTGTAATAAAGTGTCATGTCTAGTTCCTTGTTTTAGAAAACATGACTTTTATTTGATCCCATCCTTGACCCTATTCATTTTCAATCATGGGAAAAACATTTCAAAACATCAGATGAGCATAAAAATCTCAGTAATGGTTTCAAAACAAAGAATGAAAACATTAGTTCATCTATACATACAAAACATAATCTCTTTAACATAACTCATGAAATCATAAGATTTATGAATAAAACATAGTAATCATAAATCATAAATGTAACTTGTGGCATCTATAACATAATTATGTTGTATCTTTTACAACTATATTGGGAGATACATTTGGAATACCCATCGCATTATATTCCCTAAATCTCTTAGGCGAAACATTAACATTTACCTATGCCATGTTATCCAATGCATTGGAGTGTTATTTCGGGCTCACCCACCCAAGGTTTATCAAGGTACCACGAATATGCGTAAACAATTCCCAAGAACTATACCATAATAATAATAAATAAAACAAATATAAAGGAAAGATAACATTTACAAATTACATGAAAAATATATAATTGAAATATATTGATATAATCAATCCATTATCAAAACCATTTTCAATACCAAAATACGTAAAACAGTATGTGGTTTTTATTTTCCCTTAAAAACAATACAATTTTTTAAGGAATCCAAATATCAAATAATACCTGCGACAGTAGAAAGGTCGTTGTCACCGCGTACATTAAAAAAACATTACTTTTTTTTGTTTAGTAAAATGATTCATTGAGAAATCATTTCCTTCAAAAAAATTAAAGTTTAAAGGGGTTTATATACCGTATAAATGAAAATTGTGTATATATCATAATATGACTCAATGAATGGAGATTGAGATAAATTCCCTTACCTCATGTCCGACTTGACCTCTTATTTCTTTAATCTCCCAAATAATAAAAAAATGTTAATTTATAATTTATTAAGAACACTTTTCAAGTTTATTATTCCATTTATATCACTTATTACCATGTTATAACCATTTTGTAATCATTTATATTAATAATGTTCCTTTTGTCTATATTTGGTATTTGAGTCAAAAATAAACTTCTTTTAATGACAAATTGTCCATGTTGTCAAAAGTACATTATATCTAGAATGATATTCATGATTTATAAATAATATATTTCCAGTATATATATATATTTATAATAGTACATTAAATTTGGATATAAGAAATAAAATTCTCCATTCATGAAGATGGTAAGTTGTACTTACGCATGAACGCTACTTTCATTTATTTTTCTTATTTAATGGAATGTAAAATTAATGAAAAATAGGTATATTATAATTCTAGAATAATATCACTAATTTAATTTCAGTAACTCCATCCTTTATACATTCCACGTATGGAATGAACAAGTTATATCACTCTGAGGGGGTGGTAGTCCGCACTTCTTCAAATGAAATTATCTTATTTAACCATTACAGAAACCATAAATGTATTCTATAAATGAAAATACATAAGTATAGATACAATATAAATATAATATATACCACATATTAATATAGTGTCATCTTAATGGCTACTATAAAAGTTGGTAGGAGATTATTGAACAATCATCGTTTAGTGAGGCATAAGTTCTCCATCCACAGAAAAAATATGTTATTTACCCATTATATGGAGGTGTTTTTAAGTGAAATTTAAATAATTCTCATAAAAAACCTAGTATACTGAAGATAATTGTGTTGTTATAAAATAAAGGAATAACATATTTTAGGGTGTTGGAGATGTAAAAAAAGAAGAGAACTTGAGAGAAGACGTTACCTTTAAATCGGGTAACTGCCTTTGGTTTGAACCAAAATGCTTTCTTGAAGTGCTTTCTGCTAAATGTAAGGCTTCTAGGTGGAAGAGAGAGATCTCTAGAGCTTAGTTTTATAGTGGTTTGACAATATAAGGGGATTTAGATGTGTGAGTAATGGGTTAGAAGTGATTGATTTTTATAAAGGGTGGGGGGAGGATCTTTAGGAATGTTTGAACATTTTATTTTATTATATAATTATGTTTAGTTCCTAAAGGTCCAAATATTATTAATGTAAAATATAAGACAGCTCTTGTAAGAAATAAAATCTTAAAATAATAATTGGACATGTTTTAGAGATTTTTTAATCTTTTTAATCTTATTTATTTAAATCATCATAAATGAGGTAAACACTGAATCATTATTGTGTCATAAATAATTTTATTTATTTGATGTGTAAAAATCATAAAAAATTATGATTATGTAGGAAATCCTTTTATATTTATAATTAATATTTATAGTCGAAGAGATAACTTATATAACCCCATGTAAGAATTGATATAATAAAAGATATATGTTTATGTCATTTTTTCATTACTTTAAATTAATTAATATAAAGTGTCATCATCACTCTTATGTGCCTCCACGGGGCCCAAATAATGGCCCAAGGATGCTCATGGTCAGCCATTTTTCAACCAATTGGATTAATACATAGTTTAAGATAATTTAATATTATTATTATAATATATGTTTACCCTTATTTACTAGATTTACTCTTTTTCCATGGTAAATAAAATATTTACCGAAGTAAATATTCATAATGTCTAAAAAGAAAAGATACCTATTTAAAAAATTTGGACCTCCTAATTCCAAATATGGAATAAATTTTTACAAATTCAAAATATAGAACTAGGAGAAATTAATTAAAAATTAATTCTCATGGTCAATACAAAAATTGTGCTTTTATAAAATTATAACTATCAGAAGATTGACACTTGTTTATGTCCAATTTCAATGTGAAATTACATCCAATGACCAAAATTTGATTAAATTGTAAAAATATAATCTAATAAAACATTAAAACTAATTATGAAAATAATATATCCATAAAATTAATTATATTAAAAGGCTATTTTGAATTAAAATACAATATTTTTCACTATTAATTAAAAAATAAATTTTATCAGAAACATATAAAAAAACTACCCAAAGTACATTTTGATGCCCTGATTCTAAATAAGAATTTTATTTTTTAAAATAGCATAAATTAAAGTGTCAAAAACTATATTTAAAAAGGTTTCTCCCACAAAAAGAATTAAATCGACCTTTAAAAAAATATTAGAGTATTTATACTTAAAATTATATTTATTCACATTTTAAGCCTCTAACATTTATTGGATAAATGTAAAAACAAAAAAAAATGTATAATCATATTTTAGGTAGTTCAATAAAATCTGTCCAATACAATGGATTTGCGTTAAATACCATTTTAAAAAGTATTATATTATTATTTTTCAGTATGAATCAACATGGTGTGTAACATTAGTCTTCAAAAAACTCGTTGTTGCGTATCGGGTACTCCATCGACCATAGCTTCCCCTTTAAAATAAAATTAATATTTAATTAAAAAATATTAATAAATATTAAAAAGTATTATTCTTTATTTACTTGGGATGTTACATCCTCCTCCCCTTTTGTAAATTACATCCTTTCAATTTTTTTATTCACTTATCAAATAAGTAGTGGTATTTATCCCTCATAGCATATTATGATTCCCACATTACCTCTTCAACCATATGTTTTTTTATACAATACCTTTACATAATGATGTACATTATTACTAAACACTTTCTCTCTTCGGTGAATAATCTGGACTAGTTGTTCCTTGTAAGAAATATTCTCTTCCAACTGAAATACCTCTGGGCTCAAAATAAGAGATGGATCCGACATATACTTTCTCAACATTGAAACATGAAAAACATTGTTTTCATAGGATAAACATGTAGGTAAAAAAACTCTGTTGGATACGAATCCAACTTTATCCAGGATTTCATAAGGTCCAATGAATCTCAGACTCAACTTTCATTTCTTACCAAAACACATCACACTTTTCAATGGAGAAACATTGAGAATGAAATGATCACCTACCTCAAAAGAGAGATCCTTCCTCTGGTTATCTACATAACTTTTATGTCTTCTCTAAGCTATTCTCATGTGCTTTTGAATGATCTGACCTTTTTATGCCATCTCTTCTACCAATTCTGGTCCCATAAACTTATTTTCAACTACTTCATCCCAAAAAGCTGGAGTTTGACATTGCTTCCCATATAATGCGTCAAATGGTCGCATATGTATACTAAAATGAAAACTCTTATTATAATAAAACTCAACCAAAGAAATATGTTGGACCCATATTCCCTGGTAATCCATTGAGAAAGCACGAAACATATCTTCCAGGATCTGAATTGTTCGTTTTAAAAACCCATCAGATTGAGGATGAAAAGTTATACTAATATTTAATTCAATACCCAATGACTTTTGAAGGCCTTTCTAAAATTTAGAAGTAAACCAGGGATCAAGATCAGATACAATGGAGAGGGAAACTCCATGAAACTAGACTATCACTTTAACATATTACCTAGAAAGTTGATCTAGAGAAAATTTATCCTAAAGTGGAATGAAATGAGCAGATTTTGTCAATCGATCAAAAATTTCCTAGATAGAATTATTACCTTGAGATATATTTTTTAATCCCACAACGAAGTCCATGGATATATTTACCTATTTTCACTCTGGCACTAGTAATGATAGAAGCATCCCTTTCGGTAATTGCCACTATGCATTAACTTTCTTACAACTAAAAAACATCATAGTAAAATAAAAAATATATCTTCTTATTCCATTCCATCAGTAATACTTCTAAATATTTCTATACATCATAGTAATGCCAGGAAGAACTAAAAATAGAGAACTATCAAATTTACATAACAACTCTTTCTTCAAATTTGAATCACAAGGCACACATAATCTCTTCCCAAACCTTTAAACACAATCATTATCAATGTTAAAATCAGGCAACTTACCCTTCGGAACCAACTCTACCTTTTTCTACAACTCACTATCTTCCTTCTACTCTTGCATAATTCGGTCTGATAAAGATGATTTCACTGACACCTGAAACAAAATAGAGGAATTTCTTGAACAATTAAATTATATTCCAAACATCATTAAATATTTAATCAAAGGATCTTATTCCACATGCAACAATGTTAATGTAGCATTACTTTTTCAAATCAAATCATCAACCACTTTATTTTCTTTTCATGGATGGTAATGAATCGTGCAATCGTAATCCTTGATTAATTCCAACCATCTCCGCTGCCTCGTGTTTAATAATTTTTTAGTGAATATATAATTTTAACTTTTGTGGTCAGTAAATATTTAACATTTTACTCAAAAAATATAATTCCTCTAAATTTTTGAATAAAAAAAAACAAAAGCTAATTCCAAATCATGTGTTGGGTAATTTAACTCATGAGGTATAAACTAACGTGAAACATAAGCAATTACCTAATCATTCTACATTGGGACAAAACCATGTCCTTTCAACGAAGCATCACTATAGATAAAAAACTCACCACTTTTGTATGGTTGTTCCAAAACTAGATCATTCAATAATATCCTATTCAATTCTTGAAATGAAACCTCACATGCTTTTGTCCAAATGAACTTAACACCTTTTTGAGTTAAATTTTTCAGTGGGATAGATAACGGTGAATATATTTCAAGAAACCATAGACAATAAACTTATAAACCAAGAAAACTACGGATCTTGTTTATATGTTCTAGTCTTGGCCATTATTAAACTACGTTTATTTTAGTAGGATCAAGAGATATTCCATTTTTTGAAACAATGTGGCCACGAAATGAAATTTTTTGTAACCAAGACTCACACTTGTTGAATTTCACAAATAGTTTCTCTTCATATAAGGTTTACAAGAAAACCCTTAAATGACTTTCAGGTTCCTTTTATCTTTAATAATAAACCAAAATATCATCAATAAACATGACCACCATTTATAACCTGTGTTAACTAAGCCATCACTGAAACAAACTATTCAATTCTGATTCTAACCATCTCAGGATACTAATTTGGAAGGTAATATCCCTCTATATGCCTTCCCATCATAGCTACTCTGTTTCATCTATGGAAAACCATTATCAACACAATAATATCTTCAGCGAAGCAACATGGAAATATGTAAATGCTATATCATTTCTATATTAACAGAAATTAATTTGTGGGTATTAATTTAACAATATCCTAACTCCTAAATTTGTCTAAACCAACCTTTAATACCAACTATAAGAACATATCCTTAAACATTGCATATCTTTAATGAAAATAATAATTCAAATTGTGGATCTTTTCAGGTTTAGAGTTTTAGAGAATTGGTCTATAACTATTACATTACATCTCAAAAATTACAAAGTAGACACTTCTACAAAGAATCCATTTTTTTCATAAAATAAAAACTTTTGAAAAAAACAGTCATGTATACTTCCATGCTTTAAACATCATGAATTTTTCTTAACCCCATCCTTGACCCTATTAATATTTAAGTATTGTGAAAAACATTTCAAAACTTGGGATGATCATAAAATGATCAGAAAATGATATAAAACAATGAAATAAAACATTAGTTCATAAATACATACATAATATATGCTATTTTGAATACCTCACAAAATCATAAGATTTATGAATAACACATAGTAATCATAATTCCAAAAGGTAAATTATTTCAAACATAACATACTTACATTGTATCATTCACAGCTACAAAGGGAGTTACTTTTGGAATACCCATCATAGTATATTACCTAAATCTATTAGGATAAACAATAATGTTTACCACCATCACATAACACGATGAATTGGAGAGTTATCTTGGGCTCACCATTCCAAGGTTTATCATTGAACCACTCGTTTGTGTAAACAATTCCCAAGAACCATAACATAATAATAACTCACAAAACAAACATAAAGGAAATATAAAATTTCCACATTTCATTAAAAATATATCACTTCAATATATTGATATAATCAATCTATTTTCAATGACACTTTCAATACCAACATATATAAATGAGTATATGGTATTTATTTTCCTTTAAAAATCACTACGGCTTGTTAAGGAAGCCAGAGATAAAATAATACTTAGGGTGGTGTAAAGGTCATTGTCACCGCGTACGTTAAAAAGAAACATTCATTTTTGTAAATTATTAATACAATTCTTAAGGAAAATATCCCATTTTAATGAAATTAAAAGTCAAATGGTTTTATACACCATATAAACATAAGTTATGTATAAATCAAAACATTCCTCAATGAAAGGAGATTGAGATGAAGTCCCTTACCTCATGTCCGACATGACCCGTTCTTTCTTTAATATCCAGAATAATAAACAAAAGTTAATTTATATTTTAATAAGAACATTTTTCAAGTTTATTATTACTTTTATACTACTTATTACCATGTTATAAACATTATGTAACCATTTAAGTTAATAATGGGTGTTTTGTCGAAATTTGGTAGTAGTGTCAAAAAAGAACGTCTTATAATTACAAGTGGTACGTGTGGTCAAAATTCCATTATTTACAAAAAAATAATTCATGATTTGGATATCATATTTATCATATATATCTAGTATATATATGTATTTATAATAGTATATAAAATTTGGAGATATGAAATGAAATGCACCGTTCATGGAGACGGTAAGCTGTATATACACATGAACTCTACTTTCATTTCAATTTCATATTTCACTAAATGAAAACATAATGATAAATAGGTATATTATAATTCTAGTATAATATCACAAATATAATTTCTGTAACTCCATTCTTCATAAGTTCCATGCATTTCTTGGACGAGGTATATCACTTTGAGGGGGCGACAGTCTGCACTTCCACAAATGAGATTATCGTATTAACCATTAAGATAACCATAAAGGTACGATATAAATGAAAAATATAGAAGTATAGATACAATAAAAAATATAATATATATCACATATAAATATACTTCCATTTTTATGGCCACCATAAGATACGGTCAGAGATAATTGAATAATCATCATTTTCTGAGGTAGTAGTTCGCCTTCCACAGAAACAGTATGTTCCTTACCAATTAGATGGAGGTGTTCATAATTTTAGTTCTAAAACATATAATAAAAACACTCTAGTATATTTAGGATACGGGTTTTTTATAAATTAATGGAATGAATGATTTTAGGCAGTTGTAGAAGTAAAATAAAAGAAATGAACTTGAGAGAAGATGTTACCTTAAAATCAGGTAACTCCCTTTGGTTTGAACCAAAAGGCTTTCATTAAGTGATTAATTCCTAAGTTAAGGCTTCTAGGTGGAAGATAGGGATATTGAGAGATTATTTGGATAGAAATTGAATGATCCAATGGGATTTATAGGTGTGTGTAATGGGTTATAGGTTATAACTTTTTATAAGAGGGAGGAGGGGCTCTATTGGAATGTTTTAAAATATTAATTTATTATATAATGATATTCAGGTTCTAAAGGTTATAAACTTATTAAAGTATAATATAAGACGACTATTGTTCTAAATAAAATCATCCAATAATAATTGGACATGTTTTGGATATTGTTTTAATCTTTATAATCTTATTTATTTGAATAATTCATTAATGAGGTAAAAACTGCATCATTATTGTGCCTTAAATAATTTTATATATTTGATGTCTAATAATTATTAAAAAACTACCATGATGTAGGAAATATTTTTATATTTCTATTGAATATTTAATGTCAAAGATTTAACTTATATTACCCCATTTAATAGTTGATTTACAAAAAGATATATTTTTTTTAATTTTTGTCATTACTTTAAATTAATTAATATAAAGTGTCGTTATCACTCTTAAGTGGCTCCATGGGGTCCCAAAATAGACCCAAGGGAGACCAGGGTCATAAATGTATCAATAAATAGGATTATTACACAAGTTAGGGTAATTTAGTATTATTATAATAAAAAACATTTAGCCTTATTTACCTGATTTACCATTTTACCATGGTAAATAAAATATTTACCGAAGTAAATATTCATAATTTCTAAAAATAAAAGTTACCTATTTAAAAAATTATTAATTCCTAATTACAAATATATAATCAATTTTTTCAAATTCAAAACATAGAAGTGGTAGAAATTAATATAAAATTAATTCTTGTTTTCAAAAGAAAAAGCATGTATTTAATAAATAATAACTATCAAAAGATTGACACTTATTTATGTCCAATTTCTGTGTGAAATTATTTAAAATGGAAAAAATTGGACTAAATGGTAAAAATATAATCTATTTACAATTTAAAACCAAATAAAAATATAATATATCCATATAAATAAATTATATTAAAAGAATGTTTTGAATTAAAATACAATATTTTTCACTAATCATTAAAAAATGAATTTAATCAGAAAAATACAAAAAAAATACCCATTGTAAATTTTAATGTCCCTATTCTAAATTAGAATTTTATTTTGTCAAATATAACATATAAAAGTAGAAAAACATGATTTAAAAACGAATCTCAATAAAAAGGTGGTAAATCGACCTTTTAGAGAATATTAGAGTATTTATGTTTAAAATTAGATTCATTAACATTTTAAAATATAATTTTTATTGGATAAATGTAAAAACATTTAACAAATCTGTATAATCATATTGTAGTTAGTTCTGTTCATTCCCGCCAATACAATGGCTAGGCCTTAACTACCTTTTAAAATAATATTATATTTTTATTTTTTAGTATGACTCAGCATTGTGTGTAACATTAGACTTCAAATAAACCCATTGCTGCATATCAGGTACGCCATCGAAAATAACACCCCCTTTAAAATAAAGTAATATTTAATTCCAAAATATTAATAAATTTAAAAATGTATTATTCTTAATTTACATGGTATGTTACATAAATTATATATTTCATTGCATTAAATTATATATAAATCAACTATATTTTCTTTATTCTAATTTAGTTCATTTGAATCATTTTCAAAATTAAATTATACATAACAACATATTTATATTTTATACATTCTAACATTAACCTAATTTCTCGCCATGTACGTGGGATTAACATTAAACATAATGTAGCCACATTTATGCATTAAATTTTTAAAAATAGATAGAAAAGGAATTAATCAGTATGATATTATTAGTCTAATTGTATCATATTAATTTTTGGACATTATGAATAGTAACTTTAGTAATTACTATTTTAAGAAAGATTAAGGGTAAATATGTTAAATAAAGGTAAAAATAATATTACAAATATTATATAACTACCCTAACACTTGTCCTAATTTTATTGACCCGTTATTTTCAACCCAAATCATCATTGGGATGATTTTTTTGAGCTCATGGATCCATATTGACAACTTTATAAAATATATAGTATTTTAGTCAAAGAAAAGTCAATTTTTCCAAACGGTTGTTTTTAACAATAAATATATTTTGAATATTGGGTCATCTAAAATAAGTTGTTGACTAAAAAAAGTTTTCTGATAGCTAAAATGATGAACTATATAATTTTTATTTTATTAATAATTTTTAGGAAATAAATAATTTTATTAAATGGTGGCATAATGATGATGGTGTAATGGATTAATTAATGAAGAGTCAAATAAATTATATTACATATTTTAAAATAAATATAATTTGATATAATTAATATCTTACATGATTTTTTTTGGATTCTTATGAGATTCTATAGATGGGTTAATAGTGTTTTTTTCAAAGATATCAAGTTTTTCTGATATTTTTAAAACTCAATTAATAAATAATTTCATAATTTACATTAATGATAAATTAAAATGAATGTTTTTTATTAAATGATATAAAATTCAAAAAATTATATGAATTTCCTAAATTATAGGGATAATTCCAAAGATGTAATAAATGACTAATATTTTGTCATTTAAAATTTTATTATAATTATAGAAACCCTAAAATTTTAAATTATATGATATCACGGTAAGAATAAATAATATTTAAAAAATGTTAAGGATTAAAAAAGAGTAAAAACTTATCCAATTTTAATTAGATAAATGGTTATCATCCCAATATAATATTATAGCATAAATAAATCAATTTTTATCCATTTTGAATATAAAATTAACTTATATTAATTTATATTTTTGAATAATTCCATGATTTTCCCTCCCCATTACTATAAAAGGGAATACATTATTCTCTTTTATTTACTATGTTTTTTGGTTTGTACAATATCATCAAAAATATATTCCTAAAAACACTCCCCACATTCTGGATGCCTTATTTTAGGTAGAACAACCACCTTAGAGATGTTACAGTTTTAATCAAATGAGGTCATTTGAATGAGATGTATCATTTTTTATTAAGTGTTTCTATTTTAAAAATTCTTCCACTTCCTTCAAATTTACTTTTACCATGATTAAATAATAAATACAAGGTCTCAAAAATACTAAGATGTTATTATGTTAATATCATCACTTAAATCCATATCCAATTCCATAAAATGGGAGATGTATTATTTGTTCATGTGTATTGCAGACTACCACATCGTGAACTGATATAATTCATTTTCCATAACTATCTTTCAAGACAAGATATAGTGATGTAAATAATTATTGAAAGTTATATTCAAGAAATATTTATAATTATTAAATAATAATATGTCATTTATGTTATTACCATTCCATACAAATAAATAAAATAACGTTGCTCATGCGTACATGTCAACAATTACCTCAATAAATTGATGTGATTCATTTTTATTCAACACATAACATGAATGATATATATAATTATATTTAAATTATTAAAATGGTTTTAATTATCTTATTATCATTATTTATAGATAAAATTTTAATAAACATATTTCCATAATTATCTTTTAAAAATGGAAATAGTACTCATGCATACACACAACCTACAATCTCCCTGATTACAACATTGTACTTTTTTCATAACCACTAATAAATGGTTTTATTTAAAATTATAATTTATTTATAAAAGTATTTTAATGACATAAATGTAGTATATATGATGGAATTACTAACACTTTTACTATTTAAATCCTAACAATTTCATTTTGGACTCATGTAATGAATATCGTCAAAACATCTAACATGTAATTGTTATGTAATTGTTATTACATGATAATAATTGATATTAACTATAAAAGGATATGAATAAAACCAATAATTAACCTTTGTATATTATTCATTATGATAAATATTGTTTGTGATGATTCTGATCATAGGTAAGATACATTCTTTTAAAAACCCTCATTTAATGTTTTATATTCAACACTTCTTAAAAAATTCAAAAGGTATGTTATTTTAACATATTTAGAATGAGATGTTTATACCATATTCAGAAAAAATTATTATAATAATTTTTTCCTTATAAGTTTCATAGTTCTTTTCAGAATGGTTTTTTATGTGTTCAGTTTTTATATATTAAATATTATTTTACATGAAAACTATATTTTTATATATAAATGTGTTTTTTTCATGGGATTAAAATAGTCTTCAAGGGATTTATTCATGATATGTTCCTTGTACATTATTTATTATCACTTGATCCCATTATAGCTCATGATATTTTAGTTTTATCCCCAATATATCTCAAGATATGTCAGGTTTATCCCAATCTAGCTCAACATATGATGTGTGAGCCCCATTATAACTCTCCAATGCATTGGGTAATCCGAAGATGGATGTTTTCCATAAGGTTATTACAATTGTAAGGGGGAATGTAATAATAATATTATAATTATATCCCAATAAACCATAATTATTTTTCTATTCATGCATATGAGTCTTTAATAAATTTGGTCTTAATGGTTTTCATGTTTTCACTAGACTACTAATTTCATTATTTATGTTCCTTAATGAACTATTTATAACCATGAAAGGTTATGAAATGTTTTTATGTGGTATAACAATGGATAAGAGAAATGGGGATTTTAATATTAATGTTATGATGATTTTTAATTAAAAAATAAATCTAGTTTTTTTTAATTTTTTAATTTATGAATGAAATAGATACTGTTTTAGAAGCATCCTATTTGTATTTGAGTGGGATGATATATATAAATTATGAACTAATTCTCCAAAACTATGAACATGAAATTTTCCTCAATTTTTATGAATGCAATTTGTGGGCTAGAAATCAATGTAATGTATTTTTTATGGTTGGTTCCTTATAATGTATCCTAATATAGATATAACTGTTATAAAAACCATATACTAAAAAATCAATTTAATTTATTGATGTAATCAAACACTGGACTCGTCCTTATGGTTTTCAAAATTTTATCTCATACTAGTTTTAAATATAACAATAATTATCTTATTAAATAACTGAACCTCCATATGAAACAAGCTGTTGTTCGATAAACTTGCACTCACAATTTCAATGCTAAAAACACTTTCTTTGGACACAAGATTTGATACAAAATGACATAATGATATTCTAATTTTATACAATTAATATAAGCTAAAAAATATATTTAAAAATAAGAACTCAATCCTATGAATTTGAGGTTTAGTGTCTTTGAGGTCTAGTTACATAGGAAACATGTTTTACCATACCTTTGAACATTTCTCCATAATTCCTAAATAAGAATATATCTTATGGATTTTCTATATGTAGTCCATGTCATTAGAATATGGGGAATGAGAAAATAAGAGAAGGGTGAGTTTAGATTATCCATACGGTAAAAATCATCAACATGCCATCAAGGTTTAGATTATATGAATTATAAAAAATATGAGTATGAGAGAATGGTTTTTTCAAAAAGAACATGGAACCATAAGATTTATCAGTAATCCATGATACCAAGTCATGTTATCTCAAATGTTAAAAAATATATCATAGATTGAGTGTGATAAAATATTACCCCATAATTATGATCCATTATCAATTATACATGGCATAAATATATGTCATGTCCTAGAAATAGAGAAAAAAAAGTAAACTATGGAAGTAACATACGTGTACAAATCATAAAATAGTTGATCAGAAATCAAGACCCATTCCCTATAACTCTATAGAGTGTACATAAAATTCTGATTCACTTCGTAGAGTATAAATCACTACAAGATTACAATAGTACATGATAGATAACTATCTGATTCCTACAAAAATCAAGGACCTGGAATAACTACATATTTCACACAACATTCTTGATCATAAAACACATCATAATTCTTATAGTAAAGTATGAGTAACTTCCTTATTCCCATAACATAGTGGTTATCAAAAATATTATGATTCTCATATTAAAGGTGGTATCATCACATGATTACCTTACTTTTATCATGAGATACAAATACACAAAAATCCAGGATCTTGTCATACTAATCCTAAAAAATTTATACAATAAACATTCAAATTCAACGATTAGAAGGGGCTATTACTAAAATGGGAGTGTACCAATCCATGAATATCTATATCTACCATCGTTATATATAATTATGGGGTTGTAAAGGACCACATTAAATTAATTTACTTGACCAAATTCTTTGAAAAATCATCTACTATAAGGCCCTAGCCTTAAACCTTACTTAATCTTGAGTTATTACAAGATTACACATTGATGATCTTTTTGGGTTTAGAGTTTTAGAGAATTAGATCATAAAAATTCCATTACATTCCACATATAAACAAAGTGGTTACATAAAGATAGTATTATTTTTTCCCATCAATGGAAACATATTTAATATAAAACATGGATTCATTCTTGACACTTCCATGACACTATCATCATATCATGTACCTTTCCCTTGACCTGTGAAAAACATTTCAAAAAAACTTGGGATGAGCATAAAAAGCTCAGTATGGGTTATAAAAATATGGAAAGGAAACATAAGTTCATATATACATAATAATGAAATCATACTTTACCCATAAAACATAAGCACTTTAACATACCTCATCAAATCATGAATAAATCATAGAAATCATAAGACATAAAGGTAACTTGAGGCGTTCATAACATTCTTACGTAGGGAGTAACCCTCTTGGTTACGTTTGGAATACCCATCACATTATATTCCCAAAATATCTTCGGAGAAACCTTAATGTTTCACTCCTTCGCGTTACCCATTGTATTGGAGAGCTATATCAGGCTCACCCACCCTTAGTTTATCACGGAACCACACGTCTTCATAATAATTCCCAAGAACCTCAACATAATCGTATCACATTAAACATGCATAAAAGAAACATAACATTTCCTCCTTTCAATCACAAGATATCAATACAACACATTGATATAAAAACATTATGAAAACCATTTTCAATACCAAAATAAATGAAAAGTAAAACATGGTATTTATTTTTCTTTTAAAAAGACAGTATGGATTCTAGAGGAAGCCGAAACTCAAATAATGGTCACGACGGAGGAGAAGTCGTTGTCGCCGCATACGTACCACAAAAACATTCCCTTTTGTCATTTAGTAAATTCTTCATATAAAAAAGATTCTATTTTTAATAAACGTAAAAGTCAAAGGGGTTTATACACTGTATAAAAGAAGGTTGTGTATAAAACAAAATATGCCTCAATGAAAGGAGATTGAGACGAAGTCCCATACCTCGGGTCTGACTTGACTTGATCGTTCTTTAATGTCCTGAATAATAAACTTGAGTTAGTTTCTACTTGCTTAAGAACCCTTTTAAAGTTAATTATTCCTTTTATATCACTTATTTCCATTTCATGAACACTATGTAATTATTTAAGTTAATAACGGTCGTTTTAATGATCATTGGTACTTGAGTAAAAAATAAACCTTTTATAATTACAAGTTGTTCATGTATCCATTATATCCAGAATTATAATCCTGATGTATATATCATATATATCCAGTATATACATGCATTTATAATATTACATAATCATTTAGAGGTAAGAAATGAAATGCACCGTTCATGGAGACGGTAAGCCGTACGTACACATGAACGCTACTTTCATTTCTATTTCGTATTTTATAGAATGGAATCATAATGATATAAAGGTATATTATAAATCCCGTATAATAACATATATAATATCATAGTTCTGTCCTTTATACATCCCACATATGGTATTTAACGAATCAAATCACTTTGAGGGGGCGGTAGTCCGCACTACCTTAAATGAGGATATCGCGTTTACCCATAATGGAAACCATAAAGGTGTTCCCAAAATGAAAAATACAGAAGCTTAAGGAAAACATAAATATATTATATATCATATATAAATATAGTGACATCTTAATGGCCACCTTTTAAGGTGTTAAAAGAATGTTGAACAATCATCGTTTCGGGAGGCATAAATTCACCATCCACGGAAACAGTATATCCATTAACCATTAGATGTAGGTGTGTGTAAGTGTAGCTCGAATCCTTCTTATAACAACATCCTAGTATATTGAAGATACTGGAGTTGTTACAAAAAAAAATGAATAAAAAGAGTTTAGGGGGTTGTAGAAGCAAAATAAAACAAAAGGACTCAAGTGAAGACATTACCTTAAAATCGGGTAACTCCCTTTGGTTTGAGATCAAAGGCTTCCTTGGGAAGACTTCTTCCCAAATTGAGGCTTAAAGGAGTAAGATAGGGATGTGGAGAGACAAAATGGGCAGGGTTTGGCCGAGACAAAGGCTTTGGGAGTGTGGGTAAGGAGGTAGAGGTGGGGGCCTTTTATAAGAGGAGAGGAGGGGCACTCTTGGAAAGTAAGGAAATGTTACTTTATTTGAAAATGATTTTCGGATTCAAAAGGTCCCACATTGATATAATTAGAGGGTAAGGTGATAAGGGTTCGAAATCCACCCATCCAACAGGTTTTGGATATGTTTAGGTCATAGATTTTACATTATCATTTTATTTTATTTAAATCCTTTATTAATGAGGTAATCGCTGCATCATCATGATGTCATAAATAATATAATTTATTTAAAATCTAAAAATTATGAAAAAATACTATTATGTAGGAAATCCTTTTATCTTTCTAATGAATATTTATATTCCAAACGATCATTTATGTAGCCAAATTAAAAACATTTTACTTAGGTGATACATTCTTTGTCACATTTAACATTCTTTAAGAATAAAAAGATAAAAAGTCACTTTCTCACAAAAGTGATTCCATGGGGCCCCCATGTTTGGCACAAGGAATACCATGGTCGGCCATAAGACAACCAGTATCCTTAGAACACATTTTTTACTCTTTTTGTATTATTATGATTTCATTTTATTATCTTTAACTACCTGATTACTCATTAATCAAGATAATTAAAGATAATTACCATCGTTACTATTCATAATTTTAAAAAATAAAAGATTCTTAATTAAATAATTTGGAACTTCTGATTCCAAATATTTAATCCATTTTACCAAATTACAAACAAATAAAATGAAATAATTTATTTAAAAATAATTCCCGTTGTCAAAACAAATAGCGGGTTTTTTTGAAACAATATCTATGAAAAGTTTGGCATTAGTTTATGACCAATTCCAAAGTGAAATTAATCCTAATGACCACCATTGGATTTAATGGTAAAAATATATTCAGATTACACTTTAATACCAATTAAAAAGATATTCTAACCATATAATTAAATTAAATGAAAAAGCAGTTTTGATGTAAAATGCAGTATTTTTTCACTATTCATTAAAAAATGAACATTTTCAGAAAAATACCAAAAATTTATCCGATGTAAATTTCAATGTCCCAATAATAATGAATATGTTTATTTTGACAAATATAGATTATAAAATTGTCAAAAGTTTGATTTAAAAACGGTTTTCCATCAAAAGGCAGTAAAACAATCTTTTAAGAACATTAGTGTATTCAATGCATAAGATTGTATTTATATTCATTTTAAACCTCTAAAACACTATCTAATTAATTAATAGACATAGATAAAAATATATATTATTCATTACTTACTTGGGATGTAACATCTACCACTTTATTTTCCTCTCAATATGTATGTGAGACAAATTGGTTGTGAAAATTAACAGGCCTATGATAATCGATAAAAAAGAAATTATTTTCCAAGTAAACATAATAATTATTGATTTAAAGAAATTAAAATGCATTTTTTCATTTTATATATAAGATACTACAACATTGAAAGACATCAAATCTAATTTCATATATGATAACGCACAATTTATCCTCATAAGTTATTACAATTCCAAGATTATGATAGAATTAGCCATTGACTAGTCGACAATGTGTGAGTAAAACACCCTCGCAACATAAGGAACTAGGTATACTCGAGGCTACATAATTAACATTGATTTTGAGTCCGGGGTCAATTGGGAGGATCCATCAAATATAGATGACAAGCCTAGGCTTCCTCGACCTGCTTGCAATACCAAACATCCTACGAATTTTCAGGTCATGTGGGATATTGGAAATGCTCAAACCTGAAAAGTTGAAGTACAATAAAAATCCTTATAAATTTTAATGGTGCATTAATTCTTGGATGTTTTCTAATTCTTATACAACTAGATGTTTTGGGAATCCCAATTATAAAAAATGGATTCCACAACTACAAATATAATTTCCTGCACTAGTTTACTGTAGTTCGTTTCAGTTATTAGCTCCATGATATCATTAAATTTCTTGTTATTGAGAAATTTTATTCCAAACATCAATCCTTCATAATTTTGTAGATTTGGGGAAAAATTAATTTTTTTGTACATTCTCTTTAACTCTCATGAAATTATGATAAGATGAAAAAATAATTTCTACAGATCTTCAATGTTGATCATGAGTTGGTATCCCCTTTTTCCTAGACCCCCAAAGCAGAATAAATCTTGATGTTTGTATAAAAATTACCTTTTAACTAAGTAACCATGTTGGTGGTCTTCTAGATCCTCTTCAATTAAAATTTATATAATCCCTCACATTGAATTTTCCATTTCTATTATCTTTCGAAACAATAGTATCAATGTCCCAAAACATGTAATTCTAGATTTATAATATAACTTTCCTTGGGGAAATATCATCATCATGGAAGAATTGTGATTTAAATTTTTAAAGGGACATATTTATTATTTCATAGTGGAAATTCATTTTGTTTTAGAGAGGTTTTTTCATCTATGTAATGGTCCAAAGATGGATAGGATAATATTTACATACCAAACACTTATTGTTATTCATGATATCATTAAAATCATGCTCGACTGGAGTCCACATTGAGGAATAAAAATGGTACTTATACCCATTCAATAACCTTCCTCTGAACATAGTGGACAAGAAATCATTAATGTCATCATTAGAGATCATGTTCCATGTAAATTTACCAAAAATACAATCATTAAATATCCTGAGATATTTGATGCCAAGTCCTAAAATTTTAATGGGTTTAATACATTTTTTCCTGAAAACTGTAACTATCTTCTTTTCATATACTGATCTAGTCTAGTAAAGTTCCTAATAAATATTTTGAGTTCCTTAATGGGGCCTCTAATACATTTTTATATAGATAATTATTAACCAAATTTGGAAGTAATCTTATAGTTCATAAGACAAACCCTTGTTTATTTGGGGCATGGACTTCCCTTTCCACATGTCCGTTTGATTGATAAAACCAGAAAACTTTTATCCTCGCTATTTAATTTTCACGTTTCCCAAGAATAATTGGACACTACGATAATTTAATGTCATAGATCACCTCTTGATTGTGAGACTTATAGTTATTCTGTATTCGTACCAACCCTTATACCATCTCAAACAAAAATAATAATTTTCCCAACTTATTTATCAGATAGACACCTCCTCATAATGGAAAAATATAACATATATAGATGTTATGGTTTATATCAATTATTTTATATTGAGTATAATGGCATTAGAATATAATAGATTTTAAATGACATCCTCAATCCTATTATCGATGAATCTTTATAAATAACCTGATGAGTAAGGTCATTGATACATATTGTCAAATTGTCTTTAAAAATAAAAAATGGATCCTTGAAAGGGTTTCACCTTGTCTCACAGCCTTCGTGCATTCAATAATGCATATAGGGGTTCAATTTACACGTTTGGAAATCCTAGTTGTGTTTAGAATGATGTTTATCAACTAGAAAAATTTATTATAGATTCTATATCTCCTTAAATAATAAAAAATAAAATATTATTTAAATGTGTCAAAATACCTGGAGATATCAATTTTAATAGATAAATTTCCCTCTATTTCTTTCCTTTTAATTATGTTGATAGTTTCTAAGTATTTTAAGAGAAATTACGAATATTTATTTTAAGAACAAATCCAAATTGATCAGTATCAATATGACTTTAATAATATCTCCCTTACAGTTTATGCTGACCTTGCTAATAAATTTGGGGGTTGTATTTCTATGATAAAATGGTCTGATATCTTTGATATAAAGTGAATTATAATTCTTGTGTATCATGTAATTGAATCTATAGTTTATGGAATAGGGAATTAAGAAGTGGTTTAAAAATTCCTTGAAAAAATAAGTGACATCATCCTAAAGAATTTCCTAGTAAAACATGAAATTTTTTTGGTAATCCAATCTGGACATGGAGAACATTCCATGTTGAGATTGAAGAAATCCAGATTAACTTCTTCTTTGGAAATATCATTGATGATGGCTTGATTTTGCTAGTCATCAATATAATAAACTATATTTTCAACCATTTTATGTGTTCTTTATATCCCATTATCATAATAAATACCTTTAAATGTTTTATAACTACTTCAAATAAGTCACTTTTATAACTGTAGAGATACACAGTAAATTTGATTCTATTGATTCCTACCATATATCTCTTTTTTATGCACTATATGATAATTTTTTATTTGATATACACATATTCATTCCACTTCACATTCAACTAGAATTTATGAAGCCTTTATTTCATCATTATTTGGTCATCCATCTTTTCAATGACTTGTATTTCTTCTCGAGATAAAATATCATTATCTTGATTCCTTACTTGAAATAACACAATATGGTCCTCATCACCCTTGATTTTCACATACAATTTCAAAAATAATTTTATAATCCATTCCATTTGCATGCTTTAATTTTTTGTCAATCTATTGATGTGGTCTACCAAAGATATCAATATTCCAAGCCTCTGATATTATTTCCCTAAATATAGGCGTTAAATTTAATAAATGTTTTGAATGATAAGGAAATAATATTTGACCATAGAAAGTATTTGGAGTCTTTCCAAATAATGGTATTGTGGTCTAAATGTAATTTGGGGAGAGTCAAGACTAAGAACCCATTAACAGTACTCCTATAATAAATATTAAGAAAACATCGATCATGTTTACATTATTTATTTATTTTTTCTTTTTTATCTGATATATGTGAAGAAGGATCATGAAATATGTACCTAAATGAGATTGAATTGAAAAATACATAAGGAAAACTATTAGGAATAAATTTTATTAATATTATTTCCAGTTTTTCCATTATGTCTTATGATTGTATTTAAATATATATGAATGAACCATTTCTGATTCGTATTTTTATAGGTTTCCAAAATATCATCTCATAAATCCCTTATTTTTTAAATAATATGTTGATTAATACAAAAAAGAGTCATATATATTGTACCCTGATACAATAGAAGATACTAAGATAGTTTATGATCCCTTGAGGCATTTACTGACTTTGGTAATACCGTGATTTAGAACCAATAAATGATCTAGTTTTGAGTTTCTCATGTTTTGTGAAAAACATATATCTATAAAAGTATCATTTGAAAGTGTTCAATATATCAAAGTGCATCATTAGTTCACAAATAGAAAAGCATTGTGTTTTTTGACTTATTAATGTTTCTAAGGACATTATCTATTTGGGATATCCCTTGCCCAAGAAAATTCAAGCAGTAAAACCTCAGTGCTTCAGGGAATTACCCCTTATCTGGGGTCCCCATTATTATGCCTCATTCACATGGTTTTTATCTTTTTCTATTTTTTTCTCTTTTTTTACTTATATTATTATATCTCCTTTTTGGGATATTAATAAACGTAGCTTGAAACTATTCACTATTAGGTGACTTGGGCTCAATGTTTTAGTGGGGTTGTGTGTCCTCAGTGTCTTCTGACCAAGACATTCCACTGAAAGTATTATATTTGTTTCCAGCTTCAGAATTCTCAATGGTTTATTCTAGGATTTAGTTTTTTTGAAATATTATATATAGGCACCTATTAAATTATTCCCTCTATATTACCTAAATCAGCATGATGAAAATGTTGGTACACATTATTATCACTCTATAGTGGCAATTTATGTGAATTATCCTCATGGAGTGTAGTAAAAGGTGTGCCAATATAAATCCTCTAGTCTTATGAGATTGGTCTTTGCCCTATTAGTATTGTCTCATATAAATTTTTTTGACTGTTCTCAAGAATAACATAGATTTTTTAATATCCTATATTTATCATCACCACCTTCCCCAAGAGAATTACTATAAGGAAAATATTTTTGTAATATGTTATCATGTTAGGTCATTTCCAAAATCCTATCAACATCTATATTTGTTCAAATGTATTCTGAATCATGTTGAGAAATATTCTAATTAATATAAACGTCATTGATATATATCTCTATTAACTTTGAGGACACAACTATGATAGAAATTAGTGCCTCATTGGAAATGATCAATGCATGGAGACTTGGGGGTGGGTGTTGTGGGCCCCCTATTCATTATCTTTATTTATGTTATTGGCCTACTCTTGGGTATTTATTGGAACACTAGGGAAGTGTTCTTATTATTTTCCATCCATATAGGCATTATCATCAATGAACATTCCGTTATTATAAAATGTAATGTCCTTACATTTGATATGGATCTCATATGCCAATATACCCAGGGATATTTTCACATCGATATTATCTTCATTTTAAAAATAAAAGGACATATGGAGTGTTCACCATTGGCACTAACAGATGATCACAGGTGAACTTATTACTCACTTCCACATTTCTTAGACCTCCATTGTATGGTCCAACAACTAGATTACATTGATCATCTTGGAATGAAATTCCTTTTACCTTCCTTTTTTTATAGACTATTGAATCATGTACCTTTATCTTGAAAACAATACATAATTTATACCTTTTCATTCAAAGGATAAATGACCAAAAAAAATTTATTTCAATAAATTTTTTGGATTCATATCATACTACATTGGGTGTCTAAGCCAATAATCTCTTATCGCGAGAACCACCTGTTCCATCAATTTATTATAAATATCCACTTTAACTAGGATACTAGCACAATGACCAAATCATAGAATATCAGTCTGTTTTTCCATCCTATTTAGGTTTTTAAGAGAGGTTGTTATTTCCAAAAGAATCTGTGGGTTTTAATATAACTAATGAAGCAAAAATTTGTGAATCCAAATTTGGGTTAATGTGTTTCATGACATTTTTTGGATCAAAATTTCTATCTCATTCATGGATTCTTAAAAATATTGGCTTCAATAACACAACCCCTAGACTTTAGGATCTCATATTATAGACATAAGATATGTAGAGAACATTTTAGTATCCAATTAACATATCATGAATTTTACACTAATAAAACCCCAAAATTTTTGTAATTATCATTTTAATTTCATTAAATCACCATAAGTTTTCATCCTTTGGGATTAGAACTCATGCAATAATGGACTACCATTGTGTGTTAACCAATTCTTCATCTTAATCTTGATTGGATAAGACATGCACTATCTAATTTTTTTTGATAATCCTTCAAGGAAGGTGTGTATCAAAATCATCAAAAGATATTCATTCAATTTTCCTCATTACCTCAAAAAAATTCCCCTATAGGGAAATTGCGACCTCATATTTAGACTCCAATACATTTGGATTTACTGAAAACTAGAATATATATCTATGACCAGTACGATCAACATATTCCATCGGATTTTTCATTGAATTGGGATAATCAAATATTTCAGATCGACTTGAATTGGGGTTTTCCCGTTGGTCTCATTTTTTCACCATCTTATTAACTTCAATGATTTTATTCTATAAAACAATTTTCTTAATAAGATCATGAGAGATAAATATTTCAAAAATGCATTAGAGGGAAATATAGGTCTACAAAATTCAGAATGATAATCAACACTGTATCTTTATTCGATTAAAATAATAAAACATTCATACTTCTAACATCAGTTAATTATCCCTTGGAAGAGAGTTGGATTTCATAAATATCCCTTCTAGAATAATTTTTAAGACATATATAGAAAAAAACAAGGATAATGGATTAAAATTATTCCATGTTTAACATAAGTTTAATTAAAGTTATTTAAATAAATTTTAAATTACCTTCTAATATTATTCCACAAATCACTTGAAAAAGAGGAAATACCCCTTTTGAAATTATTGAATCCTCCATAAAAGTTTTTCATTAAAATTAAATGAGATATGTTTGATGATTTATTCAAAATGTATCCTCTCAAATAAATAACAACTAACAATTATTTTAAGTGAAATATGAATTAATTAATATTCATTAAAAATACATAGAAACACATGATGAATTATTTTTTAAAATATAATCCTTTATAATACATTTTGAATTCATGAAATCATTTTAAAAATAAAAATCATCTCTAAAAAATACAAGAATATATCCTTTTCTTTTCAAAATAATTAATATTTAAAATCATCTTGAACTACATAAAAATGTCTATTGAGAATTTTGTATAGAAGAATTCTCAAATGATGAGATAAACTAATAAATGATTTTAGAAATATATTTTTCCCATAATCCTAAAATATTAAGTTCAAGCTCACATTAAGAATTCATTTTTAGAAAAGTTAAATGAAAATATTTGATTAAAATTAATTTTAAAAAGTGTGTTAAATAATGTATCCTTGAAAAGTATATATATGTTTTTAGAAGAAATTTGGACTGATATAGAGAATGTTTTCTCTTGAATGGATTGAAAAACTTTTGTAAAATTATAATACACCTTTATAAAAACCACAAATAAAAATGTAGTAATAATACATCTATTTTAAAAGCGTATAATGCAATATAATGTTCACGTGAAATAACAAATAATTAGGCTTCCAAATATATAAGGGAACACATTATGAATATGGAAATATATACCAATAGGGAAAACCTTTATTAAATTAGATGAGAATTATTATCTGCATTGCTATAATTTTTTAGGAATAAATTAATAACGGTAAAATACATGAATAGAAGAATAATTTTTCCTTGATTGGAATAAAATTTACATTGAAATAAAATATTATTCTAGAAAAAATAAGGCATATAAGAAAGAAGCACATGAATAGCTATTATATGTTAAGGATTATTTGAGTTATCAAAATACCTTATGTCTTTAGTAACTCTTAAATAAAAAACCCATGAATCATTATATCAAGATATATAGATAAATTTATTTAATTTCGTGAAAAATAAATATAAGAAAAATCCATGAAGAGCTATTATATGTTAAGGATTAATTGAGGTATCAAAATACCTTATGTCTTTAGTAACTCTTAAATAAAAAACCCATGAATCATTATATCAAGATAGATCGATAAATTTATTTAATTTTGTGAAAAATAAATATAATAAAAACACATGACCAATATATACACAATAAAAATAAAACTACTATTTAATATGTATCACATCTCAATGAAGAAAAATTAAAATACAAGAAACCTCAGAACCTTGATATCATTTGAATAAAAATAAAATTATGGAATTAACACTTTATTTATCTATAATCCATACAAATTAAAAAATATTTATTAAATCAATCAATTACATAGTAATCACATCATACCAAAGATATTATGGTACATAATATAAAATATGAATCATGTAATTAAATTTAAAATAATGAACACCAAAATTAATGATTTATGATAATGTACATGAATATCATAAATAAAAAATATAACTACATTAATAACCTATTTAACATGCTTTTAAATATAAAAAACCTTTTAAAACATCATTTATAATAATTCCTTATATGTATGTTAGGTAGTTGTTATTTACATTCAATATCGAGTGAGTAATCGTGATCATTTTTAAATAGTTTCGTAATTATGGTGATGTTAATCATTATTATCTCAAATATCATCATTTAAAAAAACGGTAATAGAATTAATTATTAATAACTACCTATAATAATATAATTTAATTATATTGGTATTTTGATAATGATCCTTGTAGATGAAATCGGTAATAATAATGTTCTGATTATTTTAATAAATGAGCAATTGTTTCTCAAATTATAAATTGAATATTAATATGACCATTCAAGAAATAAAATTAAATAATAATTCACATATTTTATTAATTTATTATCAATAATTATGTTCACATATTAATTCAAGACATTATTTTATATAATTTTCCAAGTAGGATGTTAAACTGACCCAAACATGAACATACTGAAATAAATGGATGATTATGAAGTGATTTAGTTATATAATTAGTATAATATAGGAAGAAATATATTTTTTAAGTTTTATAAAAATGTTAATCCATAATTTATGATAATTTTATGAATAATTTTTCTACTCAATATTTAACATAGGTTTTCCAAACTATCCTACCAAAATTTACACAATTTGATTTAAACTATATCAATCTATTCAATTACCCATTTGTACTACCCATGTATTGTGGTGAAGGAAAATGAATAATGAATATTTGTGGTGGCATAAGTCCTCACATACAAATGAATGTCATTTTGGTTTTCCTAAAACTTAATTTTGAATTATGGATTATAGTTATTCTTATTATATTAAAAAATTATGAATTCAACAAATCATGTATTCAACATATAATATTGGGAAAAAATATTAAAAAATGCAATGATTAAAAATAAAAAATATAAATGATTACTTAGAAGTTATTGTGGGAACTATATAATTATCTAGAAAATATCATTGGAAATGGAGCATATATGATAACTAATATTTGAAAGAGTTTTGAGAACAAGATAGTGGATTCTAGGATGAGATAATTGGTAGAGTTTTAAAATGATATTATAAGGGATTGGTGTTTCATGAAGTGATGGAACCAATCTGTCACATCCCATCCCATGGGGCCCATGTCGCAACTACCCCATACCCGCCTCCTAAAGTCCTGGTGATCCCAACTAGAGAAGAAAGAAATTGTGCAGCAAGTGGGATGCATTAGTCGAGTACCTACACAAATGAACACTCACAACCCCAACCCATAATGCTGAAAAGGAAAACACACATTCTACTAATACATCCACTGAG
Organism: Viscum album; assembly: GCA_963277665.1. Classification (NCBI taxonomy): domain Eukaryota; kingdom Viridiplantae; phylum Streptophyta; class Magnoliopsida; order Santalales; family Viscaceae; genus Viscum; species Viscum album. The sequence continues at coordinate 2,055,961,618 of OY728140.1, forward strand.
TGTAAATTAGTACAAGATCAAAGAAAAGTGTCCATAATAAAAGACCAACAAATAAAAGATAAAAAAGAAAGTACACTGGTCTATGTAAATTCATCTGTAGAAAACCCTACCTGAAGTGTAGTTATAGAGTGTTTTCTAGAAGTCGTAGGAGTATGCCCCGCCTTTCTGATCTCACTGGGCACCACCTGGTCCTAGACCACCAAGGTCTCTACCAATGTGTTGATAATATTCACAAGACACAACACATATGGGAGAATCATGTGTTCGTCTGAGTAACACAATACTCAGTAGGGACCTCAAAGCACAAAGGAAGACCACAAAGGAAAACTGAACCCAATGTAATGGAAATCTGACATAGGTATAACCTAATGTATAGAAAAAAGCTTATCAGTCTTAATTATGGATTTTCATGTAATGTTGAGGTACTCATTCCCGATGAGTCATTGTGGTCTGCTCACCTATCAGGACACTAATTTCTACTCAGCTATTACTTGTCGGGCGGATGACTGAGGTCTGCTCGGCTACTGCTCATCTACCGAACCACTGAGTTCTTCTCAGCCACTGCTCATCCACCGCTTAACTAATGTCCAATATACAAATACTTGTCTACATGGCCACTATGGTCTTCTCAGATACACATTTACTGGGACACTGAGGACCATTCTTCTACTACTCTTTTGTTGGGACACTGATGTTAGCTCAACTATATCTCATCTCCCGGGCCACTGAGGTCTTCTGGGCTACTCATCTGTCGGGCCACTTCCTTCTTGTCATAGTTATCCACATAATTTATTCTCATATAATTATTGATTATAGAAGAATATAAACCTCAATCAATTGGTTATATATCAATATCTATATAAACTCTTTTGGATTATGTCAAAAGGAATGACGTATCGCGAGGGTCCTAATTCCACAAATATTTTTTCAATCAGATGTAGAGTTTACTTGTTATGAACATTTTACTAAAAAGGGGACAATGTGGTCCGGGGCCAGTCTAAACTTGTCAGACTGTCCCAAACCGGGTCCCCCGACCCCAACAAGATCTGACCAAGTTCGCTGGACTTGGCATGGGAATGATGGGCAATAGTTTCGGCCCACAGGGCTACCATGGGTCATGCCCGCCGGGCCACCCTGAGTGGCCCACCTACACCTTCCCAGCCTACTATGAACGGGTCGGCCTAAACATACCATGCCGAGGTTGGCATTTCATTTGTATATCAACCCCCACAGTCACCATGGGGTCCACCACTATAGTCCAGGTGAAGCACAACCCTCCAGCCACGTGAAACGACATGACTTGTAACATCCACTCACACCCACCATCGGTCATTGGCAGTATCCCAGATCACTACCTGGGGCTGATGCCATGGACTTCCTTACTACCACAACACACCATTGGTACCCACTTCCTCCTACGTGTGGCCACCTCCGTGTGATGCTACCGACTGTTGACGGTGGTCTCTTCTACAAGCCAACAGATCCACTTTGGTTATCTGTTTTCCAAAACAAAAGGTGCTTTGGAGTCCTCAGGTATTTTTTTCACTTAGCGGGGGATCAAATACTTTTTGTAACCCACTTCACCAAAAATTCTCAAATGACGTTTGGAAAAAAATCACTAAGAACAGTTGAGGGATGGATGTTGGCCTTGTTCATTTGGCCTTTGTTCGTCTTATTATATGAAAAGATTGGTACGGGGATGAAAACCCAAATATATTCCTTTCAAATCCTACAATAATTAAACCATCCCAAATTTAGCATACACTATATGTGAATTATTACATTAATTGAATAATTCAAACTTGTTGTGGAGTTTTAGAAACAGGTAATGAAATCTAATTAAACAGACATCGTACATGGTTTTAGATTAATCACAGATGAAGGTCAAATCCAATGTTCATCACTAGTTAATCCTTTTTCATTTTTTCTGAACCCATTCTTTGATCCTTCTTCATTTGTCATTTTTTTCTGCTCATCATTTTACAACTGATGTCCACGTTGTTTTCCATGAAAAACAAACCCGGATCCTCCAACAACCTTGTATCCTTGCTATGTAATTAAACGCAAACATGATTCAACATTTTTGTTAGGTTGAGTTTCTAACATTATGATGTATCATTTATTAAATGAAATAGTTTTCACTATCACTTGTTGTGAAAATATTTATAACATAATCTATCACGGTTATTTTATTTTACATTATTTTATTTTATTTTTACAATTCCTATAAAATAACTTTTTCACTCAACCAGATCCGATCGAGGTTAGTTCCACTCTAGGTAATATCAATGTCTAGAAAAAATAGTGTCCTCAATTTTTTAATCTTGGAATCTATTTATATCCTTCCAAAACTGCGCATGCATGATATTTTAATTAACAAAAAATACCAAAAAACAATTCTGGGAACACCAGGTCTCAAAATCAAGTTTTTTTGAGCTTCTAGTCTCAAAACAATCCCATATAATTTAAAAAAATACATTGAATTCCAGGAAAATACATTACCCCAACCATTAGAGATTTATATCCTCATAATCCAAAACAAGGGATAAAAAAACAAATGGGGCTACTGAGCATGGATTTGAGCCACCATTGCCATAGTGATCTCCTGGAGATGCTTTTAATAACATCAAACATGCACCAGAGGAATCGAAGGTCCAAAAAGAATCCTCTTCATTCAATCCTCAATCTCTACTATGAAATCTACAATGGTCACCCCATCGTCGATGTCCAACTAGCTCCAGTCAATTATGTGGGATAGATCATTCACATACCTCCTCAACAATGATATGTGGATGACATTTAGCACCTGGTGAATCTGTGGGGGGAGGGGGAGATCTGGGTGGCATGCCACCTGGAAAACATAGCTCAAAATGTAAAAAGATCTAATGAATCTCGAAGATAGTTTGCCTCCCCGGACAAATCTCTGCAATCCCATCAAGGCGTGACCCAAAGGAACACATTATCTCTCTCCTATAACTCCAAGGGACACAGTATCATATTAGAATAAGATTTCTTCTATCTCTGTGTAGTCCTCATCTTCTCCTATGGGACTTACACCTTCTTGGTGGTAGCTCATACCAACTCTAGACCCATGAGTGTTGACTTCCCTGGGTTTTTCCTACATATCGATGATCTGCATGGTCACTTGTAAAGTGTTTTTAATGGTTCTATACAAATGGTGGAGTGGTAGATGTTGTTATATGAAAACTACACTAGTGGTAGGTAATCCTTACAAATGTATCTGAAGTCAAAGATTCATGAATGAAACATGTCCTCTAAGGCATGGATATTGTTGTCCCTCTGATACGGATTTTCCTTGACCCATCCCCTGGGGAAAGAATGTGACTACCCCAAGCGTACCTCACAAAGGATAGGGGCTAGAGACAAGTGCCGAAGGCATTATTATACAAGTGGGAGGCATTATGCAAGTACCCTTACACACACACAGTCACAACCCCAGTCTACAATGGTGAAATTGATAACATGCATGACACCAAGACAACCACTAAGTAAAAAATAATATAAGGTAAAAGTAAATGTGGGAGAACAAAATCCCAACAAAGAAAAGAATAAATTTAAGAAATTTCAAAAAATTATGTACATCCATCTGCCAAAAACCCAACCTGATGGGTAGGTGTAGAGTGGCTTCCAGAAGCTGTATGCGTACACCTCTCCTGTCTAAACTCATTGGGCCCTTCCTGGTCACAGAAAACCTAAGTATCTATAAAATCTTCGATCATCTGCACAAGAAACGAAACATAAAGAAGAATCATTTGTAGGGGTGAGTAACAATATACTCAGTAGGGACCCCAAAACACATAAAATGACAACAAAGGAAAAGTTCACATGAAGCAATGGATTTCTCACACAGGTATAACCTAATGTATATAAAGGAATATTATTAGTCCTAAATAATATCATCTTGTACTTATGAGGGACTCATTTAAGAAGAGTCATAGAGGTCTGGTAGTATACCTGGCCACTAAGGTCCACTCGGCTACTACTCATATGTTCGTCCAATAAGGTCCAATCAGATATAACTCATTTATCCGTCCACTGAGATATGCTCGGCTACTGATCATCCTTCGGGCCACTGAGGTTTTCTTGGATACTACTCATCTGTTGGGCCATTGTGGACAACTAGATTACTACTCATCTGCAGGACCATTGAGGTCCTCCTAGCTACTGCTCGTCTCCTCGGCCACTAAGGTACGCTCAGATACTCTTCTATTAGAACACTAATTTAATCTTGACTACTGATCATTTGTTGAGCCACTAATGTCTGGTCAGATACTGCTCATCTACTGTGCCAATGAGGTCCACTCAACTAATCGTCTTCTAGGCCACTTCCATCTCGTCATAGACAGCCTCACGATTTTAGCTCGCAGCATGCTTGATTTCAAGAGAATCTTATCCTCAACCCATTTGTCTTATTTCAACATCCATAGAAACTGACTTGGATTATTTAAACAGGCTCGACTCATAATGAGGGTCCCAATGATGAAAACGTTTCGTCAATCTGATGTACAATTTATAAATTATGACAATTTTACTAAAAAGCAGTCAGCGGGTTTGGGACCGGTCCGACCTGGCCAGACAGACTTGACATGACCCAGCCCGGGGTCCACTTTCCTGACCCAGGGATGACCCGAATTGGATAAGACCCTATTAAATGGGCTAGGACTGGGCCAGCTGGGCCACCTGAAGTAGCCCACCTTCTCATCCCCATCCTGATGTGAGCCAGTTGACATGCTCCATCCGAGACACGACTGGCACACCACATCTCTCTCCAACCTGTGGTCGTCGTGAGGTATACTACCATGGTCAAGGATGACTATGGACCTCCAGACGTGTGACTTTGAACGGATCACCACATCCACTCATGCCCACCATCGACCGTTGTCTACAGCCTATATCTCTTCCTGCGGATTATGCCGCTGGCTACCTCACCTCCACGACATATGATCGACACACACCACCACCCACTTGTGGTCATAGGCTCTGGCACTGGTGCACTGAATTTCTCTTCTATGGGCTACCAAATATGTTATGTTGGTCTGTTTTCTAAATTGGAGGGTGCTTTAGACTCCTTCGATCATTCTATGACATTGAACGGGCTCAAATCCTCTATGAAACCCACTTCGATGAAAAAACTAAAACAATGTTAGGAGAATATTCACCATGAACACCTGAGATATAGACGTTGGGCTTGTTCAATTAGCATGTGTTCATCCCATTAGAAGAAATGAATGGGGAGGGGATAACCACCCAAAATCTACCCTTAAAATCCTATAATAATCAACCCATCCCACATTTAGCACCCATGATCCATGAATCCGTCCATTCATCGAATGATTGATGATCGTTGTGGAGTTTTAGAAATAGTGGAAAACCCAATTAAAAACAAACCCTACTTGGTTTTTGATAAATCATTGTTGAAGGGTGGATCATGTGTTCATCACTCGTCAAGCCAAAAATGTTTGGTCTGAACTCGTTCATTGATCCATCATCATTCGTCATTTTTAGCTTCACGTTGTTCTCCCACAGACATCCTCCAATGATTCGAAGAAAACAAAACTAGGATCCTCCATCGACCTTGTATACTCACTTTGTAATTTAGTGGAAAATGAGATTCAACATTTTTGTTTCGCTAAGTCACAGAAATTAGACTATTTCATTTATTAAATGAAATGGTTTCCCTGTCACATTGTAGTAAACATTTGAATACAATAAACATTAAAGTTTATTTTATTTTAATTCAATTTATTTTGTTTTATTTTATTTTTAAAACGTATAGAAATTAACTATCTCCCTCGACCCGCATCAGTCGAGGATAGGACCATTCATAGATAATGTCGTCATTTTGGATGCAACGGTTCCCTCAGATATTTAACATGGGAACCCATTTAAGAGATGAAAATCGACATACATGTGCTATTTTAATTAACATAAAATAGTTCATACAATTATTCCAAGCTCACTGGGACATGGAATGAAGTGTCTTCTGAGTTCCTTCTCTCAAAATAATCTAGTATAATTTTAAAAAAATATACATGGAATTTCAGGGCATTTCCCAAACCATATTTATATGTGATGAAAAATTTCATTTTGGAAAACTATTGTGTTTTTAATAAGGAAATTTCATTATAATAAGGTAACAAGATAAAAAAGTGGGAAATAATGGAATTCTTTCATGCTATGGAATATAATACACTCAAAAATACATTTTATATACAGATTTCAGAGATTTTTTGGAAAACCCATTATTTTTTTTACATTTACCATAATCTTATTTTACAACGATGCATATTTTTTAACCTAGATAATTTAATTCAATTAAGGAAATTAATATTATATTTATTAAAAAATTTATAAATTCTAATAAATAATACATTATTAATTTAATCAGAAAAAATCATATGGTTGTGAAAATTTAATTTTAAAATAAATGCATAGAGTGTAAAAAACAATTTTTACAGAAAATAAGTTTTTTTTATATTAATTATTTTATATTTGATAAAATTATAAATGTCATTAATTTTCATTAAAAATTATATTTTATTACATAAATAAAACATGTGTGGATTTCATATCAATAGATAACAAAATAAATTCATTTAAATGAAAAAAAACAAAAATAGTTTTTAAATTACAATGAAATATTAGTTATGACTATAAATGTTGGGAATAGGGTTTCTAAGATAAATAAATTATTTTAAAAGACTAAATTTCACTCCAAAAATATATATTTGATTGATTAAATGTTTTATAAAAAACTAGGTCTCCCCTTATATAATAAAAAATCCATATAATATATTGTTTTGGTAAAAAATGTATTTTTCACCATCCACCTTAAAATTAATTTAATTATATAAGTTCTAAAAACATATCCTAATATAATTTTAGAATTATTATTTGAAAAATTGTTTTAATTTTCTAAAATTCATATTCTATAACATATAAATTTAGGTTAAAAAATATAAATAAAACTTTTTGTAGTAAAAAAAATTATTTATTAAATATTTATGTATTCTTAATCATATTTTTCATAAATTTCTAATTTATTCCTACCTTTTTATTTAACAGAGGATTTATTATTATTAAAATTTATTTATAATTTTAATCTAAATTTTTTTGGATCATTTTATTTTAGGGTTTAATGTTGATCAACCATTAAAAAATATTATTATTTTAGAGAAAAATATTTTCCAAATCATAGAGTGTTGTGTTTTGTCTTAAAATAATATAATTACCATATAATATATTGGTAAAATTGAAATGTCATATTTTATTATTTAGTTTTCATAATAAAGGAATTTTTTTTCAAGAATTTATCATTTGTATTTTGAGAATTACTAATGGTATAACCTCATTAAAATTACAACGCCAGAGGTAATAATGTGACTCCATGGAATAAGATGAGTCTTTGAAAATGTCCTTTAAAAAAATTACTCCATTGATTGTTAGCACAAAATTGAGAGAAAATTACATGATTTTAATCAAATTAATGACGAATCCATTGGTAAATATATATAAATCATCCTGAGACTCTTATTCTCTACCTCTAGAATGATGATTAATAATCAATGAATGATAGATTGTTTATTCAGTGGATTAAAACCAAGACATCAAAAATAATTCACCACAAGTTACATTGGTAGGTACAAAATAAATGTTCCACATTCATGTAATGTGGAGATCAAAATTATAGACCCTCATTATTGACATTGATTTACAAATATGAAAAGGTAAATTGAGTCTCAGAAAAACTCTAATGAAAAATCACCCGGGTGAAAGAATGTTCTACTAAAAAAATTCCAAAAATGTGGGAGGGAACACATAACAAAATTATATAAAGGATAAGGAATTAGGTTTACAAGTGATAGATAAGGTCATCATGTACACAATTTTTGAATAAATATGATGTGGTAGATTTATACAAATGAGGATAAGAAGGTTTCCAAAAATACACCCCAACACATCATTTATAAAAAGGAAATGAGTTTTTGAATTACACAAAACAATGAAAAAATTTTTGGGATATTGAGGACAACGTGAATATGTAAATTCTAAGACAAAGGAAAAAAGGATGAACTTATGCAATCAGTACTATATAATTCTATAATGATTATGAAGTGGTGAAAGGTGAAATTATTCTCTACTCTATATCTATAAATGTATTTTTTTATCCTTTTTCTTTTAATTATTTCTTACAATAAGTGTTTACTAAAAACATTTATTCACCTAATACATCATTGGATATTTAATTATCATCTAAAATAAATGGAGTCTTGATGACCACATCCCAGTATATAAATCTTCTCATGTTAATGTTTTTGTGGAGATACTTTTTTATGATATAGTTATTCTTATCATGGTAGAATTTTATGTAATATTTATCATTGATGGAATCTCCTGGATTAAATTTGAAAAAAAAATTCTAGATTAAATGGTTATATTTTATTTTTAAAATCAACCCAGTATAAAATTTTAGTGGACGAAAAATTATGAACTACATTTAGAAATTAATTCCATTATATGAGTGTTAATAACAGATAACTGGGGACTGTTTGATCAAATCATTTGGGAGAGACTCAAAATTAGATATATTCTAATTATTCTATAGTATAATGACTTTTTTATTGAAATATACTATGCTTATCCTTGAAAAACAATTGACTTTTCAATTGAGATATTTATATTTACTTCCCCAATAAAAATGATTCCTTAGTAAATATCCCCCATTGAATTAAATATATTAAAGAAGAATCATTAGTAAAATCTATAGATGTTGTAATACACCCTTGTTCTTCACCATGGGGTGCACTAGTTATCTTTTCCAAATATACTAATCGATCAATGTTTTTATTCCTTGATTATAATGAACATAAAAAATATAAATAACTATAATATACTCTCTACTATATATCGATAATCTGTATGGTATTATTAGAGTGTATAACTATATTTCAATGTTGGATCAAGGAAATGGATACAATAATTTATTCATAAAGATATTTTATATAACCATGTAATATTTTGTCACAAGATATGTAAAATATCAATTCATACTATTGAATTTTGAACTTATAAATTCCATTGAAATATACATAAATTTTATGAACATAATCATTAGAGTCTACATTAATTTAATTTTATCTAAATGTATCATGATGATATTTCTATAAATTCTAATAGATATAAAGATTTACAGGATCACTTGAGGATTGTCTTAAAGATCATTGGAATGGGGGTATTTTTTCTATGTTTAGAAAGACTAAATTGTTAAAAAAAAGTATTATTTTTGGGTCATGTTATTATAAGTTGGCATTTATATTTATATTCAGAAAATATTGAGGGTATCGAAGAATATTATAGAATAAAAATGGTGAAAAAATACACATCTTTTTAGGTTATATAGATACTATTGGTGCTTTATGAGAACCTTTTCATGATTTTAAAATTCTCTAAACAAGATAACAAAGAAGGGAGTAAAGTAATTTTAGATAGAATAATGATAAAAAATAATTAATGAAAAAAACAATTGGTTGTGGAAAAAACATGTAATCACAATACTCTATAGTATAGAAGGGGTTTTATATACAATTATGCCTCAAATAATGGATTGGGATCTGTCATTTTGAAAAATTACATGGTAATTACCTATGAATCATTCTTATTAAAGACCCATGATGAATATTACTCAAAAAGGATCTAGATTCCATTGAATTTATCTATGAATTAAATATTTTAGAGAAGTACATCTATGGTGAAATGTGATATATATATATATATATATTAAAAAAATTAAGTGTATATTCACTTGAAAGATTTGAATATGCACCAAAGGATACATGATAGTTAATAAAAGAATATGACTTCCGAATATAAAACCATATAGGGAAATAAAACATGGTGGAATATGGTATATGAATAAGGAATATTACTACCATAACCTATACAAGGATATAAATGGAGCCAATCATTATTTATGTTCAAAGGATGGATATTAAAATCACAGATAAAGGGATGGAATCCTACTTTCCTAAGTAAACATTTTACTATTCACCTATGTAAAGATAATTGAGGCCTAGAAATATTTTATAGAGTTATAAAAGAAGATAATAAATATTATGGATTTTAACTTTGAAAATATAAATTTTATTTCATTTTTGAAATAAAAAAATTATATTTAAAACATGAATTTAATGACATTTGTGATGATTCACACAACTCGTCCTTCTCTATTTATCTTGAAAGCATAATGGTATATAGATATATTAATAAACAATTATGGTTGAAAAACATGAAGAAATAGATTTCATTATGCGTATCTTAATGATTATTAGTCTTAAATTTTAAAATGTAATAATAGATTTCTAGGGGATGATCAATCCATTTTATATAACAATATAGAAATGAGAAAACATAACCATGGATTTTTTCTTAATGATTCCTAAAAAATATAAATGAAATAATTTCATATTTATATTGGTTGGTTAAATTATAAATTCATTGAAATTAATTTTTGTCTGAGAATATTTCATATTCAACAAACTTTAAAATCATGCACATTGTGGTATGGCTTCATGGAGTACCACTTTCAATTACAACTGATTAATAGCCAATGTTCACATAAAAAGTATTCTATAGCACTCAATATGAATTGGATACCGAGATAAGTTTTATCACAAATTATATTCCACAAACTGATGGTTCTTTTAGATGAACCATTTATACATTTTAAGATATGGTATGATCATTCTTGTTGGATTTCAAATACTGCAGGGATCAATATATTTCTTCCATTGAGTTATCATATAATAACAGTTTCCATTATCTCATTTAAATGTCACTATTGAGTATCTGTATGGGAAGATATGTTAAAATATTTCATGATGTGATGATGTTATAAAAAGGACAATGTTAGGACTATATCATATATAGAAAATTAAAAAAAAGTTTTCTATAATTCACTGATATTTAAGAGTATAAATATGAAAATGAATGTCTATGACTTTAATCATAGATGAAATTAATTTGAAGATGGTGACAAAGAATTTATTAAAATATATAAATAGGTTATTTTTATGAGGTTTATGAGGATGACAAGGCTATTCACTTAATATTCACTTCCATTAAATATTATTGATCATGTAGCGATTGTATCATATATCATAGTGCTCAAAAAACAACTCTCTAGTATATTATGTTTTCCATGTATCACTTTATTTAAGTACATACGATATCCATCACATTTATTGAACATAGAATCTATGAAATTATAACACAATCTCTCTTATGAGGAATTACAAATAGAGTTAATGTATCATTTAGACAATGTATTGTGAACCAGACCATTGACTTGGTCAAATGATACATGGAAAATTCATAAGCTCAGGGAATCTAAATGGGGATCAGAATATGTTATGAAAAAAATTGTAATTTCACTTTTTTTTAATTATTTAATGGTATTTCAAGGGAAATATTTTTTAGTGGGTAAAGTGAGAAAACATTTGTTTATTGTGTATATACACATATAATTAAATAAATTTTGTTTCATCAGTATCTTATTTCACATAGAGAACCAAAATAAAATAAAATATGATATATAAATTAGATTAGTTTATTAAATTCAACTAGCCTAAAATAATCATTGAATTATTTGGAATGAATAAGAAGTAAATAAATTATGAAATAAATATAGTATAAAAAAGAAATAGAATCATGTAGTAGGATTATTATTTATGATTATCAATTTTTCAAGGTAATAATGGATGTAAACTCCCATGGGTTTTCTCTAAACAAAGACCACATTTAAAAAAATACGTATGTCTTGACTGAAACTATCAATAAGCAAATATCAATCTCCCTGAAATAACACGATCATATATGATAGCTAAATCAATATTTGAAGTGATAAACATCTTTTATCTTACCCATATATTTTATATAAATGTATGGGGGGTTCAAGTATAAAGTAGGATGATATGAAAATATAACATAATATATTTTAAATATTTTCTCATTTTTGAATAGGGAATTTTCCATAAAATATAATTTTTAAAAAAATTACTGGTTTTAATTAATAAAATCATGTTTATTAATTCCTATTAAATAATTAATTAATTATAGATACTAAAAATAATATCATTTGATGTTTATAATACTAAATTTTTTAGAGAATTCTTTTTTCAAAATATTACGCATTTTTATATTAATAAGAAGTTGAAATTTTTTTAATAATTAATTTATTGAACTATAATGATAGTATATATGAAAATTACAACACTCATTTAATTATTTTGACATCTCAATGTATAATAATAAAATCAAACTATGCTTAAAAATAAATTTTTCTAAATATTGTTTTCAGGAATTATAAATTATTAAATATAAATTAATTTTTATCTATTTCTAAAATTAAATCAAGTACAAAATATTTTATATTTGTGATCAATATGACCAATTGATACAGACAGGTCAATATTTTTTTCATTAAAATAAGTTAAGAAGTTAAAAATTATTCTTCACAAAAAAATAAAAATGTGGTAAATAAGTTAAATCAATAATTAATATTACAAAATATCACTAACAATAAATATAAATTATTATATAGGGGATATTTTTACCTTTACATATCATTTAATCTATAATTATCAATTTTGGATCCATATGCAAATAATAAGTCATCAATTTTTGAATTAAGAAATTCATATATATAAAAATATCACCCATCTCAACTATTTATGGAACCCTTCACCACCCACATCCAACTCACACATAAACATTATATGATCATCCAGGATCATATAAAACCCATATAGACACTCTTTTAAATGTCATAGTGGTTCTTCTCTCCCTAAAATACAAATTAAGCATGTCTTAGGTAGGGATCAAATAGAGGATCTCCAAGGATGAGGTACTTGTTCCAACCATGATTTTTAAAGAGTATTTATTTTTATACCTACGATAAATACATCATAACCATAATTATATAATGAAATCAGTATCACTAGTGTACTAAAATTATAATATCTTGATGTAATAACCATTATCCCTTGTTTTTCACGTTGTCGTGAAATTGAAATGATCACTTCTGTTATGGTTAGTTTTCTACATCCATAAATGACATATTTCATTATTTCTGACCACCTTACATATAAAGTTCTAAAATAGAATTTAATGAATAAATATTTTATCTTTAAGTTTAATAAATGTTTTTTGAATATAAATTATTCATTTTATTAATAATCTTATCACTAATTTTTTTTTGTAAATTTAAAAATAAATAAATAAACATATTCAGACGAAATTCATAAAATAAATTAATCATTGAAATATATTAATATTTAGAGATGATTGTATGATATGGTAAAATAATTTTTTATGGAATGTTAATATTTATATTTTACACATTAATAACATTCCACCTTTTAATTCATTAAATTTTTTGATGAAAAATGTTTTATGGTTTTCATCATGAATATTCCGATACAAAACCCCCTTCGAGTGAACATGGAAATTAAGAAAACATTTTAGTACTTTTATCATGGAAAAATAAAAACTTAATTTAATATTTAACCTTTTTATATCCCCTTTGATTGTAATTAATGCTCAAATTTAGTTTTGGATGAATTTATTAAATAATACCTAGTTGATGATGAGAGAAAAAAAAACATAATAATTGAATAAAATTTGTTAATAATTGGATCTTACCTAATTAAATATTAAAGAAAATTTTTCCAATTCAATTATTTAATAAAACTAATTTGGTAATTCTCTTTTTTAGACACAAATACTAAATGAGTTAGAGTGTAAGGTATGGGTTAATCTTGTAAAATTTCATTCCTTAATAAATTTTTATCTTTATGATATTATTTTCATTCATTTAGATTGTATAATATATATTTGAAATATTATAAAATGATTAAATAATTATGTATGAAATCTAATGTTCAATTTTATGTTATCTCTTTTAAGAGACTTTGATTCTAATATTATAATGGACGTAATGGTTTTTTACTCAATTTCAAATTCATTAGGTTATAATGTTTTTTCCTTGTCTATATACCTATATTTTTCTTTTATTAAACTGTTTAATTATTCTATATGGTATTCTCTCTTTATCTGTTGGAAATTTACATCTTTGAATCAAAAATTTATTTTTATTGAATTTCACTCTCTATAAAAAACATATTGTGTTGTTAAGATTGATTCAAAATCTTTTTAATGAATCAAATTCCTCCAGTACCATGTTATATTATATATAAAATGTATTAATTTTTTATTATGTAATCCATAAAAGTATTATATTTTATATTATACTTTTTTCTATTTATCTCTTTTCAAAATGTGAATTTCAACTCTTTCTTCGTTGTGGGATTTTTTTGAAACATTATAATATTTAAAAATGTCCTTATTTTTTTTAAGTTCATATATTTTAATCTTCCACTAAACATTTTTTACATAAATATTATTTATTTTAAAATTTATATTATTATAGATTAATTTGATGTTTTTTATAAAGTCAGTTGTACCCCTCACTATCTTGGTGAGTTTATTATAAAAATACAATTTATTGATATAAATGTTTCCTTTTTCTATATTTAGGTTATTATGATTGTTTATCAATTTAGAAATTCCACAAGTAAAGTGAAATGATAATGTTGAATTTGGAGGGTTATTTTGATAGTCCTCACTAACTAGAAACATAAGTAAGATAAAAGGAAATCAAAATCTAACCGATATGAAAAATATAATAACATGATTACTATGTAGGTCCACATCCTTCTTTGTATAGAATTGTTGACCTTATGGTTTTTTGGATAGTTTGACACACACATTTAACTACCTCATGACTAGCTGGTGAGCCTCATCGATTTTCTAGTGGATACTTGACGTAGACTAGTGAACCATTTCTAAAGATTCATTCTATCCATTATGACTTACCCCCAATAACATATCTCCCCTTAAAATGACTCTCGTAGACTCCCAAGACCTCCAAAACCATCATGGGACCTCTAAACGCAATAAATACACTTCTATGATGGATTCAACTCTATTTAAAACTATATTTTGATCACTTGTTTTATTTCTTGTTTTATTATATTGAAATCATTTAATCCGTCATTCTTTTTCACTCGTTCCCATATTTTTTTCTATTTAAATCATGGTGATATAATTGAGAGTGTATTATTCATGTATTGTGAATAACAAACCTTTTACTATTCTTATTTTTCATTTGTGCTAACTACCACTAAAGAGAGAGTTCTGTCAAGTTTTTCACCATCTATATTAACATGTATTTCATTTTCATTCCATAACCGTTAAAAGTAATGAGTGTCATCATTTTTAATAAGTTTATTGATACAAACAATAAAAATGATTTTTTTTGTTCTTGGAAATTGCTAAAAATATGGAATATCAGAACCACCAACCCTTTAATGATAGGATACACATACACTCAAATGAGGTATTGATAGAACTAATTTTTCATATATCATTGTAAATTATTTTATGATGGTATAATTATATAAATTTTATTTATAAAAAAATATTATTATTAATATTTAAGTTTATATTCACCTAAAATATTTCTTTTATAAAAAGAAAAAATATTGGTATAAAAACAAGGCTTCTAAACCAAAATTGATTTAATGGAAGTAATATAAATTATGTACACTTCCCATAACAGACAAGGTTCTCCTGAGGGACAATTACTGGGGTAAAATCTATTATTTTACTAATTTGATTATTATTATTAGAAAAATCATATTTCTGTATTTAATAGAAAATTTAGTTATCCTATTCGAAAAATTATCATGCATGGATGTACCCCCACTATATAATTATATGAAAAATAGACACATGATGATATTTTGGTCATTGAATTAAATGGAACATACAAGGATTCACTTCATTCTGGGTTATACTATAATTAATTTAATAATATTTCCACAAGAAAAACTACACAAGAGATTGTAATGCTTCTAGAATTCACACATGAGGGTAATAACAATGTCAAGGTCACTAGACTTGATATATATTGTCATGAATTTGATTATTTCTCCATGCATAATAAAGAATTTATTAATAAAATTTCACATGATTTTTTGAAATTTATAATTATTTAAAATATAATGTTTTTGTTATTTGTAATAAATTATTTTGAATAATATACTTTTTTTATTTCAATGTTAGTGGTCACCCAAGGTAACAACAACTCAAGAAGAATAGGACATCAAGAACATGCTAGTAGATGAAATCATTGGGTCAATCATGACATTAAATATCACCATGAAGTGGAAATATAAAAATGATGAAAATGAATTCACTATTTTCATGGAAAAAATAAAGGTTCCTTTAAATTATCCAATGGGGTTCATTGTTATTGATGCCACAAATTATCACCTATCTAGTTAGATGAAGATGATTCCCAATTTGATGAAATATTTTCACTATTTAATAAATGATAATCAATATAGAGAAGTTTAAGAAAATTTCTATGAGTAAAATAAAAATGTACACATCCAACTATAGTTCCCAATACTAATGAAGAAGATGAATTAAAAGATGAAAATCAAGAAAGAAAAAAAATGTTTCACATTGAATTCTAATGATGAATCCCTTCATACAACTAAATCATCTAATGTTATTTCCAAATTTTTCATGTCTAAATATGAGTTAAATTATGAGTTCGATTATAATATTTCCTCTTATTCTTCATGTTATTTAACATATTAAGATATTTATTTTTCAATATATAAACATTAAGATGAGTTTTTTGAGCTTACAAAGTAATTCAAGGTGATTAAAATGAGAGATAATCAAGTAATTAATGAGATGGATCAAATATCACAAGAAAAGGGTTAACAATCAATAATATAAAAATAAAATGCTTGTATATATAATTTATAATCATATATTTATGTGATTAATAATTATCATGTTTTTTTCACCAAAGGTGACCATAATTTTAAAAAATCTATATTTTCTCACATTATTAGAAAAATATTTGCAATTTTCTCTTTTCAAATTAATCTAGAATCTCTAAAAATACAAGTTTTTAAGGTTATTATATGAATATATTTTTTGTAATTTCCATTTTAATATATATAATATTATTTTAGAATGTAAGTATAAAAATTTTCTATATAGTGGACAAAGAAGGGTATATCTCTCTTAAAATATTTTGTTTGAAAATTCATACATAGAACACATATGGGTTCAAAAAAACCATTTTTATAATATTAGTAATCGAAAATAATTCTATCACAAAAGTATTTGGTGTATTGATTATATTTTTGGAGAAATTATAGAGGAGAAAGATCCACGGAGGTTTCTGGTACATGGAAAATGCCTGATTAAGAGACATGTATATTGACTACTCTAAGTTAAACCATCTTAAAAATATTGACAAATTCCATTTCAAATTTTGTGATAAGTCATGTAGTATTATCATAGATAAAGGTACTATTTTTAAAAAAAAATTAAAATTATAGAATATTTTTATATGATAATTTTTTTAAAATAATAATAGTTTTATTATTATTATCTATTTGTGTAAAAGTGGTTTTAATGATTCTTTTTAAAATTAAGAATTTGATATTTTTGAATCAAAATTATAATATTCTAATTTTTTATCTGGGGGTTTAAAATTTTATATTATTTATTTAATATCTATTTCTAGCCAAAATGTAAACATTTGATGTTCAAGGGATAGTGATTCATGTTTTTGTAATCAATGTATTTGTAATTTTAGTTCAAAAAACTTGTAATATTCAATTGAAATCAAATTTTATGATTTTTTTTAAATTTTATTTCAAAATTTAAAATATTTTTGAGACTTTCTAATTTAATAAGGAAAAAAATTATTCCATCAAATCTGAAAAACTAGTATCCACTATAATTTCCCTTTATCATTTTCATCATGATTTATTTTGACTAAACTAAATTTCAATAATATGTGGTAAATATAAACTATTTTTTATTTTTGATGATCATACAATATTTACTCGGGGTTTTTGTTAGTTGATAAATATTCGTCTTCTATAGATATTATTTAATATACTAAAAAGTCCAAAAATTAGAAAGTCTATTATATTATATACATTCAGAGTGGTCTTGGATAGAGTATATAAATATTGATTCTAATGAAATATAGGATCAAAAATATTATAAATATTTATTTTATGTTTTTAGGTCTTTGAAAAAAATTTGGGGTTTTTAAATAGAGAATCAAACACTACAAGAGATTCAAAGAACTCAACTAACAGAATTTAAACTCTTTTAATATTTTTTGATAGGGGTGGTCAGTACCAATTTTCCATAAATTGATTCATTTCATACTTAGACCCATCATTAAGAAGACACCATATGTTATTTGTAATGGAAAAATCCTATTGTTTGTTGTTTCAAGCTGTTTTGGTGTAATGGATGTATTCATAACACAAAATATCACATTGGAAATTTTTCCCCAAATCCAATTATGGTATTTTTTTATACTCTAATTCATGTAAAGAATACATGATATTTAATAAAATGGGAATGAACATTGAATAATCAAATCTACATAAAATTTTATGAGATTATTCTTTAAAACATATCCCCAAATTGATGATGTTGTGGTTTTTTAATAACAAATTTTTATAAAAGATATTTCCTTCTTGAAATAAATGTATATTGAACTATACATTATTATAAATATACTATACATAGAGAAGAAAATAAAAAATTATTACATTAATTAAAATCATTAAATTAGAAAATAACTACAACTAATAAAATGACAAATACTAGTTGGAGGAAAAATATAAAATAGAACACCTAAAATGAGAAAAGATAGATCACCCAAATCATCTAGAATCATCCCTACAATGAATACTACTATAAAAATGAGACTAAATATTTCTAAACCAATCAAAATAATAGAAATATAAAAACATTATATAAATTGATTTTTATAACAAATTGCGGAATGAATACATATTTATATGATGTAATGTGACTATTTGAATAGTAATGTGACCTTTAGAATAGTAACATGACTTTTGGGAATAATAATTTGACCATTGGGAATAGTAACATTAAATTACAAATAGTAATTTAACATCAACGTAATACATAATGATGCAATAATATTTATTATTAGTAATTTCATTAATTATAAATATTAAAATGTCAAAAAATAATAATTACAAAAAAACACATAAAATAAAAGAACATTTTTATATAGCTGTATTTTAAAGTATTTTATGAAAGTCATATTTTTATACTAAAATTTTAAATTAAACCCATTAGAAACATATTTTGATAAAATTACTACCATTTTTGAAATCGTCATAATGAATTTTTTCAAGGGTTATATTTTTAATTGACTGTAATACATTAATTTTTAGTTAATAGTAAAAATAATGATTTTCAAATAATTGATATATCAAATATTAAATCATTCATGACACAATAAGGTCATAATAATTTTTATAACTCAAAGTTTTACAATTTTATATTTAATTTAATAAAAGATTTATTATTACATAATAAAATATATTTCAATACTAGTGAAACACATCCCAAAACCTATAGTGAAATGTGATACATTAAAATAAAGATTTTTATTTTTTCCATATTCATTTTGTAATAAAAAATTAGTTTTGAATTATAAAGAGGTTTAAATTATTAATTAAATTATAATATATTTATATAAGATTTATATATAATAAAATAAACAATTAATAGTTTTAACTATGATATATTTTTTATTCAATATTTTATACAAATAACACCCCTCTCCTAATTTTTAAATAACTCCTCTTCATCCCATTGGAAAATCACTCAACATAATCATTACAAATCCAATCCTCTTCCATACACATCTGTCAAATGCACCATAGAATACCTAGGGTATTTTGGGGTAAACCATATCCAAACTTAAATTGAGTATTCATATCGTGCAAGAGAAGATACACCATAGATCTATTATGTTTCTATTAACTATTATTTTTAATCATATCTTTCATTTTTTCACTGACCTTTTAAAAAAGATAAAATAGGAATTAAGGAATCATTATATAAATTATTTTAACCTACATAATCTATCATATTTAATATATATGTCAATCTCAAATTCCCTTTCCCAATCACTTAATAATGTCTCTTTAATGGATGGAAAACCACATATGGGTAGATTTCCATGTCAACACTTATAAACACCATAATAGATTTATATTATTAATTATATATAATATATAAACATTTAATTAAATTTAATTTACAATTATGGAATTAATAATAATAATTTATCATATCATTAAACGAAATAAATGAAAGAAAAAAATGAAAAAAATGAAAAAACGATACAATAACAATTAACATTTTACAATGTATATTTTAAAATAGAATAAAATAACTTAAATTTGTAAATAGTAGTAAAATAAACATAATTCAATACCAAAATATTGTATAAATAATTCTAAAATTATTATTATGGAGTTAAAAACTCTCTAAATAAATAGGGAATTAAGGTATAGGGATTCTCCAACACCTCTCCCTTTGTTTGGGGTTTCCTACTTTCAAATAAATTTAATTTTCAAAATTTCATCAATTATAATTAAATATTATTCTATAATTATTCTCTTTTATTTTAGGGATATACATGTTTTCCACCATTATTTTCACTCAAAATACAATGATTTTACAATAAAAAATTCTTCCCATAACCGATATTTGGATTCACATGTGTTGTAGCTTATCTAAAGAAAAATTTTCATTTATTCTAAAGTAATACATAACTATTTAATTTGGGTCCCCTGTGTGTATTCTTGAATATATTTTTAGGATATTATTATTAAATATATTCCTTTACATGAGGTATTTCATTACTATAACTCTTATAAATTCAATGTCGCATGTGTGATTATGTAAATATTATGATGTTTGGGCGTTCCTGAAGATATATGTCCCCATAATGCATTGGGTAATGCAATTTGAATGATGAGATTAGGTGTATTGGGAACTAACATGATGTTATATTTTTTCCCTATGATTATAATATGATTATAAGTATTTTTTTCTTGAACATGATGCCAGATTTGTCAACAACTATGTCTGGTATTTTACCACTATGACATGATGTTTTATTTTTATGAATAGAAACATTAGAAGGACTTATCATATTCTTTCACTTGTAATTTTCATGATTATCCTAAATTGTGAAATGATTATTAATGTTATTGACACCCATGTTTTATTGATTGATGTCCCTTATTCACCCTCTTACTGAGATATTATCCCACCCATTTTATTGACATATATCATCAAGTGATTACATGTACAAAGGACAATAACTTTTTTATTATCCATTGTACTGAGAAAAAGAATTTGAATATAGATTTATTTATTTTAGATAGAGAATCTGATCTATGGCGTGAATTGAAAAACAATGTTATACTGACAGATAAAATGGTATATATAGAGAGGTATTATTTATGAAAATATTCCAGAACAAGAATTTTCTTAAAGTATATGAGAAAATAATTTGATAGAATACATAGAGATAAAGAAAAAGGAAGTGATAGTTCATGGAATATGAGGAAAAAATGAAAATGATTTCTGGACACAGCTTAGTTATTTATTGAGAAATATAAAAATATAGGGATATAATTTATTAGTTTAAAACCTTACAAGTTAAGGGCTCTAACCATCTCAAACATCAAGACATAGAAGAATTGGTTAGATGATTAATCAAATTAGGTATTGAGTCTATAAAATTGTTCCATAGATATGGTTATTAGAAGAGAATAGTGGAGGTTCTTGCTGTTGGGACAAATGATAGAGGATGAAAGAGGATCCTAATTCCCACATGTCCAATATGTGTTAGTAAACATCTTCATAATTCTTATTGGTACCGATAAATTCATCATGTGTGGGAGAGAAGTCCACCAATATCATGAATGTTGGAGAAACATGAATAATATAATAGACATAATAGAGTAATGTAATGTGTTTCTTAATACACCACCCATGGTTCAATTCCTCAATTTTATGGAGTAAGGGAACTATTAATCCCACTAAACAAAACTATGGGTCCTTGAGTGTAATCAGCTTCAGTAATTACCAAAACCAAATAATCATGGGATATCTTTTTCTGTCATTTTTTTCGTAGTGTAACTCGAAAATAAAATCATATAAGATGCAATTCATCTTTACTCAAGAATGGAATTTTTTTACTTTATTATAGTTTTATGGGTTAATTTATAATCTATAATTTATCTATAACTATTGAATTTAATAACCAAATTCATGAAGTAGTGACATCTATAAAAATACCACAGGGTGAAATCATTTCAAACCATGTGTGGGAAATTTCATATGTTATCATTTTTGGATTCTTATTTCATATAATTTCATAATAATCCCCTTGGTGTAATTCAATGTTATACTAGGCATGGATTATATGTACTTATATATAACATACATAAGCTATTGAAAATATAAAATATCTATTTTCATATTTTGAACCATCGATGATCTTATAAAATTGAAATGAATATCAGGAATCTGCTTCAGAAAATACCTTGATGGTGTGGGTGTTGATACCATATAGGGAATCATTCCTTCCAAAAAATTGTTGTGTTAAAAGAAAGTATCATCCTAGAGGAAATTCCCATTATGGGTGAGTGCATAGCTATATCGGTAAAAGAGTTATCTATGATTCCTCAAGATCACATGATTGTGTTCTCAATATAACATATACCTAAGGAAACTCAGATATTTAAATACCCTATATAGGATGGACCTGATTGAACTAGAGGAGTTACAAAAGAATCTAAAGGAGCATTTTGATAATGGGGTCACATGAACCAGTTAATCTCTTTAGGGTACATTAGTTATCTTCCTAAAAAAATATAAATGAATATAAATGTGAATCTATTATTAGGGGATAATCAATATAACCATAAAGAATTAATATCTCATTCCAAAGATTGATAAATTCTTTGATCAACTACGAGTAGTTCAATACCTGTCAAAGGAAGATTTGTATTCTAGATATCATCAATTGAAGGTGAAAAAGGGAGATATTAAATAGGATTTATTCTGTACGAGGTATAGGAAATTTGAGTTCAAAAATGATTCTCTTTGGGCTTACTAAATACCCTTCAATCATCATGGATATGATAAATAGAGTCTTTATAAGTGACCTTAACATATTTTTGGTATTTTTCGATGATAAAATTGTCATATATTCGAAGATAAATGAGGAATATGAGCAGAATAAAAATATTGTTCTAGGGACATTAAAGAAGTTGGAAATTTATGTTATGTTTAAATCACGATACTTTTGGATATAGAAATTCATTCTTATCGAACATAATGAAAATTGAGGGAATTTTTATGGATAGTTCAAAGACAATAGAAATTTTTGAATGGGTGAGACCGACTAGTGTCATAGAAATCATTAATATTCTTGGAATTTTTGGGTACTACTGTTTCATTGTGAGATATTTCCAATATTTTTATATCCCTCTTACTAAATTAACATAGAATGGGGTAAAGTGTGTATATATGGAATAATACGAGGAACGATTAAAAGGGGATCAAGAATAATACAATCACTAATCCATTACGCACAATACCAACAAGTAGAGATTTTTTTCTATATATAGTTATTATTTGAAAAACATCTTGGGTTGTGTGCTGATGAAAAATGTAATACTGAAGCATATGCCTCGTGATAGCTGAAAATCCATGAGAAACACAACCTAATTCCTATTATAGAGTTAGTCTTTGTGATTTTTTCATTGAAAATATATCAGAATAACATCTACGGTAAGGAATGTGTAATATATACAGATCAATAATTATAAAATATATATTCACATAGAAGGATATCCACATGAATAGGATAATATGATTATATCTAATCAAGAAATATGATTGATATATTCACTACCATCGTAGAAAGGAAATCAAGGTAGCTAATTTCCATAGAAGAAAAGAACATGATACATGATCCATGATGTTGATTGGGAAATAACCTCTCTTCGTGAATATGAAAAGGATGGATATGGAAATCATAAATTTTGGGAATATATCCCACCCTTCCATGTGATTTTCAGTCAATATTTCAAAGAGAGTACCATGGAGTCACAAAGGGATGACCCAAAGCATTAAAATAAGGAGAATGTAGTTGTGTAAGGGAATATTCATGAGTTCTATATTGATGAGGATGGATTCATTAGAGTTGGAAAGATACAATTTGTGTATTCATCATCTAATTTAATGAAATAAAAATTTGATAATAGACATTTTTCTCCTTTAACTATCCATCTTAGATGTACCAAGTTGTACCATGATCTTTGTGAGAACTTGTGGAGGGACAATATGAAAAATAATATTTCTTAGTATATTTGAATATGTTTGGTATATCTTAAGGTTAAATAATAGTGAGAGAAAGATAAAGTTATGATTTATCTATTTTTTATACCCACATAAAAATAAGAGAATGTATCTACAGACATTGTCACTAGTCTCCAGAATACATCCAAAGGAAACAATGCAATATGGTTTGTGGTGGATAGACTCCTCAAGACATCCCACTTTATTTCAATAGTTATGACATATTTCTTGAAAACATTCTTGTATATATGTGATGGGTTTGGTGGGGATACATTGGGTACCAATTTTGATTGATTCTATTCCGGATCCAAGACTTGCATCGAAATTATAGATAAGTCCCCAACATGCCTTGATTACAAAAATGAATTTCAGAATAGCCTATCACCCGCAAACTAATGTAAAATATAAAAGGACTATTCAGATTATCAATTATATTCTAAGATCGCAATCAATGAAATTTAAAAGAAGATGGGATCAATATATCCCATTGATTGATTTCTATTATAACAATAGCTTCCACTAATGTATTCAAATGGATACAAATGATGCTTTCGATGGGAAGATATGTAGAACACCAACATGTTATGATGAATCTGACCTATATAATCTACTATGACATGAATTTGTACAATATATGATTGAGAAGGATTAACCCATATAACATTATATAAAATCATACCAGAGTCAACAAAATAAAAACACTAAAAACCATTAATGTGAATTGGATTTTTATGTGGTGGAAAAAAATTTCCTTCACATATCACCATTAAAGACAGTGATGTGGTACAAAAATAATGATATGATCATACCATGATACATTATCCCCTTTGAGATTCGTAATCACATAGTAACCCTAATATATTGTTTATCCATTCAATCAAATATTGATAAAGATCATGACATGTACCACATATATCTATAAAGGAAGGACAATCCTGATCCCTCACATATACTAAATATGGAGGCTATAAAAATAGATAATAAACTCCCATATAAATATATGATTTTATTAATAATGGAATATAGAGAAAAAATACTACAAAACAAGATTAACCACTTTGTGAAAGTGTAGTTGATTCACCCTATGTATAATGATACAACATGAGAACCAGAGGAAATAATGAAACATGAGTACCCTCACCTATTATCAACTAATAATATGAGTTGAAATTTTAGGGAATAAATTTATAAAGGGGGGAATAATTTATATTGATTATAAATTATATTTTGTTATTGAAATAAATGTGTATTATATTATACATTAATATACACAACCCATATATAGTGAACCAACAAGACAATATACATTAATTAAAATAATTAAATTAGTCAATGAATAAATCCTATAAGTATCCAAATATTAATAGTGGATAAAAATATGAAATATAAAAGTTAAAATATGAAAATATGGATGACCCCAATATAATAAAATCATCCCACCAATGAAAAAACATAGTATAAAAGAAACCAAATATTAGTAAACTAATCAAAATTATAGAAAATTGAAATGCAGAACAATGAGAATAATTAAA
Source organism: Viscum album (assembly GCA_963277665.1). Lineage (NCBI taxonomy): Eukaryota > Viridiplantae > Streptophyta > Magnoliopsida > Santalales > Viscaceae > Viscum > Viscum album. The sequence goes on from OY728140.1 coordinate 2,055,987,549, forward strand.
TTGAATAATTAATTAAATAATGGAGCTATATTTATAGGAAATAATGTGATTGTTGTAATGGTATTGTAACGGTTTTAATAGAAACACATCCATTAGGAATCGTAACATCACCATGGGGAATAATAATATGTATCCTATAACAGTAATTTAGAATAAAAATAATATATATAGATATAAATAATATTTGTCATGTGTGATTCAATTAAATATAAATACTCTAATTTTAAAATAAAATTATATCATGATTAAAACACACAAATAAAATATAAGACCCATATTAATAAAATTTATTTTAATATTTTCCCAAAAAAATATATTAAACTTTAAATTTACCTATGATATGACTTTTATTTAAAAAATTATTATCATTTTTGAAATCAGGACATCAAAATTTTCTAAGGATTATTTTTTTTAATTTTTTCAAATATTTCAATTTTCATAAGAATAGTACAAATATAGTTTCTCATGTAACCGATATATATTAAATTACATCAATCATGATGTAATAATGACATATAAATTTCTAGGACCTGTGGTTAATCCATGTTATATGTTTTATAAATGATTTATAATAATACAATAATCATAATTACCCAACCAAAAAAGAATTTTCCAAAACTGAAAGACAAAAGTGACCCTTAAAATAACAATTTTTCTTTCTTTCTAATTTTCATTTCAATAAAATAATTAATTAAAATATACATATTTTTAAATTATTAATAAATTTTTTATTTTATTTATATTTGATCAATATTTCCAAAAATTCTATATAACATTTTTTTCCTATGATATAATATTTTATTCTAAATGCCCCTCTCTTCTTGTATAAATAACCCCCCCTGGGAAAATTAATTACCCCACTATTAAAAAATTTAATTGCCTACCAAAATCCTCCATTTCAATTCCCTATGAACACCTAGGGAAATTATTTAGTAAAAGATCTCCATAAATAAAGGGAGTCTTAGTGTCGTTAAAGAGAAGCAACACCAAAGATTAAGTAAGATTAAATTAATAATTTTTTAATATTATCTTAATTTTTTCCTGAATCTATCGCAAACTAACCTTATAATAATAATGATGAACTATTATAAGATAATATTAATTTTTTTAACCTACATTATGTATCATATGTACTATATATATAAATTATAACTTCTCTTTCCCTCTATACCGATAATTTTTCAACAATAGTTGGTTAACCACATACCGAGACATTTCTATGTAAACATATATAAAGAGAATAAATGATGGATGTTATGAAATATATATAATATATAAACATTTAATTACATATATTATAATCCTCTATAATTAAATCTATTAATTTATAAAGACATTGAATGAAATTAGTGAAAAAGAAACAAAATGAGAAAATTTAAAGAAAACATTAAATCAATGTAATTAATGGTTATGATTGTATATTTTAAAAAATATTAAAATAATTTTAATATAACAATAGTCAACCAAATAGAAATAATTCACTTCCATATGTTATTTTAACAATATTATTTTAATTATCCATGATGCGTAAAACTATCTTAACAAAGATGGAATTAAGGTAAGGGTATTTTTGAACCCAACACCCATTAATTAGGTTTTCCCTCTTTCACGTAAATTTTTGTATAGATAATGCTTTAATGTTAATTGTATATAATTCCTTTATTAATTCCATTTATTTCAAGGATATACATGTTTTCACCATAATTTTTAAAATAAATTCAATGATTTTCAAAAAAAAATGTTTATTTAACCAGTACAATTCAACTCCTCAGGTGTTATTTATTATCAAAAGAAAAATGATCTTTTATTTCATTGTATGATCTACCATTATCATTTAGGAACCCCAAAGATTTTTTTTTTAATTTATTCTTAAAGAAATACTTTTGAAACTCATTCTTATCCATGGGTTATTTCATGACTATGACTATTATATGTTTTGTGTAGCATGCGTGATTTTTTAAATATTATGATGTGACTGGTGGGACATGAATTATATATCAATATAATACGATGGGTAATGTGATTTATCTCATGAGTTAATGTTTATTATATGTGAAAAGTATGATATATTTTTTATAATGATTTTTTATGATTATCCACATATATAATACATTAACATGATGCTTGAATTTTTCATAACTATGTATGATATTTGACCAGTATAACATGATGTTTAATTTTTATGAATTACCTAATTCAGTTCCTTTATCACAATTTTTACAATATATTTATTATGATACTATGCTTATGAAATATTTGTTAAGAATTTTATCACCCATGTTTTGTTGACTCATTTCCCCTATTCATTCTCCTATTGGGATATTTGTAATGACCAAGAAATTCTGTATATTTTATTAATTATATAAAATTATTACAAGACTTTGAAAATTGAATGAACAAGATTCTGAATCCCAGAGAGCCTATAATGGAATTTTGAACTTTTTTTATGGTACGTTGAGTAAACTTGCATGTGGGAATTTCTATCTTTTGAACAGGCACTCAGATTGAAAATCTGAGGGCACCGTTTAATTCATAATGCCAATATTCAATAAATAAAATCATAAATTTGATCAAAAAGAGTCAGATAGAAAAGTTAATTTTGGTATTTTTTTAGAAAAAAACTAAATGAGTTATTTTATTCTTTTTTCACTCGTTGATTGATGGATGGAGGGAAAACAGTGTGACGATAGATATTGAATAAGATACATTTAATGATACGTCCCTTGAAATGTGTAACCATAATTTTTGAGGGCTTAAAGGTTCATTAATTATGGTTCTTTAATAAATCATATTAATGAACACAATGTGCTGCAATTTAATTTATTTAATCAAACCGTTGGTAAGAAAATTTTACAATCACGGGAGAAGTCTCTATTATGACTCTGACGAAATTCCACTCCAAAGAAGATTCATGATCGAGTAATGATTGTTTGAGGAATAGAATAGTGGATCAAAAAGTGGTGAAGAACGTTGAATGACAAAGAATAGGGATCTTCTCCTTCGTCTGAAACAACGATTCAAGGTAGTGGGCTTATGGGTTTTATGTTTCCTCTCATCATATTCTTGAAAAATACAACGAATGCATAGAAACTGACTAACAGGTTTATCCACGTCTCATTTTTTACTTTGGGTGGTTTCTATGGGGTCTTAATTTGGGGAATTGTTCTTTCTAATTGAAGATGTGTTATCACCCAATGATAGAACACTAACGTGGAGGGAGCAGACCAATATGAACATGGAACATAACTCTATCGTTCTTGGTTTATGTTCGTTCTTTGTGTGTGACCAAGAAACGTGGTGGAAAAGAAAAAATCAAGGGCCTCCTAGTGAAGGTGATGACCCAAGTGGGCTGTAGGATCACATGTAAAAGAAAAAGGACCACCGAAGAATCTCTAGTGGTTAGTGGAAGCAACTACCGGTGTGACACCCCTAGTACAGAAGTGCCGACAACTGGTGGTGGCCACCGAATGAGCTGTCCATGTGGAGGAGCAGCGCCTGAAGGCACCGTGAAGGTGTATTTCGACAGTGCTGATGGGCTGCGTGGAGGGCGGAGCAGCACACTCAGGCTGCTCGGCTAGACTAACGGCCAGCTCCAGTCGGACATTTTAGAACGAGGGCCAGCACTCCACTGGTGCCACCATCTAGATAAACCAAACTCATCGTGCTTGGTTGGTGAATCTAGAAACCGGGCCACATCCACACATTCCAAGTTTTCTAGGAGGGTTGGACCCGTGAGCCGAGTTGGACCTGCCACCGGGCTGGGTCCGCCAACTGGGCCAGACCCCTTCCGATCCCAGACCCAACTTGTCCTATTTCACTAAATTGGACGTATCACCCAAACCGGGTGTCTGATTGATTTGTCTTCTAATACATGAGGACCCTTTCAATGAGGAGGTACTTTTGTGATACTCCACATGAGTTTTGGCAGAAGTCTGAGTATAGATGTGTTGGATCAGACTCAAATCCAACCGGGCTCTCGTTACCTTTTTTCTTATAACATACAGACTGGGCGTCTCATTGATGTGTTGTATGTTGTGTTTGAACCCTTATGAAAAGATGGTTAATTGGATTACTTATTTGTGGTATTTTTTGGTAGTTGAGGTATGAATGATGATATGGGAATTGGACCCTCATGATACTTAAGCGCAACTAGTGTGTGAATCCAGTGGCTGGTTGTCAAGTAAAGAGCGATCCTCCATGGATCGGCATAGAAGTGACCCTCTTTGAATGGTCATACAAGCCATCCTTCAAGGATAGACATAAAAGTGACCCTTCATGGATCAACATAAAAATGACCCTTCATGGATTGGCATAAAAGACACCCTTTGTGGATTGGTATGAAAGTGACCCTTCGTGGAATGTCATGAGATCAACCCCTCATGGATCAGCAGTAGAGCGACCCTCTATCGATGGGCAGTAGAGAGACCCAATATGGATCGGTAGTAGAGTGACTGAAAAAACATGAGATTTTATGAGAAATTCTTTTTTTATGTCTTATGTTTTATGAAACACCAAAGGAATCTTTCACAGCACACAATACGGACTTGTCTTGCATTACACACAATCACGGCCTTCCTCGATAGCGTGTGTAGTACGCAATACCGGGTTTCACTAAACAACGATATATTATTATGGACTAGCCGTTATGAATATTATTAACTACATTTTTAATTTTATAACATTATTATTTATCTTACACATTTTCTAGAACATGGTAAGAGAAGAAAATAAATTTTTCGGGTAAAATAAGTATTTTTCAAAAAAATGCAGTTTTGTTGCCTTTTGAGGGCGCACCCACATTAAATATATTTTTTGACATGTTTATAAGTTCAATTTGACAAAATAAAATTATTATTTTGAATCAGGATAAAAAAAATTTACTTTGGATAAATTTTTGATATTTTTCTGATAACTTTTATATTTGGATGAATAGTAAAAATACACTAATTTTTAATTAAAAACAACTTTTTTCATTGAGATAATTTATATGGTTAAATTATAATATTGAATGGTTTTAAAGTATAAATAGAATATATTTTTACCATTTAATATAATTTATGTCATTATAATTAATTTCACATTGAATTCATAGGTAAAAACATTTCAATCTTTGGCAATGTTTTAACTTCAAAAACCCGTTTTCTTAACAACTGGATTAATTTTAAATTCATTACTGCAACTTATGTGATTTGAATTTTGAAAAATGGATTCCATATTTGGAATCATTAGATCCAAATTATGTTAATAGGATACTTTTTATTTTTGGGCATTATGAATTGTAACTACGATAAATTTTATTTACCATAGTTAAAGGTAAATCGGGTAATTAAGGGTAAATATAAGATTATAAAATTACACTAACACCTGCAAAAATCCTATTGGATGACTAAAAGTAGACACATATCAGATAAGGGTCAGATTAGATTCATTTAATGGACTTTTTGCCATGAAAATAATTTAATTATTATTAAAACCAAAGAATGTGACAACATGTCACTTTCTTAAATCTTATAAGTATAATAATTTTAATTTAGTGATAAACTTAATGAAACTCTCGAAGATGAATAGTCTCCAGAAATATATTACAATTATCTACATCATAGGAATTTATTTATAATTTTTAGGTATTAAATAAGTAACACTAATTATGACACAATAGTGATGTTGAAATTATTTTATTAATTAAAATTTCAAATAAATGGTTTTAAAAATTTTGAAATAAATATTATATGAACTATTTAATGTGATACAATAATTTTATAGATACATGTGACATCTTATTAATCTATTAAAGCTTTTAGTTTGAACATAACTTATGTATATATTTTATTTAAATTCAATTAAATGAATAGTGTCAAAATTGACACTATTGTTATTTTATAGAAATAAAATATTATAAAATTGTTTAAAAATCACAAAAATATTTAAAAATTATAAATTAAAATTTATATGTTCTAAAATGTCATAAATTGTCAAATTATAGAAAACTCACAACACATATGTAATTATTTATAATACTTTAATATTTAGAATATTATTACCACAAATAAAATTAAATTGATAAATAAGGAAAATTCAAGTTGGTAATGATTAAAATAAATTCCTAACATGTATAAATTTTATTTTTTGATGAGATTACAACCCTAACTCATCTAATATTCGGATATGAGTCATTTTGGATGTTTTTAAGTGAGGTTGGGATTTAATATAAACTAATATTTCTTATATTTCCAAAGATGCCCCTCTCCTCCATTATAAAAGGGAACCTCCTCCCTCTCCTCTTCACACCAATTTGAGCCTTACAGTTCTACCAAAACCTACCCATTTCACTTCCTCACTTACCTATAAACATCCTAGAGGCCCTGGTCTTCTTCAAAGACCAATTTTAGTGCCCTAAGTGGAGGTCTCAAAGAGGTGCTTCAAAGAAGAGGTAATGTTTGTTACCGATTCATTCAACTTTATTTCTTCTTCCAATTCTTCTTATTTAGTTTTTTCATTATGAATTAATAACATAATTATCACTCATATCCTGATATGTTATTATAAGTATGAAACAACCCTATTTCACCATATATCCATCCTACGGAAAAGCACTGCGCGTGCGTACGTACGGAATATCGTCTCGACGCCGTGGTGTAATCTATTTTCCATCACCACCTTACATTGATGGTTATAATGGTGCAAATAAATAACTATATATTATTATTGTAAAGTTTTATTGATTCTAAAATAGTATACATACACTCCAAAACAATTCCACGATCATGGGAATGATATCATCGCTCGTGCGTACGTACGGAATATCATCTCCATAATGTGATGCGATTCGTTCTACATGATATTCATTGCATAATGATTATATAAATGAATTGAATGAATTAATATGATATATAGTACAATAATACAATTCAGTAAATGAGGTATCTATAACCTAAAGAGAAGAATAACAATTTATTCGACAAAACATGCATAAGATCAAAAAGTAATAAACACCTGAATAACAAGTAGTAATGAAATATTACTGATAAGAAGATAAGAATCTGACCATATATGATATCATAACAATAATTATGATTATGGAATAAGTCAATAACATTATTTAAATCATTATACAAGAGTTTTGGGCACTCACGAAGCAAATTGGACCTAAGGTGAGGGACAATCTCGCAATCTCAATTTTTATCCGAGATTGTTTATACTTCAGAATTTACTGGGGAATATTTATCATCCACATCCATGTTTCCTCAATATGTAATATTATTTATATCTTCCTAAAATTGTTTAAATCCAATTTTACCCTTTGGCGAGTTTTTAGTAAAAGATATGAAAGGAATCTTTTGTCGTTTTTTGTATGAGGTACTTTTTGACTTTTCTGACAAAAGTACAAGAAAAATGTTTTTTAACTTATATGAAATGAATGGATTTTTAAAAAATTATTTCAAAGAAGAATCATTTACAAGTTTTCATGTTTATTTTTAATCAACTTATTTTTGTTTAAAATTATATGACATGTTAAGAAAGGAAAATGTTTTTAATGTAAAAAAGGATATTTTCTTCAAGAATGGAGTTCAAGAGTTTTATCAAAATTATTTTCCATCTAAGATAATATAGGGTTATGTTTCTATCCCTATTATTACATTGGTTATATTATGTTGTGATGGAAATATTTTTATGAATTCCTTTATCTTATATGAATTGTTTTATGATGTCACTATGTTTAAGAATCCCATTTTTATTACATGGGTTATGCTATGATGTATGGTTTATGATTTTGTGGAACACATAAGAATGGTATCATTATGAGATGTGTGGGAACTATATCTACCTCCAATGCATTGGGTAAATATTTTATATCTCATGAGATAGACATGGTTGGAATTTTAGGTCAAACCGGTTCAGTGAAACTAGACTGAAACGAGGAGTGAACTCTGTTCAGAAATGGACTTTGTCCACTAAGATAGTCTTGGAAATGAGTCTTGAATAATAAGAAATTATTCCATATGATTATGTGTGTATTCCACAAAGTTTCATGTTTTAAGTTATGATTATTGGGATTAAATTTCACTACCCTGATTTATCCCATGTTATGAAATTATGATCTCTTTTTCAGGGTAAGATTTCCAAAATGTTATGTTCTTATGAATATAATGTGATTGATATTTATTTTTTTTACCCTTACTAAGCATTTGCACTCACCCTTTTGTATGTTTTATTTTCCCAGGTCAGGAAGAAGGTTATTAAGTAAGATATTCCAAATGGGACTATATATATGATGAAATAAATGGGAGACAGTGTAGATTCTTTATGAACCAGTTGTTTATATTTCCCAGTTTCTAAAGACACTATACCTATACAGTACTTTAATGTTTTTGTTATATGTGGTAATAACTATGCTTCAATTTTGAAGTATTAACCATGTATGTAATGTATGGGTCACAATAGTTGGTATCAGAGGAAAGGTATAGTCAACCTTTGGAAACTAGAATGTGAAATCCTTAGTAAGAAACCTAAGGATATGTCTAAGAATAGAACCCAATATTAGTGTATTAGAAATGGCCATGAACAACCTATGATAAGACCTTAAGTGTGAAATTTTATTCTCGATTATGTGGTTTTCCTATTATACTTAGTGTTGTTCACACTATTCTTCTTTGTTTTAGTCAATGGCTGGAACCCAAAGGAACCGTGTTAATGCGAAATGCGACGGGAAATGCAATGATTGTCCCCGTAAGAAACCAAACATTATGGGAGCTGGAATGAAAAATCTTGTAGCCATGCTCACACAACTTTTTCAAGCTATGAATCATACAGGACATCCAAATGAGAAAAGGAAGGAGCAACATTCTGTTGAATCCTTCATGAGGCAGAGTCCACCTTCATTAAGCGGGTCTTCTGATCCATTAGTGGCTGAAAAATGGATCAGTACCACTGAAAAGATATTTTTAGTTCTTCAATGTTATGAACATGATAAAGTCATCTTAGCAGTGTATCATTTGGAATGTGATGCTGATCAATGGTCGAATATTATTATGAATACGAGGCAAAGGGATGAAATTGAGTCCATGGAATGGGAAGAGTTCAAGAACTTATTTTTCAATAAGTATTTCTCTCGTATTATTCGAACAAATATGGAGAAGGAGTTTCTTGAACTGAAGCAAAAGGTTGATGAATCCATTGGTACCTATGAAGCAAATTTTACAAGACTTGCAAGGTTCGCTTCCGGAATTATTGTCCAACCTGAGAGTATGGTCGATCGATTCTTTAGTGGCTTAAAACCAATTCTTCGAAGGGTGTTATCCATAAGGTACTTCAATAGATATGAGGAAATTGTTCGATGTGCTCTCAAGGTTGATATGGAGATCAGTGTAACCCATCAGTCGCATGGGTTTGATAAGAAGAGGAAAATGGAATTCAAAGGAAAATCTAAAGACCACACTAAAAAGAAGATGAGTTTTCCCTTATGCTCAAAGTGTGGAAAGAAACATGGAGGAAATTTTCTTAAGGGGACAATAAAATGTTATAAGTATGGAAAAGAAGGTCATCGGGCAATTGAATGTCGAAATAATGGGAAGAAGATGTCTAACGATGCAAAAAAAGGAAGGGATACACAGAATGAACCTACTACACTTGAATGTCTCAAGTGCAAGGAGATGGGTCATTATGGAAATGAATGCCCAAATCCAAGGGTTGATGATGACGATCAACGTCAACAAACTCTTAAGGCAAAAGACAAAGGAAAGTCACATACAATTACTATCGGTGATGTGGAGTACGACAACGAAGTGGTGAGAGGTACACTTACCATCCACTCTAAAGTAGAAAATGTTTTATTTGATTCTAGATCCACCCAATCTTTTATTTCTGAAGAATTTTCTAAGGGTATCGTCGTATTACCTCAACAATTATATGTTTAGTTGGTTGTGACAACTCCTAATGGCACAACAGTCACATCAAAAGTTTACAATTCTTCTCCGATTGAAATTTGTGGGAAAGTGCTTCCTGAAAATCTTGTGATCATTTCTATAGTGGAATTTGATGTGATTCTTGGCATGGATTGGCTTTCTTTATATGGAGCTCATATCAATTTCCAAAGAAGGGAAGTCACATTTCATATTCCAGATCAATCTATGATCGTCTATCGATGCAATGATGAACAGAACCATCCAGTGGAAATTTCTTCTATCTAATGGGTCTTGATTCCACTAAATGAGGGTTATTTATCTCAAATGGTTGGAGAGAAACTCACGATTAAGAATATTCCCATTTTAAAAGAGTTTGATGATGTATTTTTGGAGGAATTTTCGGGTCTTCCACCAAATCGTGAAGTAGAGTTTTCAATAGAACTCATACCGGGTGCTTTGCCTACTTCAAAGACACCTTATAGAATGGCCCCAATTGAGTTGCAGGAATTGAAGAAGAAACTGCAAGAGAATCTTGATAAAGGATTCATATGCCCTAGTGCGTCACCTTGGGGAGCACCAGTTCTGTTTGTTAAGAATAAAGATGGATCAATTATACTCTACATTGATTATCGAGAACTTAACAAGATCAATATCAAGAACAAATATCCTCTCCCATGCATTGATGGCCTATTTGACCAACTACGCGGAGCTCAATACTTTTCCAAGATTGATCTTCGTTCAGGGTATCATCAATTAAGGGTCAAAAGGGAGGATATACCAAAGACAGCTTTCCGTACAAGGTATGGACACTATGAATTTATAGTGATTCCATTTGGTCTTACTAATGCCCCTGCTATATTCATGGATCTAATGAATAGAGTCTTTAGAGACTATCTTGATCAGTTTGTGGTAGTCTTTATAGATGATATTCTTGTCTATTGAAAGTCCAAGGAAGAACTTGAAGATCACTTGAGAATTGTATTAAAGACCCTAATAAAGGAGATGCTTTATGACAATTTTACCATGTGTGAATTTTGGATTCAAAAACTTTCATTTTTGGGTCACATAATCTCAAAAGAGTGGATATCTATGGATCCAGCAAAAACAGAGGTTATCGAAAGATGATCGAGACCAACAAAAGTAACCGAGATCCGAAGTTTTCTTGGTTTGGCTGGATATTATCAACGTTTTGTGAAATATTTTTCACGATTATCTAATCTACTCACCAAGATGACTCAGAAAGGAGTTAAGTTTGTTTGGACATAGGAAAGTGAAGAGAATTTCAAGGAGTTGAAAAGAAGGTTATCCAGTGCACCTGTTCTCACACTGCCTTGTAGTGTAGAAACGTTTGTGATCTACAGTGATGCATCCAATAAGGGATTGGGGTGTTTTCTTATGAAAAATGATATGGTGATAGCTTATGCCTCATGACAGTTGAAAATCCATGAGAAAAATTACCCAACTCATGATTTGGAGTTAGCTGTGGTAATCTTTGCATTAACGATTTGGAGGAATTATCTTTATAGAGAAAGGTGTGACATTTATACTGATCATAAAAGTTTAAAGTATATTTTCACACCAAAAGAGCTGAATATGCGCCAAAGAAAATGGTTGGAGATGATTAAGGATTACAACTGATCAATTCATTACCACCCTGGGAAAGCAAACAAGGTGGCAGATGAATTAAGTCGACAAGACCATGCTAGCTTATCCATGATGAGGATCACAAAAGATCCAATATTTATGGATTTACAAAGGATGGATCTTGGAATTATAATGAAAGGGGAAAATCGTATCTTTCTCAAATGAATTTTCAACCATCTATACATGTGAAGATTAAAGAGGCATAGAAAAAAGATGTCAAGTTACAAAAGAAGGTGAGAAATATTCCTGAATTCAACCATGATTGTGATGGGATAATAATGTTCAGGAATCGGGGTTGTGTTCCTCCCATCCCCAAATTAAAGAAGGAGCTGCTGGATGAGGCTCATAGTTCTTCATTCTCTTTTCATCCTGGAAGCATGAAGATGTATAGGGACCTAAAAGAGTACATCTGGTGGGATGGCATGAAAAGATATGTTACCGAATATGTCTCTCGATGCTTGGTTTGTCAGCAAGTTAAAGCTGAGAGACATAAGTCTAAGGGGATGTTACAACCATTACCCATACTAGAATGGAAATGGGAAAACATCACTATGGACTTTGTCACTGGACTTCCTAAAACATCCAAAGGAGATAATGCTATCTGGGTCATAGTTGATCGTCCTACAAAGTCTTCACACTTCATTGATATTAGAGAGGATTTCTCTCTATATCAGCTTGCCAGGATATATGTAAAGGAAGTGGTAAGATTTCATGGAGTACCACTTTCCATTGTATCATATCGGGATCTGAGGTTTACCTCGATGTTCTGGAGAAGTCTTCAGTATACTCTGGATACAGAATTGACTTTCAGCACTGCTTATCATCCTTATACAGACGATCATTTTGAGAGGACAATTAAAACTCTAGAAGATATGTTGAGAGCTTACTCTATAGATTTCAAAGTTGGTTGGGATCAACACTTACCTTTGGTGGAATTTTCCTATAATAATAGATTTCACTCCAGTATTCAGATGGCTCCTTACGAAGATCTCTATGGAAAGAAATACAGGACTCCAACTTGCTGGGATGAAGTTTGCGAAAGAAAGTTATTAAGACCTGATCTTGTTGATGAGATGGTAGAAAAGGTTAGATCTTTTCAACAACACATTAGATCAGCTCAGAGTCGAAAAAAAAGTTATGCCGGCAACCGAAGAAATGACTTAGAGTTTGAATTGAGTGATAAAGTGTTCTTACGAATATCTCCCTGGAAGAGGGTCTTGATATTTGAAAAGAATGGAAAGTTGAGCCCTAGATATATCAGTTGTTTTGAAATTCTGGAACGTGTTGGGGAGGTTTCTTAGTGATTGTCGCTTCCACCGAATCTCTCTCAAGTTCACGATGTGTTCCATGTATCTCTCCTAAGAAATTGCATACCTGATCCTTCACATGTACTCAGCTCAGAAGTTGTACCGCTGAAGCAAGATCTTTCTTATTAAGAACAGCTGATAGAAATTCTGGATCGTAGTGAAAAAGTCCTATGGAACAAGACCACTCGCTTAGTGAAAGTTTTATGGAGGAACCACCAATTAGAAGAAGCTACATGGGAACTTGAGGATATGATGAGGGAGACGTATCCTCATCTGTTTGTAATGAAGTGACGAATTTCGAGGGAGAAATTCATTTTAAGGGGGGTAGAATTTAACACCCTGTGATTTTATGAGAATTTTTTTATGTCTTATGTTATTCGCAAAACCAAAGGAATCTTTCACAGCACACAATACGGACTTGGCTTGCATTACACACAATCACGACCTTCCTCGATAGCGTGTGTAGTACGCAATATCGGGTTTCACTAAACAACGATATATTATTATGGACTATCCGTTATGAGTAGTATTAACTACATTTTGAATTTTATAACATTATTATTCATCATAAACATTTTCTAGAACATGGTAAGAGAACAAAATAAATTTTTCGGGTAAAATAAGTATTTTTCAAAAAAATGCAATTTTGTCGCCTTTTGATGGTGCAACCACATTAAATCTATTTTTTGACATGTTTATAAGTTAAATTTTACAAAATAAAATTCTTCATTTGAATCAGGATATAAAAATTTACTTTGGATAAATTTTTGATATTTTTCTGATAACTTTCATATTTTGTTGAATAGTAAAAATACGCTAATTTTTAATTAAAAACAACTTTTTTCATTGATATAATTTATATGGTGAAATTATAATATTGAATGGTTTTAAAGTATAAATAGAATATATTTTTAAAATTTAATATAATTTATGTCATTAGCATTAATTTCACATTGAATTCATAGGTAAAAACATTTCAATCATTGGCAATGTTTTAACTTCTAAAACCCATTTTCATAACAACTGGATTAATTTTAAATTAATTACTACAACTTATGTGTTTTGAAGTTTGAAAAATGGATTCCAAATTTTGAATCAGTAGGTCCAAATTATGTTAATAGGCAAATTTTTATTTTTGGGCATTATGAATAGTAACTACGGTAAATTTTATTTACCATAGTTAAAGGTAAATCAGGTAATTAAGGGTATATATAAGATTATAAAATTACCCTAACACCTACCAAAACCCTATTAGATGACTAAAATCCGACCTAGATCACCTAAGGGTCGGATTAGATTCATTTAATGGACTTTTTTCCATTAAAATAATTTAATTATTATTAAAACCAAAGCATGTGACAACATGTCACTTTCTTAAATCATATAAGTATAATAATTTTAATTTAGTGATAAACTTAATAAAACTTCGAACATGAATAGTCTACAGAATTCTAATACAATTTTCTACATCATAGGATTTTATTTCTAATTTTTAGAGATTAATTAAATATTTTTAAATATGACACAACAGTGATGTTAAAATTATTTTATTAATTAAAATATCAAATAAACGGTTTTAAAAATATTAAAATAAATATTATATGAACTATTTAATGTTCTCCACTAATTTTTTGGATACATATGGCATTTTATGAATCTATTAAATCTTTTAGTTTGAACATATCTTCTGTATATAATTTATTTTAATTCAAATAAATGAATAGTGTCAAAATTGATACTTTTTATTTTATAAATATAAAATATTATAAAATTGTTTAAAAATCACAAAAATATTTATAAATGATAAATTAAATTTTATACGGTCTCAAATGTAACAAAGTGTCAAATTATAGAAAATTCACAACACATATGTAAATATTTATAATAATTTAAAATTTAGAATATTATTACCACAAATAAAATTAAATTGATAAATAAGGAAAAAGCACGATGATAATGTTTAAAATAAATTCCTAACATGTCTAAATTTTATTGGTTGATGAGATTACAACCCTATATCATCTAATATATAGATATGAGTCATTTTGGAAGTTTTTAAGTGGGGTTGGGATTTAATATAAACTAATATTTCTTATATTTCCAAAGGTGCCCTCTCCTCCCTTATAAAAGGGAACCTCCTCCCTCTCCTAATCACACTAATTTGAGCCTTCAAGCTCGTCCAAACCCTGCCCATTTCACTTCTCCACTTCCCTAGAAACATCCTAGAGGTCCTGGTCTTCTTCAAAGACCAATTGTAGTGCCCTAAGAAGAGGTCTCAAAGAGGTGCTTCAATGAAGAGGTAATGTCTGTTACCGATTCTTTCAACATTATTTCTTCTTCCACTTCTTCTTCATTAGTTGTTTCATTATGAATTAATAACATCAGTATCTCTCATATGCTTATATGTTATTATAAGTATGAAACAACCCTATTTCACCATCTATCGATCCTACGGAAAAAGAAATCACCGCGCGTGTGTACGTACGGAATACCGTCTCCACGCCGTGGTGTAATCTATTTTCCATAACCACCTTACTTTTATGGGTATAATGGTGAAAATAAATAACTATATATGATTATTGTAAAGTTTTATTGATTCAGAAATAGTATACATACACTCCAATACAATTCCAGGATCATGGGAACGATATCATCGCTTGTGCGTACGTACAGAATACCGTCTCCACAATGTGATGTGATTCGTTCTACATGATCTTCATTGCATAATGATTATATAAATGAATTGAATGAATAAATATGATATATATTACAATAATACCATTCTCGAAATGATGTATCTATAACCTAAAGAGAAGATTAAGAATTTATTCGAAAAAACATGCATAAGAACAAAAAGTAATAAACACCAGAATAACAAGTAGTAATGAAATATTACTAATAGGAAGCTAATAATATGACCATATATGATATCATAACAATATTTATGATTCTGGAATAAGTCAAAAACATTATTTAAATCATTATACAGGAGTTTCAGACACTTACGAAGCAAATCAGACCTAAGGTAAGGGACAATCTCGCAATCTCAATTTTTATCCGAGATTGTTTATACTTCAGAATTTACTGAGGAATATTTATCATCCACATCCGTGTTTCCTCAATATTTAATATTATTTATATCCTCCTATAATTTTTTAAATCCAATTTTACCCTTTGGTGAGTTTTTAGTAAAAGATATGAAAGGAATCTTTTGTCGTTTTTTGTATGAGGTACTTTTTGACTTTTCCGACAAAAGTACGAGAAGAATGTTTTTTTAACGTATACGACATGATTGGATTTTTAAAACATTATTTCCAAGAAGATTATTTTACAAATTTTCAAGTATATTTTTAATCAACTTATTTTAGTTTAAAATTATATGCAATGTTAAGAAAGGAAAATGTTTTTGAAGTAAAAAGGATATTTTCCTCAAGAATGGAGTTCAAGAGTTTTATCAAAATTATTTTCCATCTAAGATAATATAGGGTTCTATTTATATCCCTATTATTACATTGATTTGATTATGTTGTGATGGAAATATTTTTATGAATTCCTTTATCTTATATGAATTGTTTTATGATGTCACGATGTTTAAGAATCCCATTTTTATTACATGGGTTATGCTATGATGTATGGTTTATGATTTTGTGGCACACATAAGAATGGTATCATTATGAGATGCGTGGGACCTATATCTCCCTCCAATGCATTGGGAAAAGATTTTATATCTCATGAGATAGACATGGTTGTAATGGTCGGTCAAACCGGTTCAGTGAAACAGGACTGAAACGAGGAGTGAACTCGGTTCAGAAATGGACTTTGTCCACTAAGATAGTCTTGGAAATGAGTCTTGACTAATATGAAATGATTCTCTATGATTATGTGTGCATGACACAAAGTTTCATGTTTTATGTTATGATTATTGGGATTACATTTCAGAACCATGATTTATCCCATGTTTTGAAATTATGATCTCTTTTTCAGGGTAAGACTTCCAAAATTTTATGTTCTTATGAATATGATGTGATTGATATTTCTTTTGTTTACCCTTACTGAGCATTTGAGCTCACCCTTTTGTATTTTTTCTTTACCCAGGTCAGGAAGAAGGTTATTAAGTATGATATGCCAAAAGGGACTATAGATATGATGAAATAAATGGGAGACATTGTAGATTCTTTATGAACCAGTTGTTTATGGTTCCCAGTTTCTAAAGACACTATAACTATACGGTCCTTTCATGGTTTTTTATATGTTTTAATAAGTATGATTCAATTTTGAAGTATTAACCATGTATGTAAAGTATGGGTCACTATAGTGGCCCTTCATGGATCAGCAACATAACTACTCAATGGAATAAAATGATCTAGTATAAGACTAGTCATCTTTATTCTTGATCTCCATATTTTAAACCTGGTCTGAGTTGTCTTTTATTTTATGCTTTGTGATTGAGATCACGGTTTGTGGGTTTTCCTATTTGGAATTCTGGGAGCCTTCAGGGGTCTTAGGATCTCTACTAGGTATTGTTATAGTCACCCATGCATGGGCTTCATCCGCACCTTATTGTGTCTTCTGAAGATGAATGACATCTTCACTGAGACATGGTGATCCATGGATAGACGTTTGTCAGAGGTGATTGATATATGTGGTGAGCGGCAATGATGAAAGGCGACGAGTTGTACCTACCCTTCTAGTTGGATCCATGGTGGTCAACCTCTGAAGCATGTTTTCCCCTTTTTTCTGTACTTTCCTCTAATTTGGGTTTATATACTGTCTGGTTTTACATTTGTTTCACACTATTACTATCACGAGTTCTAGTTTGTGGTTTTAATTTTTCATGCACCTTGTTTTTGTGTGTGCATGTTTAAATCTAATGCCTTCCCTTTTTGGGATACGGCTTTCTGGTGCTAGTCGCCAACCCCTGGGCTATGGAAGGTGGGCTTGTTGTAGTCATGACACGGACCCGAGGGGATAGCTGTGACAAAGTGGTATTAGAGGGAAGTCATTTATACTAGAAGAACCAAGAATCTATATTTTCAATGGAGCAATAATGTTAACTGTCTTGAGTTTGGATTATAGTTCGTGGAGTCCAGTATTTGTGTGGAGGCTAACGTACTAGTACACCAGGACCCTAAATTATGATTTTATGACTCGGTACATAAAAACATTGTTTGTGTGTGTTTTGAAGACGATTTTTTTTTCATTTTATCTATTTTCAGTTAGCTCACCAGGTATATCTTATAGACCATGGCACATATGTTTCATTACAGAATGTCGCCGCGTAGATAGTCATCCAGGATTCCAGTGAGAGATCACAATAACGGCCCACTGATCAATGAGGGATCAGTTCATGGACCTATTACGATGATAGAACCTTCTTCTGGTGTAGCATCATCCCCACAACCCATAAATAAGTAGTTTCCACCAGCCCCACCTAAAGACCATGCATGCCGACTGAGGGTGTTTCAAAAGTTCCATAGTTAGAGGCCTCAGAAGTTTCGAGGCGAGACAGATCCACAGGAAGCTGTGGAATGGCTTGATGTTGTGGCACATATTTTCTATTTGGTCGAGACACCAGTAGACCAGATAATAATCCTAGATTCTAGTCTCTTTCAGGGAACAATTGAGAGATGGTGGATCCTGAGGCTCCAAACACACGATTAAATGATTTGTTCCTTGTTGGACTTTGAGATACTATTTATGTAAAAGTTCATACCAACGAATATAAGTTATGTGTGTATTCAAGAGATACTACACTTACAGAAGTGCAACCTAACAGTGGCCTAGTACTCGGTGAGATTCGCTAACCTCTCTCACCACTCCACTAACATGGTAAGAGACCCTTTCATCAGGGCCCAGACATTTGATTAGGGTTTCCAATGGGATATCAGAGAATCGATGATATCTCTAAACTTCCCGACATAGTATGGAGTGATAGATAATGAAATGTTGGTGGAGAGCTTCCTAGAAGAGCAGGCACTGATGGTGAGAACCACCACCGGATGGTAGGCAGCTGAGTCATCTGCAGAAAGTAGTAGGTAGATGACGCAGAATTCCAAGTGGGCCAGACCTTCTAGAGGATGACTCCGGGGTATAAGGTCAGAGGTGAGGGACCCATAGGGAATATGAGGTCAGTAGAGAAGAAGACTATGATACACGTGTGGCGGGTAGGGTTACATGTATCACGATTGCATGACCTACCATACTAGTTACATGAAGGTGGTCAAGGGACTGCCAAGACAACACAGAGGTTCAAGAGAGGATGTCCACAGGGTGGTCGACCTGACAGAGGGGAAGGTCATGCAATAGGCAGTGTGTGACCATTTGTGGTACTACTTCCACCACCCCCAAGTGGTCCACCCTGTCCTCATGGCATAGGTGGAAGGAGATGAGCTCAGCTTCCGGAACTAGTGGTTTATGATGATGATACTCTGGATATGATTTGAGGTATGATATGTTTCAACTCCACCCTAGATATAGTTCTTATATACAAAATTACCAGTCACTCTTTTATTTCCACAACTCTCTTTTGGTGCTCAGATATTCTAGTGGAGCTGTTGGCTTGATTATTTTGATTAGAGACTCCTACATGAGAGGATTTGACTATTACACACTGTTGCCGGAAGTGTGAGAATACCCTATGAGATGAGATCTTTGGCTAGGATCTCATAGTAGAGGTGTCGCGGACTTACAAAATCATCATGGGTATGGAATAAATATCCATATTCCATGCATATATCGACTGTTTAAGGTGAAATGTGTGCTGTGTCTGGGAGGATTGGACTAGGTTAATCCTTCACCAGCGAGAAGGGATCCTTTTTATCATAGGATGAACTTTTTTGAGAAGGATGTAGCTGATCCCTCATCAGTTGGCTAGCCACACACTCAGTGTAGTGTATGAGGGGAGTCTGAGATATCTTATAGTGGTGGACCAGTATGTGGATGGTTTTAATGAGGATTTTCTAGGGCTACCTCCTAGTAGAGAGGTAGAATTCCACATCGACTTGTTCCCTATAATTTCACTGATATCTACACCAGCATATCAGATGTCTCCCTTGGAGATTTGGTAGTTTAAGTTATAGTTGGAGGACTTGTAGAGAAATGGGTTCATATGGACCAGTGTTTATCTATGGGAATACCTTATTATCTTCATCAAGAAGGAAGACAAAAGTTTATGTCTTTTCTTGTACTATTGGCTCTTGAACTAGAAGACCATGAAGAACAAGTATCCTCTACTAAGGATTGATGATATTTTCTACCAATTGAAGGTATATTGATGTTTTTCGAAGATAAACCATAGATTAGGCTATCATTATCTCAGGGTATGGGTTGAGAATGTACCGAAGACAGCCTTCAGATGCCATTATGGCCACTACGTGTTCTTGGTGATGCCCTTGAGAGTGACCAATGCTCTGGAAGTGTTCAGGAGAATCATGAACATATTCTTTCATCCTTACCTTGGTTGCTTCATGGTGGTCTTCATTGATGACACCATGGTGTAGTCATGGTTAGAGGAGGAGCACTCCACACACCTACAGATAGTCCTTGATACACTCTGAGAGCACCAAATTTATGGAATGCTCTCGAAGTGTTAGTTCTGGATAAGGGAAGTACACTATATAGGGAATGTTATCTCAGAGGCTGGAGTTAAAGTAGATCCAGAAAATATAGAGGCAGTGCATGCTTGGGAGCCACTGAGGAGTGTGACCGAGGTGCATAGTTTCTTAGGATTGGATTGGTACTACCATAGATTTGTACCTAGCTTTTCTAGAGTTTTATCACCATTTTCACCTTTGAAAAATAATGGGAAACCCTTCGTATGGATAGAGATTTGCTAGTAGAGTTTTCAAGAGATGAGGTAGAGATTGATGAGTGCTCCCATCTTGAGGCTACTAGGAGAGGGTGTTGGGTATGTAGTCAATTGTGACACATCAGGGACCAGACTGGGATGTTTCCTGATGCAGGAGTGAGTGGTGATCACCTATGGCTCATTAAAACTGAGGAAACAAGAGAAGAACTACATGACACATGACATAGAGTTGACAGTAGTGGTATTTGTGTTTAGGATATTCCATCACTACTTGATGGGATAACTGTTTACTGTCTACTCTGAATATAAGATTATCAGGTATATTTTTCACTAAAGGACATGAACCTAAGACATCAACGAAGGATGGAGTTCCTCAAGGAAAATGACTTTCAGATAGTCTATACTGCATGTAAGGGAAATGTAGTGGTTGATTCACTCAGCATGAGGTTGGGTCTATAGGAGATGAGTGAGGAAACATAGCTCATATTTACATTGAAGATATCCTTTTTTAATAGGGATGGAGAAGTATACCTCTATTTTATGACTATCAGTCCCCCACTCCTTCATTGATTTCAAGAGTCACATCATTAGGAAACTGACTACTAGGCCTGATGTGCTCATATATCCTAAGGGAAGCCCCTGTTGTATTTTTAGATGGTGGGGAGCACACCATCATTTTTAGAGAACACATCATTATACCTATGACGTTTTGGGAGGAGGTGTTGATGGAGTTCCACACATCCCCTTCTGCTGTACAACTTGGAGTGGAGAAAGAAGTACGATAACCTATAATGTCATTATTGGTGTCCATTTATGTAGAAAGCAATGGCTGAGTTCATTTCACAAGGCCTCACTTGTTAGAAAGTGATGACCGAGCACTAGTTTCAAGCAGGATTTTCACAACCACTAGAGGTACCATAATGTATGTGGGACGATATCAAGATAGAATTCATAACGGTGTTACCATGTACTTCTAGGGGCCACAACTCAATCTGTGTGATCATTGACTAACTCACCATATGGTACTATTTTATACCAATCCTAGAGAAATGAACAATAGAGGACTTGAGATACCTCTACATCTAAGATATATTACGGCTTCATGGGATACCAGTGACGATCATTTCATATCGTTATTCTTGTTTTAAATCACGATTGTATAATGGATTATTGGAGGGGTTCAAGACTCAGCTAGGCTTGAGCACCACATTTTACCATAAGGCAGATGGTTAGACGAAGTTCACCACAGAGGAAAATGAGGACATGATTCGTGCATGCATCGTTAATTTTGTTTGTAGTTGAGGGGACCACCTTCCACTTGTGTAGTTTTCATACAACAATAGTTTACTCCACCATCGGTAGGGAAACATTTGAAGAAATGTATGAGCAACCATGAAGATCACCCCTATGCTGAATATACCTTGGGGAGTTAGAACTTCTGGTCAAGAGTGGTGCGGGAAACCACTGAGAAGGTGCATATCTTCTAGGAATGGATAAAGACATCACAAAACAGGGATAAGTCTTATGCCAACTCAAGACCGATACCCTTGGAGTTCAAGGAGGGAGTCCATGTCTTCATACTGGTCTCACCTATATGAGAAATACAATGTTTTTTTCTGGGAATATTGCTATCTCTGGTGTTCGTCATACCTTTCCATATCCTAAGAAGAGTGTGCAAGGTGGTGTACTTACTACTCTTCCCTCACAGATGCACCAGGTGCATAATGTTTTCCATGTGTTGTAGTTGGGGAGATCTGTGCATGATCCATCGCATGTCATCGACTGGGGAAATATGGGAAGTGATGATGGGGAAACATTAACGGAGTTCCTAGTGGATATATATGATCCACATGAGAGGGTTCTATAGGGGCAGTAGATTCATCTAGTGTGAGTTTGGTGGTAGCACGAGATCCCCCAGGAGAGCACATGGGAGCGGGAGGCCCAGATCCATGCTCAGTACCCCCATTTGATTCCTTTGAATTTTTTGTGGATTTTGGTGTCATAAATCCATTAGGTGGGACGAATGTATAGTCTCTGAAATTATGTATAATTTTTTTAATTATATGGATTTTTTAAGAGACTGAAAATTGATGACACATGATTCCGAACCCTGGAGAGCCCAAAAAAATTTGAGCATTTTAATGTTACATTCACTAAATATGTGAGAGGAGATTTCTATATTTTTAGCTGGGGATTAGATTTAAAACCATAGGGAAATTTGGAATTCACAACATTGGGATTCTATTAGGCGAAGATTGAATTTGAACGGTATGGGTCAGACAAAAAAATTTATTTTTTTGGAATTTTTAGAAAATAATAATAAAATAACTACATGAGTTATATTATTCTTTCTGCAACCATTAAGAAGTGAATGGTGGGAACACTGTGTGATTATGGACATTAAATGAGAGACATTTAATTAAACATCCCTTGGGATGTGTACCCATAATGTTCTGAGGTTCAAAGAATCATTAATTGTTGTTAATTAATAAATCATATTTATGAATGAAATGTGGCATGGTTTATTTTATTTAATAAAACTGTTGTCATTCAAATTTGAAAACCACAGGATAATTCTATGTTGGGATATTGACGACTTTTCACTGCAACGAAGAATGGTGATTGATCAATGATCATTGGAGGAATCAAACCAGGGATCTACTAGTGGAAAAGAACGATGAATGAAAATGAATGAGGATATTCTCATTCATCCGGAACACCAATTCTAGGTAGGGGGATTGCATGTTTTATTGTTCATATTATCCCATTGTTAAAAAATTCAACGAACTCAAACCAAATGACTAATGGGTTGATCCACGTATTGTTTTTTCTTTAAGGTGGTTATTTAGGGGTCTTAATTTTGGGAATTGTTATTTCTAATTGATGATTTGTTATCAAACCATGTAATAACACTAATTCGGAGGGTGTGGGACTATCCAAATAAGGTCTGGAACCCCCGATGTTCTTGGTTTATGTGCTTTATTTGTGAGAGACTGAGAAATGTGGCGGTAAGACGAAAATATGTGCCTTAAAGCAAAGGTGGTGACCCGAGATGGTTGTAGGCACAGACAAGATAGAAAACAGACCACCAGAGCATATCTGGTGGACCTCGGAAGCAACTGGAGACATGACGGCAGCCAGCCAAGCTGGCTGCATCGAGGAGTGGTTTCTACAGGTGCCACAGCGGTTGGTGCCACAACAGTGGAAGGGTGTGACACCGACGCGTCGTACAGGGAGAGGATTGGCCTACTTGGGTTGCTTGGATTGACCAAGTGCCGGCTCCAGCCAACCATTTTAGAAGGAGGGATGGCACCTCTTTGGTGCTGTAAGCTGGCCGAATCAGACGTACCATGTCCAGCCGGTACATCCAACAACCAGCCTGCATACGCAGGGGTTGGGTTTTCTAGGCGGGCTAGACCCACCGGCCATGCCAGACCTGCCATTCGGACCAGACCCACTAACCAAGCCGGGTCCTCAAACCAAGGTGGACCCACTAGCTGGTTCGGACCCGCTGGTCGTGCCGGACCCGAACCTGACCTGTTATGTTTCACTAAGTTGGGCATATCTCTCAAACTGAGCATCTGATTGACATACCATCTATGGCGTGAGGACCCTTGTGACGAGACAACCCTTTAGGGATCCTACACATGAGTTTTCTTATAATACAGAATACGGCCTTGTTGGATCAGACCCGAATCCAACTGAGCCTTATTTACCTTTTTGTATATAACTTACAGACTGAGAATCAATTTGATGCACCATTTGTTGCTTTGGAACTATTACGACAATACTATCCTTTGGGTTTATTCTTTGTGGGACATCATGGCGGTTGAGGTATGACCGATGATATGGGGACCAGATTTTTGAGAAATTCGTGCCTACCAAGTGTGGGAATCCAGTGGCTGGATGTCAAGAGAAGAACGAACCTTAATGGATTGGAATAGAAGTGACCCTCTGTAGATCAGAATAGAAGCGACCCTTCACGAATCGAAATTAAAGTAACCCTTCCTAGATCAGTATAACAGTTACCCATAGTGGATCTTCATAAAAGTCACCCTTCATTGATTAGTATTAAATCGTACATTCTTGGATCCACATGAGAGAGACTCTTTATGGATCGGCAGTTGAACGACCCTCTGTGGATCCGTAGTAGAGCGACCCTCTATGGATATGTAGTAGAGAAACATTCCGTGTATTGGTAGCAGAACCACTCAATGGAAAAAAATGATATAGCTTTAAACTAGTAATCTTTATTCCTAATATCTAAGTTGTATACCTAGTGTGAGATGTATTTTACTTTCTACTTTGTGATTGAGAACATTCTATTTGGTTTTCCAATTGGGGAATTATGGGAGACATTATGGGGTCTCAGAGTCCCTATTGGGTACTATTATACTCACTACTGTATGGGCTTCACCCATACCTTGTTTTGTCTCATGAGGAAAATAGATTTCTTGACGAAGACATGGATGGTTAGGGCTAGAAAGTGCTCAGAGGTGATCGATACATGTGGTGAGAGGAAGTGACGACATACAATGAGTTTTACCTTCCCTTCAAGTAGGACCTTTAGTGGAAAAAATTCAGAGCATGTTTCCCCCTTTTGTTATACATTCTTCTCAGTTGGGATTGTATACTATCACATTTTACTTTTATTTCTCACTTTTACTATCACTATTTATACTTTTCAGTTTGATTTTTTTGTGTACATAGTTTGTGTGTGTTCATGTTTAATGGAAATTCTTTCTCATTTTGAAATATTCCTTTTCGATGCAAGTCGCCAACCACTAGCCTATAGAAGGCTGATGTTGGGTAGTCATGGAACAAGCCCCAGGGGACAGATCATGACATTATAGGTCACCAATTTAATTGATATATAACCTCAATATATTATTTTACTAAGGATAAAGTGGGATTTTATAATGATAAATATTAAGGATTTAAATAAGTCTTTACTTTTTTATTATGTAAAAGTCATTTATGATCCTAATTTTCCCATGACACTAATCCTTTTGTCTCATGATTGTTAACTCTAATTTTTTTTATCTTAAAATTATCTAATAATCATAAAATAAGATATAGTTTATATCTTGGTTGACCGAGAAATGTTTTACTTAAATTAACCTCCTCATTCTAATTATATTTTAGTTGAGGAAGAACCACCACCAATATCATTACTTAATGCATGGTTGATGTCTATAGACAATCCCTTAGAAATTTTTATCGGTGATTTTTAAGTTAGTACTCATACAAGAAGGATGGGTTTTAATGTGGTTGAAAATCATGCTTTTCTTTCAAACATAGAACCCCTAAATTTTAATGATTTAATATGTAATCAAAACTAGGAATTTGAATTGTAAGAAGAGTTGAACTAATATACAATTAATAATGATTGGACTCTTGTTTAATGTCATAATGATCATCCCATTTTTGTTATGAAATGGGTTTTTAGTAATACTTTAAATGGGAAAATCAAAATTACTCATAAAAAATATAAACTCAAATCCAAATTCTATAATGAAGAACAAGGAATTGATTACATTGGGTCTTTTTAGCTCTCACACAACTTGATTCTATTAGGTTCTAAATGGAATTAACCACCAACATAAATTATATTCTTTTTAAAATGGATAATAAAAGTTATATTTTTAATTTTTTATTTCTCAAAAAAGGATTTATTGAACAACCACCTTGTTGGGAAGCTTAAAAATATACAAATATAGATATTTAATTACACTAAATTTGTTTATGGTTTAAAATAACCCCCTCAGGCATGGTATGAAAGGTTGGATAAAAACATCATGGAAAATTATTTTAAAATGAGAAAAGTTAATTATAAATTTTTTAATCAAATTCAAAGGATATAGTAATTGTTCAAATATATGTATATTGTACTTTTTTCTACTCATAAAGAGTTTATATTTTTAATTAATTTTAATATTTACCAAGTAAATAATTTTTCATGAGTTATATAAAATAATTACTATTTTCAATTATTTTCAAACTTTTAATAATAATTATAGTATATTTATATTCCATGAAAATAAACGAAAGAAATATTTATAAATTTTATCATAGAATAATTAAGGTAAATAAGTTTACCTATGAGTATATTTTATAATCTAGTATTGGATGAAACTACTAAATTTTTTGAAAAAATGATTTATAGAGGAATGATTGGATATATTCTTTACCTTAAAATGACCCAAATAGAAATTATGTTTAGTGTTTTTCTTTGTGATAAATTTTATAAAAATCCTAAATATTCATGTTGAATATCAGTTATATAAATTTTTAAAATTTTAAATTCATTTCAAAATCATGGTTTATTTTAAACAAATTATTCATTATTATAACCTATGATTTCATTGGATTCTGATTTTTGAGGATTCAAATTATATAGGAAATATAATTTTGTGAATTTTTATATACTTGTAAAATCCATATTCTTTTTTAGTAGAAAGAAAAGAACATTTTTTCTCCCACTATGTTTGAAAATAACTATATAGAATAACTAGCGAGTCAGAGGGAAACTACTAGCTAACTATTTGGAAAAAAAGAACAAATTTATCACTAGGTCAGACCATCGATAACCACGTATAGAACCATCTACAAGTTGGTGGGTTGTATAGTGGGGAATTCACCCTATAAATCCTCAAAATCTAGATAGTTTTATTCACTAGCCAACCTGTAAAGGCATGAAATCATACCATATAACCGGATGGGTCCTAGTGGATTATTTATGTCCGTATTCTATAAATTCAATCTAGAGATTAAAGATTTTATGCTCTATCTTATCTCACCTAATAATGGGTTTTTTGAACTCTCAACCACTCAATAAAAATTATGCAATATTTTGAGGAAATAAATACAACACAAACAAGTCTTGTACACTAGAGGTTACTATTTTCCCTTAAATTGTGGTATTTTATGCATTCTATTATAGTTTTTACATTTACCCTCATTTATTTTCTCGTGTTCTCTATATTTTCTATCTCCATATTATGAATATACAATGTTCTATAAATAGTAAAATTGTTATGAACCCTCTAGTTAATCTTACTATTATTTTTGGGTTCTCAATACCATAAAAGTGGGAGTAATTTGGAATCATTATTTCATCATCTAAAATTGTGTGTAATTGATATTCTTCGTAAAACCAATAAAAATAAAGGTCTCTTATATTGTTTTGGGATACAATCTACAACCATGAAAAATTGTTTTTTGAATTCATGTATAACATTACATAGAAAGGATATAGAAACCATTAATCCATTTAGGGGAGGAGACATTGCAACTCGAATTGAATATTGGATAAACTCCTTTATCTTATTAAATTTTCATTTATTTTCCAATTCACCTTATATTTAAATTTATTTGATCACATAATTTTATCACTCTATATATTTTAATTTTCAATAATTCTCTCTCACCTTATTTCCATTCTACATGGAAAAAAAGATTTTTCTATTAGGTTTATTATAAATTAATATAGATTATGACACAAAATTGTACCACTTATGGGAATGATATAAATGAATTCTAAAAAAAATCATGTATTTTCAATTATTTTTCATCATATCCCAAAAGTTATCTACTATAGAGAAACATAAATATCATAATTTAAATCATTTTTACTGAATTTTGGAGACAAAATATTTTATATCAACTAATCTTCCTTTGATTTCATGTTATGAAAAACCTTTTAGAAATAATATGAGACACATTATTCTTCCCATGGTATTTTCATTATATGATATATGATGGATTTAATTTGGAAAACAGTATTTTGGTTTAGAATTATGTTATGGGTGGAGTTCTATATATGCCTCTAATATATTTGTTAAGGTTATATATCTCCTTAAATAATTACGGTGAATGAATCATGGTACTTTATCCACTATGGGGACTATGTAGTGATGGTTGATACACTATATTATGGGATATAAAATTGTGATGCTTGATAAACTATGTTTTGATTTCAATTTTCATGTATGTGAAATATTTATATATTTTATTCTTATATTATTCATCATGGATCCTGAATGTTGTCTCATATTCCCAAACTCTAGTACCATAGAAAATGTTTAATAATTTGAGTTATATGTACTAAAATAATTATTTATAAATAACTATTATAGTTTTATGAACTTTTTTGACAGGATATTGTACTCATTATCATGTTTTCTAAAATTCTTTTGAAACAACCATTAATGAATCCCTGATATGTTTTCACTTACATAAAATTTGATCTCAATCTTTTTTCCACTTCCTTTAGAGATTATATATAGGATATTGTACATAATAACATTTTTTATATTTATATTTGTAGGATATGTTGAAGAAATGATATTTAATTAGGTGTGTTTGTATCTTATATTTCATGAAAAAAATCCTTTATGTTCTAGGATTTTGTGATTATTTGTGAAATGAAATATTTAAATTAAGAAAATTGTAATGTCTTAGATTTTTCCATGCTTTATTTTTAATAATATGTGGGAATTATTTCGAGACCAGTCTTTCAGACGGCGTATAGTTCCAAGGCCCGATGAGCCCGGAACAAATGTTTGAATTTAATTAAATAATTAAATTGCACGCATGTGTGGTTTTCCTAAAAGAGTGGAATAACTCCTGAACAGGTGCCCAGATAGGAAATCAGAGGGCGTCGTTGCGTCCAGAGAAGTAGGTTTACCCTAGAAGAGACCTAACATCAGTTCTCGCAGGTCGGTGGCGAAATCAAGTTTTTGGACGTAATGGTAATAAAATATTTTATTTAAAATATTTTATTTAAATATTTGGTGCAGTGAAATATCTTTTTCATTTTAAAAATAGTTTTTTCAGGGGATCAGGGATACATTTATCATAACCCTGAATCTCGCAGGAGAGCTCTAGAGAAAACCTTCCAACGCAGCGATGGTGTTCTTGACGAGCTTCGACGATGACGACGACAGGGTGACTTGATCTTTTCTAATAAACGTTGTGAATCCAGGTAGGATGTTTTTTTGGTGATTTCTTTTCCCCGTTCTTGATTCCTATGATGAACGTGGACTAATCCATGAACACATTAGCCGGCGGATCAGTCATTTTGCGGGGTGGGCTATTTGCGAGAATCGTGGGGATTTGATTCTTGAAATTAATTTGGTTTCGGTTAATATTATAATGGTGACAAACTAATATCTACATGAACATCAATCGAGGTTCGTCCCTCTTGAATTGTGGTCTTTTCTTTCTCGCATTCTTCGTGTCCGTTCTACGCGTTCTTCATGGGGGTATGAATGGATGATCTTTGTGCATCCGTTGCACAAAGCAATGATCCAAAAATGATGATATTGCATCGGGACAACCCAACAGAGGTGCAACGTCGATTTTGGCAGACGGATCAAAGCGGAACGGAAGATATTGTTCGTCGATCGATTTCTGTACAGGTGGTCAGAATCGAATTTTGGAGCTGATCGAAGGCCCGAAACCCACTAATTCATCATGGGTTTTCTTAATAGTAGTTTTAAACATGATGAATTTGAAATGAAACTTGTAAATTTGAATATATTTGGATAAACATATGATTCGTTTATACTTAAAATACTTCAGAGATGTTATCCATTTATTTTGGATCTATATAATGTGCTTTGGTGTATCAATTTTCAAGAAAAAACGTAGTATTTTTATGATGAAAACTTTAAACCAATGATGATAAATGTGGTATCACTATTTCCATGGAATGGTATTTAGAGGATATTGATTACCATTGTAACACACCAGGTAAATAAAGAATATGACATTTTCATATTTATCCATATTTGTGAGTAAAATATTAATATGACTTTGAAGGGGACTCTATGCTCGATGGTGTACCCAACACGCAACAACGAGTTTCTTGGGAATCTTACGTTGCACTCTAATAATAAAATAATATTATTTGTAAATAGTAGTTAACATGTAGCCGTTGTAATGGCGGGAATGGATAGAAATAAGTAAAATATGATTAAATATGTTTTTTAAATGTTTTTACATTTATCCAATAAAAGATAAAGGCTTAAAATACGGAAAGAATTCAATTTTAGGCTTTTATACCCTAATTTTCACTAAAGGTTCACTTATCGCCTTTTGATGGCGAACTGTCATTAAAAATAGTTTTGATCACTCTTATACATCCTTTTGGACCAAATAAAACTCTTTTTAAGAATCGGGACATCAAAATTTAATTTGTGTAAATTTTTGGTATCTTTCCGATAAAGTTCATTTTTTAATGAATAGTGTAAAATGTTGTATTTTAATTCCAAACATCGTTTTAATCTAATTTATTTATTTGATTAGATTATCTTTTGAATTGGTTTTAAAGTGAAATTAGAATATATTTTTACCATTAAATCCAATAGTGGTCGTTGGAATTAATTTCACTTTGAAATCAGACTTAAACCAGTGTCAATCTTTTGATACTTATTGTTTCAAAAAAAACACGCTATTTGCTCTGACAGCGGGAATTAATTATTAAATTAATTAATGTGACTTATATGTTTTGAATTTTGTAAAATAGACTTCATTTTTGAATTCGGAATATCAAATATATCTTAGGGTAAATTTTTGGGATTTTTCTGAAAAACTTCAATTTTTGATGAATAGTGAAACCACTAAGTGGTACTTATAAAAACTGATTTTTCGTTTAAATGAAATTTTACCACTTCTGTGTTTTGAATTTCAAAAATACGACATACATGGTTGTCATTAAGAAGTAAAATGTGGTTCAATGGGATAAAAATAATTTTTTGGTTAATAGTAACTTATTAAGTTTTTAATCGCGATTAGTGGTAGTTAGTGTAGTTTAGGGTAAAAATAATGTTTCAATAATATGAGATGAGCTTGACACATGTCCTACCCTAATTTTTTGTGTCATGGCCGACCAATACAAGCCATGGGTTAACCTGGGTACCCCATGGATCCACTTTGGTTGGGAAATGACATAAATAACTTTTTATTTAATGTAAAAGTAAAAATGACACAAACATGATATGTTTTACTAAAACAATTTTTAAATGGGGTTATACAAGTCAGATTTTTTATTATAAATAGTAATTGGAAATATAAAAAGATTTCATACATCATAGTATTTATTTTATAATTTTTAAACATTAAATAAATTAAATTATTTATGACATAATAATGATGCAGCAATGACATCATTATTTGACGATTTAAATAAAATGGAAAGATAATGTAAAATCTATGAACTACACGTGTCCAAAACTTATTGGATTGGTGGATTTCGAAGCCTTATCACCTTATCCACGAATTATATCAATGTGGGACCTTTTAAAACCGAAACACATTTTCAAATAAAGTAATATTTCTTTACTTTCCAAAAGTGCCCCTCCTATCCTCTTATAAAAGGCCCCCATCTCTACCTCATTTCACACACTCCTAAAGCCTTTGGCTCGGCCAACCCCTGACCATTTACTCTCTACACATCCCTCTCCTCATCCTAGAGGATTACCTTTTGGAATAATCCTTTCAAAGGAATCCTTTAGGCTCAAATCAAAAGGAGTTAAACTTTTAAAGGTAATTCATTCTCTCATGTTCATTTGTTTTATTTTGCTTCTCCAAACCCCTAAAATCGTTTTATTTACTTCTTTTGTAACAACACCAGAATCATCAATATACTAGGATGTTGTTATAAGATTTATTCTAGCTACACTTTCACACAACTACATCAAATGGTTAAAGAACATATGGTTTCCGTGGATGGTGAAATTCTGTCTCCCGAAACGATGATTGTTCAATACTCATTTAACACCTTCAAAGGTGGCCATTATGATGTCACTATTTTTATATTTGATATATAATATGTTTATGTTTAACTTAAGCTTCTGTTTTTTTTCATTTTGGTCATACCTTTATGGTTTCCATTATGGGTAAACGCGATATCTTCATTTAAGGAAGTGCGGACTACCGCCCCCTCAAAGTGATTTGATTCGTTAAATACCATATGTGGGACGTATAAAGGATGGAACTATGATATTATATATGATATTATACTGGAATTATAATATACCTTTATATAATTATTATTCCATTCTATAAAATATGAAATATAAATGAAAGTAGCGTTCATGCGTACGTACGGCTTCCCGTCTCCATGAATGGTGCATTTCATTTCTTACCTCTAAATGATTATGTAATGTTATAAATGCATGAATGTACTCGATATATAAGACATATATGATATCTACATCATGAATACAATTCTGGATATAATAAACATTTGTCCACACAAACAACATGTAATTGTAAGAAGTCCACTTTCGACTTAAGAACCAAATATCGGCAAAACATATATTATTAACTTAAATGATTACATAATGTTTATGACATGGTAACAAGTGATATAAAAGGAATAATGAACTTTAAAAAAGTTCTTAAGGAAGTAGAAATTAACTCAAGTTTATTATTCAGGATATTAAAGAACGATCGAGTCAAGTCGGACCTGAGGTAAGGGATCCTACTCCTCTCTTTCTTTTTAAGTACACACTTTTATGTCATTCCTTTTAAAGCTCATATTTCTTGTTATTGGGATGATATTTTATATTACACTTACTGTAATTTTTATTTTCATGTGATGATAGACCCTATTCTCTCTCATCAATCCATTTTAGAAGTTTTGAGTGGCGCCGTTAGGCTGCCGAACTTTCGTAAGAGATCTAACCTCTCTCTTTCTTTTTAAGTACTCTCCTTTATGTCACTTCTTTTAAGCTCCTCTTTGTAATGTTGGGGGATGTTATTTTAAATTCCTCTTGCTGTACATTTTATTGTAATGTGATTATATACCCTATTTGATCTCATCAGTCCATGTTCGGAAGTTTTATGTGGCACCGTTAGGCTGCCGAGTTTTCATAAGGGATTTTTCATCTCACTTTTATTCCCGTGAGATTTATGCTACATTTGCCACAAATTCCATTGAGTGGTGTATGTACTTCCCATTATTCTACTATTTGTGTAATATACTTTCGTTTATGAGTATTTACATCAATGATCTATTATCCTTCTTTCATGGGGTGTATGTTTTGAAAGATACCCAAGTCGGTAAGGGAACCTTTCACCCTCCTCTTTTTTTAAAAGACTTCTTTTGTTGGGTCTGTTAATTTACATATTTTTATGCTGGGATATGTTCTCATATATCCTTATTTATGTAAATTTTATGTCCAAGTGTTGAGATACTCTTTTTATCTCTTATCAACTCATTTTGATGTGATGCCATTAGGCTGTCAAGGGAACTTTTTAACCCAATTTCGATTTCTTTGGGTTCAACATGTAGTCATTGAATATGTAATCCATTGAATATGTGTGAATGACCTTTTATTGTTTTACAATTAATATCCACTTATATTGGGTGTATTTATATTTTTCACACATATTTTTGAGATTGATTTGTCCTTAATTTAAGGATACCTTCTTTATAAGGGATTTCATCACATTTTACATCTCTATTGAGACTTCATTGTTGTTATGCACCAATTCACTCTTATATGGTGTATATACTGTCCTTTGGAATATTATATCATCAATCCATTTATTCTCATGATATTATAATGTTCTGATTAAACGTTATTCCTCAATTATTGTATTCAAGTGTCTCTAATTTTGGTAAAAACCCTTTAACCAAAAATATCACTTTAAATGTTTTAATGATTTGTTCTTATTAATATCCATGTTTTCAAAATGGTTTTAAGGATTTAATTTTATGGATATTAATGGTTTAAAATGTTAAAATCATCAAGGTGGTATGGGACACTTTGATTCAAAAATCTCATTATTAAATGTTTTAAATGGTTTTGGAAATGGTTTCTTTTTGAACGGATTCATTATTTCAATATACTAAAATGTTATATTGTGATTGAAATGTGGAAATGTTATGTTTGCTTTATGCATGTTTTATGTGATACGTTTATGTTATGGTTCTTGGGCATTGTTATGAAAACGGGTGGTTCCGTGATAAACTAAGGGTGGGTGAGCCCGATATAGCTCTCCAATGCATTGGGTAACGCGAAGGAGTGAAACGTTAAGGTTTCTCCGAAGAGATTTAGGGAATATACTGTGATGGGTATTCCAAACGTAACCAAGAGGGTTACTCCCTACGTAAGAATGTTATGAATGCCTCAAGTTACCTTTATGTCTTATGATTTCTATGATTTATTCATGGTTTGATGAGGTATGTTAGAGTGCCTTTGTTTTATGGGTAAAGTATGATTTCATTTTTATGTATATATGAACTCATGTTTCCTTTCCATATTTTTATATCCCTTACTGATCTTTTTATGCTCATCCCAAGTTTTTGAAATGTTTTTCACAGGTCAAGGGAAAGGTACATGATGTGATGATAGTGTTAAGGATATGTCAAGAAAGAATCCATGTTTTATTTTCAATATGTTTCTGTTTATGGGAAGAATGAATACTGCCTTTTATGTAACCACTTTGTTTAAATGTGGAATGTAATGCAAGTTTCATGATCTAATTCTCTAAAACTCTAAACCAAAAAAGATCCTCAATGTGTAATCTTTTAATAACTCAAGATTAAGTAAGGTTTAAGGCTGGGGCCTTATAGTTGGTATCAAAGGTCGGTTTAGATAACTTTAGAGGTTAGGGTATTCTCTAAGCATAAGTGACATTACCATAATGGTTAGGATTTCAGAAAGAGTCCTAATTTCAGATAAAGTGAATGAGTAAGTATATCTTAGTGTTTACCTTCCTCATTAGTACATGATGGTTTTGTTGATATACTCACACTGACATTTCTATTTTTAGTGAATGGATGGATCTAGCATGCACCAAAGTGACAATTGGTTTGAAGGAAACTGTGGTGGTTCTTTGATTAAGAGACTGGATGAAATGGGGTATTCAATGAGGAAACTCATGGTTGTTATAAACCAACTATCAAGGAGTCATGATAGACCACTTGAACCTTGGTATGATCCTTAATGCATCATGTACGAGATGACCAATCCATGTGGAGGTTCAGGTAATAATTATAAAGGTAACCATTAGAGTTTATATGATCCTTACTTTTGAGATAATTAGGGGTTATTATATGATATGCTGGAAAATGAAAGGCATGAGATAAACTTGAGGTTAAAATATGTTATGATCATCTTTGAAAATTTTATCTCATTTTGGGGAATGTTTGAAGAATTATATAGTTTTGGAAAAAGGACAACATGTAGACCGTGTGACTACCCGTCGCGTCGGACAAAGCTGTTGGAATCGAACCCACAATCAAAGTGCAACTGGTATTTATCGCCTACCACTGGACTACGTGAAGTCCCTGGTTAGTTTGACTGATTCTTTTTAGTAATATTATTTTATGAATTATGAGTAAGTTGATTTTGGGTTATTTATGAAAAGTATTTACCTATCATGGAGGATATGTGATTAGGTTAATTACTTTTCAATACGAGACTTTAGGAGCAACTGATATTGTTTGGAGATAAATGTTACGATTTAACTTGGAAGACTATGTGACTAAATCCTTCAAATATTTGGGTTTCAATCTTATATTGGTTTACTTTGAAGAATTTTATGGACAAATTGTTTATCGGATGGTCCTCGTTGAACTTTGGGTTTTGTTGGACAAATTTTGGAGATTAAGCATGGATTTTCTTTTTAATGGGTTATCCTTTTCTGGATTATCTGACCTTGTACTAACCTTTTTGGTTTTGGTTTTGGTTAAAGCCTAAATAAATGGGATGTATATAGTTCTCTTTTGTGGATTAGGTGATTCTCTAGAAGTTGATTATAGTACTCTTAATGCGAACAAGTCTCCCTAAATACTCGTCTTTTGGAAAAAATATGAGTTTGATTAAGGAATCTAGTAAAAGTTGAAAGTCAACATGATAAGTGATTATGTTTCATTATAAATAAATTCCTCAATAAAAAGTAACTTAAAACAAAAATTTTGTCTATTAACTTTTCCTACTGGGGAACCCAACACCGTTTAACCCATCACAAGTTTGTGATTTTCTCATTGTTAACTTTCTCCTAAAAATGTTTTCTATCGCTCTCCCTCAAGAACATGACCCTTTGATTTTTCTTCCATGTCCATGTTTTTCTACATGGAATCCTAGTATGGGTTAACTCGGGTGACCTCTGTATTTATCTTTCTTTATTTTAAAGTGATTGTTTTACCGACACTTGTTTCGATGTGGGACTTTCAAGGATGTTTCCAAGCGCAATTTTAAAATTGCGAGGACGCAATTCCCAAAAGGGGGGAAGGATGTAACACAACAGGTAAATAAAGAATATGACATTTTCATATTTATCCATATTTGTGAGTAAAATATTAATATGACTTTGAAGGGGATGCTATGCTCGATGGCGTACCCAACACGCAACAACGAGTTTCTTGGGAATCTTACGTTGCACTCTAATAATAAAATAATATTATTTTTAAATAGTAGTTAACATGTAGCCATTGTAATGGCGGGAATGGATATAAATAACTAAAATATGATTATATATGTTTTTTAAATGTTTTTACATTTATCCAATAAAAGATAAAGGCTTAAAATACGGAAAGAATTCAATTTTATGCTTTTATACCCTAATTTTCACTAAAGGTTCACTTATCGCCTTTTGATGGCGAACTGTCATTAAAAATAGTTTTGATCACTCTTATAAATCCTTTTGGACCAAATAAAACTCTTATTAAGAATCGGGACATCAAAATTTACTTTGTGTAAATTTTTGGTATCTTTCCGATAAAGTTCATTTTTTTAATGAATAGTGTAAAATGTTGTATTTTAATTCAAAACATCTTTTTAATCTAATTTATTTATATGATTAGACTATCTTTTGAATTGGTTTTAAAGTGAAATTAGAATATATTTTTACCATTAAATCCAATAGTGGCCGTTGGAATTAATTTCACTTTGAAATCAGACTTAAACCAGTGTCAATCTTTTGATACTTATTGTTTCATAAAAACACGCTATTTGCTCTGACAGTGGGAATTAATTATTAAATTAATTAATGTGACTTATATGTTTTGAATTTTGTAAAATAGACTTCATTTTTGAATTCGGAATATCAAATATAGCTCAGGGTAAATTTTTGGGATTTTTCTGAAAAACTTCAATTTTTGATGAATAGTGAAACCACTAAGTGGTACTTATAAAAACTGATTTTTCGTTTAAATGAAATTTTACCACTTCTGTGTTTTGAATTTCAAAAATACGACATACATGGTTTTCATTAAGAAGTAAAATTTGGTTCAATTGGATAAAAATAATTTTTTGGTGAATAGAAACTTATTAAGTTTTTAATCGCGATTAGTGGTAATTAGTGTAGTTTAGGGTAAAAATAATGTTTCAATAATATGAGATGAGCTTGACACATGTCCTACCCTCATTTTTTGTGTCATGGCCGACCAATAAAAGCCATGGGTCAACTTGGGGACCCCATGGATCCACTTTGGTTGGGAAATGACATAAATAACTTTTTATTTAATGTAAAAGTAAAAATGACACAAACATGATATGTTTTACTAAAACAATTTTTAAATGGGGTTATACAAGTCAGATTTTTGATTATAAATAGTAATTGGAAATCTAAAAAGATTTCATACATCATAGTATTTATTTTATAATTTTTAAACATTAAATAAATTAAATTATTTATGACATAATAATGATGCAGCAATGACATCATTATTTGACGATTTAAATAAAATGGAAAGATAATGTAAAATCTATGAACTACACCTGTCCAAAACTTATTGTATGGGTGTATTTATAACCCTTATCACCTTATCCACGAATTATATCAATTTGGGACCTTTTAAAACCGAAACACATTTTCAAATAAAGTAATATTTCTTTACTTTCCAAAAGTGCCTCTCCTATCCTCTTATAAAAGGCCCCCATCTCTACCTCATTTAACACACTCCTCAAGCCTTTGGCTCGGCCAAACCCTACCCATTTACTCTCTCCAAATCCCTCTCCTCATCCTAGAGGATTACCTTTGGGCAGAATCCTTTCAAAGGAAGCCTTTAGGCTCAAATCAAAAGGAGTTAAACTTTTAAAGGTAATTCATTCTCTCATGTTCATTTGTTTTATTTTGCTTCTCTAACCCCCAAAACTCTTTTTTATTTACTTATTTTGTAACAACACCAGTATCTTCAATATACTAAGATTTTTTTATAATATTTATTCTAGCTACACTCTCACGCAACTACATCAAATGGTTAAAGAACATACGGTTTCCGTGGATGGTGAAATTCTGCCTCCCGAAACGATGATTGTTCAATACTCATTTAACACATTCAAAGGTGGCCATTATGATGTCAATATTTTTATATATGATATATAATATGTTTATGTTTAACTTAAGCTTCTGTTTTTTTCCATTTTGGGCATACCTTTATGGTTTCCATTATGGGTAAATGTGATATCTTCATATTAAGGAAGTGCGGACTACCGCCCCCTCAAAGTGATTTGATTCGTTAAATACCATATGTGGGATGTATAA
The DNA here is from genome assembly GCA_963277665.1 of Viscum album. Taxonomy (NCBI): domain Eukaryota; kingdom Viridiplantae; phylum Streptophyta; class Magnoliopsida; order Santalales; family Viscaceae; genus Viscum; species Viscum album. The sequence continues at coordinate 2,056,026,716 of OY728140.1, forward strand.
AGGATGGAACTATGATATTATATATGATATTATACTGTAATTATAATATACCTTTATATCATTATTATTCCATTCTATAAAATACGAAATAGAAATGAAAGTAGCGTTCATGCGTACGTACGGCTTCCCGTCTCCATGAATGGTGCATTTCATTTCTTACCTCTAAATGATTATGTAATGTTATAAATGCATGAATTTACTGGATATATATGACATATATGATATCTACATCATGAATAAAATTCTGTATATAATAAACATTTGGCCACACAAACAACATGTAATTGTATGAAGTCCACTTTCGACTTAAGAACCAAATATCGGCAAAACAAATATTATTAACTTAAATGATTACATAATGTTTATGACATGGTAATAAGTGATATAAAAGGAATAATGAACTTGAAAAAGGTTCTTAAGGAAGTATAAATTAACTCATGTTTATTATTCAGGAGATTAAAGAACGATCAAGTCAAGTCGGACCCGAGGTAAGGGATCCTACTCCTCTCTTTCTTTTTAAGTACACACTTTTATGTCATTCCTTTTAAAGCTCATATTCCTTGTTATTTGGATGATCTTTTATATTACACTTACTGTAATCTTTATTTTCATGTAATTAGAGACCCTATTCTCTCTCATCAATCTATTTTGGAAGTTTTGAGTGGCGCCGTTAGGCTGCCGAACTTTCGTAAGAGATCTAACCTCTCTCTTTCTTTTTAAGTACTCTCCTTTATGTCACTTCTTTTAAGCTCCTCTTTGTAATGTTGGGGGATGTTCTTTTATATTCCTCTTTCTGTAAATTTTATTGTAATGTGATGAGATACCCTATTTGATCTCATCAATCCATGTTCGGAAGTTTTATGTGGCGCCGTTAGGCTGCCGAGTTTTCGTAAGGGAATTTTCATCTCACTTTTATTCCCGTGAGATTTATGCTACATTTTCCACAAATTCCATTGAGTGGTGTATGTACTGCCCAATATTCTACTCTTTGTGTAATATACTTTCGTTTATGAGTATTTACATCAATGATCTATTGTCCTTCTTTCATGGGGTGTATGTTTTGAAAGATACCCAAGTCGGTAAGGGAACCTTTCACCCTCCTCTTTTTTTAAAAGACTTCTTTTGTTGGGTCTTTTAATTTACATATTTTTATGCTGGGATATGTTCTCATATATCCTTATTTATTTAAATTTTATGTCCAAGTGATGAGATAATATTTTTATCTCTCATCAACTCATTTTGATGTGATGCCGTTAGGCTGTCAAGGGAACTTTTTAACCCAATTTCGATTTCTTTGGGTTCAACATGTAGTCATTGAATATGTCATCCATTGAATATGTGTGAATGACCTTTTATTGGTTTACAATTAATATCCACTTATATTGGGTGTATTTATATTTGTCACACATATTTTTGAGATTGATTTGTCCTTAATTTAAGGATACCTTCTTTATAAGGGATTTCATCACATTTTACATCTCTATTGAGACTTCATTGTTGTTATGCACCAATTCACTCTTATATGGTGTATATACTGTCCTTTGGAATATTATATCATGAATCCATTTATTCTCATGATATTATAAAGTCCTGATTAAACGTTATTCCTCAATTATTGTATTCAAGTGTCTCTAATTTTTGTAAAAACCCTTTAACCAAAAATATCACTTTAAATGTTTTAATGATTTGTTCTTATTAATATCCATGTTTTCAAAATGGTTTTAAGGATTTATTTATATGGATATTAATGGTTTAAAATGTTAAAATCTTCAAGGTGGTATGGGACACTTTGATTCAAAAATCTCATTATTAAATGTTTTAAATGGTTTTGGAAATGGTTTCTTTTTGAACGGATTCATTATTTCAATATACTAAAATGTTATATTGTGATTGAAATGTGGAAATGTTATGTTTCCTTTATGAATGTTTTATGTGATACGTTTATGTTATGGTCCATGGGCATTGTTATGAAAACGGGTGGTTCCGTGATAAACTAAGGGCGGGTGAGCCCGATATAGCCCTCCAATGCATTGGGTAACGCGAAGGAGTGAAACATTAAGGTTTCTCTGAAGAGATTTAGGAAATATACTATGATGGGTATTCCAAACGTAACCAAGAGAGTTACTCCCTATGTAAGAATGTTATGAATGCCTCAAGTTACCTTTATGTCTTATGATTTCTATGATTTATTCATGGTTTGATGAGGTATGTTAAAGTGCCTTTGTTTTATGGGTAAAGTATGATTTCATTATTATGTATATATGAACTCATGTTTCCTTTCCATATTTTTATAACCCTTACTTAGCTTTTTATGCTCATCCCAAGTTTTTGAAATGTTTTTCACAGGTCAAGGGAAAGGTACATGATGTGATGATAGTGTCAAGGATATGTCAAGAAAGAATCCATGTTTTATTTTCAATATGTTTCCGTTGATGGGAAGAATGAATACTGTCTTTTATGTAACCACTTTGTTTAAATGTGGAATGTAATGCAAGTTTCATGATCTAATTCTCTAAAACTCTAAACCAGAAAAGATCCTCAATGTGTAATCTTTTAATAACTCAAGATTAAGTAAGGTTTAAGGCTGGGTCCTTATAACCATGGTGTAAATATGGTTAATTTCTCTATGTAATGACCATGAAGAAGTAATGTAGAATGAAAATTTTGGTATTCAACTCTTAATATTACATTTAAAACATATTTATATCTTATTTATATTTTCTAATTTTAAAAAATATGAGATAAATTATGTCTTATGGTATTGTTTATTGAGGGCACATAATTTTATATATAAGATATTTTTTTTGTTTATTACTCAAAAATTCATTATAAATTAATAATTATAAACATTTTATTAGTATGAATGTAAATATTTCATAAAATATTTTTCATCAATATATATCATTTCATGTCACATAATATTTTTCAGTAATTTTTATTATCTTACTTTACTTTTTTAATGAATATGATTAAAATTATGTTTGGTTTAGTTTGGTTTTTTTGTATCATTTTTAAATTTTTATTCAATTATATATGTAAAATTTGGTTTTCTATCATGTTTAAATAATTTATTTTTAATATTATTTTTAGGAATATGAGAACTAAAATAACATATTCATTTTGAGCCTATTTGGAGAACTCTCTGAATTATTCTACTAATGACCCTCCACATTCTTATGTAAAGTACCCTTTTACATATTTTTGGATTGGGAAGGTTTCCATGATTTAATAACATGGATTCACATAGTTAACTAACACATCATGTACTAGTAGGAAGGATTAGAGGATATATATTGAGTTTGATGATAATTTTAATCCTAAATGTACCAATTCAATGAAATTTTAGTGTTTTTAGCTATCCAGTATCGAGTGAATATAAAAAACTTCATTTATTATTAGATATTTTTTGACCATATGACACAAGTTAAACAATATGAGACCATTTTGGTATTCTCATATATTGTTATTTTTTTATCATGTAATGTTTATTGTAATATAGTTATTTTTTCTTATATATTTTGGATGTAAAATGGTTTAACTAATACTAATGATTTTAAGAGGAGATGTTCATCATCAGTAACAAGGTGATGTATAGATTTTAAATTATTAAATCTGATCTATATCCACTTCATCATATAAATTTTCTACATCATATAATTTCTCAACTAAAAATAATCACAATAATAAATTCTATCCAAAAAATTGAATTTTACATAAAAAATCTGTGAAATATTCTATACACTTTATAATTAATTAAAACTATTTTGAATTATCTATATAACACATCAAATAATTTATGTTGGTATTAATCATTTAATTTCATGATCAACCTCCAATATAATACCTCTTATTTTCATTGTACATCATTACTTATATAGGGATGTAATTTATATGTAAATTTAAACATGTCACCTCAGTACACCATATTAAATATTACTGAATAACAATATTAAATAACTAAAGAGAGTGACATCAAAATAACAATAAAATATTTATCATATCATCACAATATCCATTTAAAACTCATAATATATTTTATATGATTCAATTGACAAAATAATATTTAAAAAAATAACCTAAATCCTTATAAATATCTATGAAAATAAAAAATATAGGGATCCTGAATCAGAAAACTCAAGAATATGATTAAATTAGTACTTCTTCGAAGAATATGACTTGATTCTATAATCATTAACAATTTTACTATAAAACAATATCAATCATCCAAAACTAAAATACCCGATACATAATCATAGACATATAATGATGTTAATTAATAGAATATGGAAAATGGATCATGAAGATAATATGTTGACACACATAGATTTAATTTCACAAGTTATGTATCTCAAAAATCTATAAATTGGTAATAAAAATAGCATTAAGGTTATCTATGATATACTAGGTATATAAGGAATAAAAATAATAAAATTGAATTACATATATGAATACAAAATTAATATTACAAAGGGTCAATAAACTCTCATCTAGATCCTAAACGGTGATGTAGTTATAGTTAGTCAACAAAAATAAGAAAATAGTGATTCATAACTCAAATCTCATTATAAATTTAAAATTAATTATATTCTTAAATATTATATGTTTTATTAATAAGGTAACTTGATTGAATCCACTATGAAATGGTTTTACAAATATATATAAACTATGATACCAATCATATAAATATACTCTAAAAACCACATCATTAAAAAACCATGATAGATAGTCATAATTGGACTTACCTACATTCTAAATAATAATTTCAAAAAAATAATTCTTTAATATATCATTGAAATAATGTTTTCAACAAAGCATGGAGTCATATAATAAACCAAGGCCTAGATAAACTCTTCATGTTGTATAGTATTGGATCCATTACTTTAATTCTTAATCATGAATTCACACACTCAAAAATTCCTCAAACAATATATCTATTAGAAATAAAAAAAATTGAGGGAATAAACATGGAATTGGTTTCTTTAAACTAATATTTTAAAAATTTTCTTCCATTATATGATTATGAATTCAACCCCTCCATTTAGAACACCTTTACATTTAATACACAAAATAATCAATCATTTTTTAGGATAAATAAAATAATTATAAAAAAACCAAATTAAAAATATAAATATAAGGAAACACACCCCATGAATTTGGAAAATCATGTTCTTATTGATCAATAATCATAACAATTTGACCACTAAATGAATCTATCAGATAAAATAATATAATTCAATAAAATATTTATTAAAATAGGAATAAAATTTAATTTAATTTATTTTATTTTTGATTTATAACTTTAGAGCCTATGAATCATCTATGAAGTCATATTTTTTTCAATAATTTCGGTTTTATAGTCTAATGAATCATTATTTTTAAAAATATGAAATGTTTTTTCATTATATATATTGGTATGTTTTTTATATATTTTATTAATTTTGGGTATGTATTTCATTAATAGGACAATGCACTATAACTTATTACCCAATAAAATATTGCTCTTAACACAATTTAAAGTGAATTTATCTTGTAAACTAATCAAGGGAAACATCATGGGAATATCACTTAATCTATCATGACACTTCTTTTAATTATTAAGACAGAAATTTATAATGGTTTTTAAAAATATATAATATATTATACTTAATGGGGCCTAAAATATTTATCTAATGATAACTCTAATGTAAAATATGATAAAAAATATTATTAAATTATTTATTGAAGTTGATTTTTATTGAAATAATATCAATAAAAACTATATAATTGTTAAATTTTATATAAAATAAAGACATTGTTGAATAGTTTGGATTTATCATAATATCACAAAAATAATTCACAAAAAATTAACCATAAAATCCTTAATCATAATTATATAATAAATACATTATTTAGATTTTAAATGTTAAACCTAGGAAATGTTTATGGATCCAACACAATAATGCTTTAACGATTAAATAATTAACTAGATAAAATTTAATAATGAACAAACACTAATATCTCATTGAAAATGTGGGCACAAAATCAAATATAAGTGATAACACACTACTTCTATTAAACATAAGATAAGGTGGATAAGATAACGACAACACTTTTAATTTTCATAACATAGTTAAAATAACCCAAATCTATAATTTAGATTTTAATGGAAACATATATGTTTTTAATGATTGACTGATCACGGATATATGATGAAATATAATTTCAATGGTACTATTGGTATTTCGTAACTTGTAATCAAATACAAGTGACTATCGTGAGAAAATAATCATTTTATTTTGAAAATAAAAGAAGACTACCATTGCATGGGATTTTCCTATAAGTGTAAGAAAAATAATACTGTAGGACAATATAAAATCCATGTGATATATAAATGCATTAATTTATTTGAACATATGTAATAAATCTTTAATGGTGGAATCACTATTATCTATAATTGTTTTGTACAATTTCATAACCAATCATTATATTATTAATTTTAGATGGATATTTATTATTTCATATTTGTTTATAATTTTTCCTTGTAAAATAAATATTAAATAATTATGTTATGCATCATTAAAATATATCATTTATATTTCTTCTTCAATATTTACAACAAAATATAAGGTCAAGGTATTTACAATCTTCATAATGAAAGTATGTAAATGGTTTTGACTCCTATTAAAAAAGAATTAAATGATTCTATGATATATACTACTCTGGATTGATATCAGATCATATTCATCTGACACAAAATAAAAATTATAGGTACATTAAGTTACCATATTAATCATATTAAATCTGGTGATATTAAATTCACCCCTCTTATTTACCATAATATTATATTTTCTACACAAAATTTTTTTATCAAATAACATAGACCCACTGGATATATCTATTAACTAACCAATATCCTAGATACCAACATATCAATGTGATATTACATTTTTCTTTAATGGTCAAGGAAGAAATGATTGGTGGATAACATAATGGCGACTGTTATTTGGTGAAATCATACCAAAAGTTTTGTAGTGAAGTATATATTAAAATTAAACATTTTTAATTTATAATATGGCATATTTTTTTAGTAATGTGGTAGGTCATGTTTTATCATATAAGGTATATTTTTCTATTTTGAGACCACTCCAAGTTACATGTAATGAAATTGGAAAACATCATAGAAAAATGTATAAGACAGTATGTGATTAATATCATGAATTCAATATGCCTTAGAATGATACTGTAGATTAAATCTATCCTAAGTAAAGGAACATGATAACCAATTTTTTATGTACAGGGTTGATCAAGTATGTTATTTTTATGTTTATTATGTTGTTAAAAAGTATTATAAAATTATTATTAGAGGACAAGTATGTGGTCTAAAATATAATCAACAAGGATTGTTTTTTGAATAAATTCTTTTAATATTTACTCTAAAATATAAATATATTTTTGTGTTGGATGAATAAATAAAATTAACTCTTATATATTATTCATTAGTATATAATATTTTGAAATTAAATATATATATTAAGTTTAATAATTTTAAAATCAATAAAACTGTAACGTCCCGGGTCCGGGTGCCACGCAACGGGTGCCCTGAACCCGATTCACCACGTGATCTCAAGCGCATTTCCCCAAATGCAAGAGGCTACTGACTAGCAGTGAGGGCCAAGGTCTGATAGTAGGGAAACTATGCCCTCATTTGTCAAAGTGTAGCACAGCGGAATACAAAATAAAACATACAACAAACAGCGGAAGCAGTAATCCATACACAACTAAAACAAACAACAGCAGTGGATATAACCAACAGTATATAAATAATGATGCTTCATGTCTCAAGTTCTAAGAAAATATCCAAAACATTTTATACATCAATACAGTACAACAAGGAGCAGAGTACAACAAAACAAATCAAAACAGCTGACAGCGGCATCACGAACCTAGGCTCGGTCCCATGCCCTCCTACTCCACAGCAACAGTCAAGTACCTGTATAGAGATTATTTCCCCTATCTACACCTGCAGAAACGTAATCTGTTTTTCCAGAAAAGCATGACCCAAATAGGGTGTGAGAAATATGTCTCAGTAGGAACCCACCTAAGGCATGTTCCCAACTATGTGCTAACATGCAACAATAGTGTGAAGTGGTAAAATGCAATAAAGTAAGCAGTACTACAAAGTAACTAACTTAACAGTTAAATTTCCATTTAATTAATCATTTAATCCATTTTATATAAGAAATCACCACAATGCATTTCTAAGTAAACAACTGGTGTCCTCAAACACGTAAACTCCTACCCTCGGGTAACGAGTATCCAACACAAGAATCTGCCCTCAGGCATAACAGAGTTTTCCCTCAGGCGTAGGTAGTGTCGCCCACCGACACAGAGTGAGATGCCCACAGGCATGGAAGAAGTCTCCCTCAGGCCGAAATAACTACTGCCCACAGGCTAAATAGTGAAGTGCCCACAGGCTAATCACAACAATGCCCTCAGGCTAAACAGGTAATCGGTCCATGCCCAACATGTCAAAATTCAGTAAACAAGAAATTCCTCTCAAGGCAATTCTACAACTACTACATTAAAGGCATACCCTTGGGTATCCTGGCCAAATAGAAAAACAGAGAAACACACCCCCAGGGTGGTTCCGGATCCATGCAATGATCCCAACCAGCATTTTTTATCACAATTTAATCACCTATGCAATTCTAGGCAGAAAATATAGCAATGGCCTCATCCACACGACACCCCAACATGGGTTCGTGGAACGAAAATGCACAAAACGCACGACAGTTGGAAAAATTAACACAAAGACACCTACCTTATACACCAACGAACGTTATACCCGAACTCCGACTCTAAAAAACGCCCAAGAATGGCATAGATCTAACGAAGAAAAAACCCATTCAAATGTAAATAACTCTTGTTAGGAGAAGAATTGGTAAGAACCAGCCAAGGAGGTGTAATCCCTTACCCATGTGGTTCCAACGGTATCGTCCGAGGCGGAAACCGATTCCAAACGAACACCCGGTGGATCTTCAATGGTCCGGACTCCTCCTTTGGATCCAAATTGGCTCAAGTGTCTCCTCTGCCAAATGAGTAGGCTACTGCCTATTTTAATCCAAAAAACAAAGTACACGACATGTACATCTGAGTCCACGGCGTGTAATTCATTCATTTAACTGTTCATTTGGTAGCACTTCCACACTGTTCATCCATCGACATGAGTACATGGCTTGTACTCCCAAGTACACGGCGTGTACTGTCGCCCAGCTAGCGGCTACTCCACCACCTTATTTTTTTTCCATGTCGACTAACTACACGGCGTGTAAGTACCACTACATGGAATGTAATCGGTTCTTACACCCCTCATCGCTGACAAGGCTACATGCCCCATGTACTCATCCCCACACGACCATAAGTACACGACGTGTGGAAATATTACACGGTGTTTAGTTTCAAAATTTAGGATTTTTCCACATTTTCCATATTTTCTCAAAAACACTTAAAGAAAAAGAAAAAGAAGATGCTCATAGCTCAAAAATAAGAACCGGGTTCTTACAAAATTCCCCCCTTATAGAAATTCATCCCCGAATTTCTCTTCCATGTGTGGTGAAGATAAATCTTAGAACATCTCTGGCCACTGAGCACGTACGTCGGCCTCCCACTCCCAGGTCTCGTCCTACATTCAGACATGCTGTCATAGCACCCGTACGAGAGTAACTGCCCGGCCTCGGAGAACCATCGTGCTCCTGTCAACGATACAAATCGGATGCTCCTCAGAGGATGAATCTTTCTCCAACTCAACCACCTTGGGCTGAAAAATGTGAGATGGGTCTGAATAATAGCGACACAACTGAGATACGTGGAAGACGTCATGCATGGATCGATGCCGCTATGGTAACCACAACTGATAAGAAACTATCCCAACTCTCTCAAGAATCTCAAATGGTCCCACATACCACGGTGAAAGTTTACCCTGTCTCATGATCTGCTTATGTACCAGCCTCAGTGAAACACGCATGAAAACCTGATCCCCGACCACGAACTCCAAAGGTCGTCTGCGATGATCAACATAAGACTTCTGACGAGACTGTGCGGTAGCCATCTTCTTCGGAATCAACTGGACCTTCTCAGATGTCTCTTGTACGAGACGTGATCCCAGCAAATCTTCCTCACCTGCCTATAACCAGCACAAAGGTGATCGACATGACCTACCATATAACACCTCATATGGTGCCATCTCAATAGTCGCCTGAAAGCTATTGTTATAGTCAAACTCGACTAAGGGTATATGCTTTTCCCAAGAGCCCCCAAAGTCTAGGACGTATGCATGCAGCATGTCCTCTAGCCCCTGTATCGTATGCTTTGATTGACCATCTTTCTGAGGGTGGTATGTTGTTCTCAGAAGCACCTGTGTACCCAGCGCCCTCTAAAACCTCTTCCAGAAACGAGACGTAAAGTGGGTGTCCCTATTAGAAATGATAGAATGAGGGACCCAATGAAGACATACGATCTCTCGGATATACATTCATCCCAGCTCGTCCACACCGAAGGACTCCTTGATCGGCATGAAGTGAGCTACCTTCATGAGTCTGTCCACAATAACCCACATGACGTCATTTCCACGAGGTGACCTCGGTAACCCCGTCACTAAATCCATCGTGACATCATCCCATTTCCACTCTGGAATGGGTAACTACTGTAACAGCCCAGCTGGTCTCTGATGCTCTGCCTTCACTTGTTGACAGGTGGAACACCTCGTAACAAAACCAGATACATCTCTCTTCATACTCGTCCACCAGTATTGACGCCTCAAGTCCCAGTACATCTTGGTAACCCCGGGATGAACTGCCCAAGCTGAAGCATGAAACTCTCGCATTATCTCCTCACGTATATCACCTGAAACCCATACTCGTCCATGGAAACACAAAACCTCACCATCTCTTATAATCCACCTAGGAGAAGGGTCCCCACTTTCCACCGACTCCCGTAGAACTCATCTTTCTGAATCAGATAGCTACCTCGTCCTCACTTTATCTAGGAGGGTAGAAGTCACTGCTAAAGAAGAAAGATATGTCTTCCCCTGACTGTCATGAACCTCTAGATGCATCTCATAGAACAAAGCCATAAGCTCCCACTCACCACTGGCCTCCTGCGCTACATGTATCTGAGTCTTCATACTCAATGCACCAGCTACTGCATTACCTTTACCAGGTGTACAGGAAAGCTCAAAATCGAAGGACTGAAGGTATTCGACCCACCTTCGCTACCTCAGATTCAAGTCACACTGAGTAAAGATATACTTGAGGCTTTTGTGGTCGGTGAAAACCACAAAATGCTCCCCCAAAAGATAATTTCTCCAACAACGCAAAGCATGAACAACTGCTGCCAACTCGAGATCATGCGTTGGGTAATTCCTCTCATGTGACCTCAACTGCCGAGACTCATACGCAACAACTCGATTCCCCTGAATCAACAATACTCCCAGCCCAATAATTGATGCATCATAGTAAACTGTATTGGTTTTCCCCTACTCTAGGAGTATCAGGATCGGTGCTGATGTCATCCTTCCTTTCAGGTCCTAAAAAGCTGCCTCACAATCTTCCGACCAAATGAACTTCACACCCTTCTTAGTCAAGCCCATCAACAGTGCCGCCATGTGGGAGAAGTCTTGTATAAAACGCATGTAGTAACCAGACAAACCTAAGAAACTCCATATCTCAAACACATTATGAGGATGCTCCCAGGAAACTACTACTCTCACCTTCTCTGGGTCTACTGAAACTCCTTCCTCTGAGATGATATGACCCAGGAATTGAATCTGGTCCACCCAAAAGTGGAACTTCGAGAGCCTAGTATATAGACGATGCTCTCTCAGTGTACTCAGTACGATCTCAAGATGGGTGGAACGGTCATGTTGAGTGTGAGAGTACACTAAGATGTCGTCCACAAATACTACCACAAAAGAATCATGATACGAATGGAACACATGATTCATCAGATCCATGAAACTTGTTGGCACATTCGTGAGTCCAAACGTCATAACCGTATAATCATATAGACCATACCTACTCCGGAAAGCCATGAGAGGTATATCAGATGGTCTCACACGCAGCTGATGATATCTTGATCTCATGTCAATCTTTGAGAACACTCGTGCTCCACGAAGCTGATAAAAAAGATCATCAATCCTTAGTAAGGGATATCAGTTCTTAACCGTCAACTGGTTCAGCTTCCGATAATCCACACAAAGTCTAAGGGTAATGTCCTCCATTTTAGCAAAAAGGACCGGTGATCCCCATGGAGAAGTACTGGGTCGGATAAAGACCATTGCATGTAAGTCCTCTAACTATATCTTGAGATCCTACAGCTCAGGTGTAGCCACCCAATAAGGAGGAATGGACAATATTGCTGCTCCTGGCACAAGCTCAGTGGAGAAATACACCTCTCTCTCTGGAGGTAGACCCGAAAAGTCATTCGGGAAGACATCCCTGAAATGATCAACAACAGGAGGTAAATTCATCTGACAAGTTCTCTGGTCATCCAGATATAATCTCACAATCTAGGCTGTGACTCCACCTCGCCCATGATTCTCTGGTCCAACTCGACTCGCCTGAACATCCCATTCTCCCTTGTATAGAAACTATCCGCCCTCCGGTGATGTGAAATGCACCCTGTGAAGATAGCAGTCCACAAAGGCTCTAAAGGGAACCAACCAGTCTATACCGAGAATGACGTCATAGCTCGTCATCTATAAGACATAGAGGTCCCAAAGTAAGTGACACCCACCAACCTCAAGGGGGCACTCCTTACACTTACACACACATGTCGTCCTAGTCCCCAATGGTGTGACTAGCATCATGATATCCGAAGAAGTAGAAACACAGAGACCAAGGCTCTCTATAACGGGTACAGATATGAAACTATATGTGGAACCCATATCAAAAAGTACTGAAGACAAGACAGAAGCTACTAGAATAGTATCTCTGACTGTAGAAGGTCTGGGATCCTGCTCTTGCTGGGTCTGTTGCACTACATATGCCTGCACAGTGTCGTGGCCCTACGACACAACCCGGCTACCTTGAGCTGTCCCGCCCTGCTGCCTTTGAGATCCCGGCGTCTGGCTACCACGACCACGACCACCATCTTTGCCAGCACGCCCTAACGTGTTACAGTTCTCTAAATGGTAAGAAGCCACTGGTCCTGCTCCCGCGTGCAGAGTTTGCATAGAACCCCTCTCTCTAGCCACTGGTGGAAACGCCCTACAAAAGCGCTGCAGATGACCCATCTTTCCACAAGCTCGACACTCCACTAGGTCTCGTGGACACTGTGGCCTCTTGTTCCCCTCTATACCAAACTGGTAGCACATAACCTGGCCACCTGAAGCATTTTTCTGATTGGTACAGCAGCCCTAAGAGAAGTCCATCTGTCTCTTCCTCTTGCCAATAGAAATAGTACCAGTAACCGGTGCTGAACCGCCCTATCCCACAATGCTTGATCCTCACAGGTTCCTCTCTGTAATCAACGCCTGGTTCAGAATCGCCTGTACAGTAGGAAACCTAAAAACATTCACCAATGCTTGGACGTCATAACAAAGACCATCCTCAAAACGTTTGTCTCTCAACGTCTCATCACCCACCAGCACGAGTGAAAAATGATGAAGCTCCGTAAAACGAGTAGAATAGTCCATCCCCGACATAGCGCACTGCTGTAGATTCATGAACTCTCGAGCTCTATCTTCCCTCAGCGTCTCGGGAAAGAAGAATTCATAGAAAACTGCCTGAAAATATTCCCATGCCATGTCCCTGTGATGCTCTGTCTATGTGGTAACATCCCACCACTTCTTGTCGAAATCACGCAGTAAGTAAGTCACGAGCTTGACCCTCCACCCAGGAGGCGTCTCTAGATTCTCGAAAATAGTCTGCATCGACCCCAGCCAAGACTCCGCAGCCTGTGGTCCGCCATCCCCTGAAAACGTAGGAGGATGCTGTTGCTAGAAGATACGTGTCATCTCGGCCATAGATGTGGCAACCTGCGGTGCTCCCTGAAAGGTCTTCATGAACAATAATAATCCTTCACGGAACTGTGCCTCCGCGCCTATGTCCGGTATAGCAGCTGGTGTCGCATCTGGCCCCACTAGAGGATCAACTGGTAGCCCATGGCCCACCATTTTCGGAGTATAATCGTCGCCGCTCTCCTGGAGAACAACTCGCGGTCGTCTAGGCGGCATGACACTACATGGTCAAAAGTACGCCTTAGATTCATGATTATTAAGATTTAAAAGCGAAGGAACCACAAAGGAAACAAGAGGAAGAAGGCATGAAAAAATTGGCAAAGCAAGACTACACTGCGTGTACACTGACTACACGGCATGTACTTGACTTCCCTTCCCCTGCTCGGGTCCCTACACACGGCTAAGCCACACGGCTTCCACTGAATAAAAACTACACGGCGTGTATAATATCTACACGGCATGTATGGTGTTATTTTCCAACTACCTGTGTCATCTATAACACGGCCAACTACTCAGCTTACAGCTACATGGCATGTTACACCCGTACACGCCGTGTACATCACTCCATTTTCCAGCCACACGGCAAAAACCACACGGTCTATCCTCGGACAAGACTACACGGCGTGTCCCATAGGTACACAGCAGGTTCAAGGAGAGGTGACACCAACCCGTGTTTGTTAGTTACACGGCCGAGTCCCTAGGTCACACTACACGGCGTGTTCATCATTGACACAACGTGTTCTGTACAGGAGTTCACCAACCAGTGTTGTTAGTTACACAGCCGGACTCAGGGTCACAATACATGGCATGTACAAAAGCTACACGGCGTGTTTTACCCAAGCCTTTACCTACCATGTGTCGCCGCCCACACAGTTTATGACACGGGAAGAGACTACACGACATGTACTCAAAGTACACGGTGTGTATTGAAAAAGTTCATTTTTTCTTTCTTCCCAAAAAGAAGAACATACACGGCGTGTATAAAAATACTACACGGCGTGTATACTGGGTTTCCGGACATTATGCCTCAGAAACATCCTAGGAACCTAGAAAATACTGAAAAACAACACCTAAGTGTCAAATTCCGACTCGTGGGGGCCCATACTCTCCACGAATCAAAGTTTGACATCTCATATGTTTTATAACCAATAAAAAGTCAATGATCCACCAATTTCCGGTTAATGGGGGCCCCTACTCCCCAAAAACCAAAGTT
The DNA here is from genome assembly GCA_963277665.1 of Viscum album. Classification (NCBI taxonomy): domain Eukaryota; kingdom Viridiplantae; phylum Streptophyta; class Magnoliopsida; order Santalales; family Viscaceae; genus Viscum; species Viscum album. The sequence continues at coordinate 2,056,041,925 of OY728140.1, forward strand.
TGGTGTCCATTCTATAAGAAAGCTCATAAAAAGAATACCCTATCACATAGCAGGTATGTATCAAGCAGCTATCACAACAACGTTCTTTAGTAGCACAACAACTATCACAACAACATGAAAATTCTAATGCACCTACTTGGAATGGAAACTATGCATGGCATGTGATATCTAGCATGTGCCTATATGATACATGAGATGGCATACACTCATCTCATCGGGTTGTAACTAAAGAGAACCCATAGATAAATTATAACAGCACAATATCAAGTTTGTCACCCAACGGTGAAAACATATCAACTGTAAAATTTGAAAAACCGAAATAATTGCAAAAATACGAGGTAGACTGGCTTTTCCCTATACAAGGGTTAGCTATGCCCGGAAACAACTTATAACCAACTACCGTTCCATCTTATCCCTGACTACGGATCCAAATAGTAAGTCAAAGAAAAGAACCCCTCTGATACCACTTTTTAACATCCCGGATCCGGGTGCCACGCAAGGGGTGCCCCAAACCCAGTTCGCCACGTGACCTCAAGCGCATTTCCCGAAATGCTAGAGGCTACCAACTAGCATCATGGGCCTGGGTCTGATAGTGGGGAAACTATGCCCTCATTTGTCAAAGTGTAGCACATCGGCATAAAAAAGAAAACATACAACAAATAGCGGAAGCAGTAAACTATACACAAGTGAAACAAACAACAACAGTGGATATAACCAACAGTATATAAATAATGATGCTACATGTCTCAAGTTCTAAGAAAGAAATCAAAACATTTTATACATTAATGCAGTATAACAAGGAGTATAGTAGAGGAAAACAAAGAAAAACAGCTGGCAGCGGCATCGTGAGCCTTGGCTCGGTCCCATGCCCTCCTACTCCAAAACAACAGTCAAGTACCTGTATAGGGACTCTTGCCCTTATCTACACCTGCAGAAACGTAATCTTTTTGGGCCGAAAACCGTGACCCTAACAGGGTGTGAGAAATATATCTTAGCAGGCACCCACCTAAGGCTCGTGCCCAACTGCGTGCTAACATGAAACAATAGTGTGCAGTGGTAAAATGCAATAAAGTAAGTAGTACTACAATGTAACTGACTAAACAGATAAATTTCCAATTAATTATTCATTTAATCCATTTTATATAAGAAATCGTCACAGCGCATTTCTAAGTAAACAACTAGTTTCCTCAGACACGTAAACTCCTACCCTCAGGTAACGAGTATCCAACACAATATTCTGCCCTCAGGCAGCACAGAGTCAGCTTCCCACAGGCACGGAAGAAGTCTCCCTCAGGCCGAAATAACTACTGCCCATAGGCTAAATAGTGTAGTGCCCACAGGGTAATCACAACAACGCCCTCAGGCTAAACAGGTAACCGGGCCGTTCCGAACATGTCAAAATGTAGTAAACAAGCAATTCCTATCAAGGAAATTCTACAACTACTACATTAAAGGCATACCCTCTGGTATCCTGGCCAAACGGCTAAACAGAGAAACACACCCCCGGGGTGGTTCCAGATCCAAGCAATGATCCCAAAAAGCATTTTTTTATCACAATTTAATCACCTATGAAATTATAAGTAGCAAATATAGCAACAACCTCAGCCACACGACACCCCAACATGGGTTCGTGGCATGAAAACGTACAAAACACACGACAGTTGGAAAAATTAACACAAAGCCACTTACCTTATACACCAATGAATGTTATACCCGAACACCGACTCTAGAAATGCCCATGAACAACATAGATCTGACAAAGAACAAAACCCATTAAAATGTAAATAACTCCTATTAGGAGAAGAATTGGTAAGAACCAGCCAATGAGGTGGAAGACCTTACCCGGGAGGTTCCAACGGGATCGTCCAAGGTGGAAACCGATTCCAGAAGAACACCCGGTGGATCTTCAAAGGTCCAGCCTCCTCCTTTGGCTCCAAATCGGCTCAAGTGTATCTTCTGCCAAATGAGGAGGCTACTGCCTGTTTTTAGCCGAACAAACAAAGTACACAATGTATACTTTTGAGTACACGGCGTGTACTTCTTTCATTTAAATGTTCATTTGGCGGCACCGCCACACTGTTCATCCGTCGACATGAGTACACGACATGAACTCCCAAGTACACGGCGTGTACTGTCGCCCAGCTGGAAGCTACTCCACCGCCTTACTGTTTTTCCCTACCGACTGACTACACGGCGTGTAAGTACCACTACACGGCGTGTAGTCGGTTCATACACCCCTCGCCACCGACAAGGCTACACGCCCCGTGTACTCATCCCCACACGGCCAGAAGTACACAGCGTGTAAAAAAAGTACACAGCATGTAGTTACAAAATTTAGGATTTTCCTCCATTTCCCATATTTTCTCAAAAACACTTAAGGAAAAGGAAAAAGAAGAAACCAGTACCTCAAAACTAAGAACCTAGTTCTTAGAAAAACCATATAAAACATATTTATGTACAAGGATCACTATTCAAAATGAATGGTTGTTTTATTTACATTGATTTGTATGTTGTATTTACATAAAATCAGTTAGTATTATTTAATAGCAACATTAAGTTATGTATATGTTTGAATAAATTTGTATAGAAATTCCTCATGATATGATAAATGAATTTCCACTAAAAAAGATTATAGCTATTTTAGGTATACATCGACATAATGTCAAAAACTTTCAATAATAGACTCTTTAGTATTTTAAAAAATATACCTACTTCTCCCTTATTCTTTGTTCGTTGAAGAATTATAATTCACGAAACAAAAACTTATCATTTAACAATGAATACATATTTTCATATATTTTTTAGATATTATGATTCATAAGATAGACTTCAATCAATCTCTACAGGGAACTCCCCCACCAAATGCTCACATTTTCAATAGTAGTGTAAGATTATAATATTCACCATATATGTATTCATCCATAATTAATTTTATTGATATGATGTATAAATATATTTTCATTCCTTGGTTATCTTCTTATTCATATTTCTCTATTATTAAATTCCAATACTCTTAGATCAATCAACACAGTCTTATAATAACATTTTTTCCTATATTTTTTAATTTTTAATTTTAAATTATGAAATCAATATAAATAATGAATTCCTTAAAAAACATTAACATTTATTCCGGGGATTAATTAAGTCATTCATACTACCTTTTCTATTTCTAAGGGATGTTGAGTGATGATTTACAATTATAAAACCCAATATATTAGTGTGAGTATTATATGACTATTTTGAATAACCTATTTCATAAGAAACACCAAACTAAAGAGAACAATTTTGTATTTTTTATGGTAGAGTATTACAATTAAATATTTATTTATAATTAATATTAATCTATATATACATATGTAATTAAATTTTGAAATTTAAAATAGGTGTACAACACATATAATTCAAAAAACCACATGCTTACATTATTCATCATTGTGGTCTCCCATGAAAATCATACAGATGATTATAATTGTAGATTGAATGAAAAACATTTGAAATAATATTTTGTTGGAAATAAAATTCAGAATAATATGTATTGTTATTTTGTTGAATGAGAAGGTAGAATGTTATTTTTAAATGGAAGTTAAAATTTATTTTATCATTTGGAATATATTTATCCAGTGGTTATGGTAAAAATGATATAATGGCCATATAATACTTATTATGAAATTATTATGTATTATATAAAACAAAGTTAACATGAATAATAAATAAATATGATTAATTAAATAATTAATGAATGATAATTAATTAATATAACAACATTAAATACCTATGAAATTATTTTTATTATAATTAATTATTTTTTTACAAGTATTGTGATTTTATATTTAAAGGAATAATTTCTCATATATAATGTATGAATATAATTAAATATATTTAATACTTTACATCCTAATTTTTAAATTGTCTAATAGGATCAATTCTATTTTTTGGAAGAAATATAATTCACAGGAGTAAAATTTAAATTACGTTGGTAAATAGTAAATATGGGAAAATTTTATTTATGTTTGAAATAAGGTATAAAAATATAAAAATAAACAATCATATCTCATATTGAGTTATAATAAATCTAATATAGTCTTATAATTTAAGAGTATTTTTTTAAACTCAAAAATCACCTTTCATAACCATCAAATAAATATTATTGGGAAATATTCCACATAAACTCCTCTATAAAAATGACCACCCTGACACCAATTCAAAAATACATATTTTATTTGGTATCTAGTTAAATATAATTTTTTTTCATAATTCTAGTTTCACTATTGTGTGCTTCTAAGAATAATAATGAGGCCTCATTATTTTAATATAATTTTTTTGTTATGAGAAGAAATTATTTTCATCATAGTAAGTAATGAATTCATAATTTTTTTTTTCATTTTTATTCTCTCATTTAGTATTTATAAATACTATTCAACATTATTATAATAAATTATAAAAAAAATACTGTTTATTAAAAACAATTATTAAAATCATATAACTATATAAACTAACTCATTCACTTGTTACAAAATGAAATTGTTTAGGTTAATTAAACTACATACATAAATGATGGAAATAAATCTTCAATATTTATATCATTAAAATTTATTAAAATATTAATTATGTTGTTATATTATATAATTGTGGAATTTATATTTCATTTATAGTTCAAAAATGAATGTACCAAAATCAATGATCATCATAATGTAACTAGTTATTACTATATAAGATACCCACAATTAGATATTTTTGAGTTTTTTATTATGAACCATACTAATAAAATCAATGTAATTAACATGGGGATTTATAAATAATTAAAAATTATGATCCCATTTGATTTATTATTTATGATAAAATAAACTTATTAATAATAAAAAATGATACAAATATCCATATAGAATCAAATATAAAACAATCAAAAAAACCAAACATCGGATGATAAAAAAATGATGACCAAGAAATATATGTCTTATAATGAAATTATACATTATTTGTATAAAATGTTATAAATATAATTAACATCATTAGATATGTCATTAAGAATCTTATTTTTTTCATATAAAAATATAGGTCGCATCTAATAAAGTTAGGACTAAAGGTATGGAAATATTTATATATCTAAATTTTATATTGGAATCACTATATTCCATTTCCATATTTTTCAAGAATATTTGTTGATCTATTCCACATATTTCACTTTATTTTTCAGATTTTGTTAGGAATATTTCTATTTATGTTGACATTTTTATGAATGTTGGAAGGTAATGTTTCTCTCTATATTCCTTTATATTTTTTTGTAGTAACTTTCTTCCATTACATTACTCTATTATATTTTTAAATGATCCAATTAATGTTTTATTATAATATTTTTTATTAAATTAATTTTTATTTTCATTCACATTCAATTATCAAAATATTTTTTACTATTTTTTAAAATTATAATAAAAAAGTAATGAGTATGTTTCTTCATTATTTTTACATAAATTCTCATCGTCCTATGAATTTTTTTTCATATATGTCAATAAAAATTTATATTATACTCTATTAATAATTAGTATATTTAAATAGGGGCATAATTAAATGAAATATTCAAACTACTTATGGATTTTTTATTTTTATTTCTTGTGAAAACAATTTAGGTGGCGAGTTATATTTTCATTAAATATTTATATAGTGGTGGAATTATCAGTACTTTCATGATTATGTGGAACACATGTACATGTATATATCTTTATGTGATTTTTGGGACAATAATATATAAGCATCTAATGTAATGGGTAAATATTTATGTCTCATGACATGCCGATTATTTGTATGTAAAGGATGTAATTAGATTAGTTCAATATGATATATATGGGAAAGATGATTTTAGATTCATCCAATATATAATTATCATCAGGGTAGATAGAATTGTCTTCTATTATAATTTTATATTCTTATTGATGTTCAACATTACATTAATTGAAAAATTCATATGTAATGAATTCTATTTTGTTCTATAGTTCATACGCATTTGGGTATTTTTTTTATAATTTTTCCATTCTTATTGGATAATTTTTTTTCTCACTTGTTTATAAATTTTATTATGACAACATATTTTGTTTAGATTGATTAGTATATTTTTTTCCCTTAATTATCATTTTAAATCATACATTTCAAATTTCCCCCATTTTCTAGGTAATTAAGGAACATAATATGTATGATATGTTTAGAAGGGTATCACGTGTATGTGATATTGTAGATAAAATTTATATTGAATGATGTAATATAATAAATATGTAACTAATCTAAAGTGACATAATTACATTTTTTTCTTAAAGTGTTATTTATTTTTGAGTAGTATTGTGTAATATAATAAAATATTCTAAAATTTAGGCGTGTCTTTTTGGGTCAACTATGTTGGTATACAGTTTAATTTCTTTTAATTTTTGTGTTTATATCAACAATAATAATATGGATCAAATACGAAGAAACATAAGATTAACAATGCAATGAATATGATGTATAAAATCATTCTTTAGTTGAGTAACCTTAAGAATAATTTTTATATAATATTTTTACTGTAGATATTATTTTTATTACTCATAATAAGCATTTTGGTTTGAAAAGATGATTTCAACTAGAATTATAAAAATTTGTTTGTGGTAGCTTCACATACTATCTATTTTAGAATGGATTTTAAATTATTTGATTATATTTATATGATTCCACCATATACTGAAAAGTAAATTTTAATGTTCATTTCTATACTCAATGATTTGGTATTGATTTATTAATGAAAATAATCAATGTTGTGATGAATGTATAAAGAGTCTATTATTCTTCTCAGATTGTATTTCATTAGAGTTAAATTTCTAAAAATGTTGTTATTCTTTCGTTTTTTTAATTCATTGATACACGCATTGGATATCGGTATATAGTGCTAATATCAATTTTTAGGGTAATAAAACCTCAATTTATATCCTAAATAATCCCATTATCATATATTGATGCCTGGTTCATTTTGAACATCATAGTGAAACAAATTCCCTTCCATTTGTAATGATTCCCATTAATATTGGATGTATGGTTCAAACAGTTTTGTATAAACTCAACATTGAAGATATTCTTATTTTAAAAAAATATAAAGATTTTTTTTTGATTTCCCAATTCCTCCCAATATTTTACAATTTTTGAAATTGAACTAATAAATTGTTAAATGATCATAGATAAGTGTCATTATATAATTAGCCCTATTGAGTTTAAAAAAATGAAGAAGCCATTATATGAGAAGCTAGAAAATAGATTTATAGGTCTATGATCATCACTATAGTGTATACCTACCCACTTAGATAGAAATAAATATGAATAAGTGATCTTTAGTTTTTATTAACATCTTCTTAATTGGATCAAGATATGTATAATTTTATAGGGCCCAATTCACACCGGAGACAATTATACTCATGCCCAATATAGGATATTTATTTATTACGTTATATATATCATCAAGATTATATGAATTTTACCCTAAAATATTTATATAGACGATATTTAAATATATATTTTATAATTAATATAATTAGAGAAAATATTTTCCTAAGAATGTAATTCTTTATTCAATGTTAAATTTGTTGAATAATCAGGTCAACCGTTTTATAAAACAATGGGTCCAACCATATAATCCCCCTAGTAGTATTCACAGATATTCCACAAAACATAAAATGTCACCATAGAATATCTGTGTTCTATTGTGGTCAATTTTAATCAATTGTGTCATTATTCATTGATTAGAACATGAATTTTTTGGGTTGCATAAATACCATTATTATTCTATAAACCCTTAAGAGGGAGGAGATTGATTTTTTATTCTATTCTTGAGATCATTCTAGATAATATTTTTTAGTATGTTTAGAGAATTATAATGAATTAATTTTATGGACAATCATCCTCTTACACTATAAATGATATAACCATGTTGGAGAATTAATAATAGTACATAAGACCTTATACAATATTTTAGTCCATAGAAAACCATATATCAAATAATAATAATATTTTTTCCATGAGATGTGATAAACTCAATTATTATTTAGATGTTATTTCTACCAGACCCCATACTTATTCAATCAATCATCCATGTTATTTATTACATAATAAAAATAACAATTTTAATAAAAAATAAATTTAATTTTATTATTCATTTAATAAAACATTAGTATTTTATAAACTAAATAGAGGATAAATATATATTTAATATAAAAACCACAAATAAATAATTATTCACTACATTAAAAATAATTAAGAGATATATAGATGTTAAATTTATATGTAATTTTTAATTACCTTCAATATTAATATTTATTTAAATTCAACTCACATATTTATTTTTTTAATTAATTAGTGATTAAAATAACACAATGAACTATACATGAATAATTATTAAACTATAATATGGAAATAATCATTATTCAATTTGTTAAAATCAAAAATAATTTCACAATGGTTCTAGATACAAATGATGCGTTACACTCTAGGTTGCATTAATGGTGGTACAAGGAAATCAATACAATAGTAAAATATTATCATCCATGAACACATAAATTAACCCATATAGAACGAATTTAATATAAAAAAATCCAACAAGTGGTCACTATGTAATATAATCCCATTATCCCACTATCTCATCATGTATGGTTCATACTCTATCATTAACAACTACAGTTAATTTATCATTATATTAATTAAAGATATGAACACATCAATATCTTAAAATAGCAATGGATTTATCAGATAGTTTCATTTCATGTAGTGGTCCAGAGATATCTATTTCCATTAAATAAAAAGGGTAAAATCCTATCATGATATATTGATTCATATTATATCACTTCCAATTCACCCAACAACACCTAAAACCAAAGGAGATGATTTCATAATGGTTTTCAATAATATAATATAGTATATAACAAAATATATCTATTAATAATAATATCAAGTATAAGAAAAAATACACATAGTTGTAGATAGGAATATACATTGACAAAAATAAAAATATAAATTCCATTGGGAAGGTCTCTTATCCTAGCCACTTACTTTATTGATTATCATGGATAAAATTCCTTAGGTTAAGTCTCAATGTATTGTGATCCTCTAACCCTTATTATATATTATCATTATTATCTAACTAGAATATATTAACTTGGTATAGGACATGTTTTTAAAAATATTTTCATAACAATTAATGGTTCTCCTTATCTCAAGGAGATCTTATGTGTATTCAATGTAATATATTCATTTATAAAATTTTCAGAATAAATTTTATATGGATGGAGAATAATCATGTGTGGATTATTAATATTCATAAACTTGAATATAATTTTAAGTCAAATAAAAATATTTTTAGTTCAAGGTAAAAACGCCTATAGTCTCCCAATTTCCCTAGAACCCGCCAATATAGAGATTTTATTTTTTTATTTCTCACATTAATTTAAATTGTTTCTATGATGTGTCTATACCAGCTGATCCTGCCTTTGTTTGGATGGATGTTCTACTAACTGAAACTTCATATCCCAAAGAAAAAAATCTCAATGGTGATATCAACAAGAGTATAAATTTTTCTATATATTGTTTATAACATCATTGATAATAAAGAAACATAATTTTCATCGTAATTTGACTGGACATTACTATAATTGTACAACCCAGAAATCTAGAAAAAATTGTTCCCAAACATTTCTTCTTATGCTACATCATAAGACACAACATACTAATTATATATATATATATATATATATATATATATATATATTTGTGTATGTTTATTACCCACTAGTTGTAATATTTTTTTCCTTGAATATTAACTCAGACATACTATGATGTAAAATAAAATTGATATAATAACACACATGTTTTTATCCCATATAAAAATTATTTCCATTTCTCAAATAACAAGAAAGTCATCCTATTTTACTATATTGACCCGTTGTTTTCATATTTATTTCATTTTGGATAGAGACTGAACTTTTAACATTGATCGTGTGAAATTTCATGGAATAGTATTTAGATAAGAAACAATACCATCATAATATATCAAGGAGATGTTTTTGGATAATCGAAGTGGCCTAGTTGGTGTTTTGGCTTCTCTAGTAAGTGTTGCGGAAAGCGTCGTAGCTGCCTCATTTCACGGCGGTTTTCCTGGATTTAGTGGCGGTTTATACGATCCCTAGATGTCAATTTGTTCGCGGCGGTTATAACAGCTACAATTAAACTCAAATTAAGCGGCCGTAAAACCGCCGCCGAAGTCACGGAATCCACCACAGAATGAGGCAGAAACTATTTGGCTATGTCGTGGCAGTTAAAACCACCGCTAAACGTAAGAAAAAATTTACGTTAAGTTGTGGTTTTCACAGTTTAGCGGCGGTTAAAACTGCCGCCCATATAAATGTCGCAGCGGTTAAAATCGCCGCTAAAAGCTGCCCAGAAAAAAAAAATTCTGCTTTTGTTGCACCACTGCCCTGAAAAAACATCAATCCAGAAATAGAAACCAACTGAGATACATTATAGCCCTCCTACCATGCATAACACACATCATGTATCATCATCACAAGACCTCCTCCTTCACTACATCACATTCGCACAATCAATTCCTCAATATCAAAAATAAAAACATGATAATCACACACCAAAACATCACTTTCCCCAAAAAATAATTTGGTAAGAAATTATATATTATTCATATTTGGTTAAAATGGATTAATTAATTATAACTAATGATAAAAATTATAATTAATTATGTATGATTCCTTTGTCTGTTATAGGACCTAAGAAAATGGGTGGTGAAAGATCGGTCCATGGAAAGCTTGAGGGCGAGGTCTGTACATGAGTTGTTAAGTGGTGTGTCAATGGAAAGGGGCTTCAAAATGAGTTAGGCTCTCTAATGTTCTAGACATATTGTTTTTATTATTATTTTTTGTGGTTTGAGGTGTGTAATATTTCCATTGGATTCCATTCTCCTTCTATAAACCCAATTATTATTTTTTAATTAAATGGTTAATTGAAATTAAATTGTTAAGGTGATTGAAGACCATGAGAAAACTAAACTATGTTTTGGGTAACAAATAGAAGATTGTGTGCTGGCCTGATTCCTCGGTCTCTAAAGGATGAGGCATTGAACTTAGAGATATCAAGTGACTTCCTGACCCCTTCATTTGGGGGGGGGGATTTTGAGATATCTTTTCCCTAGAGGATGAGCCTTATATAACTTTTTATGGAGGTGTTTTGTGACATAAGATGACCATACAATGTGGGTTAGCTAAGACCCTTGAGACACCTCCAACAATTAAGTAATGTTTGACTTAGAAACCATGGCCTATCTAGTCTGGAATGTGTCTTGGGTATACCATCAAGTTATGCAATCATAGTAATTGTTTGTATTGACCAAACCATTTTCTATTAGTTGTGATTTACTCTAGGTGGAAGAACATAGGATGGACTAGGATTGGGTTTGCTGAGTGGACCATCTAAGTGGAACCTTCTAACTAGGATGGTCCATGATCCATATTCTTGGAAAACCCATTATTTGGTTTCAGCATTGAGGCTGAGATGTTATTTTATATGTTGACACTACTAGAAATTGTGATTTTATTGAATAAAAAGTACTAGATTGAAATAGTGGTCCATGAACAAGGATCTCAAGAGAGATTCCTCTACATACATACAGACCTAGAGGACCCATGTGGTTTCCCAGTAGATAGACCAACCCTGAATAGGTGCATGTGTTTCTTTAGACATGGTTACAGGTGTCAATATAGAACCTGAACCAATGTGGACGACTAATGGAGCTAAGATGATAATGATGGGAATGGGTGTTCGGTTGACCATGGTTTTATTTATATTTATATTTATCCTTGATTCATTATATTTAACAAGATTCATTAGAATCTCTAATTAGGCATGACACAATTTTCATTACTTAGGACACTTGTGAATCACTTGTTAGGATGGATGAGACCCTTTGATTCTTATTGTGTTTCTAATCTATTATCATGAAATATTTGTGGTGGACACTTAGTATAACTAGCATCAATCATATATGATATATGTATGGGTGAATAACTAATGGTGGTACCTTTTTTGCAAAAAAAAATCCATCGGGTCCTGTGTGCTAGATATATTCTAGTAATTTATATATCTTCTCACTAGAGTATTAGTATGGGACATATGAGCAGTCCATTCTAATAATTTTTTTATATAGAACATGTTTCTACACATGCATTCATAATCTAGGGTTTATGTTGATAACATACAAGTAGATGGTGATTTATAGCTTTGTGGTGATTATGATAGGTGTGGGTGGACAATTGGAGCATCCATCAGGTCGATAACCCTCCTAGTAGCATAATGGATCCAAGGAATGAGTCCTCTATTTATTTTTTGGATTACGTAGCCCTATCATAGTGATAGGACATGGGTCCTCTATTCATAGAGTTGGTAACCATCTCAATTGATGCACACAATGCACATTAAGGCATAGATCATTCATTGCAGCCAGTAACCCTCTTGAATACCAAAGTATTTAGTGTTTAATGATTCCATTATTAATTCTACTATTGAGGGAGGATGTATAAGTGATTGATGTGTGATATTATGGGTGAATGTTAGGACATGAAAATTTATGGTGGCAACTACCAATTAAAACACAGGCCTAAATGGAATGATGTATACCCAACTCGAGAAATCAAGACATAAAAAGAAGCATCAGAAATCAATAAAATGCATAAAAAGAAACATGTGAAATCAAGGAAATTTTAGGACATTAAAATGTGTGGTGGAAACTATGTGCCATAAATATTACATATACAAACCAACTGTTCCCATATTTGTTCAACACATAAACAATACAACTACTCAGGGTCTGATGATGCATCGTCACCCTCTTCACCTTCATCTCCACTTTCTGCTGTCACCTGTAAGAACATTATATTGAAAATTAAATACGGTTTCATATTTATATTAAAACATAAAACAAATGAAAGTTATAAAACTAAATGAATTTGATTTTTTGTGACTTACCTACATACCACCTGTTGATGCACTACCACTGGGGGCATATCTGCTCATATGTTGATGTATTTCAGTCAACTCTTCTGCAAATTAGATATCTGATCCCCCTACTGGTGAACTGTGTTTTGTAAAGAAAAAATATCTTTCATAGAATCTCTGGGTATGGGATATGTAAAGTCAGGAGTAGATACAGCTTCCATCCCCGGTGGCCTGCTAAAAATATCAGATGGTATGGGTCCCAAAACCATCCTGCGCACTCTCCCAGGTTGCTCCTTCCCAAGGACCTCAACAACGGGGTCGTCCTGGGAGACTGAGTGGGACTACGCAGGATTGGCATCCCATATTTCTTTAAATTTTACCTATAATTCATATATCAATATATATTAACACAGTAAAAACTGATAATAAGTTATTATGATAAAAAACTGACTTCATACCCCAACTTCTTTAGAAGGCTCATTAACAGTGCTTCCATCTGATTTCTTGTGAACATCCAACAACAGTTCAGTTTTGGATGCTTCATGCCCTAAACTATGGGACTAAATTAAGAAAAGATAAATAAACAATTCAATATATTAAACAGATAATATTGTCTTATCAATATTTATACTAATTAAAAGATTAACAATGTCGTTCGGCTTCTAGAAAAGCTTTTTGAGCTTGTAGTGTGCGGGATGACTTGCCTAGACCGGTTTGATGCATTCTTTCTTGAGAGATCCTGAAATAAATAAAATTCAATTTAATAATAATGTATTGAATGTAATGTCCTTTTCATATACAAGTATAATGTAAAATGAGGATAATATAATAATATATATTTCAATCCCCTCTGCTTCTCATCACGATGTCTGTTAACAAACACTTTCCATTGTTCTTTTGGTATCCCACTAGGTAGATTCTCATACATTTGACGTGCGGTCAACGAAGTATCGTTGAAATCACACCACAATCTCCATTTGAAATCTTTCTACTTCTTACCTAGATTTTTCAACGTCCACTTCCATGCTATCACATCAGCAATGGTAAAGTGGAATAACATCTGTATACATAAATTCATTTTGAACATATTAGTAACATGACATTCAATTAAACCATAATGTAATACATTTACCTTTGTTTGAGAATCATAAACTTTGTTTTCCTTCTTGGAGGCATTTTTCTCCAATCGTCATATGAAATAGGAAGGGAAACAGACTCTGCTGCCAGTTGGCCTAAAATCTGGCCAAGTAACCCCGCGACGTCAGCCGTAGGGACCCCATAATAATCAAATGGAACAACTATATTCTCGCCAGTCATATTCCAAACATCTGAAATTTTTATTTTTTTCTCCATGGTTTCATTTTTTTCATCTTCAATGAGCAAACAATTAGTATAAATAAAATGTAATAAATTTATTTAATTAAAATTTGTACCTATGAAAGTAACACTCCAGTATGCCCGGGATGAACTGGAATTGGTGTGTAGTTGCCCCACATCTGAGTCTCTTGAAGGGGTATTCGACAACTCACCCTCTAATGGGACATCCACATATGGTGTGAGAGATGGTGCAGGGGTGACGGCAGTTGATGCCTTAGATGTCGTGGGGAGGGAGCCAGATGGATCTCCATCTATCGTAGAACTAGATGAAATAGTGTACCGATTCCTCCTTGGCATTCCTGTCATTTAATAAAATAAAATTAAGTTCATAATATATATTTCAAAAAAATTATGCAGAAAAAAAATTAAAAATGATAATAGATGCCCAGTACTAACAGACAAAATATATATAACAATGATAATGAATGACTACAAAAATGAAACAAGTGGTTGCTGAATAAATAAATAATTTTACATACAATCATTTTCCCCTTCAATCATGTCGGTTTCCTTCTCCATTTCTTCATCCACTTCATTCATCCTAGCTAGACTAATATTTTCAATATCATGACGGACAAATAATCCTGCTTCGTGTTGCTGATTAACTTCAATTTCAGTGGTCAAATTTTACACTTCATCACCCATGTCATACAAATATCTTTGTATTACGTTAGAAACTACACTCCACCCTTCATCTGAAACATCATTCACATAATATACCATTTTTTATTGCGATTCTAAGATATATGGATCATGAAGTTCATGGTCACCAACATCCATCAAGAGAGAGATGTTCACAGAAGTAAATTGCAAGGAATCTCTTTTAAAACCTCTGATAAAATTGACCCATTTTCATTTGAATAAAACAACTGAAATATGTCTGTGGTAGCTTAATTCAATAATATCATGTATCCTTCCATAGTATTCCACTTCAACAAATGTAAATATACCATTATTCTGTGTTTTCAAACCCACTTCTTGATCGACTGTATGGAATCTAAATCCATTCACATTATAAGCGTCAAACTTTCTAACTTGTTTTAGAGGACCTCTAGCAAGAAACATCAAATCATCTGACACCTCTGCTCGAGTATCAGTATTCATGATCTGAAAAAAGTAATATACTTTATTATATTTATAAAATGTATTTGTCAAACTAATATTTGTATTTATTACAATATTTATGAACTTACAGGTCATGCAAACCATTCTACAAGCTCTTTATTAACAGATTTTGTTATATCATTCTCATTTCGTGTTTGGCCTCTCATTCTTCTCTTTGTTTGTATCCTCAACTATCAATAAATGGATCTGTAATTTAACTATTCAGTAGCACAAATCTATGTTCCAGTAATAATTCCAATTCAGTCAATGTCACATTTGAGGTCCTCTCAACTGATCGGCCAATAGCAGGAAATATGTTGGATTTATGATGTATTTGAGATTGAGTCGAAGTGTCTTCAACATGTCTAACTTGATTAAATCTTGTCTCATTATCATCCAAGTATCGAGAACAAAAGGTCATACACTCCTCAGCCAAATAGCCTTCAACAATAGAGAATTATGGTTGAGCTTTATTTCTCATGTTTGATTTCAAATGCCCAAGATATATGTGAAATAAAATAAACATAATTATGTATTTAATTAAGTACCAAAAATTGTTTACTTAACTGGAAAACATATAAATAAAGTACCTCTCAATTGGATACATCCAACGGTAATGAACGGGGCCTCCTAATTTAGCTGGTTCAACCAAATGCACAGTTAAATGCATCATTATAGTAAAAAATGATGGAGGAAATATCATCTCTATTGCACAAAGGGTCAATACAAACCTCTCCTAGAGGTTGTCAAGCTGAAATTGATGTAGAGATTTCTTACATAGTTTAGGAGTACAACAGTAGGAATTTTTTCATGTAATAATGTACGCAATGACAATGGTAGTAACTACTGTAACAAAATATGTGATTCATGAATTTTCAATCCATGTAACTTACGATTATTCAAGTCAACACACCTTGAGATGTTACTTGAATACCCATCAGATACCTTAACATTCCTTAACATTCAAAGGAATGTATCTTTATCCCTATTTTTATTGCAAAAATTCCCAGAAGATACTCTTCATTCTCATCTGGCCAGAGATCACGTTTTATGTTAATTTCTTGTACGTCTTTGTGAGCATTGAGATGATCCTTCTACTTTCCATTCCTATTAAGCAATGTGAATAACAATTGTCACAAACATTCTTCTCAATATGAATCACATAAATATTATGCCACAAAAAATTATATTCCCAATATGGATGTTTCAAGAATGTACTTTTTTTCTTCCATTGTTGTGTTCCGATTTCAGTTGACGATGCACTTCAGACCCGTTTTCCACTCTCATTCAAATGATGAACCTTCCCAAATTCTGTTTCAACATTTTCAAGCTGTGTCAATATTTCAGAACCCATTAACAACTTTTGAGGTGGTCTATGATCAATGGAACCATTAAATTTTTATATGTTCATCTGAAGTCTATGAGATGCATCGAGAAATCATCAATGACACAAGAAGCACCATTTTCTACTGTGAGGTAGCCGTTTGGGCTCAAAATCAAAGTTACAAATGGGACAAGCCAATCCCGTGTAAGTGTTCTAACCAAATAAATTCCTAATCCGAGGTAAGTCACTAATGGTCCACATTAAAGTAGCATGCACTTTGAACATTGTTTTAGAAGAAGCATGAAATGTCTCAACACCTTTTCTCCATAAATCCTGCAATTCGTTAATCAAAGGATGCAAGTATACATCAATATCATTTCTAGGCAGTTTTTTCCAGGAATAATCATCAAAAGAATAAAATATGTTTGTTGCATACACATCCAAGGAGGTAGATTATAAGGGATCAAAACAACTGGCCAAATGCTATAACTGGTACTCAATGTCCCAAATGGGTTGAATCCATCGACAACTATTCCCAATCGAACACTCCTAGGATCAGCTAAGAAATCAAGATGTAATGGATGAAATGTCTTGCACGATTGAGAATCTTGTGGATGTCTCATTAACCCATCATTGTTATTATCTACAGAATTCCACTTCATGTATTTAGTGGTTTTCAATGACATAAATAATCTTTAAAATAGAGGATTCAAGGGAAAGTAACGCAAAACCTTTGCAGGTGTGTTCCTTTTATTCTTATCCATGATATTATGGTCATTAAGACTTCTAACATCACCCTTTTCCTGCCATCTAGATGAAGAAAATTTCTTGCAATTATGTCTACTTGAATCCTCTCACTAATAAAGCATACAATCCTTGGGGCACAAATGTATTTTTTTATAATTCAGACCAAACTTTTTTACAATTTTTTTCATATCATAAAAATATTCTGGGATTTTTTCTTTAGGAAATGAATAATGATTCAATTCCAATATCATGGACATTTCCTTATTTTTAATTCCACATAGACATTTGATATGGTACAACTTCGGTAGAAATGAAATCTTTGAATATTTCAAACACCCACTATACAACTCTTGATTTCCATCATCAACTAAATAATGAAACACATTTTCCTCAGTGAAGTTTTCTCTTACATTTGGCTCCATAGAATCAAGAGGAGGATCCAATGATATGTTACAATCTTGATCTGCCTGTGTTATAGTCTCAAAAACATCACTTTGCACGTTGCAATTTGTAGCACCCTCTTATGGTTGTTCTAATATGTTTTTATGTTGATAGTTGTGTCTTGTAGTTCCGAATGCATCATTTATGAGGTTTTTCATTTCATTTTCCATTGTCGACGAACTTGGGACCTCATTCTGTGGATTAACATCAGTGCTAAATCATTCTGTAACATTCGATTCTCTAAGCCAAATACACCACAAATATCGACCAGGGAATTGCTTCATTATTAAATGTTCCTAAACAACATCTCCCTTCAACCATGTTCTAAATTTAAATTTAGGACATGGATATTTTATTCTCCCTTCAACAGATCGATTAGAAATTGCAATATCTAAAAACTCATTCAAACCCCTAACATACTGAGGTGGGTTCCTCGGTAATGTGATCCATCTTTTATCCATGTATATCACAATGTGCCTACACAATAATAAAAGTAATTAAAATGCATAGTTAATACTAAATAGAGAAATAGATTCATATATACAATTGTGTAACATTACAGAAACATAATATAATAAAGATGATCCCCTGAGTTAGATATGAACCCTCTAGTGTTTGGGATAGAGGAAGTTTCATTGGTAAAGAGAAACAGTGTGCTACCAACGTGGTAGCTACTTTACCATGAAAACCAAATCATATTGTTAATTTGGAATAACCCCAACCTAAGTTCTCTATAGTGTCTTCATATAAAACTCTAATATCAAATAAATCTATTATAAATAATGTTTAGGGAAAACATTAGGATGCTTACAAAACTCAACACATTTTTAATTTGAAGTGGAAAGAACCACGTGAGGGATGGTCTTGAGGCATGATAAGTGGTGGTGTTCATGGAAATGCATGATGAAATATTTAATCAATAAAGATCTATGAACATTATATAACATCAAAACAAGAAAATTATTAGAGGGGGTGACACGTATGAGAGGAATCACCTTCTTCATTTCCTAGGAATAAAAATAGAACCTCCAATCAACATAAAATATATATATTTATACATATATATAATAAAATAAATAAAAAAGTTCATAAAACTTTAAATGTATATATTAATGAATATAATTCATCAAGAACAATTAACAAAGACCCCTTAAGATCTAATCTGGCTTCCCAAATAGTAGAATCTAAAATGTCTATCGATTTTTCTAGAAAAAAACTCAAGAACACTATATAGGGGTTGAACACTTGGGAGTACTCAATAGGAATATATTTCTAAGTAGTTTTATATCCATTCAAGATATATGTGCCAGAATAGACATACGTGAAACAACTAAGCAATACTAGAATATGGGTTATGCTAAAAATAAATGTAACACATTATATATTTTCTATCTTTAACCATATCACCGCTAAAGGTATTATCATATTAAACCAATGGATTATCAAAAGAAAGTAAGCAATGGGGATTTTTATTTCCATGTAATTATAACAATAATCTATAGATTCCATATTTATAACATCATCATCGAATAATTATGCCACTTTGCAAAAATTTCCATAATATAGAAACCATCAAAATTTTTGACAAAATAGAAAAACCAACTCTTAACATGTGTCAAACACATAGTTATTTACGGCGCATGATGCACAACGACGACATGGCCCCCTGACGCAAAAGCACATTGTGTGGCACAAGGCACGTGGAAATATTAACTTGCGGCGCATATAAAGAATAAAAAAACGTAGCAGAAAAATAAAAATAAACAAAAAAAACAAATTCCTAAAATATTTGAAACAAACAATTAAATATTTTAATCCATATATCTCAAAAAACAATAAACAAAAAAACATAAAAAAAAAAGTTAAGTTCCCCTCGACAGGAAAAGAGGCGAACAACATTAACTGATAAAAAAGTGAAAACATAAAAAATATTGAATGATAAAAATTACTACTTAGGATTTGGTTCGCACACAAGGTGTGTGTGAGTACACCTGACCTAGACGAGGAGGGTCGGGACGTCGTCATCGGTCGGTATGGAAGTAGATGTTGAGGGAGATGATGAGGTCGCACCGCTCGACTTGGTCTGGCAGGGGGTGGGTTGTGGCTATCACAGGAAGAGGATAGTGTTGTGCGTCAGTGGAGGTCGTTGTTTGAGGTTTTTTTGAGGTATTTATTAATCACAAACAAGTTGGTTCAGTTGCGCGCGCCACGCCACTATACACTATTGCACACAATAGCGTGCGCCACTGAGTGCCTTTTCAGATGAGCCATTGTGAACCCATTGCGTGGCGCTCAGCTTCCTGGTGCATGCCATGGTACGATGGCGTGCCATGGCACGCTCCATTAATAACTATGGTCAATCATCACTGTCACATCATCATATTAGCTAGAAAATATGTAATCCCAACTCTCGACCTATTTCAATCATCTCATCATCATCACATCAGCATAACAAGAAAGTCCAACTCTCAACCAGTGTTAACCATCCCAACATCCACTAAATTTCCACATCATTACCTCAATGAAACATGTTATAACCTCGAGCCATCACAACCAAAAACATGACATAGACATAAAGCCATCACAACCTAGGGAAATGTGTACATGTTATACCTTAATCCCTTATAACCCATAATATAAGCATGTATTGTAACCATGATCCATCACAACCTATGAGTATAGTATCAAACAACCACAAATAATAAAGAAGATAGAAAAAAATCACTTGAGAATAAAAACTAACAAACACATATAAAAAATCACTTTCAATAAGTAGAAAAACAAATAATCATAAACGAAAACATCTGCATACAATACAATAAATAAAAAATTACAATTTATTATAATAAACCATAATAATAAAGAAATAACTAATATCAAAACAAAAAAAATTAGAAATCAAACCCTAGGGTTCGTATAGGTCGCTGGGGAAGCAGGGTCGCCGGGGTCGCGAGGTCGCTAGGGTCGTGGGGGGGTGGGGTCAATAAGGTCATAGGGTCACTCGGTTCGCGGGGTCACCGGGGTTACCGGGTCGCCAGGTTTGCGGGGTTTCCAGGGTCGCGGGGGGCTGGGGTCATGGGGGAAGCAGGTTCGCTGGGTGAGAAAGAGGAGGGTCGGGGTGGGGGGGAAGGGTTTGGGGCTGTTAAAAAAAAATTTCACAGTGGTTTATTATAAACCCCCGTGAAAACTTTTTTAAAAATGGTTTAGCGGTGGTTCTAGGAACTGCTGCTACAAAACCGCCGCTAAACGGTGATTTGTTGTAGTAAGACATCACTCAACCACCGATGGATTACTAGAAATATGGGTGTCATTGTTTTTATATTATGTAATTTTATGAAATTTCCCACATCATAGTAGGGGAAATCATCCTAAATGAATGAAAATTATAGAGAATTATGATGAGACATAAGATGTGGTAAATCAGTGTAACATTATTCATTCTGAGATAATGTATGGCCTAGAACTAGTCCATCTTTTTGGATAGTGTCATTTCCTAACCAACCTATCCACACTGTGATTTTTCATGAGACTTGGAACATTTCACTACGACCCTCTTGTTCCTTCCCTTACCAAATACTCAATATAATTTTTTTATTAGTAGGAGAATGGTTTTTAGGCTCATCCCCCATGGGTATAATGGGACTAGGGGTGTTGGGATAATGACATTGGGATTTCTCTCCCCTTCTACTTCCAACCTTGGATCCCCCTTGACTTGGGATGGTTTATGGTTCTCTATGAGGGATATTCCAAGTACACTAATAATTTTCACTCCTTCTATTCTTTTTTTCATTGTTAGACACTAATTGTGGATGTCTAAATAATTGTATTTGTTTATTATTTCATTTTAGAACTATTTAATCTTATGATAATTATAATGATTTAATATATATTATGTTGAAAACATCCTAAAATACATATCACATGCTTTTAGGTGTTCATTTGATGTGTCCAGGATACACAATGAGCTTATTGGAATATATGAATTTAGTGATAAACAGAATAAATACATGAAAATGTTCATAAATTATTATTTTATTGTTATTGAGTGCAATATGTGATCAAATTCATGAGAAATCATGGATAAGGATGGGTATTTCATAGTGCATGACTAACTCCTATACCATGTTAGGTGGTCTATATAATACAAGATCATATGCCTAGTTGCACATGATTTCTCTATTCAATTCATGCTAAAAAGGATTTCGAATAGGTATTGGAACTAAGTACGCCTAGTGGGAAAGAGAGTGTTCCCAACAGAATCGTCGAGTTAGGAAAATTTATCTTTAATACTTCATTTGATTTGGGATCACATGATGACTATGTCGTGAAGGGGTTCAAGTGTTATTGGAGTTGGACAGATACATTAGGTCATCCAAGGTTGTGATAAATGTATTTGGTAACATAGGTTAGATTTTATGTCAAGCTTGTATGGTGAGATATGTTTAGGCCTTGTATTATAAGCTAGATAATCATATATTTCACAACTTATGTGTGACTCAATTTATTATGGGTGAGTATAATTAAATTAGTAAGTGACATGATTATATCATGTGTTATTTTAATGGGGTTGGGTGTGTTAGATAGGGGTTCCCCATTTGTCGTGAGTTTAAAATATCTACCTTATGATAGATGAGATGTGACCATGTATAGTTTGATAAAATGGTTGGCTGGATAGTTATTGTTCTTACAAATGGTTATAGTGAATTAGATCAGGACAATGATTGGTAATGGGGTACTAAATATGTGGCATGGAATGGTGCCAATGAGGAGAGATTGATATGATTCTGAAAGTCATTAGTGGATAACCTAATGTGGTAGATAATAAGGTTGATTGGATTAACATGTTATTATTTTGTAACTAGAATGGTCTTCAGGAGACATTCTTGTGAGGATATATAAAAATTGAGGCATCAATTGGTGAGATGTTCTACGACATAAGTTACCAGATCCCTTTGAAGATATAGAGGCAAATTAGATGGATTAGGTTCCCTATTATCTATTAATGTTTGGTCATATAGGTGTGCTTATTATTAGTGAAACCTTTTGGTGTGGGTGATGCTGATATAGAGTCTCGGACCCACATAAAGAGTGAAGGTGTTATCTGGTTCAATATGGGTGATATTTGGTCTTATTTATGCATGAAATTTGATTCTAACGAGAGTAAGAAGGGATGGATGAATACCAGTTACCGATATTTCCTTGTGTGATAAAGTAATGGTTGTATTATTAGATAGTCTAGTATAGTAAAGGTGATCTAGTTGTGTTGTGATGTGACACAGAGATGATGGAAGCTACCTTTATTGGTCTAGTATCGATCGAGACATGAACATAGGACACTACCTTGAGAAATAATGTTAATTTAAGAGAACTACCCTTAAATTATATGGGTTGGTACAAGGATGGATTGTAGGACTCCACCAAGCTCCTTAATGTTGGGGTCAATAACATCATTAACACCATTACCTATAAAAACAGTAATGGATTAAGAATCATTGAGATTCCACTACATGAGTACATAGGTATGGGATGGGATTGGGTTATGGTTGAACATCTCAATTGGATTATGCAACAGTTTTGAAGAAATTATGGTTGGGTATCATGATATATGGGTTATTATATGATGAAATGATGTATATAGAGTCAGGGTATCAGGGTTAGAACATGATTTCTGACACAGTTTTGTTATATAATTATTTTTCCACTTCAATTAGTATATATGATGATGTATACTTGGGGAATATATTGAAAACCTAAAATGATGTATTTAGCACACCCAGTAAGGTAACCCCAGTGCATGTGGATACGTTATGAAACCTTTAGGGTTAAGCAAAACTATCACACTAGATTGATTTTACTATTATAAATTTAGGGTATATGAAAATTTTGGAACCATGGCTAAAATCCCAAAAACCGTGACAATTGGTTATAACCATGGTTTAATGAATTTGTGGATTGTATTGGTGTGGATATAGGGAAGTCCTTAAGCCAGGGATTGAAAAAGTTGTTAAATACCTATAACAATGGTTCAATCCATTGATAAAGACCTATGGCCAAGGCTCAAACTATGGCTAAATCCCTACAGCCATAGTTTGAAAACATGGCAAAAGCTTAACCGTCAAAGGGTTTATAGCAATGATTTGAAACCGTGGCTATATGGCTACAGTCAAGATTGAAACCATGGTTATAGGTATATTGAAATGGTTTGAAAATGTAGATATATACCTTCCCTTTTCATAAAAAACACCCCTATCCTCCCCCCTTAATATCTCCCCACTCACCTTGCAGTATCCCATCACCTGCAAAGCCCCCCCACTATATCCCCTACCGCCTAAAAGACCCCCACTCCCCTGGGGAAACCCCCCTAGACAGACCCTCCTTCTTGGAAAGACCCCTCCTTCCTGAATAGACTCCCCACCTTCCTGGACATAACCCCCCACCCCATGTGTAGACCCCCCTCTATCCTATATAGACCCCCCACTTTACACCCCTCCCTAAAAAGAACCTCTTCGTAGATTGACCCCACAACCATGGATGGACCCCCATTATTTCCTGGAAAGAACCCCTCTTTCCTGTACAAACCATCCTCCTTCCAAGAAAGACCACCCACCCTAAACCCATTCCCTGGACATACCCCCTATAGACCCCCTTGCACCCCTAGACAAAACCCCCTGCACAACCCCTCCATGGAAAGACCCCCCCTACACACACCCATTCACACCCCCTTTCACCCCCTACACACCCCTCCCCCAATGACCCCCTATAACCCATCCTACCTGGACATAGCCCCCTCCCTAGACTGACCCCCTACACATCCCACCCCATGCACACCCCCTCCCCCTACAGACCCCCTTTCATCACCCTACACACCCTATTCCCCAGCAGATCCCCCATGCACCCCTCCCCCTACAGACCCCCTCACACCCCCTCCACACCCCTACCCTCCTTCCTAGATTGACCCCCACCCTCATTCCTGGACATAACCCCACCCCTACAACCCTTATTTATTGATATGTATTTAAAAGATCAAATTTGGAGAGATAAAATCCCATGAAAATAATTTAACCAAAGTTCCAAGCATCTCATATAAAAGCCTATAAATAATATGAACTTCAATAATATTGTTCACAACATTTGAAAATACAGTAGCATCATAGGTACCCCTTTCGGTTGTTATTACTATTTCCCTTGCTAAATTTGGAATATCTTCATGCCTTTGTAATTGTCCTCTTCATGTTTTCATCAACTTCCTCATAAGTATCCTTCATAAAGTCCATTATCCTGTGCATGTGATCACCTTCCTTGACTGTGTTCGGTTTCAGATTGTATTTATTGGCATACTGATCCAATGAGTATCCATTTGATTCATTATCCATTGTGATGATGAACATTGATTTCTTCACAACCCCCCATCTAAAAGAACCATACACCCAAATAAAATCAACAAATCAAAAAAAAAAAAAAAAACTCTAATTCCCCATGCTAAAATGAACAAATAAAAAAACACAATCTTTAACACACCCTGCTAAAAAAAACTAACCCCCATCAATGCAATGTAATTTCAAGAAACATTTAAAAACCAACAAAAATATCAAATCTACAACACTAAATTGGAAGTACATTTATCCTCCATTAACATGAACATCTAATTCCACAGAAACCTAAAATATTATACATCACAACATCTACCAATCACTCACAACATTATATGATAGAATTCAATGTATAAAACAAGAATTAAATTTATTTCTAAAATGTACCTCAATATCAATATCACCAGAACCATCATGACCTTAATCATCTCCTTCAAAAACACTAGCATCATTATAATATCTTCTCAAACCACCAGCATTATCATCAACATCTTTATAGAAATTTGTACCTAAAAATTGTCATGAATAGAAGAATCCTAAAAAACCGAACACAAATAAATGAGAAATCATTGAATTAATAAAAATATAAAACATTTTTCACTAAAATCAAAAAAAAAATTTATTTTATTCAATGAAAATATTACAAAATGTGAATATATAGTAATTCTTGGGAATGTAATTGAATTTTGGGGAATAAAACAACGCATTAAATATACAAATTTATGAAATTTCTAGTTTGGTCACTCTCCCACGTGTATTTTAATGAACTCTATTGAAATAAATATTCTAATTTACTTCTTAAAAATGAGCCAAACCTCATTAATAAGAATTTAAAAGCCTTATAAGCTCAGACTATAAAAAAAATCATCAAAACTGGTTCAAAATCAAGTTCAATCATGCAGTAGATTGACACTCCAACTCAAAATAATCAATGAAACATATATTAGTTCAACTTCAATATATATAAAAAAATTAAAATTCTATTGAAATGAAATAGCTTATAATGTCACTAGTTTCCAAATAAGGCATCACGAATGACATAAAAATTACAAAACATTAAAAAATAAAGATGACATGTCCTTAAAGTATCAAGAAAATGGATGGTGTGAAGTGGTAGTACTTTCGACGTAGAGAAGTATTCTCCCAGACATCACTTCATTCTTGAAGAAAACCTGATCAAACAAAAAATTTTGTTCCTAATACTATAATTAATATTCATCACTAACATAATTAAATGATCTCTCAGAAACTATTAGATCCATTCCATAAAATGGAATTCCCATTTCATATTTACCGACATAATTCCTATCATAACTTTGGATATGAACCATGGGAGTACTATAAAATTGAGTTTTCACTCACTTCCATGTCTGAAACCAGCAAACTCTTATTAACATCATTAGAGTTTGAATCATCAGTGCTCATTGCTGATGAACATATCATCTCATGGTGAATCTTTAGTAAAACATGACGATTGAATTCCTTCAAGAGATAAAGGAAGTTGTTGGGTGTTAAAGGAAGTTGTTGGGTGTTTTTGAAATTCTAAGAATCCCTTACAGGAAAACGGAATTCCCATCATAATGTGTTTAAACTATTATACCTAGCTTTTACTAAGAAGCATGAACGATGGAGATAAAATAATATACAAAATAGACAAAGATGATCAGTTCAAGATTCATCATTAAATATAAAAAATAATCTTCCAATCAAAATATCATGTTCTGTCTAAACATTTCAAAAGATGTTTTTAGAGAATACCTCCAATTTCAACCATCAGTCAGCATGAAACATTAGAAAATTAAATGTAAACATTCCACTAAGTGAAAATTTTCGTAAAACAATGAAAATAGGAAAATATTTCATCAATAAATTTTCAAAATAAAAAACCCAAATGAACTTATTTTTTCTAACCATAGTTCAAAAATTCCAGTCCAAAGAAAAAAATTGAAATAAGGAAAAACACAATGATTCCAAATCCTGAAAAAATATCTATACATTAGTTTATAATATATCAAAATAGAATGATTATAAGACTATAGAGACCCAACATTCACCCATCCCATTATTATATTTTTAGCTTCTCAATATCATAAAACAAATGAAAAAATAAATTTTTCCACTGTATTCCCCTATATCACCCTCTCCCCTTATGTTTAGTTTAAGAAACAATGGTTATAGATAAATAGTTCATTGTAGTCCATAGTCACTCAAAAAATAAAAGAAAATTAACATAAAATTCTTGAAATAAAACACTCCAATAAACAAATAAAACAACAAGAAAAACATGTAACCCACAGTTTATTGAAAGATAAACTTGAAATGATTTGAATGTCATGGAGTCTAAACCCCATGTTTTCTAATAATGTTTATGAAAAGGATGAATTAATCATCTAATTTTAAATCCATATAGGTGACCAATATAAATTTTCTCAAAAAACTCTATTGATAACAAATTACTTCTTATTATACATTACATATACCTTAATATTCTTTAACATAAATATGGTATGAAATTATTTTATAACCACAATACAATACATTGTTGAAAATATTTTATCTATAACAACCCTATCAATCAATGAATATCCCTTTCAAAAAATTATGACAATGAATTTTAAAACTTCTCTATTTTCATAAAAAATTATGAATATTTGTATAGTGAATATGATATTTTCATCTACTAGTTGTGGATAATATTTCTATGTGTCATTATTTTATGTCTAATTTAACACCCCATTCATATATTTAATCCAATTTTATTCATTGGATGCTTCATCAAATCTTTTTTACTCAAATAAATATAAGTGGGTATTTCTTTTAATTCTATACATCCTCCTTGTTTATACTACAATAGATTTGTCTCGCAAAATGTTCTCTTCATCAAGATGTTTAGTTATATTAAATCATTTTGGTTTAATTTTATCATATATGTCTATTTATTTCTCATATTAATAAAAACAATTATATATGGTGTCCTTAGTATCATTGAGAGACTCTCAAGGCTCTTGTAAATATTTAGTTTCCCCTACATTATCCTCAATTCTCCAGTCATAGATTTCTTTTTCATTCCTAACCATTATTATATAGTTTATTTCCAAATTTGTTTTGATAATATTATTAAAAACTGATGAACCTTTCTTCATAATTAATATATATTAAATATAACTTCATCATGTTATTTCTATACTTTTCTTTAATCCATTTTATATTAAGAATATTTAACTTACTATTGAGGACTCAAAAACATATTCATGTTTGTTTCTGTTTATACATTAGTTCAAAAGGATACTATTTTACCCTGGTAGTGATGAAATCCATTATATATATATATATATATTGTAGTTTAAACATCTTATTTTTAGCGGTACCTTGTTATACCACAATATATCATCATATTTTGAGTTATAATATTGATAGTTCTACTTTACCTCTCAACTACCACATTCTATTCGGTTGTCTACATTATAGAAGCTTGTGGAATAATATCATGATTCCCTAGATACTTATTAACTAAATAATTATTGAATTTAATTCCATTATTATAACATGGAACTTTGATATCCATTACAATCTAGATTTCTACTAACCTTTTATGCCACTTATGATATTTAAGTACTTATATTTTTTATAAATATTAATAATATATCCTAAATTATTATATCCATACAAAAATAAAAGATATTACAATAATCCTATTATTCATTTCTACCCCTCCTCCTCTAATAAGTGTTTATAAGAGGTGAATGTGTGATATCATTACATGCTCTAGGTGATGTTTCTTTCTTAACTAACAGCCATTCTTACCTTGTTAGGATTCTAAATTATGTAACTATGATTTGAAATGAAAATTTTATTTATCATGGGAAAAATATTAAAATTCATAGAGAAACCTATAAAACATCATTCTGATATGATGTTTTATACTGTCATATATATCAAGAAGGAACCAACACCGAGTCTGTTATATCATGATAATGGGTATACCCAGATCAGGGGTTTTTATGATTTCTTTTATGTTGATTGTTTATCCTTTTGGAATACTACATCCACCTATGTCATCTTAATTAATGTTATCCTCATATATATATATATGAGGAAAATTCATCCGTTCATTCAAAACCGAAAACCTTCTTCGGTGAATCCAAATCCTGATTTGGGAACACGGATTCTCTTCAAAGAGCTAATTAAGGATGATTTAGAATTCATAAATGATGTTCCATTTAGAAAACCACATAAATGTTGTAATAATTTTATAGTGTATTTTTACACTCTTCGTGATCCACATTCATTACTGTGTGTAAGAAATAGAATAAAAGGTCCATCGAAGAAGAAAATTTCTATAGTAAATGATGAATTAGCAGAAATGTAGGCACAATATGAGGATCGACTTTTAGAATCAGAAACACAAAAGACTGTGGTTGTGGGACATATATATTGCTTAATTAAAAATTTGGATAACACTAATTTGAAATATAATTTCCAAACAATGCATAATGTTGACACAATCAGAATCATGAAGAAAATGGAAAAAATTGACTCTAAATCTATGGTTGTAATCAAGAAACATCAAAATAAGATAAATATTTTAGTAATGGATAAATTTGGATGAAATAAAAATATGGATCATATTGATGAGTTGGAAACTGAGTAGAATATACATGCCACCATGAAATATGTAGAGGAATTAAATTTATACATATTGATCAAGTTGTTGAAAGAAATGCAAGAAATAATTTATAGAGATTAAAACATTGGAGGTCTCCTTGAAAATATTTCTTCACTTCTAGATGATCTTTTTTAGAGTTCTTTAGTGATAAGGTGATTTATTCGAAAACTTAATTCAACTATGTGCAATAATTTTTTGAAAATAAAATTAGTAATCAATGACCATGATACGATTCAAAATAACATTCAAGAAAAAGTTACTCATCTCTAAAATGAAAAGGAAAATGGAGGAAATGAGACTATAAATCCAAAATTCTGAACTTGCCTTGAGGGAACATTGGGAACAACATGATCTCGGAAAATCATACCTTTATTCACAAATAAAATTACTCTTAAATGAAATATAATGAATATCATCATGTTCTTTGGCATTATAAAATTGAATTTTTAGGAGAGATCTCAAGAAGACAATAGTTAAGATAAAATATACTGATTTTATTCTCAAGAATTCCATTCAGAAAAAAACCAAACTTTTGGGCAAGAAGGAATGTGCTAAACAAGAAGGGAAACAATTACATAACCAAAGGAAACTTATTGGGAAATAAATTAATAGACATGTTTTATAATCTTGTATAAGGAATGATTCTTCATTAAATAAAAGGTCAATAGTAAGTAAATAGAAGAAGCTCAAGGGTTATTTAGTTCCCTTCAAACCTATAATCACGAAAGAAAACAAAAAGAATGAAGTGATCACATTTGAGATGGAGGAAGCTATAGCATCTCTAGAAGAATAATTTATGTTTCTATACGATGAGAGGGAAGAAGATGTTTCTATAAATGAAATATTTGATTTTGAATTAGTTTCACTATCTGAAAAGATGAACATATAAAATTATTAACACGATGTGTTACTGTAATGACCCAAACATTCATTAATGGAAATCCATCTTGATATAATTAAATATCTCCTTGTGTAAATTGTTTATATGAAATTTCAAATTCTTTGGTTTTATGTTAATAATTGTGACTGATTATAATATAGCTATTGAACAGTTATCACATGATTAGTATAAATATAGGGCTTTAACGAATCCATTTTACTCAGACAAAGGAAGTGATGGACTCATCCAGTAGACGTGCCCCATACAAAGCCCATTTTTTGGAACTCAGAAAAGTGGTGGCATCATTGGGTTACACTCTTGACCATGCCCAAGACAAGCTTCAATAGGTTAAGCTCGAGTGGGGCCACCTACGAGAGAAGTGGAAGTTGATAGAGATTATCACATGAGTAATGTTATCCAAGCCACCCCAAGTCTATCACCATCACACACCTTACTCTTTGGTCCTATGTGGGTGTTATAAGGGGTTATGTAACAACACATTAGAACTATTTTTGTGTACATTATTTTTGTATATAATAATGAATATATTTTCATGTTATTTTTGATACCTTGTAAATAGTTTTTAAATCTCAAATAGTGTTTTTAGTTAATATTCATCAATGAAAATCTATATTGATAAATTAATGGATTTTTGTATTAAATCAGATTTTAATAAAATAATATTAATATTAAATTAATTTTTATTAAATATAAATGACCATATAATTTTATGAATGCAATTGTAATTTTTATTAAGGTTCGAAATCCATTTTTGTCCAAACCCGTGAATTTTTTATAAATATAGGTTTTTATTTTAAAAGTGAAAATTAACATATTTAAAAAATTATTTAGATAAAAAAATATTATTTCTAAAATCAAAATGTTGAAATTATCCAATGGTTTATTTTTTTATAATTTTCTAAGACAGTCACATTTCTGTGTAAAAATTAAATACCTTTTAAATATATAATGAGTTTTATGAAATCATAATGACCCAATAGTGATGTAATAAAATACTATAAGCCTAATTTTCGGAAAATATATATTTTACCATTAAAATAATGTGATTTTGGGTTTTTTTTGACATAATTAAAAAATCATTAATGGACCCTTCAAGGCTTATTAAACATCTTGTCTTTTTAAATAGTTTTCCTTAGGAGTGTGACTCAGCTCCACAGAATCAACCCAATTATTTTAAGAGGTTATGTCTTTGGAATTATACAATATTTTTTTCCACTCCCCTTTGTAAAAAACCATGGGCAAAAACCTTGGGCTGGTTTGTGGTTTGAATTTGTTTAATGTGAGGTGTCCCAACCCAAAACAATAAAGAATTCCCTTACCTTTCCTATATAAACACACCCAAGCTCCCACTTTCTCCTCACTAAAACACTTTTGAGTTTGTCCAACCTCTGCCCTACTCTCCCTATAATACTTCTAAGGTGCCCCAAGCTCCCAATGAGCCTCTCCCAAGCCTCTCTCAAGCCTTTATAAGCACACTTCCATATAAGGTTTTTTCTTCCTTTCTCATTTTTGTCCAATTTTCTTAATGTTGTTATTCCATTTTAATTTAAATTATAAATGTTGGATACGGTTTTTAACCTCCCACAAAATTTCCACATTATGTTTTAATGATGGTAGACCCCTTTCTCTCTCATTAAATCCCTCCCATGTACACCCATTACTATGCCAAAATTATGAAAGGAATTTCTCTCTCCTCTTTTACGTTAAAGAAATTATTTTGTATCGTGACTCTAAATTCCATTACATTTGTTGGGACATGTATCTATATGACCCCCTTACTTTCCATTTCATGTACATATGATGAGACACCCTTTTCTCTCTCATTAACCATTTTTATGAATTCTTACGTCACGCCAATATGCTGTCGAAATTGCACTGATTTTCCAAGCCAATGTCATTGTGTAGTGAATACCAAGACCATTTCTCTGTCAAGGGTATTCACCATTATATGAATTTACTAATTGATTATAATGTTTCATGTATGAATTCCACATTCCTTTATTTTCGAACAAATGAATATGTTTTATGATTCCATGTTTTATGATCAATGTGGCACACTTATGCATGAAATGAAATGTTTAAGAAAGGTGATCCCTTATAACACTCAAAGGCATTGGGTAAACTATAGTATCATGATATGTTATGTGAAATTCGTTTTGAACAATGATAATTCAAGTTCAATGAGGTTTTACTTGTGCTTCATGAGAAATTTGGATTTACTCATGCTCTATGAGCAATGAGCCTTGGATCATGAAAATACCTTGTTAAGTGTTGTCGCCACATTCCCATGATATGATTATCATGCTTTATCATGCCTTTATTTTTATTCTTATCTTGTGATCTATTGATATGCCTATTGTCTAACATGTATTGTATTCCTCATGTTATTCCATGATTATTCCCTTACTAAAATTTATAACTCACCCTTTTCTTATGCATGTCCTAAAGTTTTCCCATGCAATGCTTAGTACGAGGGAATATAGTGGTCATGTAAAGAATGTTTTCAATAAAGATTTTTTATTTAATGTTTTAAGTTTTTATGTAACATTCCTAAGCACTAATGGAACTATACCTCTCGATCATCCATGTTGTATCAAGTGAAGGTTTTATGTAATAAATCATGTTTAAGTTTTAAATAAAAAGCAGGGTTGTCATAGTTGGTATCAGAAGATATGTTTAGTTATTTTTGGGATTAGGATTAGAAAACCCTAGTAATGCCTTAGAGACAAGACTAAGTATAATAAAAACACCCCTAGGTTTTGGTGGGTATTTATTAACTGGTTTATCAAGAAAATATATACCTATCTGGATACGAGCAGGTGGAGGCGGTTCTGGCACAAATTTTTTCTAGGGGTAAAACATGAAAACACCGCTTTGAGCTAGACTCGAATGAGAACCGGTGCACGACAACGGGACTTGATGAACTCTTGGTTATGTCACTATTGGGGAATATGCTTTGATAAATTCAGAAGCTTAGTATGAACCATTATTAAGGGATACAAAAATTCCCTAATAATATGTGCTAGAAAGTAGATCATGGATAACATAGACTGAAGCGATTAGATTCATATGTTAAGGAAATAAGACTTTTTTATAAGTCAACAGTTTTTTCCTTGTATTACCTTTTATGTGTTAACCCTAACATTCCTTTTATTCCAAAAAATGGCCTGTAATAGGAGGACTCAGGCTAACAACCGATGTGAAGATCAATGTGATGACTGTACTAATGAGATTCCCAATCCAATGGGAGCGGGAATCATAAACAATGTCACTCTTCTATCTCAGAAAACTCAATCTTGGAATTGAAACATTGGTTAATAGTAAATTTCACCCCCCCATGAAAAAACAAGTCGCTATCGAGAGTTTCATCAGACAAAGGCCTCCTACTTTTAATGGATCATCTGATCCCATAATCGCTGAACAGTGGATCAACTTCATTGAAAATATCTTCTCCATCCTTCAATGTTCAGAACTAGAGAGGGTTCTCCTGGCTACTTATCATAGGGATGGCGAAGCTGATCAATGGTAAAATTTAATAAAAAATATGAATTCTGAGGAGGAGATTGAGGATTTGGAATCTAAGGATTTCTGAAGATTATTTTTGATAAATATTTTCCATGAACCCTCCGGCAAATGATGCAAAGGAACTTCCTTGCCCTCAAGGAAAAAGACGACGAATTTGTTGGAGTGTATGAGGAAAACCTCACACAGCTTGCACGATATGCTTCCTGCTTTGTTGTTACCCCAAAATTCAAGGTTGATGAATTCTTTGGTGGGCTGAAACCTAGCCGGAAAAAAGCACTGGCAATCCATGACTTTGACAGCTATGAGGAAATTTTCTGATGTTCCCTCAAGGTCAAAATTATGATTGTAGAATCTTAGGGGTAACACGGGGATAAGAAGAATAGGGTGGACTTCAATGTTGGTGGTCTGAAGGATAAATCCAACAGTGATAAGAAGATCCAGAACCCCACTTTCCAAAGGTGCGGAAAGAAACACCCCAGAAATTACCGGAAGGGTATAAATAAATGATTTAGGTGTGGAAGAGAAGGTCACCTTGCTATAAACTATCGGCAAGATATACCCACAGCTACGAAAAAAGAGAGGAATGCTCTGTTCGAACCTCAATACGTGCTTCATTGCTACAACTGAAAAGAACTAGGGAATATTTCAAATCAATTCCCTAAGACAAGGGTTTATGGAGGCATCCAACAACCTCCAAGGCAGCAAGGGCATGCTTTTTCCATCACTACTACTGAAGTGAACCCCGACAATGAAGTGGTGATAGGTACGCTAGTTATTCATTCACGAATAGTGAACGTACTTTTTGATCCCGATTCTACGCATTATTTTATATCTCGAAAGTTTAGTAGAACAATACCGTCACCAACACAAATCACGGAAATGAATATGTCGGTGAGTACATCAAATTGGGCAATTATTGCATCCCATGAATATAAATCCTCCCCTATCATAATCTTTGGATTGAACTTCCCGATGAACCCTGTAATACTCCCTCTGGTGTAATTTGATACAATTATTGGAATGGATTTTCTT
Source organism: Viscum album (assembly GCA_963277665.1). Classification (NCBI taxonomy): domain Eukaryota; kingdom Viridiplantae; phylum Streptophyta; class Magnoliopsida; order Santalales; family Viscaceae; genus Viscum; species Viscum album. The sequence goes on from OY728140.1 coordinate 2,056,077,414, forward strand.
TCTTCATATAGATCCAACATAAATTTTTGTGAGAGATAAATCACTCTCCATGTGGAGAATCGACACCTAATTATTTACAAGTGAAAGGAGGAAGATGAATCTTATTTAGATCCATCATCTCAAGCGTTGATATTACTTACCTATGAGCACACATATCTGGATCATATTACTAAGTCCAAGGATGCATCCATCTTGGAATACGTTCCTATTCTGAGGGAATTTGCTGAAGTGTTTTATGAGGAATTGTTGGGTCTTCCTCCTAGAAGAGATGTTGAATTATCAATTGAACTTATACCGATGGAATTTCCAATATCCAAAACTATGTATAGAATGGCTTTTGTGGAGCTTGAAGAGATGAAGAAACAACTATAGGAGAATCTAGATAAAGGGTTTATACACCCCAGTGCTTCACCATGGGGTGCACCAGTCCTCTTATTCAAGAAGAAGGATGAGTTAATGCACCTTTGCATCGATTATCACGAGCTCAACAAAATCATGATAAAGAACAAGTATCCTCTCCCACAAATTTATGACTTGTTTGATCAGCTGCATGAATCACAATACTTCTCTAAGGTGGATTTGCAGTTAGGATATTATCAAGTAAGGGTGAAGAAGGAATATATCCCCAAGACTGCATTTCATACTAGATACAGGCACTATGAATTCATTGTAATGCCTTTCAGACTGACTAATTCTCCAATAATCATTATGGACTTGATGAATAAAATCATTAGAGATTACCTCGACAAATTTTTGGTAGTCTTTATAGATGATATTCTGATATACTCCAAAACCAAGGAGGATCATGAGGAGCATCTAAGAACAGTACTAGAGACCTTTCAAAGGGAGAATCTCTATTCCATGTACAAGAAGTGTGAGTTTTTATTTAAGGAGGTATCATTCTTGGGACATATCATCAAAATAAATGTGATATCTGTGGATCCCTCCAAAACAGATGAAATTGAGGGATGATCGAGGCAAAAATCGGTAACAGATATCCGCATCTTCTTGGGGTTATATGGATATTATCGATGATTTTTGAGAAATTTCTCTCGATTTTCCAACCCTCTTACCAAGATAACATGGAAGGGAGTAATGTTTTCATGGAGTGATGAATGTGAAGAAAGCTTCAAGGAGTTGTAAAGGATACTTATCACCGTGCCCGTGCTCACATTACACATAACTGTGGAACTTTTTGTGGTATTCAGCGATGCTTTAAAGAAGGGCCTTAGATGTGTTTTGATGTAAAATTACAAAATCATTGCCTATGATTCAAGGAAATTGAATGTTCAAGAACAGAACTATCCGACACATGACCTCGATCTGACTGCAGTGATATTCTCTTTGAAAATTTTATAGTATTATCTCTTTGGGGAGAAGTGTGACATATATACGGACCACAAAATCTTCAAGTATATATTCACATAGAAAGAGTTGAATATGCGCTAGAAAAGATGGTTAGAGCTGATCAATGACTATGACTAGTCGATCCATTACCACCCTATGAAAGCGAACAAGGTGGCAGATTCTCTAAGTAGAAAGGACCCAGAAATTCTATCATTGATGATAATTGAAAAGGATCCAATATTCTTATATTTGATGAGGATGGAAATGAGAATCATAAATGGGGGAACATAATCAATCCTCTCACAAATTATTTCTCAACCATCACTTTTAGAAATGTTAAAGGATGCTCAAAAGGATGATGTCAGAATTCAAGATAAATTGGAAGCTATCGGAAAAGGTAAATCCTCGGAGTTTAATGTTAATAAAGAAATAATTGTGAGATTTGGGAAATGACTATGTGTTCCATCAAGTCTAGAGATGAAGAAGGAACTTTTGGATGATTTACATCATTCAAATTTCTCTATTCACCCAGGAAACACAATGATGTATCGAGATCTCTCAGAGCATTGTCGGTGGGATAATATGATGAAGTATATCACTGAATATAAATCAAAGTGCCTAGTGTGTCATAAAGTAAAGGCAGAGAGGCAGAAGTCTAAGGGGATGATGCAACCATTTCCCATACCAGAATGGAAATGGGAGAACATCACCATGGACTTTGTCACTCGACTTCTGAAGACATCCAAAGGCAACAATGAAATCTGGGTTGTTGTGGATCGTCTTACAAAGTTTGCACACTTCATTGCTATTTGGGAGGATTTCTAATTAGATCAACTAACACGAATATATATCAGGGAAATGGTAAGAATACATGGGGTACCACTATCTATTATGTCGATCAAGATCCAAGATTCACCTATATGTTTTGGGAGAGTCTTTAACATGATCTGAATACTAAACTAAACTTCAGTATGGCTTATCATCCTCAAACTGATGGCCAATCTGAGCAGACTATCCAAAACACTTGAGGACATGTTGAGAGCATGCTCAATGGTCTTTAAAGGAGGATGGGATCAACATATTCCACTAGTTCAGTTCTCTTATAATAAAATTTTCCACTAGAGCGTCCAAATGGCACCATATAAATCCCTTTATGGGAAATGTTTCAGAACACTGGCATGTTGGGATGAGGTCGGTGAGCGTAAGCTGTTTGGACCAGAAATGGTCAAATAAATGGTGGAGAAGGTGAAAATCATTCAGCAGTATATCAAGGCAGCCCAGAGTCGACAAAAGAGTTATGCAGATAACTGACAATGAGACCATGAGTTTAGAGTTATAGACATAGTTTTTCTATGCATATCTCCATGGAAAAGTGTTATGAGGATTGTAAATAAAGGGAAGTTAAGTCCAAGGTACATCGGCCCCTTTGAGATTCTTGATCGTGTTAGGGATGTGTCCTATCGACCATCACTTCCACCTACCATGGACAAAGTGAATGATGTCTTTCCTGTATCCCTATTAAGGAATTACATACCAGACCCTTCACATGTACTCTCTTCAGAGGGGGTACAGTTAGAGGATGATCTATCTTGTGAGGAGCAACCAATGTAGATCTTATACTGTAGAGAAAAAGTTCTACGTAATAAAAAAATCCCCTTGTCAAGGTGTTGTGGAAAAACCACATGTTTGAAGTAGCAACATAGGATTTATAGGAAGTGATGTAGCAGAGTTACCCGTATTTTTTCAGTTTGGGAAAAGGAAATTTCGAGGGTGAAATTTCTTAAGGGGTAAAGATTGTAATGACACAAACATTGATTAATGGAAATCCCTATTGATATAATTAAATATATATTTATATAAAATGTTTATATGAAATGTTATCTTCATTTTTATTATGTTAATAATTGTGACCATTGCTAATATATCCATTGAATAGTGATCACATGATTAGGATAAATATAGCACTTTAACGAATCCAATTTACTCAGACAAAGGAGGCGATGGACTCATCCATTAGATGTGCCTCGTACGAAGACCATTTGTTGGAACTCGGAAAATAGGTGGCATCATTGGGATCTCTCTTGAACAAGCCCAAGCCGAGCTTTAACAGGTTATGCTCGAGCGGGACCGCCTACGAGAGAATTGGAAGTTGATAGATATTACCACCCGAGAAATGTTATCCGAGCCACCCCAAGAGTTTGTCACCATCGCACACCTTACTCTTCGGTCTTATGCGGGTGTGATAAGGGGTTATGTAACAAGACCCTAGAACTATGGTTTTGTAAATTATTTTTTATATAATAATATATATATTTTCAGGTTATTTTTTTTACTTTGTAAATAGTTCTTAAAGCTCAAATAGTGTTTTTAGTTAATATTCAACTATGAAATCTATTTTGATGAAATAATGGATTTTTTTATTAGATAATTTTTTAATAAAATATTATTATTATTATTAAGTTAATTTTTATTAAATATAAATGACTTTATAATTTTATGAATGCAATTGTAATTTTTATCAAGGTTCGAAATCCATTTTTTTCAAAACCTGTGAATTTTTGATAAATATCAGTTTTTATTATAAAAGTGAAAATTAACATATTTATAAAATTATTTAGATAAAATAAATATTATTTCTGGAATAAGTATGTCAAAATTATCCAACGGTGTATTTTTTCATAATTTTCTGAGACAGTCAAATGTTTTTGTAAAAATTAAATACAATTTAAATATATAATGTGTTTTATGACGTCATAATAACCCAATAGTGATGTAATAAAATTATATAATAGTTATGTTCTGCCAATATATGGTTTACCATTAAAATAATGGGATTTTTAGTTTGTTTGACTTATTTTACAAAGCATTAATGGACCCTTCAAGGATTATTAAACATCTTATCTTTTTAAATTGTTTTCCTTGGGAGTGTTACTCACCTCCGCATAAGTAACCCTATTATTTTAAAAAGTTATGAATTTGGAATTAAAAATATTTTTTTCCACTCCCCTTTGGAAAAACCCATGGGCAAAAACCATGGGCTGGTTTGTGGTTTGAATTAGTTTAATGTGAGGTGTCCCAACCCTAAATAATAAAGAATTCCCCCACCTTTCCTATATAAACACACCCATGATCCCACATTCTACCCACTCAAAGACTTTGGAGTTCATCCAGCCTCTTCCCTAAACTCTATAGAATTCTCAAATGGTGCCCCAATCTCCCATGAAGCCTCTCTCAAACCTCTCTCAATCCTTTGGAAGCACACATCCATGTAAGGGTTTTTCTTCCTTTCTCATTTTTGTCCAATTTTCTTAATGTTGTTATGCCCTTTTAGTTTCAATTATAACTGTTGGATATTGTTTGTAACCTCCCCCAAACATCTATATTTATGTTTTAATGATGGTAGACGCCTTTATCTCTCATTAAATGCCTCCCATGTACACCCGTTACTACGCCGATATTTTGAATGGAATTTCTCTCTCCTCTTTTACGTTCAAGAAATTATTTTGTATCATGACTCTAAATTACATTAAAATTGTTGGGACATGTATCTATATGACCCCCTTACTGTCTATTTCATGTACATATGATGAGACACCCCTTTATCTCTCATCAACCCTTTTTATGAATTCTTACGTCACGCCGATACACTACCGAAATTGCATCGATTTTCCCAGCCAATGTCATTGTGTACTGAATACCATACCCATTTCTCTATAAAGGGTATTAAACTTTATGAACATTTAATTATTGATTATAAATTTTCATGTATGAATTCAACATTACTTTATCGTTGAATAAATGATTATGTTTTATGACTCCAAGTTATATGATCCATGTGGTACACTTATGCATGAAATGAAATGTTTAAGAAGGGTGCACCCTTATAGTGCTCCAATGCATTGGGTAAAGTATAACACCATGATATGTCACATTCTATGGGTGTTGACTCATTCCAATTAAAGTGAAACGAGGTTTTACTCATGCTTCATGTGCAATGAGGATTTACTCATGCTCCATGTGCAATGAGCCTTGACTCATGCTAATTCCATGTTAAGTGTTGTTGCCACATTCCCATGTTATGATTATCATGGTTTATCATGAATTTATGTTTATGCTTCTCTTGTACTCTATTGATATGCCTATATTCTAACATGTATTGTATTTCTCATTTTATTCCATGATTATTCCCTTACTAGGGTTTATAGATCACTTTTTTCTTATGCATGTCCTTGGGTTATCACATGCAATGCTATGTATGAGGGAATGTAGTGGTCATGTAAAGGATGTTTTCAATAAAGATGACGTATTTCATGTTTTAAGTTGTTATTTAATGTTCCTATGCCCCAAAAAAACTAGAAATCTCCATCTTCCATGTTGATTAAAGTGAAGGTTTTATGTAATCAATCATGTTTATGTTTGAAATAAAAAAGCAGTTTTGTCATAGTTACAAGGTGATGTTTCACTCTTTAAAGTCAGGTTAAAAGTATATGAGTCCAGGAATCCGAAATTGGAAAGTCTCCCACCATGTCATCCACCTAATTCAGGTTGATAAATCTCAGAGTTAGTCCTCTCCCTCCAACCCATTTCAATTCCAGCAGAATAAGAATCTAACTGACTGTATTCCCTCTGACACGCCAAACTATACAAATACATGATCATGGGATTGTGCTTTGATTTCCCCACTAACCAATATAAGTTGTTTCTCCATAATCACCTCCTCCTATGATATGTTTTTATATGTAGTGTATGTGGGTTGAATTGGGCATCACACACTGGAACTGGGTCCAAATAGCTTATAAGTATAAACATTGACTAATACATGGATATGAATTATTTTATATGGTTTATAATATTTACTTATGATATTTCCTTTTTTCAATAACATGAACTTTATTTTCTCAATCTATTTTAGTTATGTAATTTTAAAATAATTTTTTACTAAACTTGTTTCTCCATGGTTCCTTGATTAAGATCAGTAAATATTTTATACCATATATTGACTCCAACATTTATAGATGAGGATAAATTAGTTTCATCCCCATCAATTTCAAGATATTTCTCAGCTAAAATGATATATTATACTTATGAACATGATTTTTTCTACACCACCCTTACTAAACATAACTTTTTTATTCACCTTAGAATTTATATTTAGGAATATATTAATGTTTTCATATATATGTTGGGAAAATAAATTATCATATATCTATGTTCCCTCGCAAAAAATGTCTTTTAAATCAACTTCAACCACATGTCCATTCCATTCCATTTTCATTGCTTCATTTTTTCCAAAGAACATCATGCATTATTGGATTTTAAATCAAAATTCTCTACTTTCTCTTTTACGAAGTATATAAATCATTATTTCAAACAAAAAAATGATTTAATCAATTCACATGGTCGAAATTTATTTCATAATTGACTTATTATTATAAAATATACTCCATAAATACTTATTGAAAAATCTATTAAACAATGTTTTTTCTTAAACTGATTCCCATGGTCCAAATTTATTTTAAAATTGACTTATTAGTATAAAATATCTTTCATAATATATTATTCGAAAACTTATTAAACAATGAATTTTCATAATATTATATTCACTATATAAAAAATAACTAGATTATATTAGAAATATATATTGTTTAATTTTTTATGGATGCATACTGACATTCCAATGTACCAATCTCTCGGCACACACTCATCATCTTCCCAAAAATATCATAACATAAACACATGTTTAGAGTTACATTAGGCTACATACCATCATAAAGTAGTTTCTTATCATCTTTCACTTATTCATTCATTATAAATTTGATCTCACATGTATCATTGTTGTAATGATCAGTATAGTGGCCATATCATAAATGGTTTCCCAATTATACTAGATCATTTATTTTAAAGATATATATCCAACCAATTTAATAATTCAATACTTTTTTCATGTGTCTGTTAATTTGAAACTCTTCCAAAAATTAGATACTTTTTATTTACTAGTGACATGCTCTTATCTTACAAACCCATTAAATTTTACACATCTTTTAATTATTTTATTCTCAACTTTATTCCAATAACACAACACAGATGAAATTATAATTTTTTATAGTTTATCTTCACCCTTAAAAATAATAATACATAATTAATAAATCATATCAACAATGACATTTACATAGGTTTTAAAGATCCAAAAATATTAAATGGCATGTATAAAATAGTATTGAAGACAATAATGGGAGATATTCTAATCACCCCCTTCAATCCTAGGATTAAAGGTGACATGATCACACCTTTGTAGATTTAAATTCATTAAATTTTTATACAGACATTCTAAATAATGTGATGGAAGAAAAATATTAATTTACATAATATTAGATGAAAATTTAATCAAAAGATCACATCCCTATTATTTTTTCTTCAATGTATGTCAATGTCACTCCCAAGTGATTGAAAATAAATCCCTGCAAAAAACATCCAAAAATGGATATGAAAATACAGATAAGAAAAATTCAACCACCGATCAAGGAAAAGGAAAATATGATACCTAAATATCACTTTGAAGCCAAAAATAATAAGATACATGGCTTGGCAAGGAGTTCAGTAGGTAGGGGTTTTTCATGAAAAATTACAGAAGGGCGGATTTTGCTAGGGTCCCCCAATAGGGGATAGTGATAATTCATAGGAGGAGGTGGATCACAAGGGTAGGTCTTTGTTAGAGTGAGAAACCAAGAATGTGTGGATTTAATGCTAGAGGATAAGAATATAGGGTGGTAGAGTGGAAGTTGGAGGATCTTGGGAGGTTGAGTAGTTGCTTCAATGCCATGTCAGGCTATGTCGAAGTCATGTCGGATCCACATTGGAGAAGGAGGATCGCAGTGAATTGGGGTGGACCTTCATAGGAATGTCAAAGTAGGGGTGGGGATTTTGCATCAGAGTTGAAAATGACGATGAGGTGGGGTTGGAACGCCAGAGGAGGAAAATCGTGGGGAGGCTGGTGGGACAGTTAGAGGAGGATCACGACAACATCAGGGAGGAGAGTCATGGGGAGGAGAAGCTAGATAAGGTGGAGGTGTGTGAGGGTTAGGGTAAATTGGTGAGTGGTGGTGGGATATATTTACATTTAGTGAAATGGTCATGGAAGTAAATTGGAAGTATCCATATTTCTTATCACTTTTTGCTATAGGTATCTGGCTGTATCTCTGAATTCTACTAGTGTTTGGAGATGCTTTATGTTTTAAAGATAGTATTGGGATGAGGATTAGATATAAAGATATATCTTATTGAATTTTTTTAAAATTTTAATATGTTATTGTCCTTTTGGATAACCATTGTGATATTTGGTAATATGGTTATACATCATACTTTTATTATTATTGCATCAGGTATATTTAATTGTGGGAACCACAAATATTTCATGAGGATGACTTTGTTAATTTTAACTATTTGATACTCTACTTTATGGAAATATTTTCGCCAGAATATGGGTTTAGAACTCACTAATGTTAGAATCCTTTCTCAAAGGGGGTGGCACACATGATGTAATGTAGCTCCTCAACCAAGGGAGCTTTTAGGTGGCCTCCATACTCAGGAATGAAAAAGTAGTATAAAAGAATTTTATTTTATTTTACCATTTTAAGAGATGGAGAATAACTGATTTAAGAATGTGTTGGGGTTTATTATGGGCCTCTAAATGGTTATACATGAGCACCATTCTAGTTTAATGTCCTGGTTACCTGGTGATATAGAATTTTTTTTTGTCTTATAATTGAGATGTTATTAAATTTTTTGTATTTACTAGTGTTCATTAATTAGTGTTTTGGATATTGTAACATTAAAAAGTTTCACTTACAATAATCATTTTTATCATCAAAATCACATGTAAAACATGTGCATGTGTGTTATTGTTTTTGTTGGGGTGTTTAGTTATTTTATGATTCAAAAAAATTATATGGTGGTTCCCCATAAAAAATATTGTTGTAAATCTACTTTGATGAACTATACGATTATCTTTATTGACATGTCGTGTGGATAATGGTGTAGGATAATCTATTAAGATACCTATATGGTTCATACAGATAATGGATGTATGATGTCCCTTAATGGTTAAGAATAGAAATTAAATACATCAATGATAAAACATAGATTAGTTCAGTTTATCAATTAAATGCTTCAAGGATGATTCTAGAATATACCCATGGTTTTTAGGATATATTGTTTCTACATTTAATGTGTCTCCAAAGACTTATGAGATTTTTTCCCATATACCTTCTTAGTATTATTATGTATAAAAAACTACGTGGTTTGATAGATACACATGGGAGGGTTGAGTATATTCATGAGGATGACTTTTTTATCTTATTAAGGCTTGTGTAAAAGGTGGGATATGGTGGATTATTATACTTATTGATTTAAAAATGTTTTTTCTCTAGCATGGTTATATCTACTAGACCTATAGTCAAGGTTAAGGTGATAAAAACACCCTATAAACATTATAATTAATATAAGGTGAGATTAATCAATATAATATTAGATATATTTTTTCATTTAATAGTTACATGTAAAAATAATCAGAGAATTCAAGAAATATAGTGGTTTTTTGAATTTTCTTACTAGAAGCAGAATAAAATAATTATGAAAAACATGTGAACATTTATTTCTAATTGGGAATACATGATTTCCATTAAGACATTCTATAAGTTATAATCATATTTATACTTTTTATAATAGAAACAAAAGTAGTGGGTGATCACAAGAAATTATTAATTAGAATATCATAAACATTTCATCAATGGTTAGATCATAAAAAAAAGAAAAAAGATAATCTATGGGGGAATATATTTTTTAAAAAGATAAAAAATAATTAGATTTGTTTTTAATCCATCATAATAATATATATAACCCCAAAATATAAAAATATATAAAATGGAATATGATTTTGTAACCATGAGATAATAAACATGATCTCTAGAGAAAAATAACAGGAATAATGATATGGAATTTCAATGAAATTTTGAATAATAGTAATATATGAATCAAAAATATGCATAAAAAAATAATGGAGTTGAAATTAGTATGGGTTTCCAATAAAATTTTAGATCATGATTTACTACTTAATTATAACAGTGGAGGAGTTATCACTACCTAATTCCCACAAACAAATTATAGTTGGAATCACGACGTAATTCCCATAACATTGTGGGGAAGGGAACAATACCTAATTTCAATAGATGGAAAAGAGTAAATAACCTATTACCATATTTATATAAAGAAAAATAAACCCTTAAACAATATTTTGGACTATAAAATAAGACCAATAACTTCATAATAATAGTCATACAATCATATGTGTTCCGTTAGAACATGAAAATATGCATACATTAAAAACAACTTGATTATGATGTGGTCAAGTGATGGGTTTTATGAAAAGTTGTCTTATGACATTCTATAAAAAACGTAGAAATAAGATGGATTATTGAATGAAAATATCCACATTTTATTATAAGCTGCATTAAGTAGTTTTTCATTGATGATTTTTTAAAGACGTGAAAAATCATTAAAAATGGTTTCTTTGATATGATATATTAAATCATGATAAAACATTTAGAAATTATCCATTAATAAAGGAAGTGTATTTGTATAGAGAAAATATTATAATAGAGATATAATTCTAAAAAAATTATTTTAGAATAAAAAAATAGAAATGATTTCTTTTATAAGAAAAAACACAGGGTTTAATGTCCCTTTAAAATTTTTAGGATTCCGTTTAAAAATTAAAAAAATATTCTATTATAAAATACAAGAATATTACTTTTTAATATAAATTTTATATTGACCTAAATAATTTTTAAAACAATTTTAAATAAATAGAGGTAAAATCATAAAGTATAACACTCATTTATTGATAGAAACTAGAAATGATACATTTCAAATATTTATAACTATATTCATAGAAGATAATGTTACAGGTCACATTGAGAAGATTTGTTAATAAATTATAAATGAATAAATATGAAAAAAAAATTCATTTAAAAGGATATTGAATATTGGAGCCTTGAAATGTATATAACAGTTTTCAGACGAAATGCTGACTGGAGGATAAAAAATTGGATCAGGAAATTATTTTTTTTAATACTTTTAAATAATAAATTTTAAAAAAATATTATAAATTTTTTTTACCAAAATTTATTTTCAAAATATGGTAAACCATATTTAAATAGGATGACAATTATTATTAACAATGATATAATTTTAAGAAAGAAATTCATCAAGGTAAAATAATATTATTTAAAATTAATTTTCATCTAGAGAAAGAATGAATTATAGTATCCCAATTGAAAATAATAAAAAAAATTCTAAAAATTAGTAAACAATTATAATGACTCAAGAAATAATATTGGGTCACTAAAAACCCCTTAACAAATGTGTTATAACTTCAATTAGAAGTTGTGATTTCCCATCAAAATTTATAAGGATATAGAAGCCTTATTATAAAACATTAAGATCAGAGGCATTTGATCATGGGAGAGTAATCGAGGAAATAAAAATTGAACTATTTTGGGGTTAAATTCCAAGTGATACATGTTTCATGCTGTGGTGGAACTAATCCCAATTTTCTATATGGAGAGAAACAAACTGTTGGATGTACTCATTACCTTAAAAAAATGGTTTACGACCATTAATGGGTAAATGGTTTCAAAAGTTATTAATAATTATTTTTAGGTTGATATAAGGTCTATAAATACTCTACTATTATTATTAACACCTATTTTTAACATGTATCAAATCTTATACCGCTATATTTTTACATTTATCAATTTTTGATTTTATACTAGTAAATTGTTTTTACCTAATTAATTTATATTTTATTAAGAATACAGGGTTACCCCTCATTAAAAATATTGATATTATGAATCAAAATTTTGGCTATATATAATCTTATTAAATTTTAAAATAAGATAAAACTAAATTCAAATTAAAACATTTAATATATAGAATAAATATTGTGTATAATTATTTTTGAAATTATTAGTATGAAAATAATATAACATTAATTACCTGTTAATGAGAAGAAATTTATGTTTATATATGTCTAAAAATAATTAAAAATAATTATTTAAAATATATAAATCAAATTTATTCGATAAAACATACACATAATAAATTAAATAATTATTTTTAAAATTACCATATTACCATTACTATGGTCATTATAATTAATTTTTGAAATCACATGTTATGCCTAAAATATTAAACTAACTAAATAAAGTGAATATTTTTATAAAAATTATGAATATTTTATATTTAAATAATACAAGAAATAAAAATTAGTTTTTATTATAATTGAATAATGATGTGTTCATAGTAAATTTTAACTTCTATTACAAAAATGATAAAGTTGTGTTCTAAAACTGAAAATATTTTCCTAAATAAATTCTTTGAATTTGAAAATAAATATTTTTTATATAATTTTTTTTAAAATATTTTAATGCATTCTATTATTATCATAATTTAATTAACGTTTCTTTATGAAAAAAATCAGTACATTTCATCATTCACCTAAAAATGAATTATTTTAGAAAAATATTAAAACCCCATCCTCATATATAGTTGAATTTTTGAATCCAAAAATGAAGTTACATTTTATAAAATAAATTTATAAAATTATAAAAGAAATTTTTTTATTGGAAATATGAAATTTTAAAGGAAATCTACTATAATTTTAAAATTTTATTTTAAAACATTATCCTTACTTAAACCTTTTTTATATTAATTTTTAATTAACATTGTATTTTAATTTTATAGAGGTGATAACATAATTAATTTAACACCCCAATATTTATTTGGTGTATATCTTTTAAAATTTAAAATCCTTTATTGTTTATGTTTCACACAACACCGAGTTTAAAATAGTAATATACTACTAAATATTACAATTGGAATAGTAATGTGACCATTAGGAATAGTAATATGAGCGATAGAATATAATATTCACCTATTAATGTATATATAAAATATCATAATCTCTTAAATTAAATTATTGAATATTGATTTTATGGAATGAGTAAATAAATATTTTAAACACGATGAATTATGAGTTTGTATTTTTATGAAAAATAAATTTTTAATTTAAAATTTTTAATTTAAATTATTAGTTAAAATTTATTATATTTTTATAAAATATATTAATAATTTAATATATTTTATGACAAAATGAAAATTTTATGGGATCTAAATTATGTTTTCAAAGTGTCATAAAATTAGTTATAATATTCAAATCGGTATTTTTCAAGTAAATAATAAATTTATTTAATAATTAAATTTTACATATATAGAAAATTATTTTTATAAAATAGATTCTATTTATAAATTTTAAATGTTGAAAATTTGTTTAGAATATTTTTTTGGATTTTTATAAAATATTATAATTTATTTGTAAATAGTGAAATATGATAATTTATGGTCTTTAAAAAATACATCAATTTTTGAGTCATAGATGATTTAGGGGTGGTTTAATCCAATTATATCAAAGTATAATTCATTATTTTTAAATATATAGTGATAATTTCTACAATGTTAATAGTTATGAACCAAAATAATAAACAAAGGAAGAAAATAATCAAAAATCACCCCTCTCCTACACTATGAATACAACCCTCTCCACCCATTATCCCTCACACATCCAAATCCTAGAATGTCACTTATATTTTTTCAATTTACTCAACCAGTCCTCTCTAAAATGTTATTGTCTTTCTGGTCTCACCAAAATAACTTTTCAATTTTTCTTAAGGTTTTTCTCAAGGAGAAAAATTAAAGAGGTAAAGCCCCTTTTGTTCATTTATTTTTCATTCAATTTGTATTCATTTCTTATCATTTAGTTACCTACATTTTCCAATAATTCATGATATCTATTGTATATTATATATAATATAATGTTATTATTACATTGATACATCCAAAAAAAATCCCTTCCTCTTTTTATTCTAGAAATGAAAACATTGTTTGTGAGAACCTGATTTACTGCCTTTGTGGACGACGAGTTATCCATTTTCAATTCCACCGTGAAGGATGGTCATAAGACCATTTTTAAGGGTAAAATAGACATTAATATATTTAATATAACCTATTTAATGTTATTAAATAAATATATATATATATACTATCAATTCATAAAATAAAACTAGTACATGATGATAAAAAAACACCAAAATAATCCAAATGGTTATCATTAATATTTTATCTAATAAATCATCCAAATATGTAAAAACATGATATATAAGGATATTAAATCTTATATAAGTTCATTAATAACAAATAATTTAAACTTTTTATAACTATTGCTATTTGAGATGATCCTTCAAACATGTATTCAAGTGAACCAATCGTGAAAACCAAGGAAACAAACACTTTTGAATGTCGAAATGGAATTTTATAACTCATAAAAAGGTCATAAAAAAACTTAAAAAATTATAATAAATAAAATAAATGTTTAATATATTCTTAGTTAAATTATTAATGAACATAATTTCACTATCTGGTACATTAATTTAATATAAAACACTTTCTGAGATGATGTATTGGATTCTTATAGAATCTTTATTTTTTCCTTCGAGTTGTGTTTTATATCTATATAACCAAATATATTTATTATTTATTTTTAAATTAATATTATAAATTATATTTATATGTTATAATACGATGTATCTTGATAAATTAATCTGTATTTTATTTTGATATACATGTTCTATAAGGGTTACCATTTCAATTCCTCCTGACAAGAAAACCTGTTTAAAGGGTACATCCCCATTTCGAAACCATTATCTAGTACACTCGATAACTTTTTTTATTATAAAATTTTGTTCCTAATATAACCCAATTTATAATTAATCAACATCTTAGTTAATTTCGGGTTTTATGTAAAATATTATTCCTTTCTTTGACTTCGACACTTTTAAATTTCCCCTTAAACCACAATAAAGTGCCCATTTCTAATGTTTCTAAGAAAATATTTTGACATGTTTTCAGTTACATATGACATAATTTATCCAAAAAATAATTTAATTTTCATACCCTTTTATTTTCATGGACAAACATTTTTATAATTTTGTTTTATGAAAATTTTAAAAAATGATCTTCCAAAAGAAATCTTTCTTCCAATAGTAAATATGGTATTTCTATTATGAATTAATTAATGACTTTATTAGAGTATATTAAACCATTTCAACACCCTTTGTTGAATCTTATTATTAATTATGATTTATCAATTATGAAGATACCTTATTTTAATGATTTTTAAAGATTATTTTGAAATGAGATGTATTGTATTGATACCATTCTCAATATTACTCTGGATAGTTTATGATTATGTTTACTGAACAGGGATATAATTTAAATTTAATATTCCAGTATCAATATAAATGTATATGTTTATATTTTTGACCCCATCTATATGAATAATGTGTTGGACTTATTATGAGATGGTTGGGACCCTTTACAGCCCCTAGAGTCATCAAGGGGTCTAATGAGACAAACTAAACTTGGTTTTAACCATTTATGTATAGTTTCTTCACGGAAGCGTTGATGATATATTAGTGATTTATTACATTACGAGTTACTAAATTTTGATATATGTAATTTATATCCCATTTAAAAGTATAAAATTCATGGTTTAGTTTCTTTCACACATCATTGTTTATATAGAATTATTTATTCAGAATTTATTCCAACCATTTTATACTCAATATTATGTTTTAATGGAAACAGTTTTTAGTAATTCACTATGACTTATTATTTATGTTTATTTATGATAGATTCCATTGTATTTAAGAACCTTATTATTATCGCATCACACCTCTTTATTTTTCTTTATTATTCACCATTATTATAAGATATATATTTCGAGTTTCACAGTGGAATAGTCCAATAGTTTATGGATGTTTCCAATGGAGTTCCTATGTTGTTTATCCTTTCATGTTTTATTGTAAAAAATATGTTGGTATATGTTTTTACAATGATAGTATATAGAAAAAATATTTTAAATTATTTTATAGATAATTTCAATGTTTATAATCCCATAAAATTGTTATTTCAAGGGTAATTGTCACATTTTATGGTTTTCAAGAATTTTTTTGCATAATTGGATAAAAGGACTATTTTGGATTTTATATGTTTTAATTTAGTTATGTGGATCGGCTGTAACATTTAATGTTATGATCGAAATTGAATAATAATTTACTTATAAGTGTCCAAGTTTGATTTAATTCATTTCATTCTTCTAGAGAGAGATCTCAATCCACAATTTAAAGCCCCAAATCCATCTCACATATCAGGCCCCAACAACTGTGCATAGATCAGAATAATTTTATTATTCGGACTGTATCTCATAAATGGAAGAAACAAATGATCTTAAATTCTATATTTTGTAATACGAAATCTAGTGGAATAATTTATTTAATATTTACCCCACCAGATTTGAAAATTATTATGGTCATTAATGCTTGTAATGTGGAGCATTGGAATATGAACAGTCACCTACCTAGAATTAAATTCAAAGATTAAAAAATCCATAACTCATACATTTGTTGGATATTAAAGCAAAAATTTTGTGGGTGAATTATAATAATCTATAGGAAATACTTTTATGAAGGAAAAGGTTTTATATGTGGTCATTAAATGTAGAATTAAATCCAATACATTTAGTGGATATAATTGGATCCAAATGTTTCCTTCCATTTCCTATAAAAATGTACTCCTTGTAAAAGTATTTGAAACATAGGGGTATAATTTGTTGGAAATTATTTTTATATTTTTAGTTTAATTTATTTTTTAATATCATTATAAATTTTCAGTATATTTTAGTATTTTTCTTCCTCTATTTATGTCATATTTAATTCATCTTATTTGTTTTCACTCTGATCTTCTCCACTGTGAACTCTTATGGTCATGATCAGGAGTAGAAAACCAGAAAAGGTTTCCAGGGGACTAATCCATTGATGAAACCATGCCTTTCAGATTTAATTATTATTTTTATAAATTTTCTTATAGTAATACCATGGGGATCTTAGAATAAAATGAACCTTTGTGTCTCCACTTGGTACCCGAGGTTTAACATGCAAATCTGTAATATATTCCCTTGACTGAGGAGGTGGATGTGTTGTCTCTCAATGGTCATTGAGAGTACCATATATTCACCAACATATTTATGGAAGGATGTTCAAACATATTATATATAGTGTTAATTTTATAAATTCAAAACTAATTAAGAGATGATGATGGTTCACTCAGGGTGATTCTCTAAAGAATGATTCCTTTCTTCCTGACATCATTCAATAATCATTCATTCAGATTGCATTGAATTTTAATGTTTAATTTTTTTAATTATAATTTTTCGAATAATCATTTATATTAATTTTATTTCATAAATTAAAAAAACTATGAAAACATGATTTAACGTAATGACTGATTGACCCCAACATATACTTAATAGAAAGTCCAAGGTGAGCCCATGTTCTGCCCTTAGTTATAAATATTTTTGAGAGTGCACATGAAAAATATTCATCAATACTAAATGATTGGAACCTTTGTGATAAATGTTTCATTGTACCAATGTAATGAGTATGGCACAAACTCAAGGCTACTGGGGTAGGGGTCTTTACAGTTATATTTTTATAATAATAATCACCAAAAATGTCACAAATCATTTTTGTTTTATTATTTTTCTATGAAACAAGTTATAATATAAATTTTTTAAAGGATATATATATTTTTAAGAAAGTGGATATTGTATTCTCACCTTAAAAACAATTTATTCCCCTCAATTTTATTGATAACATAACATTGAAAATATATATGGTTTTATACAAGATAGAAAAGACTGAATATATAATTTAGATAGATTAATATAACATAATATAATGGGTAAGATTATGAAACATATATTTTCCCCCATTTTAGTCATATATTATGATTCAAAATACGTTACTATGAATATACTTCTATATCTATTTGTTATGAGTTTCTAGAAACATAATTTCTAATGATTTATTTTGAAGAACTTTTATCCATCCAAAAAAATAAAACCCACTATATTATGATAATATCCCACAAAAATCAAAATTTATAATTATTTGAATAGGACAACTAAATCGTAAGATTAACTATCTTATGAAACCTGAATTTAATCCTATGATACTTTCATTTTGTTAGTGACATAGTTATATCAACATATAACTCCTTTATATTATAATATGGTTTCTATGGTTATTTCATTATTGGTTCTCTAACCATATCATAATGATGTGATCAAACCCTTCATAATATTTCATATAAATAGTATGAATTAACCAAATCACATCCCCTAGGAGTTACTATCCATGTTTGATGTCATAGTCATTCCCATTATAGAACAAGTGAAGATTGAGTAAATACTCAACCATCCATTTTAGTGTGATTACCCCTTGGTTAAACTGTATCACAACTTTATCCACATTCCAATAACCAAATAGGGATATAATTTCACGGAATACATAAAATCACTATATAAAAAAATAATTAGGTTTTCCTATAAATAGAAATATTTATCAATTTTTCCCGAATGTTATATTATCATAATGCACTAAAAGAACTAAAATAATCTTCAAAACTAACAAAACACTTAAAAACGTTCCTTAAAAATTGGGGAGACTACCCATGTTAAAAATCTATATTTTTTAAAAATATAATAGTTACATTTTAAAATAATTTCACCACCCTAGAAACATAAATTTTTATTTCCTATAAGTCATTACTGCATAAGTGAATCATTTTCAACACTTATGAATATTTTTACATTATTAGGCCACACAAGACTCATATTTAAGCTCCCCATAAGTTATACTCATGTTAACAATAATGGTAATGGAACCATAATAAACATGTGATCTTAATCACTCATTATGGGAAATCCCATTCACATGTCATCAAGGATTAGATATAAGGACCTAGACATAAAACATTACATAATCTTGAATTAAATGAATAATTAACATTAAGGATATTTTCAGGTTTATATTTTTAGAGAATTAGGACATAACTATTACATATCAACATGAAAATTACATGTTGACACTACTACTCAGTATCCATTTTTTCATAAAATAAAAACTCTAAAAAAAGAAACATGTCTGGTTCCATTTTATAGGCTTCATGGCTATCCCTTTATCCTTCCTTGACCCTATTCATCTTTATGTCCTATAGAAAACATTTTAAAAACATGGGATGACCATAAAAAGCTTAGTAATGGTTATAAAATAAGGAAATGAATCATTAACCCATCAATAAACACAAATCAATGCAACAATTCTTTTTTGGTCATAATATACCTTATTAAATCATAATATTTATGAATAATAAATAGAAATCACAAACCGTAAGGGTAAATTATGGAATTCCTATCATACTTACATTGTAGCTTTAACAGCTACATAGGGTGTCACGCTTGAAATACTTATCATAGAAAATTCCCTAAATATATTAGGAGAAACATTAACTTTTACCTCTATCACATTACACAATGAATTGAAGGGATATCTCGGGCTCATCCACCCTAGTATTATCATGGAACCACACGTATAGGTAAATAATGCCAAATAACCAAAACATATCCATATAAGACAAAACAATAATAAAGGAAAAATAATATTTCAACATTTCAATCACAATATATTTTTCAAGATATTGACATAATCATTGATTTATCAAACTATATTAAAAATAAATATAAAAACCCATTTTTTAAACCTGGACATTAATGATATATATTTAGAAGAATATATCTTTAAAACATTTAAAATGATATTTTAATTAATTTTTTTTAACAAAATGAGAGATGCTTGAATACAACATATTGGGAAATAACATCAATAAATGATTACAATGTCATGGGAATAAATATATTAATGATATAATATGTCAAAGGGAATTATATACAACATATAAAATTTAATTGGTGTATAACAACAAATAAGTCTCAATGGAATGTAAATTGAGACAAAGTCCCTTACAACAATCTCATCCTTAGATTAAGGATAAATTAATGACCTAATTAGGTGTGAAAAATAATAATACACCCAATATAAATGGATATTAAGTGTCAACGAATCATAGTAAATTCACACATATTCATAGCATGACATAAAAAAGAAGTATAATTTTAACCCAAAGAATTGAAATTGGGATAAGAAGTCCTCTTATAGAAAATCGACAGCCTAACAACGTCACGTCGAAATTCAGAAAATAATTTTATGAAAGAGAAAAGGGTATCTCATCACATGGACATAAAATTTATATCATTAAGAATATATAATAACATAACCAAACATTACAAAATGTAAATTAAAATACATAACAAAAATAAGTCTTTTAAAATGTGGAGGGTGAAAGGTCTCGTTACTAATTTGGTAACTTATGAAACATTCACCATATGAAATAAGGATCATAATATGAAGATTTAATTACAAAAAATTAAAGTATATTACACAATGAATATAATCATTGGCATCATATACACCACACAAAAGGAAATAGTTTCAATATTTCATGAATCTCACGGGAATAAGAAATGAGATGAAAACCCCTTACCATGTTGTAATCAATCGAGTTGTCTGAAAAAAATTTAATAACCACCTAAAAAATTATATAATTAAATGAATTTAAATTGAATAATGATAATATACATCAAATGGATATTATAAATACACCACAAGAAAAAAATAAGTGGTGAACAATGGAAATCTCATGAAATTAAATCTGAGATTAGAAACACCTTACCTTGTGTCCGACATGACCCATTCATTCATTAATCCCTGAATAATAAGCTAATGTTATATTATAAAATCCTAAGAAAATTTTTCAAGTATATTATTAATTTTATTTCACTAATTACCATGTCACATACATTATTTAATCATTTATGTTAATAATGTTCGTTTTGTTGATATTTTCTACTTGAGTCAAAAATGAACTTTTTATAATTTCATGTTGTTCTTGTGGAAAAAATTCCATTATCTCCATATTTATATTCATTATTTAGATATCATATATGTTATATATATCCAGGATATTTATTTATTTATAATATTATATAACATTTAGAGATATGAAATGGAATGCACTGTTCATGGAGATGGTAAGTCGTATGTATGCATGAATGTTACTTTCATTTATATTTCATATTTAGTGGAATAAAAACTAAATGATAATAGTTATATTATAATCATAGTATAATATCATATGATATATATGTTTCATAATTTAATTAACTCCATCCTTTATACGTTCCATGTATGTCATGAACGAATCATATTAACTTGAGGGGGCGGTAGTCCACACATCTTCAAATGAAATTATCATATTAACACATATTGGAAAGGAAAAAGGTATGTTTGTAAATAAAAATTATAGAAGCATATAGAAAACATAAAAATAATATATATAATATATAAATAAAATGTCATCATAATGGCAACCATGAGAGGTGGTAGGAGAATATTGAACAATCATCGTTTCATGAGGGAGTAGTTCGCCATCCACAGAAATAGTATGTTCTTTACCCATTAGATGGAGGAGGGTGTATGTTTAGGTCGAATCCATTTCATAAAAACCACCTAGTATATTTTTTATATTGGTTTTTTTATAAAATAAATAAATAAAAAGAGTTTTGTGTGGTTGGAGAAGTAAAATAAAGGAAAATAACTTAAGAGAAGGCATTACCTTTAAATGAGGTATATCCCTTTGGTTTGAACTGAAAGGTTTAATTGAATTTCCTTATTACTAATGGAAGGATTCTAGGAGGAGTATAGGGATGTATGGATCTTAATTGGGCATAGTTTTGACGAGACAAGGGGCTTGAGAAGTGTGAGGAATGGGTTATAAGTGAAGGCTTTTTATAAGGGGAGGAGGGGCTCTTTTGGAAAGTTTAAAAATATTATTTTATTATATAATTATTTTTGGTTTCTAATGCTCCAAAACATATAAAAGTACAAAATAAGATGACCCCTGTTCGAAATAAAATCATCTAATAAGATTTGGTTGGTTTTTTATATTGTTTTAATCATTATTATCTTATTTATTTAAATCTTCCACTAATGAGGTAAACATTGCATCATTATTATATCATAAATTATTTTATTTATTTGATATCTAAAAATTATAAAAAAATACCATGATTTAGGAAATAATTTTATCTTTCAAATTAATATTTATAGTTGAAGACATAACTTATAAAACCATATGTCATTTTTTTACTAAAAGATATAAGTTTATGTTATTTTTGTCTTTCTTTAAATTAATTAATATAAAGTGTCATTATAACTCTTAAGTGGCTCCATGGGATACCAAAATCGACCCAAGGATGACCATGGTTGAAAGTGTGTTAAAAAATAGGATTAGTATACATGTTAGTGTAATTTATTGTTATTATAATAATATTTTGTTTAACCATATTTACCTGATTTACCCTTTAACCATGGTAAATAACATTTTTACTCATGTAAATATTCACATTGTCTAAAAATAAAAGTTACATATTTAAAAAATTTAGACCTACTTATTATAAATATAGAATCCATTATTAAAAATTCAATATGACAAATTTGATGATATTAATTTAAAATTAATTCACGGTGTCATAACAAAAAGCATGTTTTTATGAAATAATAACTATCAAAATATTGACACTTATTTAAGTCCAATTTCAAAGTGAAATTACATCCAATGACCAACATTGTATTAAATTGTAAAAACATAATATTATTACACATTAAACTAATTAAAACGATAATATACCCTTTAAAAATATAATAGATTAAAAGGCAGTTTGGAATTAAAATATAGTATTTTTCACTAATCATTAAAAAATGAAAATTTTCAACGAAATTCCAAAAAATTACCCAATGTAAACTTTGATGCCCCGATTCTGAAAAATAATTTTATTTCATGAAATAGAACATATAAAAGGGAACAAAACAGGATTTAAATAGGGTTCTCCATCAAAAGGTGTAAAATTGACCATTTAATGAATATTAGAGTATTTTTGCTTAAAATTAGATTCATTTACATTTTAAGACTCTTAATTTTTTTGGATAAATGTAAAAATATTTAAAAAACATATATAATAATATTTTAGTTATTTATATTAATTATCTCCAATACAACTACTACATGTTAACTACCATTTAAAATAATAATATTATTATATTATTTTTCTGTATAACTCAAAGTTGTATGAATGTAAAATTTAAAAGAAATCGGTTGTTGCGTTTCGGGTATGACATCGAACATAGAATCCACTTTAATGTAAAATTAATAATTAATTCACTAATATTAATAAATATGAAAATTTTATATTCTTTATTTTCCTATGATGTTACATCCTTCCCCCCTTTTGGGAATTGCAACCTCACAATTTTAAAATTGGGCTTCGAAACATCATTGAATGTCCCACATCGAAAAAACAGTCAAAAAAATATAACATTGAAATAAAGTAAGAGAAGTAAAAAGGAAAACCGAGACAACAGATACTTGGATTCCAAGAAAACATGGATATGGAAGAGAAACTAACTCTCATAGATTTATAAGGTGTGATAGAGAACTTGATCACAGAAAGTTAACAACCACAATACGATAAATTTGTGGTTG
Organism: Viscum album; assembly: GCA_963277665.1. NCBI lineage: Eukaryota > Viridiplantae > Streptophyta > Magnoliopsida > Santalales > Viscaceae > Viscum > Viscum album. The sequence goes on from OY728140.1 coordinate 2,056,101,429, forward strand.
GGAAAAATTCTAATGATAAAAGAGAGCGTAAAACATTTTATCTTCAAGAACATTTTCATAAATTTATATAATTTAATTAATAACTTGACTAAGATCATAAGGAAATATACTAACTTGTCATGTTGAGTGTAATACTTTAACAAAATTCTACCACAAACTCATCTTTTCTGTAAGTAGTAAGTATTCAAGATGAATTGGTCACACCTGAAGTGCTAGAAACAAATTCTTGAGAATCACATAGTCTAAAAAAGATAAACTATATATTTCCCCTATCTATATACATAAACAAAAACCAAAATTGGTTAGTAGAAGATCAGATAATCCCCAAAAGGATAATCCTTTATAAAAATAAATAATACTCTTAATCTCCAAAATTCAACAAAAATAACCAAAAGTTCAAGAAAATTATTTAATATACAATTTTACTTAAAATTATTCAAAATAATCCAAACTAAGATTGAAAACCAAAACACAGAAGGATTTAATCACATAGTCTTCCACAGTAAGTCTTAACATTTATCTCCAAAAATATCAACTAGTCATAAAGTCTCATATTGAAGTGTAATTAACCTAAACACATATTACCTATGATAGATTAATCATTTCCATAAATAACCCAAATCACTTTATGTCCACAATAAAAACATAGATTCTTACAAAGTAATTTTTCAACCATTACTTCACAAATTAAATCCCATTGCATTTTATTTTCCTTAAGAATATAGTGTTCTCAAAAGAGACAATGTCTTCCAAAATAACGTTTATTACATAATCACCAAATCATTTTACTATACTAAGGATTTCCATTTGATAAAACATAAGATACCATATAATCTTATTCTTGATCCATAAAATCATTAAACTAAAAAGAATTACTCATACTATACAAGGATTTCATGTAGTCCTGTGGTAGGCGATAAATCCCAACTGAACTTTTGTTGTGGGTTTGATTCCCACAGCTTTTTCTAACACGATATGTTGTCACAAGGTCAGTTTGTTGAACTTTTTCAAAAACTATACAATTTAATAAAATTAAAAAAAAAGATACAGATTCCTAAAAAATAACCATAACATATTTTATCCCCAAAGGTTAACTTATACCATTCATTTTTCTCCCCAAAATGTAATAACCATTTATCACCCTTCAAATAACTATGAATCTTTCTAATATGATAACCATTATGACTTTTTCACATATACATAAATAAAACCCAAACCTCAAAAGTTACCTAAACAGACCTCTGATTTTAACTCTAAGGACTCGGCCATAAAACATTAGATAATCATTAATTAAATGAATAATTCACATTGAGGATTTTTCCAGGTTTAGAGTTTTATAAAATTAAGACATAAAAATTACATATCATCATGAAAATTACATGTAGATATTACTAATTAGTATCAATTTTTTTCATAAAATAAAAAATATTAAAAAAAGAAACATGTCTAGTACCATGTTTTAGACAACATTACTCTTCCTTGATCCCATCCTGGACCCTATTCATCTTTATGTCCAATGGAAAACATTTCAAAAACATGGGATGAGCATAAAAATCTCAGAAAGGGTTATAAAATAAGGAAATGAAACATTAACCCATAAATAAATACAAATCAATGAAACCATACATTTTTCTCATAACATACCACATGAAATCATAATATTTAGGAATAATACACAGAAATTGTAAATCATAAAGGTAATTAATGACATTCATAACAAACGTACATTGTATCTTTCATAAATACGTAGGGAGTTATGTTTGGAATTACAATCATAGTATATTACCTAAATCTCTTAGGATAAATATTAATATTTACCTCTATCATTTTACCCAATGCATTGGACAACTATCTCGGGTTCAACCACCCTTGGTTTATCACGAAACCACCAATATATGTAAACGATGCCCAATAACCATAGCATATTCATAACACATAAAACATTCTAAAGGTAATATAATATTTCCACATAGCAATTACAATATATCATTTCAATATATATATGTAATAAATGTTTTATCAAAATATTTTTAAAATCATTTAAAACATTTAATAAAGTGATTTTTGGAATCAAAGTGTCCCATAACACATCGAATATTTTAAAGAAATTAAAATATTAAAACAATAATGTCCATATAAATTAATCCTAAAAAACATTTTTAAATCGTGGACATTAATGATAAATTTTTATAAGAATAAATTATTTAAACATTGAATATGCTATTTTAGTTAAACAGTTTTAACAAAATGAGAGACACTTGAATACAAACAATTGAGGACTAACAACAATCAAATCATATAATATCATGAGAATAAAGATATTCATGATATAATATTTCAAAGATAAGTATATACAGCAAATAAATTTTAATTGGTGTATAACAACAAATAAGTCTCAATGGAATGTAAATTGAGACAAAGTACCTTGCAAAGATCATATCCTTAGATTAAGGATAAACAAATGACCTAATTATGTGTGAAAAATAAGAACACAGATAATATATGTGGATATTATGTGTAAAAAATTATAGTTCATTCACACATATTCATAGAATGACATAAACAAGAAGTAGAAGTTTAACCTAAAGAATTGAAATTGGGTTAAGATGTTCTCATACAGAAATTCAACAGCCTAACTGGATCACTTTAAAATTCAAAAAATAATTGGATGAGAGAGAAAATGGTATCTCATCACTTGGACATAAAATTTACAACATTAAGGATACATAAGAAAATAACCCTAAATTATAAGATATAAATTAAAATTCATGAAAAAAACAAATATTATAATAAGAGGAGGGTGAAAGGTTCCCTTACCAATTTGGTAACTTATAAAACATTCACCATATTAATGAAGGATCATAAAATGAAGATTTATTTTCCATAAATTAAATTATATAACAAAATTTATACAATCCTTGGAAGTACATACACCACACAAAAGGAAATAATGGCAATATAGAATGAATCTCATGAGAATAAAAAGTTAGATAAAAACCCCTTACCATGTTTTAATCAATCAGGTCATATGAACAAAATTTAATAACCACCATATGAATCATATAATAACATTATTATAAAGATAATAATGATAATATACATCAAATGGCTGTAAACAATACACCACATGCAAGAAATAAGTGGCGAACAATGGAAATCTCACCGAATTAAAAGTGAGATAAGAAACCCCTTACCTTGAGTCCAACTTGAGTAGGACATTATTTAATATCCTAAATAATAATATAATGTTAATTTCTACTTTCTTAATAACCGTTTTTAAGTTTATTATTCCTTTTATATAACTTATTACCATGTTATAAACATTATGCAATCATTTAAATCAATAATGGTCATTTTATTGATATTTGGTACTTGAGTCAAGAAGTAACTTATTATAATTACAATTGTTGTTAATGTGGTCAAAAGTCCATTATATATAGAATTATATTCATTAATTATATCATATATATCCTTTATATGCATTTATTTATAATAATACATAACATTTTGATATAAGATTTTTAATTCATTGTTCCTGGAGGCATTAAGTCGTACGTACACATGAACGCTACATTCATTTCTATTTCCTATTTAATGGAATGAAAACATAATGATAATAGGTACTTTATAAATAAAGTATAATATTATATTATATATATGTTACATAATTTCATTAACTCCAACCGTTATACATTCCATGTATGATATGAATGAATCATATAACCTTTAGGAGGTGGTAGTCCGAACTTCCTCAAATGAAATTATAGTATTTACACATATTGAAAAGCATAAAGGTATGTTTGTGAATAAAAATTAAATAAGAATAGAAAAAACATAAACATAATATATATCATATATAAATATAGTTCCATCAGAATTTCCACCATGAGAGGTGGTAGGAGAACACTGAACAATCATCATTTTGTGATCCAGTAGTTCGCCATCCACAGAAATAGTATGTTTTTACCCATTAAAAGGAGGTGTGAGTAAGTTTAGTTAGAATACATATCATAAAAAAACCTAATATATTTAGGATACTGGTTTTGTTATAAAATAAATAAATAAACAGATTTTATGGGGTTGTAGAATTAAAATAATATAAAAGAACCTATGATAATACATTACCTTTAAATCGAGTATCTCTCTTTGGTTTGAACCACAAGATTTACATGAATTGCCTTCTATGTAGGGGAAGACTTATAGAAGAATGATATAGATGTAGGGAGCTTAATTGGTCAGATCTTGGATGAGCCAAGGGGCTTGAGATGTTTGAGGAAATGGTTAGAAGTGATGTTTTTTATAAGGGGGGTGGTGGATCTTTAGGAATGTTTAAAAAATTATTTTTTTATATAATGATTTTCGGATTATAAAGGTCCAAATCATATTAAAGTAAAATATATGATTACTCATGTTCTAAATAAAATAATACAATAATAATTGGATAGGTTTTTAATATTTTTTTAATCTTTATAATCATATTTATTTTAATCATTCATTAATGATGTAAACACTACATCATTATTATGTCATAAATAAATTTATTTATATGATCTCTAAAAATTATAAAAAAAATACAATAATTTCGGAAATATTTTTTATTGAAAATGAATATTTATATTTGAAGGTATAACTTATATATCTCTACATAAAAATTGATTAACTAAAATATATAAGTTTATGTCATTTTTGTCTTACTTTAAATTATTTAATATAAAGTGTCATTATCACTCTTACTTGGTTCCATGGGGTCCCAAAATTGACACCAGGAAGACCATGCTCAGAAATATTTTAACCAATAATATTAGGACACATGTTATGGTAATTTTATATTATTATGATAATATTTTTTTATCTTTATTTACCAGATTTACCCTTTAACCATGGTAAATAAACTTTTTTCTCATGTAAATATTCATATTGTATAAATATAAAAGTTAAATATTTACACAATTTGGACCTCATGATGCCAAATATGGAATCCATTTTTAATAATTCAAAACAAAGATGTGGCCAAAATTAATTTGAAATTAATTCCTACTTTCAAAACAAAAACCATATTTAAGAAATAATAACTATCAAAAGATTGACAAATATTTATGTCCAATTTCCAAGTTATATTAATTCTAATGACCAAAATTGGATTAAATTGTAAATAAATAATATAATTACACTTTAAAACCAACTAAAATGATAATATAACCTTATAAATATATTAGATTAAAGGGCGGTTTTTGAATTAAAATACAATATTTTTCATTATTCATTAAAAAATGAATTTTATCAGAAAAATACAAAAAATATACCCAAATTATATTTTGATGTTCCAATTATAAATAAGAATTTTATTCTATCAAATAAAAAATATAAAATTGGCCAAAACTTTATTTAAAGATTGTTCTCCATCAAAAGGTGGTAAATCAACTATTTAATGAATATTAGAGTTTTTATGCTTAAAATTAGATTCATTCACATTTTAAGCCTCTAAAATATATTTAAAAAATGTAAACACATTTAATAAACATATATAATAATATTTTAGTTAGTTATATTAATTCCCTTCAATAAAAAGACTATGTGTTAACTATCATTTAAAATAATAATTATATTATATTATATTTCAGTATAACTCAACGTTGTGTGTAACGTAAGATTTCAAAGAAACCCATTTTTCATGTTTGGTACTCCATTGTACATAGAATCCCCTTTAAAGTAAAATAAATATTTAATTCACTAATATTAAAAAATATGAAAATGTTATATTCTTAATTTTCCAGGGATCTTACATTATATCATAAGATTTATAGAAAACATGAGAACAAGAGAAATATATTATAAAATATTAATCGAATAATATGTGTTTTCACATAATTTCTAATAAGACATGAAATATAAAAAAATAACATACTATATAATATGTGTGAAAAAATATAGGACAATAAACATGATCTTTGGAGCATAATAAAAGGAAAAAATATATAACAATTCATGGAAATGAAAAATAATATAGAACAATGAAACTAACACTAACATATAAACTTTAAAATAATGGTTCAAGAATCACAAACCATTTCTCATAACATAGTGTATAATTCATCACTACTTTATTCCTATAGTGGAAAAACCAACACTATATGGTTTCCATAATTATAGTGAAGAATTAATCTCAATGTAATTCCCATAACATAGTGAAGTTAAAAACACTTCCTAACTATCATAATCAAGTGAGGATCAATTATAGATACCTATAATTATCTCATGAAATATAAATCCTTGACCAATGCATTAGAGGGAAATATAGGACCCTAAACTTCATAATAATAATCATCCATCCATATATTTTCTATTAAAATATGAGAACATGAATACATATAACATTACATAATTATGCCATAGAAAATAAATGAGTTTCTTGAAAACAATTCAAAAAAATAATACAAAAGGCATATAAGAAATTTATATGGATGGTGTATTAAAAAAACCCAATGTAATAGAAAGAAATTTATGTAAATTTTTAAAAATAAAAATATACCTTTCATGATGTAGGGATAAATCACATGGAAAATAAGTGGAAATTCTTCATTCATAAGAGGATTAAAAAAATAATATAAAAAAAATCATTAAAATTTTGTACATGATCCTGATAAAAAATATAGAAATTGTCATTTAAAATAAAATAAAAATGAATTCATAATAAATTAATTAGATAAGGATTATTTTTGATATGTTTTTTGTGAGGATATAAGAAACGTATATATCTATTTATTAAGAATATATAAAATCGTTTTAAATTCTATTAATAGGAACAATCATTTTGTTAAAATCAAACAAGTTTGTTGGAATATGTAAATATATAGGGGGAGGGTGAATTTATTTCCCAATAAACATTTCAATTAAAAATACATTAATAAACTCCCCCAAACTAATTAAAATTAATAGATAATCAAAATAATTAAATAATATCTGTTTTATAAAATTTCTCAAAATAACAATCAGGATTAGTTAAAAAAATATTTGAAATCACATAAACTATTAAAACCAATTTAATTAATAAATTTTTTATATAAATAAAGGAAATGACCATGTATAAATGTAGAAATATTTTTACAGATTCAAATAACTAATATAATTTCGGATTTGAGATAAGTAAAATTAAACTGAGACACACAAGGGAATAAATAAGGGGTTTTGTATCAATCAATGACTTAATCCCTTCCACATGGAAGTCAACCAATGTCATGAATATTATTATAACAATCATAAAATCCTCAACTAGGATCGTTTATTAATGGAAACAAAAAAAATCTATCTAGGAATAGATCAGCATCCACAGTTATACATGAGAGGCAAAACAAAAAACATGTATCAAATGATGTCTACCACAATTATTCAGGGTAATAAAATTAAAATATTTTGGCAGAATATTATTTAATATATAATTTAGGAACTTGATTCACATAGTACAGATAAATAGAGTTAAATGTCATGTTGTTCAAAATAAATAGATAAAAAGAGAGATCAGTATGGTAATGTTGTAAAAATGTTGTGTTTTATGGATTGAATAACTTCAGATTTTAAGGGGGTGAATATATTTTCCTATATGAGGATCTTGAACAAGATTAAATTATTATAAAGAAAAAATGAGATTTGTAAATTTATATTTTTAGTACTTAAATTTTATGAAATACTTATACACAGATCGTTCAATTCATCGTAGAAAGTTTGTTGATATTATGAATTTTTTACACTTTCACACTCACGTAAACCTCCCCATATGTTCCTATATATAATAAATACTTCCTGAATGATGGAGGTATTCTGAATATATATATGAAGATATAAAATATCCATTGAATAAAAATAATAAGGATATCAAGAATCGTAATGCAAAACACCAAATTAGTAAACCATACTCTGTATTCAATGAGTCTATGGAGTGGTTTAGGAATAATGATTGATAAGACCCCATGATACTATCGTTATTTTGTTCCCATAAACAAGTAAATGGAAACATTAAATTTGAATGAAATAAGGTAAAAAACAAAAAAATGATGATGGTGGATGAACACTAATTGTATCATAGACCAATGATAGATTACACAAATATAAGCCCATGACATCGGTAGCAGAAGTGGTGGTATCATGTTTGGCGGTAGCACATGTTTGATTGTAGCATATGTATGGTAGTATCATGTGTCTAGTGGTAGAATGTTTGGTGGTATAACATGTCTATAATATATCATGTCTTGTAGTAGCATATTTTTTGTGGTATCAGGAATGATGATAGAAGATGTGTGGATGTAGGACATGATTAGAGGTTGTACATTCCAAGATATAGAATACTTTTCGGAGTATATGAATTTGATAAACAAAGGATATTTGTAACTAATATCCAACATAAACTTGTCCATATTTTCATAAAAAGTAATATACTATCATAAAATAGTTAACTCATTAGAAACAAAATAATCACAATTTTTTAGCATTAAAATATAAAGGTTTAAAAAATATCCCCCTTTTGATGATCAAAATTCATAAACTTTTATAAATCATATGTGGAAAAATATTTTCACAAGTAGGTGAATTATAAAACAAATGATAATGGTCTTACTATAAATTCAATTTTATAATGTTATCTGTTTAGTTTAATGTTATAAATGTAAGTTAAAACATTAAAAAATAAATTAAGATAAACCAATATTAAAAAATACTTAAACAAAAAATTTAATGAACAAATTTCTCTACCCCTTTTGTTATCAACAAAAACATATTGAAATAAAATTATTGAAAATATAATAAATATAAATGATAAATAATAATATGAAGAATAATAAGAGATGCACTTCATTATAATATATATAAACATCTTATTATATCACAAAAGAAGGAAAAAAGAAAAAATAGAATCCCTATCAAAGAATCATCCTAGTCAGAATAAAAATTATTTCATAGGAATACTAGATTAACAATGATTATTCATTTTATAGAGGTAGGAGGCATTGAGGTAGAATATTAGGATAAAGATGTAGTATTATAATGATCACAGATCAACACTTCTCTCATATATAATACTAATTCACTTGGTAAAATGATGAAAGGAAGAATCTAAGGAGGTAGAACAAAAAAGGATGGTGAAGAGGTGACATCCAATATAGTTATGGCCTCTGGTGGCACAACTACTATCCCAGAATTAAACAAAAAATGGCTTCATCAAATTCAAAAAAAATCATGATGATATCTCCTCCTCTCTATATAGCACTGAACTAATTTTTATTCTCTTTTATACATAGATTGGGTAGAGGGTCCAAGATATTAATCTAGTCAACTTTTTCTTTTAGGCCCTAAAAACAAAGGGTATCCTTACATTCTCATCTAGACACATAAAATGAGAATTAAAATCTTGATTTATATATTCCTAAAAGGTAGTATTTTATGTCCTCAGTGATTTTTTATTTTTCACTCTTGGATTCATTCAAAAACTCGCTTACTAATTTATATATTTGATCACTATGCTATCAAATTCAATGATGATCCTCCTACTAAGAAGTATTAATATCACCAATAAGGGAGTGAAATTACTTTATAACTATAGCTCAGATCATCTAACCATAAAATGAAGATAAAGGAGGTGGAGTGGTAGATTTAGATGCAACAACTTGTGGAAATGCCTCTAACTTATCCCAATGAGCTGTCAGACTAGTATAAAAACAAGAACTCAACTCCTCTATAAAATAATTAATTACAAAAATCTCATATTTAAATAATCTATTCCTAATATCACTATCCTGAGTCCTCAATTTCAAATTTTTATTGACATGGAAAATAACTACCACAATGATGTACCTAGTATCAGCTTAAAAAAAGAGTAATAGTTGGATCATGAGATCTACGAATTCCATTGAAATTAGAGGTCAGACTTTTTATAATGATTTGAAATTAGTTTTAGTAACATAATCTAAATATAATGAATGAGTACTATGTAGAGGTGAAGTAATCCTCTTGGTACTCAAAAAGATATATTATAAATGATCTGATCTAGAATTAGGAGAATTAGAAGAAAAAGAACAGAACTAACCAGATTCATCAATAAGTTCCACTAGATATCCCTTTAGATTTTTTCTAATAGAAACTGAGTTTGGAAGTCCACTATTATATGGTTTACATCTATGATCAATATCACATCAATCATAAAATCTAAATATTGATAAGAAATCCTAGGTAACATTGAACCAGGATATGGAACCCCTTGAATGAAGCTCCATCATCATTTGTTGTAAAAGATTCATCTTTATGCAATTACTTTTGAGTGGATTAACAAAGGGATTTATCATCCTCAACATATCCCCTAAACTAACCTATAAAATAGGAAACACCAATAGCTGGGGAAGAAGAACCTTTTATCTCCATAAACAATGATGAAAAAGAAATTAGAGGATATGGATGAGATTAAACCCTATCTACACTATCATCAATATCATAATAATGGAATTCTGTGTAATGAGTTCCATAACAATATCCATCCTCACAACCATTTTAAAATTCAACAACTTATTCTTTGTTTTAGAAGAAATATGAGACTATTTATCCACCTCATAATTCATTCTCATCTTAAAATCATTCACAATAGTGGACCTCTATAGAAGAGAGTGAAACATGTAGATATTTGGATCCATTAGATAGAGTTGGAATTTTTCAAATATATCAATCAATACCTTCTTCAAAAGGGACATATGAATTACCTTTATCATCATCTACTACCATGTATATTTCTTCATAAGATCTATAATTCACAATATCATCATTCTTTAATCCATGGTCAACTATATTCTTTGGCCTTATAGGGTGTTCCATAGGATGAAAATACTGAAAAATCATGTTATCATCCTATACCCATTTCTCAGTCCAATTATTCTAGTTGAACTTCATTATTTTATAGGTATTATTTTATAAAAAAACTACCACATTTAACATCTTCATAATATTACTCTTCAACCAAGTACTTTTCTTCTATCATAACCAATATCACCATAAGACAAATCCCAATGTTCGGTCTATAAGAGGACATACAAATCTCAATAATGTACCCTGTAACGCCCCGACCCCAGCTACCCAGAGCCGGTGCATTACTTCGTAACATTGGCATGATCACAAAAGATCAAGTCTCGAAAGACCGATTAGTTTAGTAGCCTTGGAAACACTAGATGCATTCATAAACGTTACATTACATCATAAAGTAAACAAACTACAATAACATGGTCTTCATAGTCCACAATAATATCCCTTTTCTGAGTACCCTTGCAGGCCACTCATAAATTACTTCTTCACATCCTGGAAAAATATTAAAACATTGAAAGGGGTGAGCTCAGATGCTCAGTAAGGTTAACAATATAGCGGAAGCTTTCATAAATAAACATTAACATTTAAGGCAATGTATAACTAAAACAAAAGCCTTTTAAACTTGAACTTAAACATAATATGGAAAAAGTAAAATGAGATAATGCCATTCACTTCTTCACATGGATATTCTACTGGTCGAATAATCACATGCAAAATCAATAACCACTTTCATAATGAGGGAATGTATAATGCCAGACATTCTGAAACACTTTGTCAAGGCCTCAGCCAAGACGTCTAAAATGATTAAGGCCTCGTCCAAAACCATAAATCAAATTGGGAAAGGGCCTCGGCCGATTCCACGTCTAGTTGTCTCATGAGACCTACCGATGCATCGAGGAGCTATAGCGGGCTCCACCCGTCACTTATTATGTCCAATACATTCCTCATATGAATAGGTTTAAACATATCATAAACCATAACATAATCGTATCACATAAAACATGCAGAAAGGAAACATAACATTTCCACATTTCAATCACAAGATATCAATACACCACATTGATATAATAAAAACTCTTTAAAAACCATTTTCAATACCAAAATAAAAGAAAGTTAAAACTTTGTATTTATTTTTCATTAAAAAAAGATGGCTTGTAGAGGAAGCCGAAACTCAAATAATGGTCATGGCGGCGGAGAATTCGTTGTCGCCGCATATGTACGGAATGAAAAACATTCTGTTTTTGTCATTTACTAAAACTCTTCGTATAGAAAATATTCCTTTTGAATAAACATAAAAGTCAAAGGGGTTCATACACCGTATAAAAGGAAGTTGTGTATAAAACCAAGTATTTCTCAATGAAAGGAGATTGAGACGAAGTCCTTAAAAAGATCATTTTTAAAATAAAATAGATCTATTATGTGTATTCACTATAGGTACACATAAAGAATACAAAATAAGACATAATAATATCATGACATAATTTGAAAGTAGGAGATTAACCCAAGGAATGGAAATTGGGTTAAGAAGTTCCCTTACCTTGCGTCCTGTCCTGACTCGACCGTTCTTTAACCTCCTGAATAATAAAATAGAGTTAATTCCTATTTACTTAAGAACCTTTTTCATGTTCATTATTCCTTTTATATCCCTTATTACCATGTTATAAACATTATGTAATTATTTAAGTTAATAACGGTCGTTTTGTCGATCTTTGGTACTTGAGTCAACAATAAAATTCTTATAATTACAAGTTGTTTATGTGGTAGAATATCCATTATATCCAGAATTATATTCATGATTTAGATGTCATATATATCTCATATATCCAGTATATACATTCATTTATAATATTACGTAACATTTAGAGGTAAGAAATGAAATGCACCGTTCATGGAGACGGTAAGCCGTACGTACGCATGAACGCTACTTTCATTTCAATTTCATATTTAATGGAACAAAATCATAATGATATAAATGTATAATATAATTCCAGTATAATATAGTGTATAATACCATTTACTCCATCCTTTATACATCCCACATATGGCATTAACGATTCAAATCACTTTGAGGGGGCGGTAGTCCGTACTTCCTAAAATGAAATTATCGCGTTTTACCCATAATGGAAATCATAAAGTATGCCATAAATGAGAAATACAGAATCATAAGTAAAACATAAACATATTATATATCATATATAAAAATAGTGACATCTTAATGGCCACCTTTGAAGGTGTTATATCAGTGTTGAACAATCATCGTTTGGTGAGGCAGAAATTCGCCATCCACAGAAACCGTATGTTCTTTAACCATTATATGTAGGTGTGTGTAAGTGTAGCTCGAATACTTCCTATAACAACATCCTAGTATATTGAGTATACTGGTTTTGTTACAAAAGAAATGAATAAAAAGAGTTTAGGGGGTTGTAGAAGAAAAATAAAACAAAACAACATTAGAAAAGACATTACCTCAAAATCGGGTAACTCTTTTTGATTTGAGCCAAAGGCTTCCTTGGGAAGAGTTATGCCCAAAGTAAGGCTTATATGAGTAAGCGGGTGAAGTTGGGAGAGTATTTGGGCAGAGGTTGGCCGAGCCAAATGGCTTGAAAGTGTAAATGAGGTGGGAGAGGTGGGGGCCTTTTATAAGTGGAGAGGAGGGGCTCTTTTGGAAAGATTGAAATGTTACATTATTACACAATGATTTTAGGTATATAAAGGTCCCACACTTATATAATTCGTGAATAATGTGATAAGGGTTCGAAATATTCTCATCCAATAGGCTTTGGACAAGTGTAAGCCTTGGATTTTGCATTATCTTCTCATTTTATTTAAATCGTTAAATAATGAGGTCATCGCTGCATCATAATAATGTCATAAATAATTTAATTTATTTAATGTATAAAAATTATTAAAAAAATAATATGATGTATAAAATCTTTTTATCTTTCTAATGAATATTTATAGTCAAAATTTGGACTTGTTTAACCCCACTTAAAAACTGTTTTAGTAAAACAACTCATGTTTGTGTCAATTTAATTTTAACATTAAATAAATATATATTAATGTCATTTTCCAACTAAAGTGGCTCCATGGGGTCCCCAAGTTGACCCATGGGTTTTCTTGGTCGGCCATGACTCATCCAATAGGAGTAGGACAAGTTTCAAGCTCATCTCATATTATTAAAACATTATTTTTACCTTAAACTACACTAATCACCTCTAATCGCGATTAAGAAATTAAAAGTTACTATTCACCAAAAAATTATTTTAATCTAATTGAACCACATTTTACTTCTTAATGACAACCATGTATGTCGGATTTTTGAAAATCAAATCACAGAAGTGGTAATATTTCATTTAAACGAAAAATCAGTTATTTAACTACCACTTAGTGGTTTCACTATTCATCAAAAATTGAAGTTTTTCAGAACAAGGCCAAAATTTCACCCTAAGCTATAATTGATATTCCGAATTCAAAAATGATGTTTATTTTACAAAATTCCAAACATATAAGTTGTATTAATTAATTTTATAATTAATTCCCGCTGTTACAACAAATAGCGTGTTTTTAAGAAACAATTTATATCAAAAGATTGGCAATTGTTTATGTCCAATTTCAATGTTAAATTAATTCTAATGACCACCATTGGATAAAATGGTAAAAATATATTATAATTATACTTTAAAACCAATAAATAGTATAATTTATCACTATAAATTATTTTGATTAAAAAAGTTGTTTTTAAGTAATTTTCACTATTCATCAAAATTAGAAGTTCTCAGAAAAATACCAAAAATTCAACAAAGGCTAATTTCGATATTCCGAGTCCAAAAAATGAAGTCCATTTTGAAATATAAGATTTCTATAATTTTAAAAAGTGGTTATTACTATTCATAACGGCTACTTTGATTAGTCGCGGTGTTTTAGAACTCAAAGTTGCGTACAATGCAAGCTATTGCATTATTGAATGAGAAGCGTATCGTGGATGCTCGGGGTGTTACATTCTCCCCTCCTTCAATAATTTGCGTCCTCGCAATTTGAAATTTTTCTTTGTAAATAAAAGGTTGAAAAGAGAAAATACTTTTGAGGAAAACCCACATTGGAAATAAGGTTAATAAATATATAACATTAAAAGAAAGAAGGATAAGTACAAAGGTCACCCAATATAGCCCATTCTAGGATTATATGAAAATATGGATATGGAGGAGAAACAAACCATCAAGGTCTGATGGAGAGTTATAGAAAACAGGATTAGGAGAAAGTTTAACCACAAGAAAATCACAAACTTGTGATTAGTTAAACGGTCATTGAATCCCCAGTTGGAAAAGTTAACCGACAACATTTTTGTTTCAAGTTACCTTTTATAATGTTGAGGAATTTATTTAGGAGATTTACTAAGAACGTAAGGGAATATACATACTTGTTATGTATACTTTCATTCGTTAATAAATTTTTACCACAAACCCAACTTTTACTCCAAATGGTAACAGAACTCAAAAATATTCTATTTATCCTAATTGTATAAGGTTCAAAATGTTAACACATACCATTTAGATTAGTAAAACTATTTTGTAATAACCAGGGACCTCTTGTAGGCTAGTGGTAGGAAATAAAGGCTTGTCGCACTATGGTTGTGGGTTCGATTCCTGCAGATTTGTCCGACGCGACGGGTTATTCCCCACCCTGCAGGTTGTCCTTTTTCCTAAAACTATAGTATTATAATATTCCAAAAATAATCTTCAGAAATTCTTTAACCTTAAACAATACTATCCATGGTTCAACTTAATCCATTCCAACCTTAATAGTTATCCAAAATACCTCCGTCCAGACTTTCTCTAAAAGGTCTCTAAATTCCAAAATCAATTGTAACATCAGATTCCCCAAACAAAGAAAAGTCTCTCTTATTGTCACATACTAAAAATATGATTACCTTAAATATATTAAAACCTTACTAAAATCAACAAGTACAGCAGTACAATCCATATATATATATCACATTATTCTTATAACCAGAATATAATCCTTGAGTCCAAAAGCACCAATACATTAATTATTCCGCTTCAACTATAGTCACAGCATGAGATTGGCATTGATCCCTTGGCCTTTTCTGAGGTAAGTTTCCTTGACGCTTAGGACATTCATATGTATAATGCCATGTTTTCCTACAATTGTAGCATTCAACTTTGACAGCCTCTTTCTTTCCCTTGCAATCACGAGCCTGGTGACCCTTTTCTCCACATTTATAACAAACTCCCATTCCTTTTATGCAAGTACCAAGGTGATTCTTCCCACAATTATCACATAATGGAAAATCCTTCTTTCCCTTTTTCCCTTTATCTGTCTCTTGTTCCACCGTTCTCTTCTTCTCTTGCTTTACTTTGTTGTCATAAGACTTAGAGAATTCCTTTTATGTCTTGATAGCACACGAGACAATATCTTCGTATGATGAGAAGGATTGTGATACTAAAGCTCGATGGAGAAATGGTTTTAACCCATTAAAGAAACGATCAATCTTACTCCTTGGGTTACGTAAATAATCGGCAGCATGCCTCGCTAACCTTGTAAAGTTAGCCTCATACTTTGCGACATTCTCATCCTCCTTCTACCTCAGACTCAGAAATTGCCTTTCCATATCTGTTCGATGGTCACGGGGAAAGTATTTTTCTAAGAAAAGCTCTTTGAACTCCCTCCATTCCATATTCGATACGTCATCATCTTCCTTTGTGTTTTGAATCAGCGACCACCACTGATCGACATCTCCAGTGAGGCGGTAAACTGCCATGACAACCTTCTCACTTTCGCTACTCTCCAAGGCATGGAATATTTTCTCTAGGGAGTTTATCCATTGCTCAGCTACTAACGGATTTGTTCCCCCATTGAAGGTTGGTGGTTGTTGCCTCATGAAGCGGTCTAACATTGATCCTCCACGTTGCGGATCAGGGTGCTCCATACGAGTAAGGTTATTATTCATAACCTGAGTGAGTTGTCCCAGTATGGTTATAAGTTGATCAGCACCAGTTGTATCTCCAGCTCCACAATAATTTTCTTGAGCAGGAGGGCAATCCCTATATGGAGTGCGTGCATTGATATGGTTTCCATTCCTTCCACTAGGCGCCATTTCTAAACAATGGCATAAACTATATTAGTTTATAAATCAAAATACATAATTCCATACTTGTAAGATACTTAACATTAATTGAACTATTTATGGATACAGTCCATAAAAATTTTTTCTTTGAGGAAGTATATACTCATAACCCTTCATAGTGGTTTGTAAAGAAAATGAGAATTATCCTAAGCATATCCCCCGGGAGTGTCATAACCAAGAGTGCAGCAAGGCCCGTTGTCGTGCACCAGTTACCGTTCGAGTCTAGCTCAAAGCGGTGTTTTCGGGTTTTACCCCTAGGTACATCTGTGCCAGAGCCGCCTCTACCTGCTCTTATCCAGACAGAGATGTATTGCTCGGAAAACTCACAAAATCTCTACAATGAAAAAATTCTAGGAAGTTCTTCTATACTAATCCTCAAAGTCTATCTTTGGGCTATGTGCTCTAATCAGAGTTTATCTAAATCTAGCTTCCAAGGTTAGTACTAAACTGCCTCTGATACCAACTATAACGCCCCGACCCCAGCTACCCAGAGCCGGTGCATTACTTCGTAACATTGGCATGATCACAAAAGATCAAGTCTCGAAAGACCGATTAGTTTAGTAGCCTTGGAAACACTAGATGCATTCGTAAACGTTACATTACATCATAAAGTAAACAAACTACAATAACATGGTCTTCATAGTCCACAATCATATCCCTTTCTGACTACCCCTGCAGGTCACTCATAAATTACTTCTTCACATCCTGGAAAAATATTAAAACATTGAAAGGGGTGAGCTCAGATGCTCAGTAAGGTTAACAATATAGCGGAAGCTTTCATAAATAAACATTAACATTTAAATCAATGTATAACTAAAACAAAAGACTTTTAAACTTGAACTTCAACATAATATGGAAAAAGTAAAATGAGATAATGCCATTCACTTCTTCACATGGATATTCTACTGGTCGAATAATCACATGCAAAATCAATAACCACTTTCATAATGAGGGAATGTATAATGCCAGACATTCTGAAACACTTTGTCAAGTCCTTGGCCAAGAAGTCTAAAATGATTAAGGCCTCGGCCAAAACCATAAATCAAATTGGGAAAGGGCCTCGGCTGATTCCACGTCTAGTTGTCTCATGAGACCTACCGATGCATCGAGGAGCTATAGCAGGCTCCACCCGTCACTTATTATGTCCAATACATTCCTCATATGAATAGGTTTAAACATATCGTAAACCATAACATAATCGTATCACATAAAACATGCAGAAAGGAAACATAACATTTCCACATTTCAATCACAAGATATCAATACAACACATTGATATAATAAAAACTCTTTAAAAACCATTTTCAATACCAAAATAAAAGAAAGTTAAAACTTTGTATTTATTTTTCATTAAAAAAAAGATGTCTTGTAGAGGAAGCCGAAACTCAAATAATGGTCATGGCGGCGGAGAAGTCGTTGTCGCCGCATATGTACGGAATGAAAAACATTCCCTTTTTTTCGTTTAGTAAAACTCTTCGTATAGAAAAGATTCCTTTTGAATAAACGTAAAAGTCAAAGGGGTTCATACACCGTATAAAAGGAAGTTGTGTATAAAACCAAATATGTCTCAATGAAAGGAGATTGAGATGAAGTCCTTAAAAAGATCATTTTTAAAATAAAATATATCTATTATGTGTATTCACTATAGGTACACATAAAAATACAAAATAAGATATAATAATATCATGACATAATTTTAAAGTAGGAGATTAACCCAAGGAATGGAAATTGGGTTAAGAAGTTCCCTTTCCTTGCGTCCTGTCCTGACTCGACCGTTCTTTAAACTCCTGAATAATAAAATAGAGTTAATTCCTATTTACTTAAGAAACTTTTTCATGTTCATTATTCCTTTTATATCCCTTATTACCATGTTATGAACATTATGTAATTATTTACGTTAATAACGGTCGTTTTGTCGATCTTTGGTACTTGAGTCAACAATAAAATTCTTATAATTACAAGTTGTTTATGTGGTAGAATATCCATTATCTCCAGAATTATATTCATGATTTAGATGTCATATATATCTCATATATCCAGTATATACATTCATTTATAATATTACATAACATTTAGAGGTAAGAAATGAAATGCACCGTTCATGGAGACGGTAAGCCGTACGTACGCATGAACGCTACTTTCATTTCAATTTCATATTTAATGGAACGAAATCATAATGATATAAATGTATAATATAATTCCAGTATAATATAGTGTATAATACCATTTACTCCATCCTTTATACATCCCACATATGGCATTAACGATTCAAATCACTTTGAGGGGGGCGGTAGTCCGCACTTCCTAAAATGAAATTATCGCGTTTTACCCATAATGGAAATCATAAAGTATGCCATAAATGAGAAATACAGAAGCATAAGTAAAACATAAACATATTATATATAATATATAAAAATAGTGACATCTTAATGGCCACCTTTGAAGGTGTTATATGAGTGTTGAACAATCATCGTTTCGTGAGGCAGAAATTCGCCATCCACAGAAACCGTATGTTCTTTAACCATTAGATGTAGGTGTGTGTAAGTGTAGCTCGAATACTTCCTATAACAACATCCTAGTATATTGAGGATATTGGTGTTGTTACAAAAGAAATTAATAAAAAGAGTTTAGGGGGTTGGAGAAAAAAATAAAACAAAACAACATTAGAAAAAGACATTACCTCAAAATCGGGTAACTCTTTTTGATTTGAGCCAAAGGCTTCCTTGGGAAGAGTTATGCCCAAAGTAAGGCTTCTAGGAGTAAGAGGGTGAAGTTGGGAGAGTATTTGGGCAGAGGTTGGCCGAGCCAAATGGCTTGAAAGTGTAAATGAGGTGGGAGAGGTGGGGGCCTTTTATAAGTGGAGAGGAGGGGCTCTTTTGGAAAGATTGAAATGTTACATTATTACACAATGCTTTTCGGATTATAAAGGTCCCACACTTATATAATTCGTGGATAATGTGATAAGGGTTCGAAATCTCCTCATCCAATAGGCTTTGGACAAGTGTAAGCCTTGGATTTTGCATTATCTTCTCATTTTATTTAAATCGTTAAATAATGAGGTCATCGCTGCATCATAATGATGTCATAAATAATTTAATTTATTTAATGTCTAAAAATTATTAAAAAAATACTATGATGTAGAAAATATTTTTATATTTCTAATGAATATTGATAGTCAAAATTTTGACTTGTGTAACCCCACTTAAAAACTGTTTTAGTAAAACAACTCATGTTTGTGTCAATTTAATTTTAACATTTAATAAATATATATTAATGTCATTTTCCAACTAAAGTGGCTCCATGGGGTCCCCAAGTTGACCCATGGGTTGTCTTGGTCGGCCATGACTCATCCAATAGGAGTAGGACAAGTTTCAAGCTCATCTCATATTATTAAAACATTATTTTTACCTTAAACTACACTAATCACCTCTAATCGCGATTAAGAACTTAAAAGTTACTATTCACCAAAAAATTATTTTAATCTCATTGAACCACATTTTACTTCTTAATGACAACCATGTATGCCGGATTTTTTAAAATCAAATCACAGAAGTGGTAATATTTCATTTAAACGAAAAATCAGTTATTTAACTACCACTTAGTGGTTTCACTTTTCATCAAAAATTGAAGTTTTTCAGAACAAGGCCAAAATTTCACCCTAAGCTATAATTGATATTCTGAATTCAAAAATGATGTCTATTTTAAAAAATTCCAAACATATAAGTTGTATTAATTATTTTTATAATTAATTCCTGCTGTTACAACAAATAGCGTGTTTTTAAGAAACAATTTATATCAAAAGATTGGCAATTGTTTATGTCCAATTTCAATGTTAAATTAATTCTAATGACCACCATTGGATAAAATGGTAAAAATATATTATAATTATACTTTAAAACCAATAAATAGTATAATTTATCGCTATAAATTATTTTGATTAAAAAAGTTGTTTTTAAGTAATTTTCACTATTCATCAAAATTAGAAGTTCTCAGAAAAATACCAAAAATTCAACATAGGCTAATTTCGATATTCCGAATCCAAAAATGAAGTCCATTTTGAAATATAAGATTTCTATAATTTTAAAAAGTGGTTATTACTATTCATAACGGCTACTTTGATTAGTCGCGGTGTTTTAGAACTCGAAGTTGCGTACAATGCAAGCTATTGCATTATTGAATGAGAAGCGTATCGTGGAAGCTTGGGGTGTTACATACCCCATAAGATATGTAAATATAATTATTTTGTCCCATATTTTCATAATGATTGAAAAATATATCATAATATCTCATTGTAATAAAACCCCCTTTCCTAGTAAATGTCATAAGATGTATAAATTTGAAGAGAATTCTATACTCAATATTGTGTTTTCTATCAGAAATTCTTCTCACTATAACATTACATGTATATTAAATAAGTGAATACTCAAACAAAAATAACTCACTAT
The DNA here is from genome assembly GCA_963277665.1 of Viscum album. Taxonomy (NCBI): domain Eukaryota; kingdom Viridiplantae; phylum Streptophyta; class Magnoliopsida; order Santalales; family Viscaceae; genus Viscum; species Viscum album. The sequence goes on from OY728140.1 coordinate 2,056,122,852, forward strand.
CACTCAATGTAGAACCATGGTGCTCATCAGAGATACCATAGATCGGTACATTAAATGACTGTACCCATTACTTTGAAGCAACATTAATCAATTTTCCAGCTACCACACTGGGGATCATATGTTTATTCTCCCCAAAACAAGAAAATTCATATCAGTAAAACTTGTTAAACCACCATGGATAAAAAGGTCTAGTATTCCCTAAAAACCATTATAAAAATCCCTAATTTCGAATCAGGATGAGCGAGAATGAATTTCTGGAAAACATCAATTTGATATATATTTCTTTGTTTTTGAGACTACTTGAGTCACAGATGAGTATTCTGTAGGTAGACTATAACATAGATAGATTTTAAAATATATTTCCTTAAAGGTATGGTCCTATTGAGGGACAACACTAAGAGTCTGTTTTATCTCAACATTTCATTTAATTTATTGGTGAAGGAAGTTCTTTAGTATCGCTGGAGGTTAGGGGAGAAGGGATGTGGAAATGGTTCAAAGACTAGATATGATTGTGAGTTACTATAACTGGATTTAAGTTTAATTTTATCATTTATGGATTTAGCGATGAAATTAAAATAAAATATAAAGAAAAAATTCATAAAAAATGTTTATTCGCATATATTAGGATCCATAAGAAATTTACAGTACAGGCTCGACTGGTAGATTCCAATCGATGGATCCTTCCAATATTGGATCACCCAACAATATATCACCAATATCAGATTACAAATAGTATATCACCAATGGTGCATCACCAATGGTGGATCACCAGTGATGGATCAACAATAGAGGATCACCAAAACTTGGATCACCTAATGGTTGTTCACCAAATGGAGGATCACTATGAAAAAATTATATCTTAAATTATCATAACTTATTCATGGTTGATATAGTTAAATATAAAAAAATTAATATTTTTTTGTAAAAATATCTGCAATATTATATTAATTTATTAGGAATTCATGAGTAATATCACCTTTTTGGAAATTCTTTATCACAAATTATTTCATTACATCAATAAGTTTTATCCTAGATTGAGATTTAAGATTCTTTACAATATTTATTACACTTGTGTTGTCATAATTTATTGGAGAACATCTATATTTAATCCCATAATCTAGAAAACTATATTTCAAAAATAAAATAAATCCACAAAAACATCTTTCAATAATGTATCTTGCTTCATTAGTGGATAATGCTACAAAAGTTTTCTTTTTTACTACCAATGTAAACTATATAATTTTTCAAAAATTGACATGTTCTAATGGTTTTTTTATCATACATTATTACACCAAATTATGCATCCTAATAACTCACAGAATCAAAATCTAGTTCTTTAGGATAGAGAAATCATATATTGGTTTTTTTCATGAGATATTTAAAAAAATATTTAATTGTATTGGAATACGACTCTTTAATATTTTCATTAAAATGAGAACATATACTCAAAAAATAAGATATATGTTAGGCTAGAGGATAATTATATCATGTTTCCCAAAATACCTCAATGTTTAGATTAATCCACTTTCTTACCGGTTTCATCAAGATCCATATTACATGTTTTAATCATGAGAGTATCACTTATTTTAGATTTATCTGAACAAAAACGCTCTAAAATGTATTTAGTGTGCTTAAATGGATTTAAAATATTTCAATTTTAATTTTGAAAAACTTTAAAACCATGAAATTATTTTATTTTATTCATTAAACTCATTTTAAATTTATTTTGAATCATTTTTTAAAATTCAATAAAAATAAAATATTTAGATGGCCCATAAATAATGTTATCAATAGAAATTTGAAACACTAAAACATATTTTCTAATAATTTTAATAAATAGTGTATGATCATGTATAACTTTTTAATAACCTTTAAAAAATAGAGAAGAGATGTGACTTTTACACCTAACTCTAGGATCTTAATTTAACCAACATAAATCTTATGTAAATTTAGAAGCATGATTTGGAGAATTTGGATTTCTAAATCCATTTAGTTGTTCAAAAAAAGTACTCAACTATATAAAAATTTAAGAATGCACTATTGGAATCCATTTTATATAGATTGATGTCCAAATGTGCAGCATAGGCGAGGAACAACCTTATGGCTTCAAGTATACTGAATAATAAAAATGATCCCTCATAGTCAACACCTTCATTCAGAATATATCATTGGGAAATAAATCTAGTTTTTTTTCTGGATTACACTGTCTGGCGCATCATTTTATTATTAAACACCCACTATGTTCAAGTAGTCAGTGTGTGTTCAGGCCAAACCTCTTGTTCCCAAACTATATTTCATTCAAATTTACTATATTATTTATTAATGTCCATAATCTTAAATTCTTCCTTTATTTAAAAATTGTGGTTCTTAGGTTCAATTAAAAACAATATTGCTTGATGTTTAACTTGATTTATATTAGAATATCTAGTTTGAGTACAATTGTTGATGTTTCCAACTATATCATCTATAGTATGGTGTCAATGAGTCCTAAAATTTCTAGGATAATAAATGATAGAAATATCATTACATTTTATAGGTTAAACGTCAATTTGATTTTGGTCCTCATAATTAAATGACATTTCCTTTCATTTCATAAAACAATCAAAAGTTATTTCATTGAAATTTTGATCACATAAATTATATTAAATGATAAAAAAAGGATTGTTAGGATCATGGGGTTGTATTTAATCAAATTTGATATGAAAATATTACTAGAAGTTATTTTTTCTTTTATTAACTACACTATCTCGTTAATTAGAAATTTAATAAGCAAATAGTATTCCTTCATCACACTTGGATGAAATTTTATCCTGATGATAATTAGTATTATGAAAAAATACATTACAACCAAAATATCTAAGATAATTAGCCTTTAGTTTTCATCCATACCATAATTTATAATGATTATTATATAATAGAAATATAATTAAATCTATATATATTATATAAAATTTTTAATCACAGCCTCTCCCTAATAGTATATAATTAATTCATAATTATTTATCATGGTCCAGCCAATTTCAAGAAGGGATTCATTTTTCCTTCCACTACACCATTGACTTTTGGGGTCCTAGAAGCAAACAATTTTTTATTATTGCAACTTTTATATGAAAATTGATTTGAATTTGTAATTATAAAACTGAAGATCATGATCAAAAATTAATATATTAATCCAATTTCCACTATACATTTCAACATATTTAACATACTTTCTAAAATAAGAACAAGATTCACTTTTGTGAGCTAGATAGAATTCCCAATTATATATAGTTTTGTAATCTATGAGAGCATATAAAATTTTCATTCAATTTATGATAATACTATATAAGTTCTAATAAATTCCATATGAACAAATTATAGAGGTTAAGAAGTTTAAATTTCATTCACTGATTTGAAATATATGTTGTGTATTTTCTCATTTTGACATTATTTACAGAATTTTTCATTTAGGAATTATATTTCTGTTAGATATTTGACTAACCCTTTACTATGGATATTTTTAAGGGAATGAATACTTCAATGGGATCTTATCCTTTTCAAATGCTCCGATTTTTTTTGAAATTCTCTAGACATGAAATATTTTGAGAAAATAATGAATCCAAATTAACAACCTAAATAATATAATTTTATAAATAAGTAAAAAATAAATAATTTTTAGAATAAATTATTGGAGACATTATTTTTAAATTTAAATGGAGACCATTATCACATATTTATGATATTTTAAGAATATTATACATTAAAACATATCTAAATAAAACATTAGAAATAAAAACATTGTTAGTGTTTCATATTTGTACAATGTTTTTTGTTTTCCCTATTTCATTTCCACTAACTATGATATGTCCATGATCCAACTTAATCAAATTATTGAAAATTGAATAATCTTGATTCATGTTTATAGAACACACACTATCCGTATAACATATGTTCATACTAGTGTATTTCAATAAATTATATTAAAAAAATATTTTCAAAAAACAATAGGTTCATTAATATGATTTGGTTCAGAAATGTTAGTAATCATATATTTTGGAACACAAAATTCAAAAAATATTTTTAATAAGTATATTTTAAACTCTAATAAATAAAAACATTATTATTTAAAAAAAATTAAATACTAGACAAAGAACAAATAGAATATAATCTATGAATTAAACTATTTTTAATTATTCTTATCTATCCATGTGGAAAGACAATTCAAATAATATATTTTGGGGATGATTTCTTTCCAAGAATATGAGAAAGTGTGTTTCAACTATTTTTAAATCCTTCTAGATATTTATTTAGTTATTAATCATATATTCTTTACTCATTGTTCTTTTTTGACATATGGTAACTTTTTCTTTTTCAATACAAAGAACAATTTTAAACTAGTATTCAAGGATCACAACTATTTTAAAATATTATCTTTATCTTTTAGTTCATTGATATTTCAATCTAGAATATTATTTTATTTTAATATTCCCTCATTATTCACTTTCGAATATCTATATTCAACTCCATATGAATTAGAAATATGAGTAGGATATGCAAGAAATAAATTAGATTCAGATGATTTGTTTTTACAAAACAGTTGTTAGATCTATCATGGTTGTATTCTATACATGAATTGAACTCACATGAGATATCCCTTAATGAAATCCATGATTCATTCATGGATTTATTAGTTTTCTTATGATTATCATTATACATTTTATTGAATTTTTATTTCAAAAATTCATCATTAACATGAATTTTTCTCCTAAACTCGTAGAATAATTTCTCACTAATAATATAATATTTATTCAAGTATATTATACAATAACTTATATTATCATATTTTACATTATAATCATGTTTCATAAATAACATATTCCACTTATAAAACTTTTTCATTCTAATTTAAAGTGATCTATTTAATCATGACTTTTATTAAGTGATTTTTCCTCACTTGAACTATCATTTGGTATTTTCTCCCTTTATTTTATGGAAGTGGATTTGAATGATTTAGATTTCATTTTTTTCACCTACTTCCCATCAATTTTCCTAGAGTTTTTCCTGATAAATAATAATCTTTCCAGTAACTAACATTAATAAAATTTCACTAATATAACAGGATTCTTGTATTGAAATAGATGTTCCCCTCTATCATTAAAGTAAACATCTGATAAGTCACATGACCTGATCTTTATTGTGATCTTAATTATAATTGAATTAATATTGTTTAATATATCACTACACCCACGATAAATTGAAAATATAGGTTTATAATGACTCGTAAAAAATGTATCATATTTAATAGTGTATATATTATGAGTATTTCATTGAAATTATATGTTACTTAAGGATATATAGATAATGTATCCCATATTTTAAAAGAAATTCCCCATGTTGAAATTATGATAAAATCATACTCATACAATGTATAATATTTGGAATTTTTGTATTTATTATTATTTTTATATGAAATTTAAGAAGGATTAATCAATTTAGATTAATAATATTTAGGTTATTTATATTGAAATTTTATTACTATCCAAATATCAAAACCCATACTCTATAATTGATTTTTTTAATCATCCATTGAGTATAATTAGTTCCATGAAAAGTCTGATGTGTATTATTAAGAGATCCTTGTTTTCTATTATTATTTATATTGATATAGATTTATAGGTAAATTAAATTTATGATCCATATAATGAAACAAATGAACAATTGAAAATATATTTTAAATCCCTTTGATACCAAATATTTTTCAGAGTGAGTAACTCAATAGGGGGGGTTAAATTTATTTCCCAATAAAATATTTTGTAATGTTCATTTAAAATAATATCCTCCCAGATAATTAAAACACTGTATTATTAAAAACTGTACAATAATTTATGTTTTATTGATTAAATTATTTATTAAACTTAAATTATGTCTTAGTTAAAAAATATTTGATATCAATTTAAAGTTTGAAACCAATTTACTTATTTAGATCCATTACAAAAACACAGGTTATGACTGACTATCAATGTAGAAATTATGTTTATTTATTTAAATAAATAACAGATTTTTATCTTTGAAATAAATAAAAATAAATAGAATGAAATTATGAAATAAACTAGGGGTTCAATCAAATTCTAATACATAATCCCTTACACTTATAAATCACCCACATTCAAGAATATTATTATAAAAAATAATCAGATCCACCACATAGATATGGTATCAAAAACAACATACATGTTTTCATTTTAAATATTTTCTTCCAACATCAAATTTGTGAATAAAAATAATAAATTTGTCAAACATTTCCTATTCTACAATTATTAGCATGAATAAATGTATAATAGATTTAAAAAATATTAAGTATTCTATAGTTCATAATCATGAGTCATCGTCTACAGATAAATAAGTAAAATATCAAAAAACTCAATTATAAAGAACAAAACAGAGAGAGCAGTTATTATGAGAATTAAATATTTGTTGTTTCTCAGTCTAAATAGCTTTATATGCATAAGGGTTCCAATTTTAATCTTGATAAGGATATTGAACATGTTTCTATGAATGTGCAAGAAAAATGGGCATCATAAATTTATTTTTTCAATCATTAGATTATCTAAATAATATCTATAATGATCACTTTATTCATTGTATACATGGTTGTGGATAATATATATGTTCCACACATTCACAATCTCATAAACCTCTGTATATATTCCCACATATGATCACAAACATCACACATAAAGTAGATATTCTGAATATATATCTCTTAAATTACAAATTTTAACATTAAAGAATATTAATATTGAATTCCTAAATCATTATACTGATCTCAAATTAGTGAATCATTAGTTTATATTCAATGGGTACATCATTATTTTTATGAAAAATGACTAATAAATCTAAATGATCCTATTTTCATTTAATTCCCATAAACTAGACAATTCTAACATAATAAATTCGAAAGAAAGAAATCATAGAAATGATATAAATATGATGGTGGATGAAAAATAATGGTAGAATAGACCAAAAATATATTAATCTAATCATATCACAATCTATCGGTTGAAAATGTCATTGTAGCATGTATCGTAGTATCATTATGGCGTAACAAATGTCTACCAATAACACGTATCTAGTGGTAGCATGAATGGCTATAGAACATGTATAGAGGTATCACATGATTGGTTTTAGAACATGGTTGGTGGTATCATATGTATGATGATATCATGTTTGGTGTATGCACTTGTCCAGTGGTAGTACAAGTCTAGCGTTAGCATATGACTTGTGGTAGATTTTCTAGTGGTAGGATATTTTGAAACAATGTTGTATAATCATAACTAATGGTATATCGTTACATATTTTTTTTTTAATTTTATAGTAATATAAAATAACAATATTTTTATCTCATTATAAACAAAATCATACATATTTATGAGAACTAAAATAAGAAGTTTCCAAAAAATTGTTTCTTTTGGAAATTACTAGAACATTAGAATATATTTTTAAAATATCTGGAAGTTAAAAGCACATGGAAAAAGAATTTAATATATTTGAATAAATATTTGTAAAGAATAATTCACATCTAGGGATAGAAAAAACAAAAAATCACTTAGAAATATTTTTCACTTTTTTTCAAATAACAATAGTATGAGTCACATTCAAGAGTCATTTTCAAAAAGCTGAAGTGAAGGATTTTGGAAAAAAAATTACTTTTAAAAAATATATTCAATAATTGATAATTTAAAGGTATATATAGGTTACTTAGAGGAATTATTATTTGGATGATAACCCATATGATCATGAATGTAAAATAATTTAATAATTCAAAATACCATTTTTGAATACCCACATAGTAAAAATTATTAATAAAAATTCATTTTTGAAAGAGGATAGGGGAAAGAGGAAGGTAAAATAGGATAAATCATAATTAGGTTTCTGAATATCAGGAAAAACATGGGAGATATTGGGAAACTATTTTCATGGAGGAGAAAACATTATTAAATATTATCGGAATTATTTTTTCCAACTATATATGTGTGAGAAAGAAATTAATAAATACAAAAGCATTATGTTTTGATTTCATTTTAAACAAGAGAGAGTTGAAGTTAAAGGATCATAATTTAACTGAAGAAAACCATATTCAAAATATGTAGAAAAAATGAATCATATTGGCCAAATAAATGATGTTGGGTTTATAATTAAAAATTACTACTTTTTTTCTTTTGAATCAAAATCCATTTACAAAAAAATGTGATATGGATCACCAAACCCCATAAATAACATGAATATGGTAACATAAATTCATTAATTAATAGTAAAACCATAAATAATACATCATGGTTTACATAATGAAACATTTCGGATGAAATTAAATTCAATACAAATAACCCCTAACTTAAACAAAGTTTTGTTAGTTGTGCTCTAACGTCTTTGAGAATTTATGAATTATCAAGGAAAACTACTTGAAAATAGGGTTCATTGTATAAAAAATTAAGAGAAAACACATAATAATATCAGATACGATTATATTAAAATATTAATTTTAAACATTCAATATGAAATTAAATTTCACAATTATTCCTTGATGGGGTGGATGTGATATTCTTTTATGAATGAAAAAAAAGATATGTTTGGAAGTATCAATTACATTTCAATAATGGTATGTCACTAACCAATGGTTGAAATATAAAAAATTATAAAATTATAATGAATAGGGAAAAATAAGAAGGATAAGGACTCTATAATTCATTTTTATATTGTTTTTAAAAAAATTTCATGTCTTTTAGAAGATGATTTTCACTTTTTCCATTTTTTGGTTTTACCTTGGGAATAAGAAATTAACCTACTAAATTATAAGTTTTTTAAAATTTAAAATAACAACTCATACTTAATTTTATGCTCTAAAAAATATTATTATCCATATAAACTACTTAAATTTTTAAATATGATATTAATAACTTTTGAATTAAAAAATTTAATATATAAAAAACCGTTATGTTTTTAAAAATGTCATTATAAACATTAAGTGTTCATAATCATTTATAAAATAAATTAAAAATTAAGGAAGTATTACAGATTTATATATGTGGTTAAAAAGTATATAAAATTCATTATTTTAAATATACAAGCATAATTTTCCTGATGAAAATTAGATATATTAATAATACAATTCTATAAAAATAACCCTTTTACAATTTCCCTGTCATTAAATTTATTCTTTACAATCATAATTTTATGACTAAAAATAATATTGAAATTATAAAATAGTATTCAAATGTTGATCCAAAATATAAAATACACTTTAAAATTAATTTAAAAAATTGGTGAAAATAATGTTAATATAATCCAATTCAAACCATTTTCACAGTAAAATAATCATTTTTTTTCAAAATCTGAAAAAAAGTGTATATATAAAAAAAATATTCTAGATGATTTTTTTAGAAATTATAAATATATTATTTTATTCAAAAATATTTCTAAAACCCTTATATAATTCTTATATTGTGATAATTTCATAAATGTGACAACATTATCAAAATCAATATTTTTCTTATATTTTCTTAAAAAACAATAATTATAGAAAAATAAAAAGAATTCAACCCAACTTAATATTGAATTTACTAATCAAAAATTGATTTTAATTGTTTTAAATTAAATTTAAAATATTTATAAATTTATAATTAAATGATAATACAATATATAATGGATTGTTTAATTTTTTTGAAAATTCCCTTTTAAAACAGTAGTTGATCATAATCATTTTTTTATGAATTTATAATTTATTAAAATATTATTTATGAATATTTGTATTATTAGAACATTTCTAATAATATTTATTTAATTATACATATCTGAATTTTATTTTTGTTTCATTGGGAAAAAATTGTTTAAAATATTAAATTTATTTAATGGAGTGACATACATTTAAATTTGGTGGTGTTAGTACTATGAGATTTTGGATAGACACTCAAGGATAAGATGTGTTAGTCTTTGAGTGGATGAATGTATAATAGGGCTTGGAATGAGTGAGATTCCTTAGACCCAATAGAAAAGAATTGTTAAGGTGATCTATCTATATGAAACTAAACTATGAGAGGATTCTGAAAAGTGGGATAGGAGTTTCGACCATAGTTCATTGTTGTGATCCTCCATGTAGTATGATTCAGGTTGATCGATCAGAATTTAAATGAGTGGATACTCATTGGGTTCAGCTGGGATTGGGTTTGATAGTGAGTATGAAACAATAAAGGTGTTATTTGGAGGATGTAACTTCCTCAAGAAGTGGAGAGTGAGGGTTGATAAATATTTTTAGGGAAATTTTGAGGTTGGAGAGATAACAGATTATATAAATGAGTGGACACTCATTGGATTCAGCTAGGATTAGGTTTGATAGTGAGTATGAAAAAATAATGGTGTTGTTTAGAGGAAGTATCCTCCTCAAGAAGTGGAGAGTGAGGGTTCATATATATTCAATAACTTATGTAACGTAGAAAAACGAGCATAAATAAACCATAATATAATATAACATTATTACCTATAATTTAAATTTTATTTCACAAATAGTGATATCAAAATTATTAAAATTGTTGTTATTTATTGAATATAAATAAAATAAAATTCATTTAAAAGAAAAAAAATGTTTTCTCAAAACATTTTTTTAATATTGTTTAGTTGTCATTATGAAAAAATAATATAGAATTAAATTATATAAATATTAGAAGATTTATTTTTTAAAATGAAATAGGTTTTTGAAATAAAAACACCAAACAAATTTGGTTATTTTTTTAGACTATTTTAAAAAATTTAATTTTTGTGATGAATAATGAAAATACTATATTTTAATTGAAAATAAGATTTTTTTTAAATTATTTTTAAAAACAGGTTATATAAAAAAACATAATTAAATTTTCTGAATGTAAATTATAATTTTTTAATATTAATTATATTAATCATTTTGATATTAAATTTTGATATTAAAAATGTAAACTTTTAAACATTTTCAAAATGAAAACACAATTTTTCATCCCCTATGTAAGATTAATTTTTTAAAAACGATTTCTATGAGATTGAATGTAATTTTTAAAAATAGACTCCATATTTTTAATAATCATAATTTATATTATATAATATTATGAATATAATTTTTTACCAAAATGAATATTGAAAATAGAAAAAATTATTTACAGTGGTTAAGTTGAAAATGGATTTACTAGGGGTTTAGATAATTAGTTAAATGTTAAAATTAGGGTTTCTATTATCAAAAATATAATTTATGGGAATATTTATATCTTATAATATTTTATTATTGATGATAATTTATTTAGGATATATTTGGACAGTTAAAAATGTGGGCACGCCGTTGTCTTTTCAAAAAATTACATGTGTGCCACTCACTTCTCCTATAAAAGGACACATCCTCTACGCTCTAATTCAAAATTAAATCCCATTTTTTATAAAATAAAATCTTAAATCACTTCCCAAATTATATATCATACTCATATAATAAATATGTTTTATTTATATCGAACATAGTATGACTTTTAGTGCAAACCTAAGGAGGTTATCTAAAAAAGAGATAACATTCTTAAATAAGAAATTTTTTTAATTAATACTCCTAATACATCAATTATTGATAAACCATGATTATATTATAACCTAATTATATTTAATATACTAATATTTTTAAGGTAATTTCCTTTTATATTCCCCACATAAACCAAATGGGTTACTAAATCACCATTCTGGTTTCCAAAGGACTAATGCCTCGTGAACTGGTGGAATAAGTTCTTATGTTACAACCTATCAAATTTGGGTATGATGATGGAAATAATATATATATATATATATAATTTATAAAGTAATTATATCATTTTAATAAAGATATTATGTATATAATATTTTACATACCTTCTTTTTGGGGATACGATAACATCGTTTGTGTGTTTAACAGACTATAGCCTTGTGAAACATTGTGATTCGTCTATCACTAATACATTATAAGGAAGGTGATAAGGAATCTTTTTTTTGAATATATATGATATAAATTAATTAATTATGATATTATTTGAACATTTTTAATTATTTACTGATTCTATTTTTATTTAATTTTTTACTGTTTACCTTAGTGGATGATAATAATGTTGTTCATGTATGCATAAACTACCACATTTATGAAGCGATGTGAAACTCTATTCATTTATACACTATAGGTATGATATATAAGTATATTTTAAGAATTAATATATTACTTATGATATTATGGTCATTCTTTAATGTTAAAATATTACTTACCAACTTTACAAAATAATCGTTGAAAAATTGAAACATTACACATTTGTACGTACGCCCTACTCTCTCCAATATAACAATTTACTTAATTTGTCAAACCCTTCATTTACCATTGTTCCTAAAAGTATTATTTATAAATAAATATTATAATTATTTCATGGTTATTATTCTTAACATTTTTTAATAATTTCCTCTTAGACATATAATCAACTTCCCAAACTCAATTTTGACACACAAGTCAAATATCATCGAAACAACCGACGTAAATATAATTGATTAAGTAATTGTACATAAAATGGGAATAACATAAATAAAATATATAATAATAAATAAATTTTTTATTAATATATTCTATAATTATCCAAATATAATAATTCATTAATCTAAATAACATACATGATGATTCATACCCAGGGTAAGGGACTCTGTCTCAGTTTTCCTATTTTGGAGAATATTATAATGTCATTCACCTATATTTATACGATGTATATAATAACTCATGACATGTATTATCAAAATTCATTAATAATTAATTTTATTTTAGTTTTCATTTTTAATTTTTTCATCCTATGTTATTTTCCTTGAAAATTACCAAGTGGTAAAAGTTATTGTACAATCTCGCATTCTCTTCTGATTATTAACATTCCATTCAAACAATCACATTTTTATGGTCATTTTAATTTTATATCAAATTTATCTTACATATATTTATATTATTTTACAATAGATATGATTAATTCTTAAACCGTATACAGTTTTTACATGCAGTGTTTACATTTATAAAATACATGACCAAATCTGAAAATATTGATAATTCCCTATATTTTAATCAAAAAAAATATTTGATGAGATAAAATATTGATCAATGAAAAAAAATATATTATTCAATATATGAGGAAGGATTTTTACATAAAGATTGGGGTGGTACATAATTATCGATAACCCCTCTATGGATTGACATGTCTCACCAGACAAATAATTTTTCCGAATTTAATGGGGTTCTATATATCCTTTTAAATGTTTATGAGGACAGATATTTATGGTATATTTATCATGACTCCAGAGTGAATTAAATCCAACAATTAATAATATTATTTATTTATAATGTAGTTATTCTCATTATTCATGATATTATATCTATGATATTATCTCATCTTGGCATAGAAATTCATATTATATATTAAATTACCTGTTGGTTTAGTTTTTTACCTTTCCATAATGACATTCTTTAACTATTAATGAAATTTAGTTTATTTTAATGGAAAATGTGTTCTTTTAAATAACTTAACCTTATGATTATTCTTTTTGATTAATTATAAATTCCATTGTATGTATACCACACTATGCATTTGAGCTCACCCGTGTATTGTTTTCTTTTACTAGAAAATAAGGAATAAATTTTTGAATGTGCTTACAAGGATGAAGTTAATTTTCTTCTATTATTTGTTATATTTTAATTTTTTAATCCCAATGTGGAATGGGTATCATATATGTATATGGTTCACCAAAATTTCCAAACTGATCAATCCTTTTTTATTTTAACCATTATATTTATGCCAATAAAGTGAACTGGGAACCAACACTAGGTTTCTAGGATCAGTTCCATTAAAACTATAATTAAATGTATTACAATAGAATAATTTAAAACCATATTGATGAAATCATATATCAGGTAAAATAAACCAATGATTCAACTTGATCATAAATATATAATAACATTATAAGGTGTTGAAAATAATTTTTTTCTGTTATTTTTAATAAAAATGTATCTTTGTTTCAATATTATATTTATATTTGGTTCTACCATAGAGGTACCAAGGGGTAATAAATCTGAAGGGGTACCTTATTCTAATCCCAATAATCACATGTTACATGAAAATGAGGATTATTACATACCTCTTTTAACACTCCCATGGGATATTTTTAGGATACATCACATTTTCATTTTAAACCATTATGATGGATTTGAAAATGAGGATATCCATGAACAAACCAGATTTATGTTAATGAGATTAGCTATACATAAATTGTCAAATTTATAATAATTATTTCACTAGCTATGGGTTATAGATTATGTTTCATAATTATATGATATAATCATGTGTATTACTTCATTTTGAAAGGGCTCATAATAGATGGATTGAAAACAACATAAATAAATATAATCCAAAGTGTATGAATGGTAATTTCATTGATTGGATTAAGAACATATTCTTATGGTTATTATTCTCTCAAAACATATCACAATATGAATAAGTTGTATAATGTGCAAATAATAATGTAAAATAATTCTATAATTAATATGGATTTGAATAGAAGAAATATAATAATAGAATGTTGTAAAAAAATGATAATGAAGGTAAGAAGGGAAAGAAACCTTTTTATGCGTGTGATAATTGTGGAATCAAAACCCCTTAGTAAATTCTATAAGGGGATGTTAGTTTTCTACATGTGTGGATATAAATTCTTCCATCCTCATGATTTCAATGGTATGATTTTTTTTTCAATGATCAATGCTTCACTTGTAAGGATATGGTGTACTAAAAATGAATGCCCCAAGATTCAATGGAATATAACTGAAAATATGCAAATGTATCAGCGTAAAAATCATTCTTTTATAATAGATTTAGTGGAATTGTTAATTCTTTGGTTTGTTTTCTTGAATTATTCCACTTGAGTATTTTATCAAGGATGTCCTGGTTATAAAAATTATGAAACCTATAAGGATTTTACTTAAATTATGTTTAATTAAGTATTTAAAAGATTATGTTGATATATACTGAGGATCATGAAAATGATTTAGTTTGAGGGAACTAAAACCCAAAATATGTTCCTAATATTGAGATAATATTTTTGGGATAAAGAGATGATTGATATAGATAATTTCAATGGGGTAGTACAGACTACCTTGGAAGTCATTAATGATCTGTTGAAAAAGTTGTTTATGAAATCATTATTCGATTTAAAACCATTTTTTGGTTATGGAATATATCTAAAAATTATGTTCTATTTATGAAATAAATAATCATGTATATTTTCAAAAAAATTATGATAATTTAGTTTTTTTACCATTTTTTCTGAGAATACATAATGAATGTATTCAAATGTTTGGTATGCGATGATTATGAGATAATTCCTTTTTTTTAGAGATTACATGTCAGTTTATTTTTAAAATTTTGAGTCTTTTTTCTTAATTTATGGATAATAAAAATTTCAAACTTTTATAATTGTAACCATTTATGAAATGGTTTCATTTTTTTCTCTTGATTAGGTTTTAGAGATTAATGTATTACCTCGACATATGAAAATATATGCATATGGGATAATCTTTTCTAACCATTTCGTTATAATATTAACTACATAATTAAGTTATCACTTATCACTCTATTATAGATCTTATAATACATAAATAACTAATTATAGTGATTTATGATTAAAAAAATAAATTTCATGATATTAAATTTTTAGTGTTTGTGATGAATTGTAAATTAATAAATTCACAATCAAATGATATAATTTTTTTATGTAAGAAAATAATATCAAGTAATCATAATTAGTTATATTTATAAATATTACAATAATTCCTCTTTTTTTGGAAAAGGATATTGAAACATAAATTTTATCATATTACCCTCATATTTGATGAACCATGTGGTACTTTTTTTTGTTTATTGGGTCTTCACATTCCATTGATAACTTAATTTATTATGATCAATGTCATGTATAATTTTCTATAATTATAAATTATTTTTTTCCATGTAAAAAACATCACCTACCACCAATGTTCTCCAACATGGAAACGTATATATTTATTATTTCTGATGAAATTTTTACTTTTCTAAATCCAATATTATGAAGATATTTTATTAATGATTTCTACGATGTTGGTATACAATTGAGGAATTTTAAAATAAGAGAGTCAATATTTCTTTTCTCAAGATCATGTTGCATTAATTCAATTTATTTAAGGTGGGTAGAATGTAACAGCCTGATATTCAAAAAAAATAAAATATTATTCAGTGGTGTATGAGACACCCAATAATGATATAAAATTAAACATAATATATAAAATGTTGTAACATAGGAATTAAATATGTTTTCATGAATAATAATAATTAAATTATTCAATTTACAATTATATATTTATAGTAAGTAAATTAGAAATATATTATAATTAAAAAATAGCTTTATAAAAAATTGATTTTTTTATAAAAGATGGTTGAGTCGCACCTAGCGCACATAATTTATAATTAAATATTACTTCATTTAGATTATTTATTTTAAAAATTAATATTAATGTTGGAAATAAGAGTATAAAAATTATCTTAGGGTGAATTATTTTGATTTTCCTAAGCAATTTCAATTTTTATGAATAGTGAAAACTACTGGATTTAAATTGAAAAATTAATTTTTGTTTATATTGTTTCTAAAGATATTTTTTACCAAATATTTTTAAGGAAAAATTTTCAAAATATATTAAAATTAAAATAATCTAGTTTATTGGAATCATTTTTATACTAAATTTTGTTATAAGAATATTGTAATCTTTTGATAGTTCTTCTTTATGATAATCAAATTTAACATCTCCTCTATGAGATTAAGTTTATATTAATTTTTTTCCACTTTTGTGAATATAATTTTTTAAAAAGAATTGAATATTGATAATGATAATAATTTTTATGATATAATAAGTTCAACATAAATTTTGAAAAAATTGAATTGTCAAATCTTTAAAAATTATTTACTATGGTTAAGGTAAAAATTGATTTACAGGGAGAGTAAACTGAAAAGGTAATGGTTAAAATGACATAGAAACTTGTATAAAATATATTGATTGGAAAAATTTCTATATTATCATTTATAATTTTCTCTAAAACTATATTTTTAACCTTTTCTATGTGAAAATGTTGGTTAATCCATTCTATTTTCAAAAATCACAAGTGTTCAACTCACATCACTTATAAAAGCCCACATGATCTCCTCTTCTATTAACACCATCAAACAATTTTTTTCTTCAATTAATTATCCAAATAACATCCAAACTTTCCTACCACAATCATATACTCCATTTTTGTAAAAATGATTAGCAAACAAGGTACTTATAAAATAATTTTTTTATTTTGAAATTAAATAGTAAATTTCATTATAACCTTATAATGAAATAAGAGGTATTTTAAAGAATCTGTAAAAATAGAATTATAAAATGTCCATTAAAATAGTTACATGACCCATAAGAATGAAAATCTGGCCAATTAAATTGTAACTTCTTCTATGAAAATGTAAATAAAATTCATGCATCTTAAAAGTAAAAATATGATATATTTATATCACAAAATTTGAAAATAAATGTTTTGAAAATTATAAAATAATTGATTTTATTTTTGTGAGAAAAAACGTTTATTAATTATTTTATAAATAATTTAATGATTTAAAAAAATAATTTCATAAAATAAATTAATAAATTAATATTTTCTTATCATATGACTAAAAGACAATTTTATAGGGCCTTAATTAATTTTTAAATGTGTTATAAAATTAGATTTTTTTTTAAAATTTCTTTTTTTCTAAAAACTTTATGATTTGAAATAAAATTTAAATATCTCATATTAAAAAATTATTTTCATAAAATGGAGTGCACTTTTTAATTCCACTAGTCAAAAAATAGTGCAGGTGAGTTTATGGGATTTTTCTGAAATAGTTTACTTTTCGGTGAATAGTGAAATACGATATTTTACCGTATAAGATGCATACATGAATTATTGATTCATAAATTATTTATGGATGATTTAATCATATTATCTCACAAACTATGTAATTTTTTTCAATATATTTTGTGATAATGCTCCAAATATTCATATTCTTCATCCTAAATAATCAACTAATGAATATAATAATCAAAAAACACACCTCACCTCTAGTATACACACCACCCCTCATAATCACATCTCCTCACACATAAAATCCATGTATCTTGTTTAATTTCTACCCCATTCCCCTCAAAAACCTCTTCCCCACGTCCAAATCCTAGTAGTCTCATCTTGTCAAAAACCAATGGCCTTAACGAGGTTCTTAAGGAGATGATTTCAGGAGGTGAAATACTCCTTTATTTTATATTATGTTCTTTTTAATTTCTTTTCTTTTAATATTAAATATTTTACTCCCCCTATATGAGTGACATGAAAAATATAGTTTCGTCTATATACTATAATTTTATCATAATTATGGAAAAATTATTCATCAAACTACTTATCCTCTCTCTTTTATTTAAAAAATGGAAACATCGTGCATGATGTGTCTATATACCACCAACGTGGATGATACAAATTAAATTTCCATTAACACCATCAAGGCGTGTAGTAAAACCATTATTATGGTTAAATAATATTTTATTATATAGAAAATAATTTATATAGTGGTATTTATTCAATATATAAACAGTATATCGAAAAAAATCATATATGTTCAGGATTGGCGTAAAAATCGCAAAAATAAACTAAAACATTTTCATTAATGTTTTTTTTTCAAATGATTCAAACTCATATTAGAAAAAAAAATGTTGTATGGAATTAAATAATATTATGGAAACATATTTACACCATTTATTTACACTTTTGGAGTTTCTCTTACCTTTAACAAGAAAATCTATTACGAACCAATCATGGAAATCCAGAAAATGTGCACCCAAAATAATGAAAATAACAAAATATTATTAATAAATGGGTTGAAAAATGACATATTAAATTCAAAGAAGTAATCATAAATATGAATATGGTTAAATAATATGTTAACATTAATCTTTAAACAATTATACATGAGGTCTGAACATGTTTCATGTAAGACGAACATGAGGTTAGGGATTTTTCATTAAAATCATTTTTAAATTTATATTTTCATAAAATTAATAATAAATGTTTTTATGATGAGATTATTAATGGTTTATGATTATGTTTTAATCCATAGTAAATTTTTATGATCAAGGGTGGGACTTATATTTCTCTCAAATTCATTGAGTATGTTTTTGTTAGAGGTTAATCGTGTGGTTACTCTAAGTGTAACTGTGATGGTTACAACATAAGGCACCCGTGAGGGTTACAATGTAATAAATCTAGTAGTATTACACTTTAAGGTATCTAATGAGGGTTACAAATCATATAGTAGATGCGAGGGTTACAATATTTTGTAAGTAATTCCACAAGTGACTTAAATGTTTATTTATATTTTTTATATTTTATAGAAATATCATTTTTATCAAAAAAAAATATGATACATTAAGGGTGATATGTATAAAAACCGTCACATTTCATACATTAACATTGCATAACATTTTTGTCAAAATTAAAAAATTATTCTAACATATTTCCAAATACCGTATTAGTCTAGTTACTTAAAAAACATGGAAACCTAAACAATAGTACATAAGTGAACTAAATTATCTCTTAATATGTTCGTCATTAATAGAACCATTCTTATACGCATCATAATTAATACATATCATCATATCCTAGGAAAGTAAACATAAGATGTTTTGAGCTTACATTCTTAGTAAGGGTAAATAAGGGATTCATGTAAGAATAAATAGGAGGATAGGGGTGTGAGGGAATAATCATAACATTATAAGACCATACCGTATATATCATAAGATTATAAACATGAATCATTTCATAAAACATGGATGTTCAAAATTAATGAATCATAAAAAATTAGTGAACATAATGAATGAAAGAATAACATAGGAATAATACACATAATTGTGGTAGTCACATAAGCATATAATATGATTTCTAGAGTAGTCAAGGAATTACTTACAAGACCATATAAGTAGTATGGGTTCACTCCTCGTACCATCTATGTAGTCATCATTCATACATATAGTAATTGTAGTAGCATGAGTTCACTCTTTATTCCATATGTGTATCCATATTTACTCCCATGTCCATCATTGTATCCATTTTATACTCCCAATACCATCTTAGTCTATCTTATGAGATATAAATCTTTACCGAATTCATTGGAGAGAGATATAGGGCCCACCCATCTCATAATGAAATCAAACATACATGTGACACAAAGTCATAAATAATAATATCTTGACCCATGAAATGAAATAGGAATCATAAACATGTAATCAAATCAAAACCTATGTAAAACCATTTAGGCTTTATAATTGTTTCAAAAGCATAACACATTAAAAGAATCGGGGTTCAAAATCATATAAACCATGAATGAGAAACTTGATTCATAAAAATAATTCCATCAAAACACAATCCATTTAGAGGAATATTATGAATGAAAATAAATAATCATTTCATCAGAAAGTAATGAATAACACAAATGAATTTTCTCTTTCATGGGAAGCAATTTGGACATATTTTTAAAAAAAATTGTGCGAAAAATGTAATTGCTTCTTTAAAAAATAATTTTTAAATCATAAACCCTTTTGAAAATACATTTATTTTTTGAAAAAATATTATAAAACATTTAAATTAATCATTGAAAAAATAAAACAATTTTTTTTAAAATCAATTTTCATTGAAAATAGACATAATATATTATTCGAGAACATTTCGGAAATAAAAAATATTTCTGACCGAAGAGAGAGAAATAGTGGTAATTTTCCATAAAACATTTTAGTTAATTATCATAAGTACCAATGAGTTGAAAAATAACAATAATATAAGGAAATATATTTATTAATTTGATGAGATGTATACTCATGTGTTTTCGCTAGATATGTATCATAATATTTCATCAATGAAAGCCTAATCATAAAAAATACTAATAAACAGTGTCATTGTTTCAAACAACTGTTACCATATTGTAATGTGGGATCATAGTATTAAAATTAAAAAATTAAACTACAAAAATCATTAAATATCATGAAAAGAAAGGTATTCTTGATATAACATGACAAATTAACGTATTTTCACCTCTAAAAAGAATGTAAGTTCATAAAATATATGAGTCACAAATAATAAAAATTGAGACAAAATAATCTTACAGATTTCATAACTATTGAAACAAAAACACATTAATAGATTGATAATAGAATGTGTATGCAGATAATGATAAATTTTATGATTAATAATAATATAATACAATAATGGTAGGAATATAGACCATGAAAAATAAAAGGTCGGCGAACATGGCATGTTTCTTACATATATAAAAAGTGAGATGAAATTCTCATACCTTGTGTCTTGACTCTCGTCATACTCATACAAACTTGATATATAATAAATATACTTTTATTATTAATATATTAAAAAAACATATAATTATATGTAACACCATATATTTTATGATTATTACTTTATATTACCTTCTTGTTAATAATTCAATGGTATGGTTACACTTTGGGTAATACCATATTTGATCTTAACATGTTTCTGAATTTTTTATATCATTGGTCCTTATATATATAATGAATTGCATAAAATAATATAGTATATATATATCATGTATATTTATTATATATTTATTAGAATAATATATATAATATATAAGTATAAAATGAAATACATCGTTCATGGGGATAGTAGGCTTTATGTGTGTATAAATGCAGATTCTGTTTTTTTATCATAATTAAAGAAAAAGGGTAAATTAAAAATATATATAAAGTTATACTAGTAGAATTATTATATCACATATAACATATAATTTCTCCAAATACATTATTAATACAATCCATGTGGTTTTTTAATGAACCACATCGTTTTGAGGGGGTTGTAGTCCACACTTCCTCATACAAAAGTAACATATTTTCCAAAGATAGAAATTATAAAGATATGTGTTATAAAATAAAAAAATAATATTATATATATTATATACCTGATATATATTATATTTATATATATTTTAAATCATAATTCATACCATGAGAGGGTGTATAGAAAGAAATGAACAATTATCGTTTCGTGAGTCGGTGGTTCACCATACACATAAATAGTATGTTTGCTACCCCCTAAATAGAAGTCTGTGTAAGTGTTGGGAGAACCATTAATTTAATAACATGTATGTATATTAAAGATAGTGGTGTTTTTATATATTTATGGAATAATAATATTATATTTTGTGGATAATGGAAACAAAATAAATGATCTTGATGAAGGATGTTACCTCTTCTTTAGGTAACTCATATTGGTTTTCACCAATGGGATTCCATGGATTTATTTATGCGAAAGTTAAGGATTATTGATTGAGGGAAGGAATTGTTTTTATGAGGTTTATTGATAGTATATTAGGCAGAAATTAGTGTTTTTAGAGGTGTAAAGAATTGGGATAGGTGGTGGCCTTTTATAGGGAATCGAAAGGACACAAATGTCATTTTTGAAAACATGTTAGGTGTACAAAAGGTTTTGCATAAAAAATCCATACCAATCAAGAAAAACTAAATAATTAACGTTTTTTGGCATGAATATGTCATGTAAATAGATTTCTGATATTTTTTGGTCATTTGGTAACTTATGATTTTTGATTATTCCCTTGATAAGCTTAATTTTACCTTAATCACAGTAATTAATTTTAACATCATTTTCTAATACTTTTGGTCAAAAACTAAGTTGTACATATTATAAATTATAAATTATGACTATTAAAACCATGATTCATTTTTTCCATACTGTAGTCACAGAAGTGGAAAAAGGTTATTTAAATTTAAACCCATTGACGGGATGACACTAAGGGTTTTTGAAGTGAAAAATCATAATGATTGAGATGTTTTTATAACCAAATTCATAGTGTTGTATATTATAATGAACTACATTGGATTAATTGATAAAAATATTTTCTAATTATACTCTTCTATATATTTTCTATATAATTTATACATATAAATAATTACATGAAAAAGTACTTTTGAAATACAACTACCATTTTCTATTATTCATATAATGATAAATTTTCTTATAAAAATCCAAAAAAATCCACACTAAGATAAATTTGAAATTATAAACAAAATATATGTTATATTTTAGAAAATTAAATTTCTTAATGTGTCAAAAATGAATTTTATTATTCTTATAAGAGGACACGTCAAGTTGTTCATTTGAGAAAATAATATTTTCAAATATATTAGGACTTCAAAAAAATTATATCTTTCTTTCCAAATATGTTTTATTTATTTAAAAAAATTATAAAAACATTTGAAAATTCGTTATTACTATTCATATTACTTTTTTAATGACTACATTATAATTATATCTTTTAAATAATAATGAAATGTTTTTTCATAGAAACTTAGTGTTTCATGTAATGTACACAATTTTAGTGTTGAGTGTAATATATTCCTAGTCGGTGTTGTGTGAAATGTACAAAATGATGGTTCTAGGTAAATGGAGTGTTTTACATAGTGAAATGAAATATATTAATGAAAATTTAATTTCTTTGAGAACAAAAAAGTCACTAAAAACGCGGTGTGTTAAAATCTACCCCCTGCCCCCTTAAAATGAATTTCAACCATGAAATTAGTCATTAAGGTAAAAACAATTAGGATAAATCTTCTTCATCATATATTCAAGGTCCCTCATATGACCCTCTAACAGATGAGTTCTCGCAAAATAATTGACTTAGAGAGTGGTATTTTTTCATATAACTTTCTCTGTGTGATCCATAATTTTAATAGGTTATTCCTCGTAAGAATTATCATGCTCCAACATTATGACCTCTGGGTCCAGTACATGTAAAGAGTCAGCTATGTAATATCTAAGGAGAGATACATTGAACACATAATGGACTTAAGAGAGTTTGGGAATAGGTGTTAATTAATAGGCTAGCATCCTGATATGATCAATAATCTCAATGGGACAAATATTCCTAGGGTATAGATTACCATTATTTATAAAAATCATAACCTTCATAGAGGGAGAGATCCACATAATCACATTATCACCAAATTAATATTCTAGATCATGTCGTCGGTTATCAACAAAATTTTTCTAATGAATTTGAGATGTGTTCAATTACTGTTGAATGGATCTAACCTTCTCTTCCATTTATTCAATGGTACTAGGTTCCAGTATCATTATTTCTCTAATATCATCCCCCACATTTATGATCTACATCTCTTCCCATATTGTGATTCAGAATGTTCAATTTGAATTTTTTTCTTAAAATCTATTATTCAATGAAAACTCAACTGGTGGAAGGTGTTGATCCAAATAACCATTGAAATATAGAGAACATGATCTCAACATATACTATAGAGTTTTAATTTACCTTTCAGACTAACAATCTCTTAGAGGATAATAAGTAGTGCTGAAAATCAATTTCATATCATGTGATTGCTGAAGACTTTTCAAGAACATAAAGCTAATCCTAATTTCAGGATCTGAAAAAATGGAATGTGGTATTCCATTCTACCTTACCACATCTTTAATGAATATCATGGAATGATTATATAAATAGAAATTTTTTATGATAATTATGAGGTGTGGTGACTTTGTAATAATATTAACTACAACCCATATAGAATTAAAACTTTTATAGTTTTTCGGTAGTCCCATGTTAAAAATAAATAACAATGATATCCATTTTTGATTATGGTATGGTTAATGAGTGCAATATCCCCTTTAAATTTTTTTCTTCTATACCATACTTATTAGCATACCAAGCAATAATAAAAAAACTCTACTATATATATCTTCATTCTAACCCACAAGAAGTATTATTTCAATTCCCTATACATCTTCTTATATCTAGGATGAATAAATAAGGAAGAAAATTTAGCTTTCTCTAAGAGATCCTTATTCAAATCTTGTGTGGAAGGAACACATTCATTATTAGTAAACCATTTCATTCCATCTTGATCATGATTAAACATAGGATTATTTCTATCATTCTATTTTTGTCTCTAAATATTCCTTCTATACCTCTTTAATCTTCACATGGATAGAGGGATGAAAAATTAGTTTGGAAACATAAGAATGTTTCCCTTCATTAAGGATTTACCACTCCACCAATTAAAAATCCAAAAATATTGGATCATTTGTGATCCCCATCTTGTATAAGCTGGTAAGAACCTTTCGACTCAAATTATCATCCTCATTGTTCACATACCCTATATGGTAATATATTGAGCAGTTATAATCCGCATTCAATTATAACCTCATTATATTGTGCATGTTTACCTCATTATTTGTGAATATATATTTCAAACATTTATTAAATGTATTTATGTCACACTTTTCTCCGTAAATATAATTCCATTATATGTTTAATGAAAACATCTATCTTCTAACTCAAAATCATGAGTTGTGTAATATTTCTCATGGATCATTAACTTCTATGAAAAATAAAAGATAACCATGTTATTCAGTATTAGAACACATACTAATCCATATTAGATGCATTAATATAGATAAAAAAACCTTCAAAACTACATGATAATGTATGAATAGGTTCACTGACTATCCTTCTTTTCAGTTCCTTGATATTTTCTACACATTCATCTACTCAGATGAACATGGAACCCTTCTGGGTTAGCTTCATTAGAAGAATAGATAGTCATGAGAAATTATACTAAAAACATCGATAGCATATAGCTAAACCAAAAATTCTATGAATCTCAATTACCATAGTTTTTCTAGTCCATTATTCAATAGCCTTCATCATTGATGTATATACTCGTATAAAATTACTTGAGATCTTATAGCCCAATAAATGAATCCTTTTTATTACAAAATTCAAACTTTGTTAATTTTTAATATAGATTATCCTTAAGGTATTTATAAATGTCATTATGTGATATTCATGATCTTCTATTCTCCTAGAGTAGATAAGAATATCATCTATAGTGACTACCACAAACTAATTGAGGTAATCTCTAAAAACTCTATTCATTAAATTCATGATGATTGTAGTATAATTAGATAGACCGAATTTAATAACTATATACTCACAGTTTCAATAACTTTTATGAAGTTATGTGTTGGGTATATTTCCCCTCCTGAACCTAAATTTATGAAATCCAAAATGAAGTTCAATATTGGAAAAGTATTGAGCTTTGCGTAGTTGTTAAAACAAGTCATCAATTCGGGGGAGAGGACTCTTGGTCTTGGTCCTGATCTTGTTCAAATATTGATAATCAATAGAGAGTCTAGTTTTTCCATCTATTTTTTCAAAAAAAATAATAGTTTCACCACAAATTAAAAGATGTGGTCAAATGAATCATGTATCGAGGTTTTCTCAGAGTTTCAATTTTAACTAATTCAACTCAATTGGTTCCATTATATAGAGAGTCTTTGAAATTGGTGTTGAACATGGTAGAGTTAAATTTATAATCAACTCTTAATTTTTTTTAATTCTAAAAAACTATTCCAAAATTAAATCCTCATATTCTCAAATAATAGTCGTATCATCGATTTCTCTTATCTCCCCAACCATTTGAGATAAAAATAACCCTTATGAATGGGAATTAGGACCCATACAGTGGATGTAATCTCCACAATAAATTCATTGTTATCATATATTTAATGTATGATCATAGGATGGTTTGAAATATAAAAAAAAAATCCCTTCCTCAACAGTCAATTTGGGATTTTTGTATAAAAATACAATTCATTCATAAGATGAAATAAAATTAAAACCAAAGAAGACTGAAAATATTTGCATGAAATAAAGTTAAGAAAAAATTAACAATAGATGAATCATAGACATGGGATGAAATCATAACACCGTTAGGGGTCTGAACTAATAATTCCACATATAATAATTTTGATGGAATATTTACACCCTTATCAAATTCTTTAGATATGAAAGAGTTGGTAGATCTATAATCAAATAATACAATAGTTGTTCTATAGTTGATGGTAAGTGTACCAATCACCACATCATTATCTCACCCCTTTTTAAAAATTATGATTGCATTATATTTTCTATTTTCCCTCCAATTAAAAGGTTTATGAATTTATTAATCATAACCAATCCTTGGGTTTGGCATGTGGTTAGCATAATAGCGATTTACTTTTCACTTGTAGAACTGAATTGTTGGAGGTGCTTTATATTATGCTTTTTCTATAGTAACATAGTTAGATAACTTCATCCCATCACTTTAGTAATCAAATGACTGATGTCCTTCCCATACACACATAAAAACGTTATTAGACCCTTAAATGAATTTTTATCCATTATTCTTCCCACATGTAGCGCATAAAGATAATATCATCTTCTTCTATTAATAGATTTTATATTTTCTATTAAACAAAATATTACTTTTATTTTGAAAACCATCAGATTGATAAATGACTCAAATTCCATTTCAACATTGATTGCACAATGTATAATATCATTATATGTTTTATGTTTCTTATGGAAAGTTCCCTTCCAAGAAATGTTCTTAAGGAACAAACTAACCTATCAAATTTATATTTGGGATAGATGATATTTCCTGAAGCATACCTCACATGTATTTTGAAATTAGTCTCATAGGGACCAATAGATTAATCATCCCCTTTATTCAACTAATGTAACTAATTATAAATATTGATACAATGGTTTTGAGGAAATTAGAAATTCAAAAATATGTTCTTAAACCCATCCCAATCAATGGGTTCAGTCTCATCTTACTTCCACTTATTCGTGATTAGCACCCACCACTAGTCTACGTCGCCTTTTTATAGATAAACATCAAGAATTAAATTCTCTTTCTCAGAACACTAGAGTATAGAGAATTTCATTTCAGTAGTGTTGATTAATTTTTTAAAAAACAAGTGGATTATAAGTCCCACTGATAATAAGGTGGTTATTTTCTCATGATGGACTCAACAAAATGTGGCTCCCTCATTTTATTATTTTAAATTCTAGCATGATTCATAGCTTGAGAGATTTGGGTGATCATAACAGTAAGAGATTTCACTCCTTATTTTGTAGAATTTTGTTCCTCAAGAATAAAATCATTGAATTTTCAATTTTAATTACATTTAACACGGTTATTTTGGGTTCTATACATTGATTAAAACAAAAAACATAGAGTAATAAATGATTATCACAATGAGGAACCACATAACTATGAAAATTCACTTTTATTATATATAAATTATGACACCATCCTTAATATATGAAACATTATGTTTATCCTAGTATTTTCATAGCCAACATCTCTTTAAATCCTTCATGGTTTCTCATGTAGAGTTCATGAATTCCTAATGAATATCCCCAAGAGTGTGAATCCATATGCATACCAAGGTCCATTGTCATCCACCAGGTTTTCCTAAGTCAGGCTTGAGTCACCTTGTCTATGTTTCTACTCCTAGGTACTTCTCTACCGAAGCCACATATAATTTTAATGTCTATATAGAGACGTATTTACCTAAAACTACATACTCCGTTCTTTCCCAAAATTCGAGGATATTTTTCAATACTTTTTCCGTATCCTTATAACCGTTCTTATACATGTCCTTAGGGTTCTATATATGGTTTTATCATCCTAGATTCTAAAGGAAAACAAACACATTTGTTATATACAAGCTATATAGACAACCAGCTTCCATACATTAACATTACATAACTTATGTGGAATACATAAAACATTATACAAATAGAATCCAAAAGACCATATTAGTATAGTTCCTTTGGAAACATGGAAATATAAACAGAGGTACACAAGTGAACTAAATTATCTTCTACTAGGTTCTTCATTACTATAACCCTTGTTTGGAAAATCATAATTAAAACATATCTTCATAACATGGGAAATAAAACATAAAAGGGGTGATCTTAGATTCTCAATTAGGGTAAACAAGGGATAAATTTAAGCATAAACCTGAGAATAGGGGTATGAGTCTGTGATCATAACATTAGAAGATCCTACCCGGCATATCATAAGGTTATAAACATGAATCATGGAATTAATTTGGGAAGCTCATAAGCGATAAATTATAAAGAAATAAATAATAGAATCCTATGAAGAATGAAATTGGAATAAGATATAAAATTGTGTCAGGAACATAATTATATAATATTATTTCCACAGTATTGAAGTAATCACTACCAATACCATCATAGTAGTAGGGGATAGGTTCCCATACCAACTTATAAGTCATGGTTCACTCCCTCTTCAATTTTAGTATCATGAGAACACTCTTAATACCATAATGGTAGTATTGGTTCACTCCCATATCCATCTTAGTATTCAAGGTTCACAACCAATACTATCTTGGTAAATCTCATGATATATAAATCTCTACACAATGCATTTAAAAGAGATATAGGTCTCAACCATCTCATAACGAGAACATACATACAAGTACCTGAAAATATTTAATAATCACATCATAACTCATGAAAACAAATGGGTATCATATAGATGCAATCAGATCATAATCTTTGGAAAATGGTACATGTTTCATAATTATTTCAAAATAATAATCCTTGAAAAGAAGATGGTTTAGAAGCATATATCTCGTGAATGAGAAATGGGATTCATAAACATCATGCCTTTAAAAATAAAATCCATTTAGATAAAGATTATAAATGGAAACATTGAATAATTTCTGAAGACATGAATGATTGAAATTAATGGATGCCATCATATATGTGAAATAATTTTTATATATATTTTAAAAGACTTTCTTGAGGAGAATATCATTTCTTCTATGATTTTTTTAAACATAAAATCATGTGAACACCTTTCTCTTTGAAAATAGCACTAGAAACGTATAAAGAAATATATAAAAATAATAATCGGTTTAAGAAAATCCCTTTTTCTAAAAATGAACTTCATGGATAATTTGAAAAAAAAATTGAGTTTTTTTTTGAAATAAAATAGCTTTCCGGCCAATGTGATAAATACAGTCAGGTTTTTCATGAAAACAGTTTTTTAATTATATTAAGTACCAAAAAATGGAAATATAATAATAATAAATGGAGATATATTAAATAAATATATGATAAGAAATGTGATGAGTTTTCTTGAGATATGGATCATAACATTTCTTTAATGGAAGCATAATCATATAAAATCCCAATAGACAGGGATATTCAATCAATAATCTCATACCACATTGAACCTTAGGATCATATTATTCATGTTATAAAATGAATTAAAATGAAGATAAAATGTCATAAAAATAAGTATATTAATTATATAATATGTAAAATGGATGTATATACACCTCTAAAAAACATTAGGTTCATAACAAAACATGTGTCATAATGAAGGAAAATTGAGGCATAAAAATATTACCGATTTGGTATCTTTTGAAAACACAAACCTCAAGAAATAAAAATCATATAATGGATATGTAAATACCCATACATACAATTTTAATAATCATATAATAAATTCATGTGAATTATATACACCATATAAAATAAAAGAGTGTTGAACATGGCAGTACCTCACATATATAAGAAGCCTGAGGAAATTCCATTACATTATGTCTTGACTCTCATCTTACTCATAAAAACATCATGTATAATAAATATAAGTTTATTATAAATATATCATAAAACCATATTATTATATATAATACCAAATTTATTTTTACTATGAATTTATATTACCATATTGTTAACAATTCAAGGTTAAGTGTGTGCTTGGGGTAATATCATATTTATTCTTCGCATGTGTCGTAATTTGTTATATATTTGGTCTTTATACGTACATTATGATTTAAAGAATGTCAAGAATTATATAAATATAATTTATATTCAGATTATATCTATTATAATAATCTATATAATATATAAGTATAAAACGGAATACATCGTTGATGGAGAGGGTAGGCTGTACAAACGCATGAATGATGTTTCTGTTTTAATTTCTATCGAATAAAAGAGTAAATGTCATATATATATGTATATATATAAAATTATTTTTATATAATTATTATATCATATATGTAATAAATTTCACTAAAACCATCCTTAATACATTCCATGTAGTGTCTGAACGAATCACATCACATTGAGTGGGTTTTAATCTACAATTCCTCAAATAAAATTATCGTATTTACAAAAGATTGAAATTAGAAAGGTATGCGTTGTAAAATTTTTACAGAATCAAAAAGGAATTATAAATGTCAAATATAATATATATAAATATATTTTCTATCATAATTCCCACCATGATATGTGGTAATGGAAAAAATAAACAATCATCATTTCATGAGGCACTAGTTCGTCGTACACATAAACAATATTTTCTTTACCCACTAGATAGAAGTGTGTGTATGTATAGGTTGAACCCTTACTATAATTAAAAATATGTTTATTTATCATACTTTAGTTTCTATATAATCATTTAATTAGGATAGTAGAGGCTGGAGAATGAAAATAAAAGAAAGGGACTTGAGGAAAGATGATGCCTCTTCATTTGGTAACTCCTTTTGGTTTACACCAAAGGACTTCCTTTTATTGATTTTTGTCGAATATGAGGCCTATATGATGAGGTGAGGGATGGTTTTAGGGAATGTTTTTGGACGATCTTTAACAGACATATTTGGTTAGACATGTTTGATGAATATTGGTTGGTGGCGGTGTTTTATAGGGTAGGGAAAGGACACACTTGGCATTTTTTAAAACAAGTTATCTATACCGACGTTTTTACCCAACTAAAGTCATAAAAACCCAAACAAAATCCCAATAATAGACGTTTTAGGGATGAAATATGTCCAAAAAAGGAGTTTCTGGCAGGTTTATAGATCATTTGGTCACTTGTTTTTAAGGATTATTCCCTTGTTAAGCTTATTTTTACATTAATAGTTATAATAAATTTTAACTTCATTAAAAAATATTTATGTTCAAAACAATGTTTAAATTATTATATATTATAAATTATTATTATAAAACATATTTAATCCATTTTTTCAAATTAATAAACCATATTTGGAGAAATTAATTTAAATTTAATTCAACTGATCGAACGACACTGGTGGATTTTAAAGTAAAAACATCCAAATATATGCTAGTTTTTATACATAATATCTCTCTGAAATTAATTCTAATGACCTAAATTGGATTAATTAATATAAATAAGATAAAATTAATATTCAAAATAAATATTAAATATAATTTATTCTTATAAATAATTTACTTGAAAACACATTTTGAATAAAAATTTAGCATTTTCCACTATTCAACAAAAACAATGTTTCTCATAAAAATCCAAAAAACACACCATAATATAAATTTGAAATTCTAAATAAAAAATATGTATATTTTGTAAAATTAAATTTCAACATGTTTTAAAATTAATTTTATTGTTTTCCAAAGAAGGACACTAAAACCAGTTCATTTGAAAAAAGTTTATTTTTTAAAACATATAAGAAATTTATAAAAAAAAATATCTTCCATTATCAATATGTTCTATTAATAATAAAATTTTCTAAATAATATTTCAAAATATTTTATTAATATTCATATTACTATATTTCAAATTCATGGTTATAATTTTCTCCTTTAAATAACTATAACAAAAAAAAATAAGTTTCATAAACAATTAGTGTCTCATGTAACGTACACCAAGCCGGAGTTGTGTGTAACATACGACAAGTTGGTATTGCATGTAGTGTAATCAAATTCAGCTCTATGTGTAATTAATTTTTTTCTTATTAAAATTTATGATATTAATGAACATTGGATTTATTAGAGAAAAAAATGACCTTAAAAACTAGAGGTGTTATGAGAAGTATGTTTTAATGAAAATTATTTTATATTCTCATAAAAATTCTTTGACTAACATTTTATCTCATTATTTTTATGTCAGTTACTATGAATTTTATGCTCATCCCCTGAATTAATTTTTTATATATGTTTTAGGAATGGGTATTAGTAAATAAGAATAAAAGGTGAATGTTATGAAGAAATCATGTTTTATTTAATACTCTTTGTTAAAGAAGAAAAAGATACTATTTTTGTAGTATCCCATTTTTATGTTTGTGGGTTTTCATGTATGTTTTATGAATTAATTATCTAAAAATATAAACTAAAATGATCTTTTGGAATGTAATAATTTTTTTCTAGTTCAATTAACTTGATTATATAATGTTTAATGTTGGGTCCTTATTATTGCTATCAAAGCACAATTAATATAAGTTTAGGGGTCAGGATGATGTTAGTATAATACCATAAATCGTTATCACTATATGGTTATATTGAAATGATATATCATTTAAATATTACCATGTTTCTTTAATTAATATATGTCAGTATTGAATGGTCTTATATAGATGAAATAGGGAAGCTGAGGTAAGAAGGTACCAAGAGGGTGATAACCTAGACTAGTGGGGATTTTAATTGAGTAGTTTGTGACAATAATGGCTTAGTGGATAATGGATATAAAAAATTGTGGCATCGATGCAATAGAAAAAAAAATATCTATCTCAAAGGAACATCATGACAGTGGAACATTTTATGAGGAAACACCCTTATACTTTCAATGGATCATCTAATCTCGTAGTGGATAAAGGGTGTATTAATTCCCTTGATATAATATTTGATGTCATGTGGTGTTTAGATAATCAATTTTATTGTCTTATTATTTACCAATTTAAAGTTAAAGATGACCAGTGTAGTTAAATGGTCAATAATATGAAATATAACAAGGAAACTGATGCCTTGGAAAGAGATCAATTTTAGAATATATTCCTTGATAAATATTTTCCAATGGTGGATCGAAAAAGGATGGAATACAAATTCATTAAATTGAAACAAAATTAGGATGATTTAGTGGTTGTGTATGAAGAAAACTCCCCTAATTGGAAATGTATTCTCAAAATATTATTGGATATCTTGATAGTAAAATCTATAGATTTTACCCAAGATAGATTCTTAGATACCAAATGTATTTTGCCTCCTGTAAATTCAAAAGTAATGAAATTTTTTTATGATGTGATGATTGGGTTTAAATGGAGTTGTCATATGATAACCTATACATTGAAAACAAACATGAGAATAGGTTTGGATAAAATGGAATTAGTCATATTAAATTAGTGAAATCTGAAGGTAAGAATATCATATTTCTTATTTGTGGAAAGTGGGGTAAAATGAATCATGGGGAATTACATAACAAAGCTGGGAAGTGTTTCAAATGTGGTCTGTTTGGAAATATATCCAATGATTGTAATGAAAAATATATTAGTGTTAGTATGATTAATTTTTATTACAAAAAGTTTTATAAATGGGGTGATATGGGACACTATGAAAATACCTTCATAAAAAAATAATCTAATGATGGAAAATAACCAGATTCTAGGAAAAAAGGTGTCGTCAATTAATTTGAAACTACGTTAGTATATGTTGGGAAATCCAAGGAAGTGTAATTAACTATATTGTTTTTTTTCTCATCATTTTTCATTTTATTCATTGATATGGTGTCTACACATTACATTATTTCTAATAAATTTTTTGTTAAGACGGAAATATCGCCTTACAAAATGAAATAAGATCATAGGGTAAAAAAACTAGTGGAAATTTTCAGGAAAAATGGAATTATAAGAATCTTCTTATAGTTTTATGTAGAAATACATTATCTAAAAAACCTTATTTATTTACTAAGTAGAGTTTTCTATAATTTCTTTAGGGATTTTATTTCAAATAATCACGATAAGATAGATTATAGAGAAAAGTTGGTTTTTTAAAAAAGAGTTTTAGTTTGAGTTAAAGAAGGAACTAATACCATTGAAAACATAAAATGAAACTGAGAAACTATCAAAATATTTAAATAAAATTTATCTTATACATATATATGAAAATAAGGGTACTGTTAGGATTTATGAGGTTCTAGTGATAAATAAAAACACTGATTTTTTGGACGAGTAACATGGTGTAATAACCTATCAGTAAGATTAACTTACTATTTACTTTCTTCATGATGCTAAGACATTTGTTAATACCCTTATTGAATAGATCTCATATAAATTCTTTAATTGAAAAGGCATTTTTTTATTTATTGATAAAGGTTTCATTCATCCTATAACTTCCCCATAGGGTTCTCCTGTTTTTTCCATTAAAAGGAAAGATAGTTCCATTAAACTTATCATTGATTGTAGATTGTGGAATAAAATTACTATTAAATATAACTATCCATTTTATCATATTGATGACTTGTTTGATCAACTCTAGGGGCTTAGTATTTTACAAAGATTGACTTCAGATCGGTTTACTATATATTTAAGGTGAAGGAGGAAGACATTCTGAAAATAGAATTCCCTACTATATATGGGAATTGTGTGATTGTTTTTATTCCCAATGGATTGAAAAATTTCCCAAATGTATATATTGACCTTATAAATTTAATCATCCATGAATATTTTAAAAAGTGTGTTTTAATTTTTTTTAATGATACTTTTTCTATTAAAAAATTTATGAAGATCATGAAAATCATCTAACTATTGTTCTAAAATCACTGAAAAAAATAAGTTATACGTGAAATTTTGAAAATATGGTTTTGGGTTGAAATGTATTTCTTTTCATGGTAGTATTATAAATGAAAAAGGAACAATAGTTGATCCCACCAAAAAGTGGTTGATGAATGGCCAATACCTACACATGATATTGAGATACACATTTTTTCATGTGTTATCAAGAAATTACAAACAATTTGATAGGAACATTTCATGGTTTTCATGACTGATAACTATGTTAACATGAAAAGGGGTAAATTTTATTTTGATATAATAATGTGATATAATTTTTCACAAAATGAATTGGAAATTGGGGAATTCTCCAGTTTTTCTCTAAATTATCGAAATTATAATTTTGTTATTTACAATGATTCTTCATTTAAGGGAAACAATTGTGTTCCAATACATAATGATCTGATAAATTTTTATTCATATAGAAAACTAAATCATCATGAGTTAAATGTTCCAACACATGATTTGGATTTAGAATCTATAGTTTATTCCTAAAGAAAATTGGAGGCATTATTAATATCGAACCAAATCAGAAATATATACAAACCATAATAGATTTACGTATATATTTAATTCTAACGAATTAAAAATAAAGAAGAGAAGATGGCTGGAATTGATAAAGGATTATGATTTCATGATTTATTACCATCATGGAATATAGAAAAAAGTGAGATACGTCTGAATTTTAAAACATCATGATACATTAACCAATTTATATTTGGAACATGATCCCTTGTTTAATGATTTGATGAATTTTAGATTTGAAGTTGTTGTCCATATAAAATATTCTATTTTGTTTCATGTTTTAGTACAATCTTTTCTCTCTGATGAAATTATATAGGCCTAAAAGGAAGACCATGCTTTGCAAAAAAAATGTAGATTTGGTGAAAAAATGCATGTTTCTAGATGTTAATGTAGATAATGATTTTATTTTGATATTTAGAATGAGATTTTGTGTTCCTTGTGATACCCAGTTGAACACAAAGCTATTATGTGGTGCTCATAGTTCTATTTTTTTAGTTTATCCTGGTAGCACTAATATGTACAATGACCTGAGGTAGTATTACAAGTGGGATGGAATGAAAGAGATATAGCTCATTTTACTTTGAAATGTTTCACCTGTCAAATGGTTAATGTAGAGAGAATAATAGAAAAGGGGATTTGTTATACCTTTTCAGTTCTACTGTTGAAATGAAAGAAATATATTTGTGGTCTTCATTCTAGGACTATGAAAGGCATATCGATGTAACAAAGTGATTTTGTTTACTGTTGATTGACTAAATGAAATTTCACATTTCATTCGAATACAAGACACTCTTTCACTAAACTTATTTCATGAATGTACCTCAAAGATATTTTTAGGTTACATGGGGATCCTCTCTTCATTATATCTGATCATGATCACAGATTCACTTATATCTATTGGAAAATCCTTTAGAGGTCCTTTGGAACTAAATTGAATTTCATCACAACCTTTTATCCTCAATTTTATGGACAGTCAATGAGAACTATTATAACATTGGATGATATGCATCGATATTCTTCAAAAAAATTCTAGGTATGTTGGGATTAAGATATTTATTTATTAGGGTTTTCTAATAAAACAGTTTTTAATTCTAGTATATAGATGTCACATTCTGAGGCATTATATGGAAATTGATATTATAATCTAGTATTTTTGGATGATGTTTGGAAACAGAAATTGATGAGTCCATAATTATTAGGGGAGGTGGATAAGAAAGTAAAAATGATCCCACAACACATGTTTATAGCTCAAAGTAGGCTGAAAATTTATATAGATAATAAGAATAAATAATGTTCTTCTAATGATGTTGATCATGATCTCCCAAAAATCC
Organism: Viscum album; assembly: GCA_963277665.1. Lineage (NCBI taxonomy): Eukaryota > Viridiplantae > Streptophyta > Magnoliopsida > Santalales > Viscaceae > Viscum > Viscum album. Next base: position 2,056,160,323 of record OY728140.1, read on the forward strand.
TTCCTTAGAAAATTGATAAGTGTTTTGGTAAAAATGAGCGATAAGTACATGGTTAATTAGACCTATTGAAATCTAGGATAATGTTGGACACTTTTTCCACCAATTATCTTTTTCTATGAGTTTATCTCATGTTAACAATGTTTTCCATGTTTCGATGTTGAGAATGTGGGTGCTAGATATATGTCACATTTTTAGCACAAAAGTTGTTCAATTGGAAGAGAACCTTTCTTATGAAGAGAAACATGTTCATATTTTTAATCGATGAGAGAAATTATTTCTGAATAAGGTAATTTACTAGGTTATGTTTTTATAGAAAAACCACATGGTTGAATAATGAACATTGGAATCTGAAAATGATATGAGGGAAGGGTATCGTCACATTTTTATAATTGAATGAAAATTCGTAGGATGCAATTTCTTGTATTGAAATAGATGTTCCCCTCTATCATTAAAGTAAACATCGGATAAGTCACATGACCTGATCTTTATTTTGATCTTAATTATAATTGAATTAATATTGTTTAATATATCACTACACCCAAGATAAATTGAAAATATAGGTTTATAATGTCTCATAAAAAATGTATCATATTTAATAGTGTATATCTTATGAGTATTTCATTGAAATTATATGTTACTTAAGGATATATAGATAATATATCCCATATTTTAAAATAAATTCCCCATGTTGAAATTATGATAAAATCATATTCATACAATGTATAACATTTGGAATTTTTGTATTTATTATTATTTTTATATGAAATTTAAGAAGGATTAATCAATTTAGATTAATAATATTTAGGTTATTTATATTGAAATTTTATTACTATCCAAATATCAAAACCCGTACTCTATAATTGATTTTTTTAATCAGACATTGAGTATAATTAGTTCCATGAAAAGTATGATGTGTATTATTAAGAGATCCTTGTTTTCTATTATTATCTATATTGATATAGATTTATAGGTAAATTAAATTTATGATCCATATAATGAAACAAATGTACAATCGAAAATATATTTTAAATCCCTTTGATACCAAATATTTTTCAGAGTGAGTAACTCAATAGGGGGCGCTAAATTTATTTCCCAATAAAAAATTTTGTAATGTTCATTTAAAATAATATCCTCCCAGATAATTAGAACACCGTATTATTAAAAACTGTACGATAATTTATGTTTTATTGATTAAATTATTTATTAAACTTGAATTATGTCTTAGTTAAAAAATATTTGATATCAATTTAAAGTTTGAAACCAATTTACTTATTTAGATCCATTACAAAAACACATGTTATGACTGACTATCAATGTAGAAATTATGTTTATTTATTTAAATAAATAATAGATTTTTATCTTTGAAATAAATAAAAATAAATAGAATGAAATTATGAAATAAACTAGGGGTTCAATAAAATTCTAATACATAATCCCTTACACTTATAAATCACCCACATTCAAGAATATTATTATAAAAAATAATCAGATCCACCACATAGATATGGTATTAAAAACAACATACATGTTTTCATTTTAAATATTTTCTTCCGACATCAAATGTGTGAATAAAATTAATAAATTTGTCAAACATTTCCTATTCTACAATTATTAGCATGAATAAATGTATAATAGATTTAGAAAATATTAAGTATTCTATAGTTCATAATCATGAGTCATTGTCTACAGATAAATAAGTAAAATATCAAAAAACTCAATTATAAAGAACAAAACAGAGAGAGCAGTTATTATGAGAATTAAATATTTGTTGTTTCTCAGTCCAAATAGCTTTATATGCATAAGGGTTCCAATATTAATCTTGATAAGGATATTGAACATGTTTCTATGAATGTGCAAGAAAAATGGGCATCATAAATTTATTTTTTCAATCATTAGATTATCTAAATAATATCTATAATGATCACTTTATTCATTGTATACATGGTTGTGGATATTATATATGTTCCACACATTCACAATCTCATAAACCTCTGTATATATTCCCACATATGATCACAAACATCACACATAAAGTAGATATTCTGAATATATATCTCTTAAATTACAAATTTTAACATTAAAGAATATTAATATGGAATTCCTAAATCATTATACTGATCTCAAATTAGTGAATCATTAGTTTATATTCAATGGGTACATCATTATGTTTATGAAAAATGACTAATAAATCTAGATGTTCCTATTTACATTTAATTCCCATAAACTAGACAATTCTAACATAATAAATTCGAAAGAAAGAAATCATAGAAATGATATAAATATGATGGTGGCTGAAAAATAATGGTAGAATAGACCAAAAATATATTAAACTAATCATATCACAATCTATCAGCTGAAAATGTCATTGTAGCATGTATCGTAGTATCATAAGTATGGAGTAACAAATGTCTACCAATAACACGTATCTGGTGGTAGCATGAATGGCTATAGCACATGTATAGAGGTATCACATGATTGGTTTTAGAACATGGTTGGTGGTATCATATGTATGTTGATATCATGTTTGGTGTATGCACTTGTCCAGTGGTAGTACAAGTCTAGCTTTAGCATATGACTTGTGGTAGATTTTCTAGTGGTAGGATATTTTGAAACAATGTTGTATAATCATAACTAATGGTATATCGTTACATATATTTTTTTAATTTTATAGTAATATAAAATAAAAATATTTTTATCTCATTATAAACAAAATCATACATATTTATGAGAACTAAAATAAGAAGTTTCCAAAAAATTGTTTCTTTTGGAAATTACTAGAACATTAGAATAAATTTTTAAAATATCTGGAAGTTAAAAACACATGGAAAAAGAATTTAATATATTTGAATAAATATTTTTAAAGAATAATTCACATCTAGGGATAGAAAAAACAAAAAATCACTTAGAAATATTTTTCACTTTTTTTCAAATAACAATAGTATGAGTCACATTCAAGAGTCATTTTCAAAAAGCTGAAGTGAAGGATTTTGAAAAAAAAAATACTTTTAAAAAATATATTCAATAATTGATAATTTAAAGGTATATATAGGTTACTTAGAGGAATTTTTATTTGGATGATAACCCATATGATCATGAATGTAAAATAATTTAATAATTCAAAATACCATTATTGAATACCCACATAGTAAAAATTATTAATAAAAATTCATTTTTGAAGGAGGATAAGGGAAAGATGAAGGTAAAATAGGATAAATCATAATTAGGTTTTGGAATATAAGGAAGAACATGGGAGATATTGGGAAACTATTTTCATGGAGGAGAAAACATTATTAAATATTATGGGAATTATTTTTTCCAACTATATATGTGTGAGAAAAAAATTAATAAATACAAAAGCATTATGTTTTGATTTAATTTTAAACAAGAGAGAGATGAAGTTAAAGGATCATAATTTAACTGAAGAAAATCATATTCAAAATATGTAGAAAAAATGAATCATATTGGCCAAATAAATGATGTTGGGTTAAGAATTAAACATTACTACTTTTTTTTCTTTTGAATCAAAATCCATTTACAAAAAAATGTGATATGGATCACCAAACCCCCTAAATAACATGAATATGGTAACATAAATTCATTAATTAATAGTAAAACCATAAATAATACATCATGGTTTACATAATGAAACATTTTGGATGAAATTAAATTCAATACAAATAACCCCAAACTTAAACAAAGTTTTGTTAGTTGTGCTCTAACGTCTTTGAGAATTTATGAATTATCAAGGAAAACTACTTGAAAATAGGTTTCATTGTATAAAAAATTAAGATAAAACACATAATAATATCAGATACGATTATATTAAAATATTAATTTTAAACATTCAATATGAAATTCAATTTCACAATTATTTCTTGATGGGGTGGATGTGATATTCTTTTATGAATGAAAAAAAAAGATAAGTTTGGAAGTATCAATTACATTTCAATAATGGTATGTCACTAACCAATGGTTGAAATATAAAAAATTATAAAATTATAATGAATAGGGAAAAATAAGAAGGATAAAGACTCTATAATTCATTTTTATATTGTTTTTAAACAATTTTCATGTCTTTTAGAAGATGATTTTCACTTTTTCCATTTTTTGGTTTTACCTTGGGAATAAGAAATTAAACTACTAAATTACAAGTTTTTTAAAATTTAAAATAACAACTCATACTTAATTTTATGATCTAAAAAATATTATTATCCATATAAACTACTTAAATTTTTAAATATTATATTAATAACTTTTGAATTAAAAAATTTAATATATAAAAAACCGTTATGTTTTTAAAAATGTCATTATAAACATTAAGTGTTCATAATCATTTATAAAATAAATTAAAAATTATGGAAGTATTACAGATTTATATATGTGGTTAAAAAGTATATAAAATTCATTATTTTAAATATACAAGCATAATTTTCCTGATGAAAATTAGATATATTAATAATACAATTCTATGAAAATAACCATTTTACAATTTCCCTGTCATTAAATTTATTCTTTACAATCATAATTTTATGACTAAAAATAATATTGAAATTATAAAATAGTATTCAAATGTTGATCCAAAATATAAAATAAACTTTAAAATTAATTTAAAAAATTGGTGAAAATAATGTTAATATAATCCAATACGAACCATTTTCACAGTAAAATAATCATTTTTTTTTCAAAATCTGAAAAAAGTGTATATATAAAAAAAATATTCTAAATGATTTTTTTAGAAATTATAAATATATTTTTTTATTCAAAAATATTTCTAAAACCCTTATATAATTCTTATATTGTGATAATTTCATAAATGTGAAAACATTATCAAAATCAATATTTTTCTTATATTTTCTTAAAAAACAATAATTATAGAAAAATAAAAAGAATTCAACCCAACTTAATATTGAATTTACTAATCAAAAATTTATTTTAATTGTTTTAAATTAAAATTTAAATATTTATAAATTTATAATTAAATGATAATACAATATATAATGGATCATTTAATTTTTTTGAAAATTCCCTTTTAAAAGAGTAGTTGATCATAATCATTTTTTTATGAATTTATAATTTATTAAAATATTATTTATGAAGATTTTTATTATTAGAACATTTCTAATAATATTTATTTAATTCTACATATCTGAATTTTATTTTTGTTTCATTGGGAAAAAATTGTTTAAAATATTAAATTTATTTAATGGAGTGACATACATTTAAATTTGGTGGTGTTAGTACTATGAGAGTTTGGATAGACACTCAAAGATATGATGTGTTAGTCTTTGAGTGGATGAATGTATAATAGGGCTTGGAATGAGTGAGATTACTCAGACCCAATAGAAAATAATTGTTAAGGTGATCTATCTATATGAAACTAAACTATGAGAGGATTCTGAAAAGTGGGATAGGAGTTTCGACCATGGTTCATTGTTGTGATCCTCCATGTAGTATGATTCAGGTTGATCGATCAGAATTTAAATGAGTGGATACTCATTGGGTTCAGCTGGGATTGGGTTTGATAGTGAGTATGAAACAATAAAGGTGTTATTTGGAGGATGTAACTTCCTCAAGAAGTGGAGAGTGAGGGTTGATAAATATTTTTAGGGAAATTTTGAGGTTTGAGAGATAACAGATTATATAAATGAGTGGACACTCATTGGATTTAGCTAGGATTAGGTTTGATAATGAGTATGAAAAAATAATTGTGTTGTTTAGAGGAAGTATCCTCCTCAAGAAGTGGAGAGTGAGGGTTCATATATATTCGATAACTTATGTAACGTAGAAAAACGAGCATAAATAAACCATAATATAATATAACATTATTACCTATAATTTAAATTTTATTTCACAAATAGTGATATCAAAATTATTAAAATTGTTGTTATTTATTGAATATAAATAAAATATAAATCATTTAAAAGAAAAAAAATGTTTTCTGAAAACATTTTTTTAATATTGTTTAGTTATCATTATGAAAAAATAATATAGAATTAAATTATATAAATATTAGAAGAATTATTTTTTAAAATGAAATAGGTTTTTTAAATAAAAACACCAAACAAATTTGGTTATTTTTTTAGACTATTTTAAAAAATTTAATTTTTGTGATGAATAATGAAAATACTATATTTTAATTGAAAATAAGATTTTTTTTAAATTATTTTTAAAAATAGGTTATATAAAAAACATAATTAAATTTTATGAATGTAAATTATAATTTTTTAATATTAATTATATTAATCATTTTGATATTAAATTTTGATATTAAAAATGTAAACTTTTAAACATTTTCAAAATGAAAACACAATTTTTCATCCCCTATGTAAGATTAATTTTTTAAAAACAATTTCTATGAAATTGAATGTAATTTTTAAAAATAGACTCCATATTTTTAATAATCATAATTTATATTATATAATATTATGAATATATTTTTTTACCAAAATGAATATTGAAAATAGAAAAAATTATTTACAGTGGTTAAGTTGAAAATGGATTTACTAGGGGTTTAGATAATTAGTTAAATGTTAAAATTAGGTTGTTTATTATCAAAAATATAATTTATGGGCATATTTATAGCTTATAATATTTTATTATTGATGATAATTTATTTAGGATATATTTAGACAGTTAAAAATGTGGGCACGCCGTTGTCTTTTCAAAAAATTACATGTGTGCCACTCACTTCTCCTATAAAAGGACACACCCACTATGCTTTCAAAATTAAATCCCATTTTTTATAAAATAAAATCTTAAATCACTTCCCAAATTATATATCATAATCATATAATAAATATGTTTTATTTATATCGAACATAGTATGGCTTTTAGTGCAAACCTAAGGAGGTTATCTAAAAAAGAGATAACATTCTTAAATAAGAAATTTTTTTAATTAATACTCCTAATACATCAATTATTGATAAACCATGATTATATTATAACCTAATTATATTTAATATACTATTATTTTTAAGGTAATTTCCTTTTATATTCCCCACATAAACCAAATGGGTTACTAAATCACCATTCTGGTTTACAAAGGACTAATGCCTCGTGAACCGGTGGAATAAGTTCTTATGTTACAACCTATCAAATTTGGGTATGATGATGGAAATAATATATATATATATATATAATTTATAAAGTAATTATATCATTTTAATAAAGATATTATGTATACAATCTTTTACATACCTTCTTTTTGGGGATACGATAACATCATTTGTGTGTTTAACAGACTATAGCCTTGTGAAACATTGTGATTCGTCTGTCACTAATACATTATAAGGAAGGTGATAAGGAATTTTTTTTTGAATATATATGATATAAATTAAATAATTATGATATTATTTGAACATTTATAATTATTTAAAGATTCTATTTTTATTTAATTTTTTACTGTTTACCTTAGTGGATGATAATAATGTTGTTCATGTATGCATAAACTACCACATTTATGAAGCGATGTGAAAATCTATTCATTTATACACTATAGGGATGATATATAATTATATTTTAAGAATTAATATGTTACTTATGATATTATTTTCATTCTTTAATGTTAAAATATTACTTACCAACTTTACAAAATAATCGTTGAAAAATGGAAACATTACACATTTGTACGTACGCCCTACTCTCTCCAATATAACAATTTACTTAATTTTTCAAACCCTTAATTTACCATTGTTCCTAAAAGTATTATTTATAAATAAATATTATAATTATTTCATGGTTATTATTCATAACATTTTTTAATAATTTCCTCTTAGACATATAGTCAACTTCCCAAACTCAATTTTGACACACAACTCAAATATCATCGAAACAACCGACGTAAATATAATTGATTAAGTAATTGCACATAAAATGGGAATAAAATAAATAAAATATATAATAATAAATAAATTTTTTATTAATATATTCTATAATTATCCAAATATAATAATTCATTAATCTAAATAACATACATGATGATTCATACCCAGGGTAAGGGACTCTGTCTCAGTTTCCCTCTTTTGGGGAATATAATAATGTCATTCACCTATATGTATACGATGTATATAATAACTCATGACATGTATTATCAAAATTCATTAATAATTAAATTTATTTTAGTTTTCATTTTTAATTTTTTTCATCCTATGTTATTTTCCTTGAAAATTACCAAGTGGTAAAAGTTATTGTACAATCTCGCATTCTCTTCTGATTATTAACATTCCATTCAAACAATCACATTTTTATGGTCATTTTCATTTTATATCAAATTTATCTTACATATATATATATTATTTTACAATAGATATGATTAATTCTTAAACCGTATACAGTTTTTATATACAGTGTTTTCATTGATAAAATACATGACGAACTCTGAAAATATTGATAATTCCCTATATTTTAATCAAAAAAAAATATTTGATGAGATAAAATATTGATCAATGAAAAAAATATATTATTCAATATACGAGGAAGGATTTTTACATAAAGATTGGGGTGGTACATAATTATTTATAACCCCTCTATGGATTGACAGGTCTCACCAGAGAAATAATTTTTCCGAATTTAATGGGGTTCTATATATCGTTTTAAATGTTTATGAGGACAGATATTTATGGTATATTTTTCATGACTCGAGAGTGAATTAAATCCAACAATTAATAATATTATTTATTTATAATGTAGTTATTCTCATTATTCATGATATTATATCTATGATATTATCTCATCTTGGCATAGAAATTCATATTATATATTAAATTACCTGTTGGTTTAGTTTTTTACCTTTCCATAATGACATTCTTTAACTATTAATGAAATTTAGTTTATTTTAATGGAAAATGTGTTATTTTAAATAACATAACCTTATGATTATTCTTTTTGATTAATTGTAAATTCCATTGTATGTATACCACACTATGCATTTGAGCTCACCCGTGTATTGTTTTCTTTTACTAGGAAATAAGGAATAAATTTTTGAATGTGCTTACAAGGATGAAGTTAATTTTCTTCTATTATTTGTTATGTTTTAATTTTTTAATCCCAATGTGGAATGGGTATCATATATGTATATGGTTCTCCAAAATTTCCAAAATGATCAATCCTTTTTTATTTTAACCATTATATTTATGCCAATGCAGTGAACTGGGAACCAGCACTAGGTTTCTAGGATCAGTTCCATTAAAACTATAATTAAATGTATTACAATAGAATAATTTAAAACCATATTGATGAAATTATATATCTGGTAAAATAAACCAATGATTCAACTTGATCATAAATATATAATAACATCATAAGGTGTTGAAAATAAAAATTTTCTGTTATTTTTAATAAAAATGTATCTTTGTTTCAATATTATATTTATATTTGGTTCTACCATAGAGGTACCATGGGGTAATAAATCTGAAGGGGTACCTTATTCTAATCCAAATAATCACATGTTACATGAAAATGAGGATTATTACATACCTCTTTTAACACTCCCATGGGATATTTTTAGGATACATCACATTTTCATTTTAAACCATTATGATGGATTTGAAAATGAGGATATCCATGAACAAACCAGATTTATGTTAATGAGATTAGCTATACATAAATTTTCAAATTTATAATAATTATTTCACTAGCTATGGGTTATAGATTATGTTTCATAATTATATGATATAATCATGTGTATTCCATCATTTTGAAAGGGCTCATAATAGATGGATTGAAAACAACATAAATAAATATAATCCAAAGTGTATGAATGGTAATTTCATTGATTGGATTAAGAACATATTCTTATGGATATTATTCTCTCAAAACATATCACAATATGAATAAGTTGTATAATGTGCAAATAATAATGTAAAATAATTCTATAATTAATATGGATTTGAATAGAAGAAATATAATAATAGAATGTTGTAAAAAATGATAATGAAGGTATGAAGGGAAAGAAACCTTTTTATGCGTCTGATAATTGTGGAATCAAAACCCCTTAGTAAATTCTATAAAGGGATGTTAGTTTTCTACATGTGTGGATATAAATTCCTCCATCCTCATGATTTCAATGGTATGAATTTTTTTTCAATGATCAATGCTTCACTTGTAAGGATATGGTGTACTAAAAATGAATGCCCCAAGATTCAATGGAATATAACTGAAAATATGCAAATGTATCAGCGTAAAAATCATTCTTTTATAATAGATTTAGTGGAATTGTTAATTATTTGGTTTGTTTTCTTGAATTATTCCACTTGAGTATTTTATCAAGGATGCCCTGGTTATAAAAATTATGAAACCTATAAGGATTTTACTTCAATTATGTTTAATTAAGTATTTAAAAGATTATGTTGATATATACTGAGGATCATGAAAATTATTTAGTTTGAGGGAACTAAAACCCAAAATATGTTCCTAATATTGAGATAATATTGTTGGGATAAAGAGATGATTGATATAGATAATTTCAATGGGGTAGTACAGACTACCTTGGAAGTCATTAATGATTTGTTGAAAAAGTTTTTTATGCAATCATTATTCGATTTAAAACCATTTTTGGGTTATGGAATATATCTAAAAATTGTGTTTTATTTATGAAATAAATAATCATGTATATTTTCAAAAAAATTATGATAATTTAGTTTTTTTACCATTTTTTCTGAGAATACATAATGAATGTATTCAAATGTTTGGTATGCGATGATTATGAGATAATTTCTTTTTTTGAGGGATTACATGTTAGTTTATTTTTAAAAGTTTGAGTATTTTTTCTTAATTTATGGATAATAAAAATTTGAAACTGTTATAAGTGTAACCATTTATGAAATGGTTTCATTTTTTTTCTCTTGATTAGGTTTTAGAGATTAATGTATTACCTCGCCATATTAAAATATATGCATATGGGATAATATTTTCTAAACATTTCATTATAATATTAACTACTTAATTAAGTTATCACTTATCACTCTATTATAGATCTTATAATACATAAATAACTAATTATAGTGATTTATGATTAAAAAATAAATTTCATGATATTAAATTTTTAGGGTTTGTGATGAATTGTAAATTAATAAATTCACAATCAAATGATATAATTTTTTTATGTAAGAAAATAATATCAAGTAATCATAATTAGTTATATTTATAAATATTACAAGAATTCCTCTTTTTTGGAAAAGGATATTGAAACATAAATTTTATCATATTACCCTCATATTTAATGAACCATGTGGTACTTTTTTTTGTTTATTGGGTCTTCACATTCCATTGATAACTTAATTTATTATGATCAATGTCTTGTATAATTTTCTATAATTATAAATTATTTTTTTCCATGTAAAAAACATCACCTACCACCAATGTTCTCCAACATGGAAACGTATATATTTATTATTTCTGATGAAATTTTTACTTTTCTAAATCCAATATTACGAAGATATTTTATTAATGATTTTTACGATGTGGGTATACAATTGAGGAATTTTAAAATAAGAGAGTCAATATTTCTTTTCTCAAGATCATGTTGGATTAATGAAATTTATTTAAGGTGGGTAGAATGTAACAGCCTGATATTCAAAAAAAATAAAAGATTATTCAGTGGTGTATGAGACACCCAATAATGATATAAAATTAAACATAATATATAAAATGTTGTAACATAGGAATTAAATATGTTTTCATGAATAATACTAATTAAATTATTTAATTTACAATTATATATTTATAGTAAGTAAATTAGAAATATATTATAATTAAAAAATAGCTTTATAAAAAATTGATTTTTTTATAAAAGATGGTTGAGTCGCACCTAGCGCACATAATTTATAATTAAATATTAATTCATTTAGATTATTTATTTTAAAAATTAATATTAATGTTGGAAATAAGAGTATAAAAATTATCTTAGGGTGAATTATTTTGATTTTCCTAAGCAATTTCAATTTTTATGAATAGTGAAAACTACTGGATTTAAATTGAAAAATTCATTTTTGTTTATATTGTTTCTAAAGATATTTTTTACTATATATTTTTAAGGAAAAATTTTCAAAATATATTAAATTTAAAATAATCTAGTTTATTGGAATCATTTTTATACTAAATTTTGTTATAAGAATATTGTAATCTTTTGATAGTTCTTCTTTATGATAATCAAATTTAATATCTCCTCTATGAGATTAAGTTTATATTAATTTTTTTCCACTTCTGTGAATATAATTTTTTAAAAAGAATTCAATATTGATAATGATAATAATTTTTATGATATAATAAGTTCAATATAAATTTTGAAAAAATTGAATTGTCAAATCTTTAAAAATTATTTACTATGGTTAAGGTAAAAATTGATTTACAAGGAGAGTAAACTGAAAAGGTAATGGTTAAAATGACATAGAAACTTGTATAAAATATATTGATTGGAAAAATTTCTATATTATCATTTATAATTTTCTCTAAAACTATATTTTTAACCTTTTCTATGTGAAAATGTTGGTTAATCCATTCTATTTTCAAAAATCACAAGTGTGCGACTCACATCACATATAAAAGCCCACATGATCTCCTCTTCTATTAACACCATCAAACAATTTTTTTCTTCAATTAATTATCCAAATAACATCCAAACTTTCCTACCACAATCATATACTCCTTTTTTGTAAAAATGATTAGCAAACAGGGTACTTATAAAATAATTTTTTTTATTTTGAAATTAAATAGTAAATTTCATTATAACCTTATAATGAAATAAGAGGTATTTTATAGAATCTGTAAAAATAGAATTATAAAATGTCCATTAAAATAGTTACATGACCCATAAGAATGAAAATCTGGCCAATTAAATTGTAACTTCTTCTATGAAAATGTAAATAAAATTCATGCATCTTAAAAGTAAAAATATGATATATTTATATCACAAAATTTGAAAATAAATGTTTTGAAAATTATAAAATAATTGATTTAATTTTTGTGAGAAAAAAACGTTTATTAATTATTTTATAAATAATTTAATGATTTAAAAAAATCATTTCATAAAATAAATTAATAAATTAATATTTTCTTATCATATGACTAAAAGACAATTTTATAGGGCCTTAATTAATTTTTAAATGTGTTATAAAATTAGATTTATTTTTAAAATTTCTTTTTTTCTAAAAACTTTAAGATTTGAAATAAAATTTAAATATCTCATATTAAAAAATTATTTTCATAAAATGGAGTGCACTTTTTAATTCCACTAGTCAAAAAATAGTGCAGGTGAGTTTATGGGATTTTTCTAAAATACTTTACTTTTCGGTGAATAGTGAAATACGATATTTTACCGTATAAGATGCATACATGAATTATTGATTCATAAATTATTTATGGATGATTTAATCATATTATCTCACAAACTATGTAATTTTTTTCAATATATTTTGTGATAATGCTCCAAACATTCATATTCTTCATCCTAAATAATCAACTAATGAATATAATAATCAAAAAACACTCCTCACCTCTAGTATACACACCACCCCTCATAATCACATCTCCTCACACATAAAATCCATGTATCTTGTTTAATTTCTACCCCATTCCCCTCTAAAACCTCTTCCCCACGTCCAAATCCTAGTAGTCTCATCTTGTCAAAAACCAATGGCCTTAACGAGGTTCTCAAGGAGATGATTTCAGGAGGTGAAATACTCTTTTATTTTATATTATGTTCTTTTTAATTTCTTTTCTTTTAATATTAAATATTTAACTCCCCCTATCTGAGTGACATGAAAAATCTAGTTTCATCTATATACTATAATTTTATCATAATTATGGAAAAATTATTCATCAAACTACTTATCCTCTCTCTTTTATTTAAAAAATGGAAACATCGTGCATGATGTGTCTATATACAACCAACGTGGATGATACAAATTAAATTTCCATTAACACCATCAAGGCATGTAGTAAAACCATTATTATGGTTAAATAATATTTTATTATATAGAAAATAATTTATATAGTGGTATTTATTCAATACATAAACAGTATATCGAAAAAAAATCATATATGTTCAGGATTGGCGTAAAAATCGCAAAAATAAACTAAAACATTTTCATTAATGTTTTTTTTCAAATGATTCAAACTCATATTAGAAAAAAAATGTTGTATGGAATTAAATAATATTATGGAAACATATTTACACCATTTATTTACACTTTTGGAGTTTCTCTTACCTTTAACAAGAAAATCCATTACGATCCAATCATGGAAATCCAGAAAATGTGCACCCAAAATAATGAAAATAACAAAATATTATTAATAAATGGGTTGAAAAATGACATATTAAATTCAAAGAAGTAATCATAAATATGAATATGGTTAAATAATATGTTAACATTAATCTTTAAACAATTATACATGAGGTCTGAACATGTTTCATGTAAGACGAACATGAGGTTAGGGATTTTTCATTAAAATCATTTTTAAATTTATATTTTCATAAAATTAATAATATATGTTTTTATGATGAGATTATTAATGGTTTATGATTATGTTTTAATACATGGGAATTTTTTATGATCAAGGGTGGGACTTATATTTCTCTCAAATTCATTGAGTATGTTTTTGTTAGAGGTTAATCGTGTGGTAACTCTAAGTGTAACTGTGATGGTTACAACATAAGGCACCTGTGAGGGTTACAATGTAATAAATCTAGTAGTATTACACTTTAAGGTATCTAATGAGGGTTATAAATCCTATAGTAGATGCGAGGGTTACAATATTTTGTAAGTAATTCCACAAGTGACTTAAATGTTTATTTATATTTTTTATATTTTATTGAAATATCATTTTTATCAAAAACAAATATGATACATGAAGGGTGATATGTATAAAAACCGTCACATTTCATACATTAACATTGCATAACATTTTTTTCAAAATTAAAAAATTATTCTAACATATTTCCAAATACCGTATTAGTCTAGTTACTTAAAAAACATGGAAACCTAAACAATAGTACATAAGTGAACTACATTATCTCTTAATATGTTCGTCATTAATAGAACCATTCTTATACGCATCATAATTAATACATATCATCATATCCTAGGAAAGTAAACATAAGATGTTTTGAGCTTACATTCTTAGTTAGGGTAAATAAGGGATTCATGTAAGAATAAATAGGAGGATAGGGGTGTGAGGGAATAATCATAACATTATAAGACCATACCGTATATATCATAAGATTATAAACATGAATCATTTCATACAACATGGATGTTCAAAATTAATGAATCATAAAAAATTAGTGAACATAATGAATGAAAGAATAACATAGGAATAATACACATAATTGTGGTAGTCACATAAGCATATAATATGATTTCTAGAGTAGTCAAGGAATTACTTACAAGACCATATAAGTAGTATGAGTTCACTCCTCGTACCATCCATGTAGTCATCATTCATACATATAGTAATTGTAGTAGCATGAGTTAACTCTTTATTCCATATGTGTATCCATATTTACTCCCATGTCCATCATTGTATCCATTTTATACTCCCAATACCATCTTAGACTATCTTATGAGATATAAATCTTTACCGAATTCATTGGAGAGAGATATAGGGCCCACCCATATCATAATGAAAGCAAACATACATGTGACACAAAGTCATAGATAATAATATCTTGACCCATGAAATGAAATAGGAATCATAAACATGTAATCAAATCAAAACCTATGTAAAACAATTTAGGCTTTACAATTGTTTCAAAAGCATAACACATTAAAAGAATCGGGGTTCAAAATCATATAAACCATGAATGAGAAACTTGATTCATAAAAATAATTCCACCAAAACACAATCCATTTAGAGGAATATTATGAATGAAAATAATTAATCATTTCTTCAGAAAGTAATGAATAACACAAATGAATTTTCTCTTTCATGGGAAGTTATTTGGACATATTTTTAAAAACATTTTGTACAAAAAATGTAATTGCTTCTTTAAAAAATAATTTTTAAATCATAAACCCTTTTGAAAATACATTTATTTTTTGAAAACATATTATAAAACATTTAAATTAATCATTGAAAAAATAAAACAATTTTTTTAAAAATCAATTTTCATTGAAAATAGACATAATATATTATTCGAGAACATTTCAGGAATAAAAAATATTTCTGACCGAAGAGAGAGAAATAGTGGTAATTTTCCATAAAACATTTTTATTAATTTTCATAAGTACCAATGAGTTGAAAAATAACAATAATATAAGGAAATATATTTATTAATTTGATGAGATTTATACTCATGTGTTTTCGCTAGATATGTATCATAATATTTCATCAATGAAAGCCTAATCATAAAAAATACTAATAAACAGTGTCATTGTTTCAAACAACTGTTACCATATTGTAATGTGGGATCATAGTATTAAAATTAAATAATTAAACTACAAAAATCATTAAATATCATGAAAAGAAAGGTATTATTGATATAACATGACAAATTAACATATTTTCACCTCTAAAAAGAATGTAAGTTCATAAAAAATATGAGTCATAAATAAGAAAAATTGAGACAAAATAATCTTACAGATTTCATAACTATTGAAACAAAAAACACATTAATAGAATGATCATAGAATGTGTATGCAGATAATGATAAATTTTATGATTAATAATAATATAATACAATAATGGTAGGAATATAGACCATGAAAAATAAAAGGTCGGCGAACATGGCATGTTTCTTACATATATAAAAAGTGAGATGAAATTCTCATACCTTGTGTCTTGAATCTCGTCATACTCATACAAACTTGATATATAATAAATATACTTTTATTATTAATATATTAAAAAAACATATAATTATATGTAACACCATATATTTTATGATTATTACTTTATATTACCTTCTTGTTAATAATTCAATGGTATGGTTACACTTTGGGTAATACCATATTTGATCTTAACATGTTCTTGAATTTTTTATATCATTGGTCCTTATATATATATAATGAATTGCATAAAATAATATAGTATATATATATCATGTATATTTATTATATATTTATTAAAATAATATATATAATATATAAGTATAAAATGAAATACACCGTTCATGGGGATAGTAGGCTTTATGTATGCATAAATGCAGATTCTGTTTTTTTATCATAATTAAAGAAAAAGGGTAAATTAAAAATATATATAAAGTTATACTAGTAGAATTATTATATCATATATAACATATAATTTCTCCAAATAGATTATTAATACAATCCATGTGGTGTTTTAATGAACCACATCGTTTTGAGGGGGCTGTAGTCCACACTTCCTCATACAAAAGTAACATATTTTCCAAAGATAGAAATTATAAAGATATGTGTTATAAAATAACAAAATAATATTATATATATTATATACCTGATATATATTATATTTATATATATTTTAAATCATAATTCATACCATGAGAGGGTGTAAAGAAAAAAATGAACAATTATCGTTTCTTGAGTTGGTGGTTCACCATACACGTAAATAGTATGTTTGCTACCCCCTAAATAGAAGTCTGTGTAAGTGTTGGGAGAACCATTAATTTAATAACATGTATGTATATTAAAGATAGTGGTGTTTTTATATATTTATTGAATAATAATATTAGATTTTGTGGATAATGGAAACAAAATAAATGATCTTGATGAAGGATGTTACCTCTTCTTTAGGTAACTCATATTGGTTTTCACCAATGGGATTCCATGGATTTATTTATATGAAAGTTAAGGATTATTGATTGAGGGAAGGAATTGTTTTTATGAGGTTTATTGAGAGTATATTAGGCAGAAATTAGTGTTTTTAGAGGTGTAAAGAAGTGGGATAGGTGGTGGCCTTTTATAGGGAATCAAAAGGACACAAATGTCATTTTTGAAAACATGTTAGGTGTACAAAAGGTTTTGCATAAAAAATCCATACCAATCAAGAAAAACTAAATAATTAACGTTTTTTGGCATGAATATTTCATGTAAATAGATTTCTGATATTTTTTGGTCATTTGGTCCCTTATGATTTTTTATTATTCCTTTGATAAGCTTAATTTTACCTTAATCACTGTAATTAATTTTAACATCATTTTCTAATACTTTTGGTCAAAAACTAAGTCGTACATATTATAAATTATAAATTATGACTATTAAAACCATGATTCATTTTTTCCATATTATAGTCACAGAAGTGGAAAAAGGTTATTTAAATTTAAACCCATTGACGGGATGACACTAAGGGTTTTTGAAGTGAAAAATCATAATGATTGCGATGTTTTTATAACCAAATTCATAGTGTTGTATATTATAATGAACTACATTGGATTAATTGATAAAAATATTTTCTAATTATACTCTTCTATATATTTTCTATATAATTTATACATATAAATAATTACATGAAAAAGTACTTTTGAAATACAACTACCATTTTCAATTATTCATATAATGATAAATTTTCTTATAAAAATCCAAAAAAATCCACACTAAGATAAATTTGAAATTCTAAACAAAATATATGTTATATTTTAGAAAATTAAATTTCATAATGTGTCAAAAATGAATTTTATTATTCTTATAAGAGGACACGTCAAGTTGTTCATTTGAGAAAATAATATTTTCAAATATATTAGGACTTCAAAAAAATTATATCTTTCTTTCCAAATATGTTTTATTTATTTAAAAAAATTATAAAAACATTTGAAAATTTGTTATTACTATTCATATTACTTTTTTAATGACTACATTATAATTATATCTTTTAAATAATAATGAAATGTTTTTTCATAGAAACTTAGTGTTTCATGTAATGTACACAATGTTAGTGTTGAGTGTAATATATTCCTAGTCGGTGTTGTGTGAAATGTACAAAATGATGGTTCTAGGTAAATGGAGTGTTTTACATAGTGAAATGAAATATATTAATGAAAATTTAATTTCTTTGAGAACAAAAAAGTCACTAAAAACGCGGTGTGTTAAAATCTACCCCCTGCCCCCTTAAAATGAATTTCAACCATGAAATTAGTCATTAAGGTAAAAACAATTAGGTTAATCTTCTTCATCATATATTCAAGGTCCCTCATATGACCCTCTAACAGATGATTTCTCGCAAAATAATTGACTTATAGAGTGGTCTTTTTTCATATAACTTTCTCTGTGTGATCCATAATTTTAATAGGTTATTCCTCGTAAGAATAATCATGCTCCAACATTATGACCTCTGGGTCCAGTACATGTAAAGAGTCAGCTATGTAATATCTTTGGAGAGATACATTGAACACATAATGGACTTAAGAGAGTTTGGGAATATGTGTTAAGTAAAAGGCTAGCGTCCTGATATGATCAATAATCTCAATGGGACAAATATTCCTAGGGTATAGATTACCATTATTTATAAAAATCATAACCTTCATAGAGGGAGATATCCACATAAGCACATTATCACCAAATTAATATTCTAGATCATGTCGTCGGTTATCAACAAAATTTTTCTAATGACTTTGAGATGTGTTCAATTGCTGTTGAATGGATCTAACCTTCTCTTCCATTTATTCAATGGTACTAGGTTCCAGTATCATTATTTCTCTAATATCATCCCCCACATTTATGATCTACATCTCTTCCCATATTGTGATTCAGAATGTTCAATTTGAATTTTTTTCTTAAAATCTATTATTCAATGAAAACTCAACTGGTGGAAGGTGTTGATCCAAATAACCGTTGAAATATAGAGAACATGATCTCAACATATACTATAGAGTTTTAATTTACCTTTCAGACTAACAATCTCTTAGAGGATAATAAGTAGTGCTGAAAATCAATTTCATATCATGTGCTTGCTAAAGACTTTTCAAGAACATAAAGCTAATCCTAATTTCATGATCTGAAAAAATGGAATGTGGTATTCCATTCTACCTTACCACATCTTTAATGAATATCATGGAATGATTATATAAATAGAAATTTTTTATGATAATGATGAGGTGTGGTGACTTTTTAATAATATGAACTACAACCCATATAGAATTAAAACATTTATAGATTTTGGGTAGTCCCATGTTAAAAATAAATAACAATTTTATCCATTTTTGATTATGGTATGGTTAATGAGTGCAATATCCCCTTTAATATTTTTTCTTCTATACCATACTTATTAGCATACCAAGCAATAAGAAAAAAACTCTACTATATATATCTTCATTCTAACCCACACGAAGTATTATTTCAATTCCCTGTACATCTTCTTACATCTAGGATGAATAAATAAGGAAGAAAATTTATCTTTCTCTAACAGATCCTTATTAAAATATTGTGTGGAAGGAACACAATCATTATTAGTAAACCATTTCATTCCATCTTGATCATGATTAAACATAGGATTATTTCTATCATTCTATTTTTGTCTCTAAATATTCCTTCTATACCTCTTTAATCTTCACATGGATAGAGGGATGAAAAATTAGTTTGGAAACATAAGAATGTTTCCCTTCATTAAGGATTTCCCACTCCACCAATTAAAAATCCAAAAATGTTGGATCATTTGTGATCCCCATCTTGTATAAGCTGGTAAGAACCTTTCGACTCAAATTATCATCCTCATTGTTCACATACCCTATATGGTAATATATTGAGCAGTTATAATCCGCATTCAATTATAACCTCATTATATTGTGCATGTTTACCTCATTATTTGTGAATATATATTTCAAACATTTATTAAATGTATTTATATCACACTTTTCTCCGTAAATATAAGTCCATTATATCTTTAATGAAAACATCTATCTTCTAACTCAAAATCATGAGTTGTGTAATATTTCTCATGGATCATTAACTTCCATGAAAAATAAAAGATAACCATGTTATTCAGTATTAGAACACATACTAATCCATATTAGATGCATTAATATAGATAACAAAACCCTCAACACTACATGATAATGTATGAATAGGTTCACTGACTATCCTTCTTTTGGTTCCTTGATATTTTCTACACATTCATCTACTCAGATGAACATAGAACCCTTCTGAGTTAGCTTCATTAGAAGAATAGATAGTCATGAGAAATTATACTAAAAACATCGATATCATATAGCTAAACCAAAAATTCTATGAATCTAAATTACCATAGTTTTTCTAGTCCATTATTCAATAGCCTTCATCATTGATGTATCTACTCGTATACAATTACTTGAGATCTTATGGCCCAATAAATGAATCCTTTTTATTCCAAAATTCAAACTTTGTAAATTTTTAATATAGATTATCCTTAAGGTATTTATAAATGTCATTATGTGATATCCATGATCTTCTATTCTCCTAGAGTAGATAAGAATATCATCTATAGTGACTACCACAAACTAATTGAGGTAATCTCTAAAAACTCTATTCATTAAATTCGTGAAGATTGTAGTACAATTAGATAGACCGAATTTAATAACTATATACTCATAGTTTCAATATCTTTTATGAAGTTATGTGTTGGGTATATTTCCCCTCCTGAACCTAAATTTATGAAATCCAAAATGAAGTTCAATATTGGAAAAGTATTGAGCTTTGCGTAGTTGATAAAACATGTCATCAATACGGGGGAGAGGACTCTTGATCTTGGTCCTGATCTTGTTCAAATATTGATAATCAATAGAGAGTCTAGTTTTTCCATCTATTTTTTCAAAAAAATAATAGTTTCACCACAAATTAAAAGATGTGGTCAAATGAATCATGTATCGAGGTTTTCTCAGAGTTTCAATTTTAACTAATTCAACTCAATTGGTTCCATTATATATAGAGTCTTTGAAATTGGTGTTGAACATGGTAGAGTTAAATTTATAATCAAACATTAATTTTTTTAATGCTAAAAAACTATTCCAAAATTAAATCCTCATATTCTCAAATAATAGTAGTATCATCGATGTCTCTTATCTCCCCAACCATTTGAGAGAAAAATAACCCTTCTGAATGGGAATTAGGACCCGTACAGTGGATGTAATCTCCACAATAAATTCATTGTTATCATATATTTAATGTATGATCATAGGATGGTTTGAAATATAAAAAGAAAAATCCCTTCCTCAACAATCAATTTGTTATTTCTGTATAAAAATCCAATTCATTCATAAGATGAAATAAAATTAAAACCAAAGAAGACTGAAAATATTTGCATGAAATAAAGATAAGAAAAAATTAAAAATAGATGAATCATAGACATGGGATGCAATCATAACACTGTTAGGGGTCTGAACTAATAATTCCACATATAATAATTTTATTGGAATCTTTACACCCTTATCAAATTCTTTAGATATGAAAGAGTTGGTAGATCTATAATCATATAATACAATAGTTGTTCTAGAGTTGATGGTAAGTGTACCAATCACCACATCATTATCTCACCCCTTTTTAAAAATTATGATTGCATTATATTTTCTATATTCCCTCCAATTAAAAGGTTTATGAATTTATTAATCATAACCAATCCTTGGGTTTGGCATGTGGTTAGCATAATAGCGATTTACTTTTCACTTGTAGAACTGAATTGTTGGAGGTGCTTTATATTATTCTTTTTCTATAGTAACATAGTTAGCTAACTTCATCCCATAACTTTAGTAATAAAATGACTGATGTCCTTCCCATACACACATAAAAACGTTATTAGACCCTTAAATTAATTTTTATCCATTATTATTCCCACATGTAGAGCATAAAGAAAATATCATCTTCTACTATTAATAGATTTTATATTTTCTATTAAACAAAATATTACTTTTATTTTTAAGACCATCAGATTGATAAATGACTCCAAATTCCATTTCAACATTGATTGCACAATGTATAATATCATTATATGTTTTATGTTTCTTATGGAAAGTTCCCTTCCAAGACATGTTCTTAAGGAACTAACTAACCTATCAAATTTATATTTGGGATAGATGATATTTCCTGAAGCATACCTCACATGTATTTTGAAATTAGTCTCATAGGGACCAATAGATTAATCATCCCCTTTATTCAACTAATGTAACTAATTATAAATATTGATACAATGGTTTTGAGGAAATTAGAAACTGAAAAATATGTTCTTAAACCCATCCCAATCAATGGGTTCAGTCTCATCTTACTGCCACTTATTCGTCATTAGCACCCACCACTGGTCTACATCGCCTTTTTATAGATAAACATCAAGAATTAAATTCTCTTTCTCAGAACACTAGAGTATAGGGAATTTCATTTCAGTAGTGTTGATTAATTTTTTAAAAAACAAGTGGATTATAAGTCCAACTGATAATAACGTGGTTATTTTCTCGTGATGGACTCAACAAAATGTGGCTCCATCCTTTTATTATTTTAAATTCTAGAATGATTCATAGATTGAGAGATTTGGGTGATCATAAAAGTAAGATATTTCACTCCTTATTTTGTAGAATTTTGTTCCTCAAGAATAAAATCATTGAATTTTCAATTTTAATTACATTTAACACGGTTATTTTGGGTTCTATCCATTGATTAAAACAAAAAACATAGAGTAATAAATGATTATCACAATGAGGAACCACATAACTATGAAAATTCACTTTTATTATATTTAAATTATGACACCATCCTTAATATATGAAACATTATGTTTATCCTAGGATTTTCATAGCCAACATCTCTTTAAATCCTTCATGGTTTCTCATGTAGAGTTTATGAATTCCTAATGAATATCCCCAAGAGTGTGAATCTATATGCATACCAAGGTCCATTGTCATCCACCAGGTTTTCCTGAGTCAGGCTTGAGTCACCTTGTCTATGTTTCTACTCCTAGGTACTTCTCTACCGAAGCCACATATAATTTTAATGTCTATATAGAGACGTATTTACCTAAAACCACATACTCTGTTCTTTCCCAAAGTTCCAGGATATTTTTCAATATTTTTTCCGTATCCTTATAATCGTTCTTATACATGTCCTTAGGGTTCTATATATGGTTTTATCATCCTAGATTATAAAGGAAAACAAACACCTTTGTTATATACAAGCTATATAGACAACCAGTTTCCATACATTAACATTACACAACTTATGTGGAATACATAAAACATTATACAAATAGAATCCAAAAGACCATATTAGCATAGTGCCTTTGGAAACATGGAAATATAAAAAGAGTTACACAAGTGAACTAAATTATCTTCTACTAGGTTCTTCATGACTATAACCCTTGTTTGGAACATCATAATTAAAACATATCTTCATAACATGGGAAATAAAACATAAAAGGGGTGATCTTAGATTCTCAATTAGGGTAAACAAGGGATAAATTTAAGTATAAACCAGAGAATAGGGGTATGAGTCTGTGATCATAACATTAGAAGATCCTACCCGGCATATCATAAGGTTATAAACATGAATCATGGAATTAATTTGGGAAGCTCATAAGAAATAAATTATAAAGAAATAAATAATAGAATCCTATGAAGAATGAAATTGGAATAAGATATAAAATTGTGTCAGGAACATAATTATATAATATTATTTCCACATAATTAAAGTAATCACTACCAATACCATCATAGTAGTATAGGATAGGTTCCCATACTAACTTATAAGTCATGGTTCACTCCCTCTTCAATTTTAGTATCATGAGAAAACTCTTAATACCATAATGGTAGTATTGGTTCACTCCCATATCCATCTTAGTATTCAAGGTTCACAACCAATACTATCTTGGTAAATCTCATGAGATATAAATCTTTACACAATGCATTTAAAAGAGATATAGGTCTTAACCATCTCATAACGAGAACATACATACAAGTACCTGAAAATATTTAATAATCACATCATAACCCATGAAAACAAATGGATATCATATAGATGTAATCAGATCATAATCTTTGGAAAATGGTACATGTTTCATAATTATTTCAAAATAATAAGCCTTGAAAAGAAGACGGTTTAGAAGCATATATCTCGTGAATGAGAAATGGGATTCATAAACATCATGCCTTTAAAAATAAAATCCATTTAGATAAAGATTATAAATGGAAACATTGAATAATTTCTGAAGACATGAATGAGTGAAATTAATGGATGCCATCATATATGTGAAATAATTTTTATATATATTTTAAAATACTTTCTTGAGGAGAATATCATTTCATCTATGATTTTTTTAAACATAAAATCATGTGAACACCTTTCTCTTTGAAAATATAACTAGAAACGTATAAAGAAATATATAAAAATAATAACCGGTTTAAGAAAATCCCTTTTTCTAAAAATGAACTTCATGGATCATTTGAAAAAAATTGAGTTTTTTTTTAAATAAAATAGCTTTCCGGCCAATGTGATAAATACAATCAGGTTTTTCATGAAAACATTTTTTTAATTATATTAAGTACCAAAAAATGGAAATATATTAATAATAAATGGAGATATATTAAATAAATATATGATAAGAAATGTCATGAGTTTTCTTGAGATATGGATCATAACATTTCTTTAATGGAAGCATAATCATATAAAATCCCAATAGACAGGGATATTCAATCAATAATCTCATACCACATTGAACTTTAGGATCATATTATTCATGTTATAAAATGAATTAAAATGAAGATAAAATGTCATAAAAAGAATTATATTAATTATATAATATGTAAAATGGATGTATATATACCTCTAAAAAACATTAGGTTCATAACAAAACATGTTTCATAATGAAGGAAAATTGAGGCATAAAAATATTACCGATTTGGTATCTTTTGAAAACACAAACCTCAATAAATAAAAATGATATAATGGATATGTAAATTCCCATAAATATAATTTTAATAATAATATAATAAATTCATGTGAATTATATACACCATATAAAATAAAAGAGTGTTGAACATGGAAGTACCTCACATATATAAGAATCCTGAGGAAATTCCATTACATTGTGTCTTGACTCTCATCTTACTCATAAAACATCATGTATAATAAATATAAGTTTATTATAAATATATCATAAAACCATATTATTATATATAATACCAAATTTATTTTTACTATGAATTTATATTACCATATTGTTAACAATTCAAGGTTAAGTGTGTGCTTGGGGTAATATCATATTTATTCTTCGCATGTGTCGTAATTTGTTATATATTTGGTCTTTATACGTACATTATGATTTAAAGAATGTAAAGAATGATTTAAATATAATTTATATTCAGATTATATCTATTATAATAATCTATATAAAATATAAGTATAAAACGGAATACATCGTTGATGGAGAGGGTAGGCTGTACAAACGCATGAATGATGTTTCTGTTTTAATTTCTATCGAATGAAAGAGTAAATGTCATATATATTTGTATATATATATAATTATTTTTATATAATTATTATATCATATATGTAATAAATTTCACTAAAACCATCCTTAATACATTCCATGTAGTGTCTGAACGAATCACATCACATTGAGTGGGTTTTAATCTACAATTCCTCAAATAAAATTATCGTATTTACAAAAGATTGAAATTAGAAAGGTATGCGTTGTAAAATTTTTACAGAATCAAAAAGGAATTATAAATGTCAAATATAATATATATAAATATATTTTTTATCATAATTCCCACCATGATATGTGGTAATGGAAAAAATGAACAATCATCATTTCATGAGGCACTAGTTCTTCGTACACATAAACAATATTTTCTTTACCCACTAGATAGAAGTGTGTGTATGTATAGGTTGAACCCTTACTATAATTAAAAATAAGTTTATTTATCATACTTTAGTTTCTATATAATCATTGAATTAGGATAGTGGAGGCTGGAGAATGAAAATAAAAGAAAGGGACTGGAGGAAAGATGATGCCTCTTCATTTGGTAACTCCTTTTGGTTTACACCAAAGGACTTCCTTTTATTGATTTTTGTCGAATATGAGGCCTATATGATGAGGTGAGGGATGGTTTTAGGGAATGTTTTTGGACGATATTTAACAGACATATTTGGTTAGACATTTTTTATGAATATTGGTTGGTGGCGGCGTTTTATAGGGTAGGGAAAGGACACACTTGGCATTTTTTAAAACAAGTTATGCGTACCCACGTTTTTACCCAACTAAAGTCATAAAAACCCAAACAAAATCCCAATAATGGACGTTTTAGGGATGAAATATGTCCAAAAAATGAGTTTCTGGCAGGTTTATAGGTCATTTGGTCCCTTGTTTTTAAGGATTATTCCCTTGTTAATCTTATTTTTACATTAATAGTTGTAATAAATTTTTACTTCATTAAAAAATATTTATGTTCAAAACATTGTTTAAATTATTATATATTATAAATTATTATTATAAAACATATTTAATCCATTTTTTCAAATTAATAACCCATATTTGGAGAAATTAATTTAAATTTAATTCAACTGATCGAATGACACTGATGGATTTTAAAGTAAAAACATCCAAATATATGCTAGTTTTTATACATAATATCTCTCTGAAATTAATTCTAATGACCTAAATTGGATTAATTAATATAAATAAGATAAAATTAATATTCAAAATCAATATTATATATAATTTATTCTTATAAATAATTTACTTGAAAACACATTTTGAATAAAAATTTAGCATTTTCCACTATTCAACAAAAACAATGTTTCTCATAAAAATCCAAAAAACACACCATAATATAAATTTGAAATTCTAAATAAAAAATATGTTTATATTGTAAAATTAAATTTCAACATGTTTTAAAATTAACTTTATTGTTTTCCAAAGAAGGACACTAAAACCAGTTCATTTGAAAAAAGTTTATTTTTTAAAAAAGATAAGAAATTTATAAAAAAAATATATCTTCCATTATCAATATGTTCTATTAATAATAAAATTTTCTAAATAATATTTCAAAATATTTTATTAATATTCATATTACTATATTTTAAATTCATGTTTATAATTTTCTCCTTTAAATAACTATAACAAAAAAAATAAGTTTCATAAACAATTAGTGTCTCATGTAACGTACACCAAGCCGGAGTTGTGTGTAACATACGACAAGTTGGTATTGCATGTAGTGTAATCAAATTCAGCTCTATGTGTAATTAATTTTTTTCTTATTAAAATTCATGATATTAATGAACATTGAATTTATTAGAGAAAAAATGACCCTAAAAACTAGAGGTGTTATGAGAAGTATGTTTTAATGAAAATTATTTCATATTCTCATAAGAATTATTTGACTAACATTTTATCTCATTATTTTTATGTCAGTTACTATGAATTTTATGCTCATCCCCTGAATTAATTTTTTATATATATTTTTTAGGAATGGGTATTAGTAAATAAGAAGAAAAGGTGAATGTTATGAAGAAATCATGTTTTATTTAATACTCTTTGTTAAAGAAGAAAAAGATACTATTTTTGTAGTATCCCATTTTTATGTTTGTGGGTTTTCATGTATGTTTTATGAATTAATTATCCAAAAATATTAACTAAAATGATCTTTTGGAATGTAATAATTTTTTTCTAGTTCAATTAACTTGATTATATAATGTTTAATGTTGGGTCCTTATTATTTCTATCAAAGCACAATTAATATAAGTTTTGGGGTCAGGATGATGTTAGTATAATACCATAAATCGTTATCACTATATGGTTATATTGAAATGATATATCATTTAAATATTACCATGTTTCTTTAATTAAGATATGTCAGTATTGAATGGTCTTATATAGAAGAAATAGGGAAGCTGAGGTAAGAAGGTACCAAGAGGGTGATAACCTAGACTAGTGGGGATTTTAATTGAGTAGTTTGTGACAATAATGGCTTAGTGGATAATGGATATAAAAAATTGTGGCATCGATGCAATAGAAAAAAAAATATCTATCTCAAAGGAACATGATGATAGTGGAACATTTTATGAGGCAACACCCTTATACTTTCAATGGATCATCTAATCTCGTAGTGGATAAAGGGTGTATTAATTCCATTGATATAATAGTTGATGTCATGTGGTGTTTAGATAATCAATTTTATTGTCTTATTATTTACCAATTTAAAGGTAAAGATGACCAGTGTAGTTAAATGGTCAATAATATGAAATATAACAAGGAAACTGATGCCTTGGAAAGAGATAAATTTTAGAATATATTCCTTGATAAATATTTTCCAATGGTGGATCGAAAAAGGATGGAATACAAATTCATTAAATTGAAACAAAATGAGGATGATTTAGTGGTTGTGTATGAAGAAAACTCCCCTAATTGGAAATGTATTCTCAAAATATTATTGGATATCTTGATAGTCAAATCTATATATTTTACCCAGGATTGATTCTTAGATACCAAATGTATTTTGCCTCCTGTAAATTCAAAAGTAATAAATTTTTTTATGATGTGATGATTGGGTTTAAATGGAGTTGTCATATGATAACCTATACATTGAAAACAAACATGAGAATATTTTTGGATAAAATTAAATTAGTCATATTAAATTAGTGAAATCTGAAGGTAAGAATATCATATTTCTTATTTGTGGAAAGTGGGGTAAAATGAATCATGGGGAATTACATAACAAAGCAAGGAAGTGTTTCAAATGTGGTCTGTTTGGAAATATATCCAATGATTGTAATGAAAAATATATTAGTGTTAGTATGATTAAATTTTATTACAAAAATTTTTATAAATGGGGTGATATGGGACACTATGAAAATATCTTCATAAAAAAATAATCTAATGATGGAAAATAACCAGATTCTAGGAAAAAAGGTGTTGTCAATTAATTTGAAACTACGTTAGTAGATGTTGGGAAATCCAAGGAAGTGTAATTAGCTATATTGTTTTTTTTTCTCATCATTTTTCATTTTATTCATTGATATGGTGTCTACACATTACATTATTTATAATAATTTTTTTGTTAAGATGGAAATATCCCCTTACAAAATGAAATAAGATCATAGGGTAAAAAAACTAGTGGAAATTTTCAGGAAAAATGGAATTATAAGAATCTTCCTATAGTTTTATGTAGAAATACATTATCTAAAAAACCTTATTTATTTACTTAGTAGATTTTTCTATAATTTTTTTAGGGATTTTATTTCAAATAATCATGATAAGATAGATTATAGAGAAAAGTTGGTTTTTTAAAAAAGAGTTTTAGTTTGAGTTAAAGAAGGAACTAATACCATTGAAAACATAAAACGAAACTGAGAAACTATCAAAATATTTAAATAAAATTCATCTTATACATATATATATGAAAATAAGGGTACTGTTAGGATTTATGATGTTCTAGTGATAAATAAAAACACTGATTTTTTGGACGAGTAACATGGTGTAATAACCTATCAGTAAGATCAACTTACTATTTACTTTCTTCATGATGCTAAGACATTTGTTAATACCCTTATTGAATAGATCACATATAAATTCTTTAATTGAAAAGGCATTTTTTTATTTATTGATAAAGGTTTCATTCATCCTATCACTTCCCCATAGGGTTCTCCTGTTTTTTCCATTAAAAGGAAAGATAGTTCCATTAAACATATCATTGATTGTAGATTGTGGAATAAAATTACTATTAAATATAACTATCCATTTTATCATATTGATGACTTTTTTTGATCAACTCTAGGGGGCTTAGTATTTTACAAAGATTGACTTCAGATCGGTTTACTATATATTTAAGGTGAAGGAGGAATACATTATGAAAATAGAATTCCCTACTATATATGGGAATTGTGTGATTGTTTTTATTCCCAATGGATTGAAAAATTTCCCAAATGTATATATTGACCTTATAAATTTAATCATACATGAATATTTTAAAAAGTGTGTTTTCATTTTTTTTAATGATACTTTTTCTATTAAAAAATTTATGAATATCATGAAAATCATCTAACTATTGTTCTAAAATCACTGAAAGAAAATAAGTTATACGTGAAATTTTGAAAATATGGTTTTGGGTTGAAATGGATTTCTTTTCATGGTAGTATTATAAATGAAAAAGGAACAATAGTTGATCCCACCAAAAAGTGGTTGATGAATGGCCAATACCTACACATGATATTGAGATACACATTTTTTCATGTGTTATCAAGAAATTACAAACAATTTGTTAGGAACATTTCATGGTTTTCATGACTGATAACTATGTTAACATGAAAAGGTGTAAATTTTATTTTGATATAATAATGTGATATAATTTTTCACAAAATGAATTGGAAATTGGGGAATGCTCCAGTTTTTCTCTAAATTATCGAAATTATAATTTTGTTATTTACAATGATTCCTCTTTTAAGGGACACAATTGTGTTCCAATACATAATGATCTGATAAATTTTTATTCATATAGAAAACTAAATCATCATGAGTTAAATGTTCCAACACATGATTTGGATTTAGAATCTATAGTTTATTCCTAAATAAAATTGGAGGCATTATTAATATCGAACCAAATCAGAAATATATACAAACCATAATAGATTTACGTATATATTTAATTATAACGAATTAAACATAAAGAAGAGAAGATGGATGGAATTGATAAAGGATTATGATTTCATGATTTATTACCATCATGGAATATAGAAAAAAGTGAGATACGTCTGAATTTTAAAACATCATGATACATTAACCAATTTATATTTGGAACATGATCCCTTGTTTAATGATTTGATGAATTTTAGATTCGAAGTTGTTGGCCATATAAAATATTCTATTTTGTTTCATGTTTTAGTACAGTCTTTTCTCTCTGATGAAATTATATATGCCTAAAAGGAAGACCATGATTTGCAAAAAAAATGTAGATTTGGTGAAAAAATGTATGTTTCTAGAAGTTAATGTAGATAAAGATTTTATTTTGATATTTGGAATGAGATTTTGTGTTCCTTGTGATACCCAGTTGAACACAAAGCTATTATGTGATGCTCATAGTTCTATTTTTTTAGTTTATCCTGGTAGCACTAATATGTACAATGACCTGAGGTAGTATTACAAGTGGGATGGAATGAAAGAGATATAGCTCATTTTACTTTGAAATGTTTCACCTGTCAAATGGTTAATATAGAGAGAATACTAGAAAAGGGGATTCGTTATACCTTTTCAGTTCTATAGTTGAAATGAAAAAAATATATCTGTGGTCTTCATTCTAGGACTATGAAAGACATATCGATGTAACAAAGTGATTTTGTTTACTGTTGATTGACTGAATGAAATTTCGCATTTCATTCGAATACAAGACACTCTTTCACTAAACTTATTTCATGAATGTACCTCAAAGATATTTTTAGGTTACATGGGTATCCTCTCTTCCTTATATCTGATCATGATCAAAGATTCACTTATATCTATTGGAAAATCCTTTAGAGGTCCTTTGGAACTAAATTGAATTTCATCACAACCTTTTATCCTCAATTTTATGGACAGTCAATGAGAACTATTATAACATTGGATGATATGCATCGATATTCTTCAAAAAAATTCTAGGTATGTTGGGATCAAGATATTTATTTATTAGGGTTTTCTAATAAAATAGTTTTTCATTCTAGTATATATATGTCACATTATGAGGCATTATATGGAAATTGATATTATAATCTAGTATTTTTGGATGATGTTTGGAAACAGAAATTGATGAGTCCATAATTATTAGGGGAGGTGGATATGAAAGTAAAAATGATCCCACAACACATGTTTATAGCTCAAAGTAGGCTGAAAAGATATATAGATAATAAGAATAAATAATGTTCTTCTAATGATGTTGATCATGCTCTCCCAAAAATCCTTCCTTAGAAAATTGATAAGTGTTTTGGTAAAAATGAGCGATAAGTACATGGTTAATTAGACCTATTGAAATATAGGATAATTTTGGACACTTTTTCCACCAATTATCTTTTTCTATGAGTTTATCTCATGTTAACAATGTTTTCCATGTTCCGATGTTGAGAATGTGGGTGCTAGATATATGTCACATTTTCAGCACAAAAGTTGTTCAGTTGGAAGAGAACCTTTCTTATGAAGAGAAACATGTTCATATTTTTAGACAATGAGAGAAATTATTTCTGAATAAGGTAATTTACTAGGTTATGTTTTTATATAGAAACCACATGGTTGAATAAAGAACATTGGAATCTGAAAATGATATGAGGTAAGGGTATCGTCACATTTTTATAATTGAATGAAAATTCGTAGGATGCAATTTCTTGTCAGCAGGAGAATGAAATAACCCAAGTACATATAATTTTTTTTATTATGAAATTATATAGTATAATTCACTATAAATATATAATGAAATAAGAGCTATTTTAAGAAATCTATATAAATGGGAATGTAAAATGGCCATATGAATAGTAATATGACCCTTAAGAATAGTAATATCGCAAATAGAATAGTAACCTAACCTATGTAAGTATAAAAATAATTCATGTATATTAAAAGTAAAAATATTCTATATATATATCATGGAATGAGTAAATAAATCTTTTGAAAATGATAAATTAAGTGTTTTTATTTTTTTGAAACATAAATGATTATTTATATTTTCATAATTATTATAATTATTTAAAAGATAATTTATTTTCATAAAATATATTAATGAATAAATTATTTATTTTTTATTATTATAAAATAATTTTATAGTTCCTCAATTAAAATTTGTATGTGTTATAAAACTAGATATTTTTTAGAAATTGGTATTTCTTGAATAAATATTTATTTTAATTAAAAATTAAATTTCATATGTTTAGAAAATTAATTGCAATAAAATGGGGTTAATTTTTGGAATCTACAGGTCCATAATTGTTAAGGGTGGTTTTTTTTGGATTTTTTCTAAAATGCGTGTATATTTGGGGAAAAGTGAAATACAGTAATATACAATTTAATCTAAATAATTTAATTATTGAGTTATAAAAGATTTATGGATGATGTAATAAAATAATATATAACTCTAATTATTTATTTCAAAATATTTAGTGCTAATTCTCAAACTATTCATAAGGAGGTTCCCAAGAAGAATATTTCATGATGGAAAATCTTCTTTAATTTTCTTTTATTTTCATTTCAATTTATTTTATTTTACTATAATATCCTCACATCCCCTTATCCAAGAGGAATTAAATATCTATTATCATATATATAATTTTATTTTATCATTTTTATGGATTTTTTATCAATATCCTTGTCCTTTCACTTTTATTACAAAAATTACAACATTGGTCGTGATGTGTAAATTTTCCACCACTGCGGACGATACAATTTCATTTTCCATTAAAACCATCAAGTCTGATCATAAAATTACTTTTATTGGTAAATAATATTTTATTATTTATATTTTGAGTTATATAATGTTTTTTAAACAATATATGAACCTTATATTGAACAAAATGATATATGTTTGTGATGGTCGTAAAAACCAACAAAATAAACTATATAATTTTCAATAATGTTTTATCTAATCAACCATTCTAATATAAAAAAAATAAAGATATGTGGTATCAAATTATATTATATAAATATATCTATACCACTTAATTCTATTTATATAGTTTTTATTCTATTCCAAAAAAATCCATTTCGAACCGGCCATGCATTTCATGAAAAGAAGGCACCAAAAATGAAAAAAAAAATATTTTCTAGAAATTGGTGCAAATGTTTTATAAATAAATCAATTAATGAATTATGAATATGAAAATGGACTTATAATATATTAATAAAACTCATTAACCATTACAGTAGAGTTGTGAACATGTTTTAAGTAAGATGAACTTGTGGTAAGAGGATTTTCTTTGAAAATTGCCTTTTAAATTTTTACTATTTATAATATTGAAAATGGATTTTTTTTATAAAATTATTCATGGAATCTGATTATGTTCAAGTTATTGTAAAATTTATATAAGTATGGGTCGGCCTATATATCACTCCAATTCTTTAAGTATGCATCTGTCGGAGTTCAACAACATGGTTACTCAAAGAAAAACTATGATGGTTACACCATAAGGATATCATGAAGGTAACCTTGTAATGTATCCATGAGATTTACACTGTAAGGTATCCATGAGGGCTATAGATTATAAGGAATCTATATGGTTTAAAATATTAATTATATAATTCTCCAATTTACCTAAATGACTATTTATGCTTTCTATGTTTTATGAAAATCTCATGTTTTCACTATGTAAGTATATGATAAATTAGGGGTGATAAGTGTGTATTTGTGAAAATTGTTTTATATTTTTATATGTTTTTGTGTATTAATGGTTTTGTTCCATATTTGTATTCCCTTCTCTAATCATTTTGGGAAAATCCCATTTTTTAAATATTTTTTCATGTGGTTTATGGATGGGTATGAGAAAATAAGAAGCAAAGATTAATGTTTTCATGAATTAATTTTTTATTTAAAACTTTTGTGTTATGTATGAATTGGATATTATTTTATTTGTATCCACTTCTTATGATTGTGGGTTTTCATGTATGTTTTATTAAAAAATTAACCAAAACTATAAACTAAAATGTTATTTGGAATGTGAAAATTGTTCTATAATAGAATAAACTATATTATGTAATGTTTAAGGATGGATCCCTAGAAAAATAAACCTTATTATGGATTTTTATTCAATCCTATTGAGGTTACCAAAAGAAGGGAAAAATTCTTCATATAGTATTTTTATTTTATTTTATTCTCTAACCAATTAATTATTATTATTCCATGATGATATAATAAAATTAGTATATTCAATATAATGAGATGTTTTTATTTTAATTTAATGACCTAAAACCATCCCTAATTCTATACAATGTGTTTCAAAATCACCATTCATGTATACGGCAGACCACTGCCTCACCAACCAAGGTCATTAATTATTACATTAGAAACTCACATGGTTAGTCATGATGATGTATATAGTATATATATATATATTATATTTATAAAATTATTATACATTTTGAGACATTATATATTACATAACATTTTTACATTCAATTCCTTACTGGATATAATAATGTTTCTATTGTTTACAGTCGACTACCGCCTCATGAAGTGATGTGATTTATATTTCCCTAACTAATTACATGGAAGATTATAAAGATAATTTTCTTTAATATTTGTGATATAAATTACAAAATTATGATATGTAGGACTTATATTTCTTTATTAAATAGAATACATTATTTTTTCTTTAAACATTCACTCAATGAGAGATGATAACTTCATTCTTGTATGTGTGTACTACCTCTTTTATAAAGTGATTTGACACTATTTCCATCAAAATAAAACAGGGATGATGTATATAATTATATTTAAATAATTAATATGTTATAAATTATGTTATTATCATTCTATCAATATAAAATATTTCTTACAACCCTTTAATAATCATCATTGAAAAATAGAAACATTACTCATGCGTACATACGACCTTCTATCTTCATGAACATAACGTACTACATTTATCAAGAAAATCACACATTATTAGTCTTAAATATAATATTTACATATAAATATAATAATTATTTCAAGATTATTATTCTGTATATGTTGAAAGGATGACCTCTTAGACCAATAGTGGACCTTTATTTTGTCCAACAAGTCAAATATCATCAAAACACCTACCATTAACATAATTGAACATGAAATTCTATGAAACATGTTTATAAGTGAAATTAAAAAAATAGTGAACAAAAAAATGTTCTTAAGAACATAAATAATATAAATAGTTTAATTATTAAGTATGTTAAAGAATATAAGTGATGAGTCTGAATCATTGTAAGGGACTTCATATTAATTTCCCATCAATGAGGAATATTGTAATTATATGAAAAAAAAATTATATAGATTATATACTATACAATGAAAAATAATATCATTATTCTTTATTAAAGAAATTTATTTTAAGATTCAATTTGAAATATTTCATCCAAGGGTATTTAACTAAAAAAATATCAAGTGGTAAAAGTTCTTTGACATTATATCTTTCTTTTGTGATTTTTCACTTTCTATTAAAAAAAACCTTTTATTATGAGAATTTTAATTGTAAATTAAATATCCATCTATTATATACATTCATGTATAATAGATATGATTATTTATTTAACTGTATATCATTTTTACTTATTGTGTGGACGTTGACAGTTATTTGATTAACTTGGGTATATGGAAAAATATGCATCCATTACTCCAAACATATAGTTTATAATAAGGACTATTGATTCATGAATTAAATTAGTTATTTTATATATGTGGAATAATTTGGATATGCAGAAATATGTGGGGATGTATTATAGATATCCCATTAAGGTATCAAAAGGTTTAGTGAGATAAATCTATTGGAAAAATTAATTGGGTCTATGCCTATTATTTTAAACATCCTTGAATAATGATATTTAAGTTAAAGGTATCATGATGCATATGATCAGGATGTTCAATAATTAATAATTTCCATTATTTAGTATATTTTTATTATCATGATCCCTAATATTTATTCAATGATATTTTTTATGGATGCATTTAATTCTGAGATTTATGAAAAAATAGATTGTGTTATCAGTTATTTACATTATCATATTTATTTCTAATTATATTATCATGATATTGAAGATATTTAAATGGAATATTTTTTTAGTTGCTTATAGTTCCATGTTTATTATGATTATTTATTCTTGATAACTTATACAATACATAACTCTTACTGAGAATTTGAGATTATTCTTAATTTTATTCTTTTCTGAAGGATATGTAAAAGAAATCATCAAAAGAGTTTACAAGGATTCATTTCATTTTAAGTGGTTATAAATTCTTTTTTCTTTCCTAATAAAAATGTAAAGTGGGTAGCATGTACATATCTGATTCTCTAAACCAACTAAACTGATCAGACATTTTGGATTGTACCCTTTGTATATATGCTAATGTAAATAACTACGAGTTTTCTCTGGGTAACTAGATTAATGGTAGTTATAGTGAGAGTGGATTTGGAGAAGTGACATTAGTGACAATAACTTTTTTGGAATGTTCATTAGGTCCATTAAATAGGAATACGTATTGTGTTAAGTGTATCATGGTGTGTTAGAGTGTATGACCCCTATTTCTTGGGGATTTTATGTGGATTTTAGGGATGATGTTGTTTGTTAGTTAGGAATGAGAAGTTTTTGTTGTCACATGCTAGTTCTTAGGTTTCTTGATTTTAGATTAGTTTATTCATTATTTTTGTTAATGAACAATATTGGTGCCATAGATAATGTCCATTTAGATTATTTGTGTGATGATAAAGACAATCCTTCCACATAGAGATATTTATTTCTCATTTTGGAGTGAACCTCCTGTTATATTGGACATGGATGTGGTGATATTGGTTTGTTGATAGATGAGATAATATAAGGATACATGTTCTTGGGATGATCAAATGTATTCTAATTCCTTATTAAATTCATGATTGAAGAATTATATGTAATGTTGGATGGATTTAGTCTGCAACTGATGGGATCAAGATTGATTTTATGGGATTCGTATGTGTGTTACATTGATGGTGTGTCATCAATTAGTATGATAGTATGATTTAAATAGTGAATAATTCATGATGTAACCAAGGAATAACACTAAGAGATGTGTTCATACATTGGTATGTTTTCTTTGTTGATTTCATTACTGCATTTGGTGTTAGGGAATTTGGACATTTTTGTGTGATGATGTGTCAGTAGGTTTTGATGAATGTTTTTGATGAGATTGATCCATTGGAGTGACTAATAGAGCTTTTACATGAAATTTGATTTTGTGAGGTGGAAATAGTATCGATCGTGTGATTCATCTATTATATGTTAATTTGTGGTTTGATATTCTTTTGGTGGAGAGTTCCTTGATTTGGAATCGAACATTATAAGAGGAATGTTATGGTATAGAGAAACATAATAATTTGGATAAACCAATTGGTGATGCTTCCATGTCTCAATATTGATGTTTTTTAGGAGTATTGTTTTGATTTTGGAATATTTTACATGTGGGTGGTTAAAATTGTTTCTAAATAGTCCACATTATTTTTTAGAGTTGTTCATCAGAATACCATTGGACATTTAAATATTGATCATGGTGATTCCATTGTGAAATAACTATAAAGGTACTTTGGTAATGATGTTTTGGGGACTAATGTAGCTTCATGAGGATGATAATTAATAAGGTTGATATTTTTTAATGAACCATGGATTTTAGGATCAATATTTTTTTAATGGACATATGATTGTTTTACTTACAGAAGGGGTAATTTAGTGAATTTTTATTTATATCATGAATATGAGCATTGGAAAGGATCTCTATGGTTTTTTTCGATGAGGGATAAGTCCCAGTTGGTGTTATGGGTGCTCAAGTGACTGTCAGTGATGAACTGAAAGTCCTTAGTAGTTTTTTTCTTCTAGTTCATGACACGATCAACTACAATTTAATTAAATCAAACTACATATGAAGGATTCATGTTGTATAAGGTTTATGGTTTTCAGTTGGGGGGGGGGGGTCTTGCTAAATATTTTGGTCTATAATGGGTTCAATGACTCTACTACCATGAACTATACAATGATAGCTTATAAACATGATAAGGTGGTCATATCGTGAACCATATGTCATGATGTGATGGAGTTTTTTTAGGGCTAGACCACAGTACTAGGTAATTTCAATCTATATATTTTTTAGGAAATGTGGATCATTTCTATGTAACCCACCTAGAGGTAATTTGAATCATTACTTTGTGTTTTTTAATACAGGGAAGACCCATATTTTTAGGGTTGGACACATCAGGTGCTTGGGAGCCAAGGGGGTTGGAATATTTCCATTATAGTATGATATACCCTCTCTTTTATTCTCTTTTATTTACCACGGTAAGGGATTGGTCATTGTTAATTATGAATATGAGTCTATATATCTTCATTCCCTCATATCGATTTTTCATTATTCTTATCATTTTTCCACTAATTTTGTATCTCTTGAGCTAATTATTTGAAGATTATTATATCATATCATAGGGAAATTGGTGGACAATGACGTGGATTTAATCTAACTTATGTAGAGGGCCTCCATGATTATTGATGTCAATCCCTGATATGTAGTTATAAATTACATAAAATCCATTAGAGGTTTTGCTGAATATATCATTATAATTAAATAAAATTAATAATTATTATTATTTATAATTATTTATCTATTTTTAATGGTTTGAGATTAGTTTTTAAGGGAATGTAAGTGGTTGGATGAGGCTTAGTAGAGTACTAGGAGGAATAACTTCTTTATCTGGTTAAGAGGTCTATATAGTAGAAGATTGTATGCATGGTTATTCTTGATTTCTCTATTATAATTCGTGTTTCATGGGTTCGGGTGGATAAATAGGGACCAAGGGTTACTAGAGAATGAATGTGTGTGTGTGTGTGTGTATTTGAGCATCAAAAGACTATAATAATTGTTTTATCACTATTAGTGTATTGGGATCCCAAGATGATTATGTCTCTATATGGAAAAGATTGTAGATAAGTTGATGACAAATCTTTGGTGGTCTTGAGATATGAGATGTGACATGGGTAGCATGGGTATGTTCATAAATTGAGTTGCAAATGAGATAATGTCTTATATATAGTATGATGGTTTACACAATCATGCATCTCATCCCAAATGAGGGACAATATTTCTAGGATGGAGGAGGAACATATTTGTGAATATCTTTAGTGGGATGAGTCTTCAGAATGAGATGGCGTCCGATGGAGTGTGGTTTCCTATAACAACCCTATATTTTTTGGAATATTAAAATTCAAATATATTTAATATATTTTATAGTTTTGTGTAAATGAAAATGTGGGTTTAAATGACCATAGATCAATTATATTATTATTATTATTTAATGTGACATTTATCATCTATCTGTCAGATTGGTTTAAATCATGTAGACCAACTAAATTGTGAATAATTATTGGTCACACCTTTAAAAAATTAATTTTTTGGTTATAAATGTTTTTATGAATGAAAATAAAATAATTTGAATTTAAAAAAAAATAGTTTGTTGAAATATTAATTTTTTTCCAATAATGCCTTTTTATCTTAATAATTTAAACAAATAAATATTTATGAGAGATTTTATTTAAATTTTCATATCAAATATTAAATTATATATTTTATAATTTATATAATGGTTTTTATATTCATGTAATAATATTAATTTTTTTATTGTTAAAAATTCATTTTTTTCATAAAACATAATTGCTTCATTTTTTGAAATATTTTTAAAATGAATTCTTTCAACTTACAGAAATTGAATCTTGTAAAATGGATTCCATTATATAATCATTAAAATAATTATAATGTTACATGGTTAGCTTAATTATTTTATAATAAGTAGTGGAAAACAACAATCGTTTGTTATTATGTATAGGGTTAAAGTAGGTTTACATTGGGTTAAACTAAGAGATATGAGTAAAAAAGAAACATAAAAATTCTATATATTATTTTCTTCTGATATTTCATCCTTATATTATTATAAATTTTTTTTCCATTTAATAAATCTTTCTCAAGAATATGACATTATTTATTTTTAAATATTTTTTGTAATTCTATATTTATCCCTCCCTTTAATTATAAAATGGAAGCTCATCCACAATAATTTTTAAAACATTGATCCCTTTGGATTGGAAGATATATTCCCAAAATACATAATAAATGCCTTGAAATAATTATTTATCTTATATTACATCCCTATGACCATCCAAAAAATGCCTAATGTTTTATCCAACAGTTTTATCTCCAAGAAGGGGTGTCATCTTACCCAACCCTTTCAATGTTTATTTCTTCTTGTATATCATATAAATATATTATTTCAACTATTAAATAATAAATTCTAGAAATTAATAAATTATTATTTTTTATAATCAAATACTATTTCACTAATATATTCTATCAAATAGTAATTGTAAGTATTTCTTGTTTGTATGTAAGGAATACCACCACCACAGAGCGATATGATTCATTTTCCTACACCATATTTCACGGTAGGTTATTAAGATGGATTTAATGAATTTATATATCATATTTTATGAATTAATTAGTAATGTAAAATTATATTATATTATTTAGAATCTTACCTTCATATCTATAGGAAACGATTATGGTGCGCCTGTATATGTGTGGGCTACCACCTCTACAATGTAACATGATTCATTTATTATTTCTATTTTACATTGATTGTAATATGGATATATTTGATGAATATGTGTGATATTTATGATATATTAATCATTATTTAATAGTGAATTATAATTTACCATCCTATCATTATCTCAATCTAAAAGTGAAATATTTACTGACACATATGTACACACTACCGTCTACATGAAGTGATGTAATTCATTTTACATCACCACATAATATGAATGATTATAAAAGTTAATAAATTGAATAAATATTTTATGTATATAATGAATAATATTATGTACATAATGAAACCATAAAAAACACAAAATTTTAAAATCCAATAAACCTAATCATGCTTGTAAAATGACACATTTTCACCAAAATGATCATTTAAGTGATGAAATTGTTAGTAAAAGTATTATTTTTAATTATAAGGAAGTGAGATAAAGTAATTAATACATGAATATAATTCTATAATATTTTTATAAATAATCTTCATATTTTATATAGGATGTTATAAAATTTATAATGAAAATGAGAATATAATTACGAGATTTATCATACAATATAATTTATTTACGGGATTACTTATGATTAATTTTTATTGAAGAATATTTTCTTTCATTATCCTTTAAAACCAAAATAATTTATTCATCTATAGTTATTCCAGGAATGTTTATATATTAGTAACATATAACTCTATTTTTTACATAAAATGGTTATGGAAATGGTTTTGATGAAAATCTGACATGATTTTTTCTTTTGTCAACGAAATTATTCTTCCATGTCCATGATATGAATTATTTTTACTAATATGTTTACCTATAGATGAAATTATATAAAAATTTCAATTTAATTTACTTTTTCATTATTTATAACGTTCTAAAATTTATGTTTGTGATGAAAATTTTTATGAAAAATTAATTTTGTGGTTTGTAAAAAATGTATAAAAAGATTGTTCTCTTTTAAAAAATTAAATATGAATTTATTTTTCCATAATC
Organism: Viscum album; assembly: GCA_963277665.1. Taxonomy (NCBI): domain Eukaryota; kingdom Viridiplantae; phylum Streptophyta; class Magnoliopsida; order Santalales; family Viscaceae; genus Viscum; species Viscum album. Next base: position 2,056,203,475 of record OY728140.1, read on the forward strand.
ATTAAAACCCATTTAGTTGAAGATTCATTCAATGTTTTCCTGATAATATTTCTTGAAAATAATCTTCTAAATATTTTAAAAATTCCAATTTAATGTTTTTTCAAAATAAATTGATTTTTATCATGTTTTCAATGAATTTTTTTCAGGCTCTTTTAGTTGTATTTTTCTAAATATTTCAACAACCTTTCACAATGTTTATGCTTCACAGGGTTATTATATTTTGATTTCTAAAACATACATTTTATGGGTGGATTATTATGATTATTATTTAGGGATTATTCTATGAAACAATTTTCTTTTACGTTGGTTAATTAAATTATAATTATATCTTCATGAACCCTTTTTTTGTTCCATATATTTTGCATTGATCAAATATTGAATATATTTAGGATCTTGGGTAATACATTTGTAATGATATTATTATATTGTGGTTGGTCAAGAAATTATATGTCCCTATAATGAATTGGATAATGATTGATATCTCATGAAATAATATATAATGGAATGGGGAATGAACCCAGTTCATTATGTGCCTATATCCAATATGGTAGTCTTGGTAGTGAACATTTAATAAGGATATGATAGAAAATGGAGTCAACTTAATCCACTATTATAGTCTTAGTAGTGAGAATTGTCTAAGGAAATGACTTTATATACTAATGTGTATGCCAAAAAATTATGTATTACACATATGATATTTTCTTAGGACACATAATGAATTATTTTTGTCTATGAAATCTTATATCTTAAATATTTTTTTATAATAGATTGTTATGAAATGATTCATGACAAATGATTTTTGACTGATTGGGTACGAATCCCATGTGTTAGGATCTTGCTTTTATAGCCTTGTTCTCAAACTCCCTTATGATCATTTATTAATATCACAAATGACTACCCTTATTTATGATATGAGCTCACCCATTATAATTCTTCCATTTCCCCTTTTTATAAATAATGGTATTATGTACGACATGTTTAATATGTTTATTATGAGATAAGAACCATGTGGTATATTAAAAAGGACTTTTATTAAATAGTTTGATTATTTATATAAACTCCTTGTAAATTAAACATTTACAAACATTGGTCATGTATTTTTGGGACAAGTAATTAATATTCATCTTAAATGATGTAATATTTTTCTATATCATCCTTGGGAAACCTTTGTGGGTATCTGATGATGGTTATGTTACTTTTACAAACATGGATTAGTGAATATGTTTTTAAACCCTAGGGACAAGTGTATGTATATTATAACATAATATCATTTTTAATGTAGATATTTTGTGTTTTTATATAAAATAAATGTCTATTTGGATACAAGAATGTGGATACAGATGTGTAATAGATGGACTTATGGGTAACAAATCTAAAAAAAAGATTGGGTAGTAACACAATTTAAAAAGGTGAATGATTGGTGGGCCTAACACTACACACCTAGCTAGATTCTCCTATGTGTATGCTTGGGTAATTAAAAATTTCTTTATAAAACATTATAATGAATGATATGATATATACTATGAGAACTTATAATAATATACATAGATATTATGTAAAAATAACGCCTCATGGTTTGAAAGAATGTTCCATAATTTAGGGCAATAGAAGAAATATTTTTATATTTATACGATATTTTAATATAATTATTTATTTTTGATACTCAAATTATGTATCATAGGTTATTGTTAATGACTTGGCCCATGAGGAATCACATGAGCAATGCATGTGATAGAAATTTAAATGATCGTCCTCATGATAAACCAAATGAAATCATATATGGGATATGAAATCTTTCACCTATGTTCACATAACACTCTAAATATATGAATGGTAACACCAATCATTTATAACTACTAATTATCCAATCTATGGAACAACTCATGCCTAGTATTTTACGATGAAACATCTACCTTTATTCCATTTTCCCAATGATCAACTTCTTTTTGAGAAATTGATCAATGATATTTCAAATACATTTTCTTTTATATAATTTCAATTAAATTAAAACGTTATTTTATTTGTGAATTATTTTGTAGGTGAATGTAACTAATAGGGGAAACTTTTCTACATTAGGGGTTAAGTAGACTGTAAGAACCCCGATTTTGAGCCTGTATGACTTTGAAATTTTCTTAATGATATTCCAGAGCAGGGTGTTCAAATGGTGTGTGTTTCCGAGCCCCGGTGTGTCCAGAATTAAAATTTTAAGTCTGTTCAAACTAGACACACCAAATAAACAGAATAACACCTAAACGGTTGCTCGGATAGGAAAACCAAGGGAATCTTAGAGTCCGGAGCGTGCTATTTACCCTAGGAGGGGTGTAACTTTTATGGTCATGACCCTTCTATGGAAAACGCCACCAGTGGCATTTTCAAAATTTAGCAGTCTCAGGTGTGTAATTTACAGCATCTAAATAAAGAATTGTATTAAAATTATGAGACTTCTGTTATGCTCAGAACGTGGATTTTACCCTATATGTGGCTTAATCGTGACCCCACCGAATGTTATGATATAGAGACTACTGGTGGGCATTCAAGTGTTTCTCTATTTGAACACTTCTCCCACCCATCCTCCTCCTTCCCCCTTGTCTCTCCTTGGCAGATCCCTCTCAACAAGAAACAATATCCTCTCCCCACCTCTCCAAGGTGAAGCGGCTCTGGCGAATCATCGGTGAAGCAATGGGCTACGCCCTCCGAGGTAGGCTTGTGTATTTCTTTTCATTTTTAATTTCTATAACCTCTTCAAATAAATTTCATTTTGTCTAAATTCTATTTTCTTGTTGAGCGAAGCTCGTAGTTGCGTAGGATTCGATCTGATCTTTCTAACGCTCTTCTCGGATCAAAAATTTGAGTCCTGAGGAGCCCAGGGTGGCCCTAGAATTTTTACAGGCCATTTTTCCCTATTTTCCGGTGGTTCATGGGGTTTCCGGTGGGTTTTAGGTGGTCCATGATGGTGGCCGGTGCGGCGGTCCTAGGTGGCGGCAGTCCCAGGCGGTGGTGGTCCCAGGCGGCGGCGGTCCACGGTTGCGGCAGCAGGATCCCATGTGGCAGTGGTGGGCTCCCACTTCACCGCTGGGTGCGAAGGGGGTTGCGGCGAGTGACCCCTTGCGGGAGACTAAGACCTACCTTCTCCGGGTCTTTGCGTGGGACAGTGACCATCCACAAGGGCCAGTCGGCGCGGAAGGGTCGCTGGCCAGTCCCATCCAGTCCAGCCCTAAGGGGGTTAGCTCTTTGTCTACGGACACCGGTATCTTTCACTGCATGTGTTAATTTTTCATGTCGTCTATGGAAGAATGATCCTTGGATTGAGCTGGATTTTTTGAGATGGTATTAGGGATTTTTTTAAATTCTCGAGATGGGGGGCTCGGTGGCGCGACACACTGTTAGGTGTTGTTTAGCGCCTAGCCGGGTTTCCTCTTTCGGTTGAAGCAAACACATCTGAAGTCTGTTTAAGGCGTCGTCAGAGGAGTTGTGACCCTGGAATTGAGATGAAGTTCTCTAGGGTGGTTTCAGGCATTGAATTCGGTGTTGAGACATGGGCCCTAGGAGCCGTCTTTTAAGCTTTGATCTGCATTTTGAGACTTTTTCATCAAATGTCCGTTCAGGGTGAATGAGTTGTCGTTTCTGCATATTTTTCAGAGATTATCGTGATGGTGCAGTTTTCCCGACCACTTTCAGGACCGAGTTGTGGGCCCCATGATATATTGTGGGCATAAAGCAGTGTTAACTAAATTTTTCATCAGGAGTCCGTTTGCAGTGAGTAAATAGTCTATCTTGCGTGTTTTTTCACAAGGACTACAATGGTGAAATATGTTTGGGCATTGAGAGCCTCTTTCAAGATTTCATTATTTGTGTAAATAAGAAAGGGTGTCGATCAGAGATTTCCTTGATGAACTCTGACCCAACGCACAGTCGTGATGTTAGTGACACCCAGAGATTGTTCAGGAAGTGTGGATTTATCGGGCCAGTTCAGGGTTTACCCTCCAGTGGGACTCGACAGTTGGTTACCCATCGGCATATTAGGGTTTACCCTCCAGCGGGGCTAGGCAGTGGGTTACCCATTAAACTTAGGATTTACCCTCTAGTAGGGATGGTCAGTGGGTTACCCATTGACTTTAGGTTTTACCCTCCAGCATGGCTGGGCAGTGGTTTACCCGATGACCTTTTAGAATTTACCCTCCTTCAGGGCTAGGAAGTGGGTCACCTGATGACCTTTTGGGGTTTACCCTCCAGTTTGGCCAGGCAGTGGGTCACCCGACGACCTTTTATGGTTTACCCTTCAATTATGTTAGGTTTTGGGTTAACCGATGACTTCATTCAGGCTCAGTCCCTTCAATGAGGCCCGTCATTGACTTTTTTCCATGGTTTCTAGAGCAGGATCCTTGGTTTCATGATTCAGTGATGAGACAGATTTGACGTGTGTGACGTTTGGGCATCAGTGATGGATATCCTTAGAACAGTTGGCGACTTATCCTGGGCTGATCTTGGAGATGGAGATCCCCTTATGCACTCGTTCGGGGTTCTTGTTGAGAATATATATATATATATACACCTTAATTTCATTCCCTCTCCTTGGGTTTAGTTACTCTCCTTCTATGAGGGCCGAAGACTCACGGGGTATGCCACGTGCTTTATGTGTCTTGCTCCTCTTGGTCGGATGAGCCTTCTTTCTTTCTCTTGTTGGGTTGAGCTACACTCTATTTACTGTACTCTTTCAAATTTCTCTATTCTATCTACTTCTCACCATTTTAGTACCTGTTTTGTTTCTCCATCAAGCTTTTGGTGCATCCTACTAAGTATCTTTATAATCATCCCTTCTTGGGATTTTCCCACACTTTGTGTGCCCTTGCAGATGATGAAAAGGTCAATCGAGACAATGGAGGAGTATAGAGGACACAGGATCTTGGGCTGTGTTCAGTGGGTGTAGTAAGACTTTCAAGTGTGTGACTCACTAGCTGTTTACTTTTGTTTACATGTTTTTGGGTTGTGGCACCTTTCAGGTTTGGCATGTGTTTCTCCCTTTTTCTGTTCAGTGTCTTTTCAGTACTTTTCAGCACTTTACTTTTTTTCTATTTAGAATCTGATTCATGACTGTGGTTGGGTTTTAGCTATTCGTTCTTTGGTTTTATTTTTTACTCTTCACTTCTGCATTGATTGGGATGTGTGCATAGGTACTTAGGCAAAGGCCTACCCAAGATTGTTACGCCTTTGACACTTGTCGCCAGCCCCTAGCATATGGAGGTAGGCTTGGGGTAGTTGCGACTCGAGACCGGTAAGGTCGGGTCGTGAAAAAGTGGTATCAGAGGTGGTTCATTCCTTGGACTGTTATTTGGATGTCCCTAAAAATGAATTGGTTGGGATTTAGGGTAATATTTTGGATGTGTCTCAAGAGCGGCTCTCAGGACAGGGAGTCTAGTGATGGTACGGGCGGTCGGCGTATCCATTCACCAGGACCCTGATAACCTGCTTGTCAACTCGGCACGTTGAGACATTTTTTGTAAGGAACTTTGGTTCATGCATTTGGTATGATTGAGACTTTGACTACCCTTGTTGATTCAGCTCCCCTTTGAGATTACTATTATATATATATATACTCATCTGATCACAGTAACCCTTGATAATTTTCAGGATGCCCCGACGACAGTAGCCAGCTAGGTTACCCTCTCTAGTTCGTGATGATGACCTGGAGAGCGACAAGGTGTTAGTTCAAGAACCCTCATGTGATCCTCTTCTGCCCAGTGATTTAGCAGTATCCCCTCCACCTAGACAGAGACAGTTAGTACCGGAAGCACATGCCACGGTTGAGCGCAGGCTGAGTGCGCTCTGAGACTTCCAGCATCAGTGGCCGTCGAAGTTCCATGGGTACCTGGATCCCCAGGAAGTGGAAGACTGACTATAGTCCGTGGACCGACTTTTCAGGCTGGTACAGACACCCGCATACCAGATGGTAGCCTTAGCCACCAGAATTTTTGTCGGGACGGCTGGGCGTTGGTGGGGGTTGGTTACGCAGACCCACAACCAGTCATCTCCCACGTGGGATAACTTCCAGCAGATCATTCGCGAGGAGTACTCCCCATCTTGTTTACGCTCCGTTCGGATTTAGGATCTTCTAGAGATGATGCCGGGGGGGATGACCGTCACGCAGTACTTTGCCTGATTTACCGATCTGACATGCTACTCAAAGGATATGGTCAACTATAGTTACTTCTGAGCATGGAAGTTTGAGTAGGGTCTTCACAGGGAGATCTGTGCTAGTGTCGTACCCCTGTGCATCCCTAATTATGTTGGGGTTCTAGAGAGAGCGCTCGTGGCGGAGAGCTTCTTGGCTGAGGGATGCCAGCTGACAGGGCCTAGCAGTGGCTGATTCAAAGGATAGTCTTCGGTGACAGGAAAGCGGAAGAGAGCAGATCCTCAGTCAAGGAGGCCCTTCAGTGAGCAGACACAGGGGTAGGGTTGTACACCGTAGTGGTGACGTCGAGCACCGAGGCAGTCAGGAGAGAGCTGGTGCTATGCCTGTGATGGATTGGGCCACCTAGCATGGTAATTCCCGGCCAGGTGTATCGAGTATCTGTGATAGGCAGTGGGTGCACCGCAAAGGCATAAGTAACACCATGACTAGGGATCCCCCAGGAAAGGACAGGGTGGTCCTCAGGGAGGTGGTGCAGGCAGAGCGGCAGGACCTAGAGTTTCGGGACGGCGTTTTGAGGTCCTTCCATCGCCACCACCAGGCGGCTCACGTCAGGCTTAGGGAGATGGTAGTAGGGGGTGTGGGAATCTTTAGGATTTCGGTGTTCGTGACCCCCCAACACACGATATGGTCCGAGGTATGATTTGTGTTTACTCTATGCTTTCTTCGGTACTAGTAGAAACAGGTGCCATCCACTCCTTTATATTGCTGATTTTGTTACAATATTTAGAGCATCCAGTAGAGGCACCAGCGCCTGCACTTAGCCTCGAGGTTCCTATGGGAAGTGCCTCGTTGGTGAACTTTATCTGCAGACAATGCGAACTGTCATTTAGAGGAAGGAGTTTCATGTGGGACCTACTCGTCATCATGATGGAACATTACAATGCCATCCTAAGCATGGATTGGACTTATATAGTTCATGCCCATATCGATTGTCGTCACATATGGGTCAGAGGTATGTTTTATGATGGGATGAGGTTTCCCATCCTTGGTGAACGAGACATTGTGGCAGAGTAGATGGGTACATTGATCAGGATACCATGACCTTTTTCTCATCAATTGGTGAGCATGGATCTCGAAACAGTAGATGCTATAGGCAATTGGATCCCTACCATTATAGAGGACTATATGGACGTCTTTCCCGAGGATGTCACGGGAATACCCCTGAGGAGAAAGTTAGAGTTTTTCATTGACTTGCAGCCAGGGATGAACACGATATCATGTGCAGCATATCAAATGGCACCCACAGAGCTTCAGGAGCTATGACTTCAGCTGGATGGCCTTCATGAGAAAGGATTCATCAGGCCCAGTGTGTCCCCCTGGGAACCTCCTATTTTGTTTGTGAAAAAGGAAAATGGGAGTCTGTGGCTTTGTTTGGATTATCATCGCCTGAATCAGGCCACGATAAAGAACAAGTACACTTTTCTGGGGATCGATGACCTCTTCGACTAGTTGAGAGGTGAAAAGTGGTTCTCCAAGATTGATCTTCGATCCAGCTACCACCAGTTGCGGGTTTGTGAGGCTGACATCCTGAATTTGGTTTTCCGTTATCGATATGGGTATTATGAGTTTCTGGTGATTCCCTTTGGTGTGACGAATACCTCTTCTGTTTTCATGGCTTTGATGAACTAGATCATCCAGTCGTACTTGGACCGGTTTGTGGTTTTCCTTATTGATGACATACTCATCTACATGGCTTCAGAGGAGGATCATGCGGAGCATTTGAGGATGGTCCTAGACATAGTCTGGGAGCATCAGTTGTATGGGAATCTCTAGAAGTATCACTTATGGATTCATGAGGGTCACTTTCTGGTGCATGTCATTATAGAGTAGGGATTGGCCATAGATCTTGTAGAGATATAGGAAGTGCATGCTTGGGATCCACTGAAGAATGTGTCAGAGGTGTGGAGTTTCCTTGGTTTGGCGGGGTACAACAGGAGGTTCACAGAAGATTTCTCCAGGATTGCTGCCCCTTTGACCTCATTGATGCCGAAGGGATGACTATTTACCTGGACTGATCAATTTTAGAATGCCTTCGAGGAGTTGAGACAGAGGCTGACTAGTGCCTCAGTGTTGAGGCTACCATAGGAGGGCATTGAGTTCATGGTGTACTACAAAGCTTCAGGAGTTAGGCTCGGGTGCGTGTAGATTCAGTAATGGGAAGTGATTGCATATGGGTCAAGGTAATCGAGGCCCCATGAGAAGAATTATGTGACCCACGATTTGGAGCTACCAGCGGTGATCTTCTCCTTGAGGTTATCGAGACACTCTATTTTAGGTGAGCGTTTTGTGGTCTACTCGGACCACCAGAGCCTCAAGTATATATTCACTCATAGGGATTTTAATCTAAGGCAGAGGTTTAGGATGGAGTTTCTACAAGACTATGATTTCGAGATAGTCTACACTCCAAGGAAGGGCAACATAGTTGTAGATTCCCCTAACAGGAAGTCCCAGTCTCATTTAGTGCGAGAACCATCAAAGCAGTTGGCTTCTATACGGATGACCTTGGTGGAGCAGGAGGGTACAACATTTCTGCAGTCGATGGTGTTGAATCCCTTGCTCCTTGAGCATGTGAGAGAGTCACAATTGGGGGATGTCTTTAATGAGGTACTGTGTGATTAGATATCCATAGGAGACTAACCTGATGGTTATCTTGAAGGAGGGAATCACGAGATCCTGTTTCAGGGGCGAGCAGTAGTGCCAAAGGAGATGTGGGAGGATGTGATGTGGGAGATAAATGATTCTCCCTTGGATGTATATCTCGGTATGGGGAAAATGAATAGAGACCTTCACAAGAAGTTTTGGTGGTTGGGCATGAAGTGAAACATAGATGAGTTCGTTTCTCAGTGTCTTACCTATCAACAAGTGATGGTATAGCATCAGGTTCTAGTAGGGTTGTTGCAGCCCCTTGCTATCCCGGAGTGGAAGTGAGATGGAATATTTATGTACTTCGTCACAGGGCTTCTGCGCATAATGTAGGGCCATGACTCTATTTGGGTGATAGTGGACCGACTCATGAAGTCGACATACTTCCTTTCCATTAGAATTCAAAGTTCGGTGGGGAGTCTAGGGCTGCTGTACATTTTGGAGATTGTATTCCTTCATGGTGTACATTTGACGATCATCTCCATCCATGAAGCGTGGTTGATGTCGCGATTGTGGTGAGGCCTATTAGAGGCATTCCGGACTCAGCTGCATATGGGTACAACTTTTCACCCCTAGACGGATTGGTAGACCGAGCGCTCTATCCAGGGGTTAGAGGATATGCTCAGGACGTGAGTATTAGACTTTTTCCTAATCTAGGAGGATAACCTACCCTTGTTGGATTTCACATACAACAAAAGTTATCACTATACTATCGGCATGGTTCCCTTTGAGTCCCTCTACGGGAGACCCTTCAGCTCACCGTTGTGCTAGACGGAGGCTAGGGAGACGGCCCTCATGGTCCCAGAGTTGGTGTAAGAAACAACAGGGAAGGTGCATGGAATTCGTGAGGGGAAGAAGACGACTCAGAGTAGAAAGAATTCCAATGCAGATCATCATCACAGGCCTTTGGAGTTCGAGGAGGGGGACCATGTCTTTTTTAGAGTCTCTATGTGGCATGGTACACGATGGTTTGGCCGGGTAGAAAGCTATCCCCAAGGATCATTGGGCTCTTTGAGATAATGCGCAGGGTTGGTGAGGTTTCCTACCGTCTTGATATACCCCCACACCAGGTGAGGGCACATGATGCCTTCTACATGTTGCAGCTGAGGAAATACGTGTACGACCCCACGCACGTTATCGACTGGGGAGAGATGAACATTGAGGATGGAGCCACCATTGCAGAGCACCCGGTGGAGATTGAGTACCTCCAGGAGTGGACACTGTGTGGACAGACCATTCCTTTGGTTCTTGTGTCGTGGCATCACGGGAGGGTGCATGAGATCCCCTGGGAATGGGAGAGCCAGATGCGGGCTCAGTATCCCGTGTTTGTTTGTAGTTTTTTTTTGGGATGAAAAACATGATGGAGGGAATGATGTAAGAACCTGGGTTTTGAGCCTGTAAGACTTTGAAATTTTTTTAATGTTATTCTAGAGCAGGGCATTCAGACGACACGTTATTCTAAGCCCCGGTGTGTCCGGAATTAAATATTTACGTTTGTTCACACTAGACACACCAAATAAACTGAATAACTCCTAAAAGGATGCTCAGATGAGAAAAATGAGTGCACCATTGTGTCCGTAGCATGCCCTTTTACCCTTGTATGGGTGCAACTTTCGCGGGGTCTTGGGGATGTTTTTTAATTTCTGAGACGGTTTGTCTTGGTGGCACGACACACCATTACGTGTTGTTTAGTGCCTCACCGTGATTATTCTTTCGGATGGCGCAAACACATCTGAAGTATGTTTAAGGCGCCTTTAGCGGCATTGTGATCCTAGATTCAAGACGATGTTTTCCAGGGTGGCATTAGGCGTTGAAGAAAGAGTTGAGGCGTGGGCCCCAAGATCCATCTTTTCAGCTGTGTGCAGCGTTTTGCATATTTTTCATCAAATTTATGTTCGGGGTGAATGAGTATTTGTTTCGGTGTGTTTTTCTGAGAGCATCGGGATGACGTTGTTCACCCAACCTTATTTGGGACAGATGTGTGGGCCCCACAAGACGTCATGGGCATAAAGCAATTTAGAATAACTTTTTCATTGGGAGTCTGTTTCGAGTGAGTAAATAGTCTATCTCACGTGTTTTTCTGCATGAACTAAACAATTAAATCTGTTTGGGAGTGTGGATCCTCTTTCATGATCTCATTAAATTTGGAAGCATAAAAGGTCGTTGGTCGGATGTTCCATTGACCCACTCTGACCCAATGCACGTTCACGATTTAGAGACTCCTAGAGATGGTTTGGGCAGTGTAGAGCTATCGGACCAGTTCAGGGTTTACCCTTTGGTGAGGCTAGACAGTGGGTTACCTACTGGCATATCAGGGTTTACCCTCAAACGGGGCTGGGCAGTGGGTTACCCATTGACCTTAGGGTTTACCCTCCAGCGGGGCTGGGCAGTGGGTTACCCACTAACTTTAGGGTTTACCCTTCAGCGTGGCTGGATAGTGGGTTACCCGATGACCTTTTAGGGTTTACTCTCCAGTAGGTATAGGCAGTGGGCCACCCAACAACCTTTTAGGGTTTACCCTCTAGTTGGTCTAGGTAGTGGGTCACCCGATGACCTTTTGGGTTTTACCCTCAAGTTGGGCTGGGCAGTGGGTTACCTGATGACTTCTTTCAGACTCACCCCTTTCTATGAGTCCAGTCAGTGACTTTTATCTGTGGTTATCATAGCAGGATCCTTCGTTGCGTGATTCAACGATGAGACAGCTTTGACATGCAGGACATTTAGGCTTCAATGATGGATATCCTTAGAACGGTTGGCGACTTATCATGGTCTGAGCTTGGATATGGAGATCCCCTTACGCACTCATTCAGTTTTCTTATTGATAATATATATATACACTCTACTTTCATTCCCTCTCCCTGGGTTCAGTTACTCTCTTTCTAGGAGGGGTGAAGACTTGGGAGCTATGCCACGTGCTTTCCATGTCTATATCCTCTTGGTCGGACGAGCCTTCTTCCTTTATCTTGTTGGGTTGAGATGAACTCTATTTACTGTACTATTTCACCGTTCTCTATTCTTTCTACTTCTCTCCGTTTTAGTACTGCCTCTATTGCTCCCTCGAGATTTCGGGGCATCCTACTGGGTATCTTTATACTCACCCCTGCTTGGTCTTTGCACTCACTTGGTGTGCCCATGCAGACAACAGACAGGTCAATCGAGACTATAGAGGAGCGTAGAGGACACAAGATATTGGGCTACGTTCAGTGTTCATAATAGGACTTTCAGGTGTGAGACTCACTAGATATTTACTTTTTTTTACCTGTTGTCGGGTTGTGGCACCTTTTGTGTTGGGCGCATGTTTCTCCCTTTTTATGTTCAGTATATTGTCATAACTTTTCATCACTTTACTTTTTTTTCTATTTAGATGTCGATACACGACTTTGGTTGGATTAGCTATTCGTTATTTGGTTTTCCTTTTACTCTGCACTTCTGCATTGAGCAGGCTTTGTGCAGAGGTACTTAAGTAAAGGCCTCCCCGAGATTTTTTATGCCTTCGGCCCTTGTCGCCAGCCACTGGCCTATGGAGGCGGGCTTGGGGTAGTAGTGGCTCGAGACTGGTAGGTTTGTGTCATGACATAGACGAATTTTACTCGATTGAATGGGAAGATTTTAAAAATATTTTTTATATGATCATTTACCCAAAACACATTTCATGAAATTGGGAAGTGAATTTTTGGAAATAAGGATTAAGGATGTTGAATCCTTTTATACCTCTGAGAAAAAAGACCTATAACTGAAAGGTATGCATATAATATTGTCATTGAACCTAAAAGAAAGGTTTATTAGTTCTTGAGTGTCTTAAGACCATGTCTATGAAAGTCATTGGATATTACAGACATTTATATTATAAAAAATTAATGCGATGTTATATCAATTGGGAATTAGAGAATATATACACTTGGTGTTATTAATGTTTTGGGAAAAAATAAAAACATTGAATGTCATAGAAATTATAATAATAAAAATTGTTAAATAAATAGAATTAATCATACTTCATGTTAGATTTGCGGAAGAAAAAAGGAGGAAATTCCATTTTCGGTTATGGTAAATGTTTTTGATGTGTAAAATAGGGTCTTTAATTAGTTGAATTCCAAAGTATGTGAAGTGGCTAGTAAATGATTGTGAGAAAGATAAATTGAATATTCTAACCAAACTCCAATTATATAATTACAATTTTTATAGACATTATTCCAACTAGTTTGAGAATATGGAGGTTAATTATGAAAATATTATTAAGAAACCACTTCATTCAATATTCAAATGAAAATATCATGTGATCACGACTATTTAAGTGTCTCACAAGAACGAAGTCGTGAAAGTAAACTTATTGTCAACAATAAAATTTAAAATTGATTGTTAGATTATGGGTTTACATACTCTCCTATATATGAATTTTTGAGAGGTATCATACCACCACCTCAACAATTATATATTTAATTGGTAATAATAAGTCTTAGTTTCACATTAATTTAATCAAATGAATGTACATATAATCTGATAGAAAGTTTGTGGTATGTGGTACTTAAAAATATTCTTATTATCCACTATCGTAATTTGATATTATACTAGGATTTGATTTTAATTCCTTGTATATAGACCATGTCAATTCACATGAAAGGTAATCAACATTTTATATTCCATGTAAACCTGTGATTTTCTATCGATGAGAGGATGTTTATGAGCTTCCATAAGAAATTACTTATATTATATGGGTATTGATGCATATTCATTATAGATATTTAATTGAAATGGTTGGGGAGAAACATAACATATATTATATTCCAATAGGTTGGTATTATTATGAGGTATTTGTATTATAATTTTTAGTTCTTACCTTGGATCATGTAGTCGCGTTTTTAATCAAACTTGTACATATACATATAATTAATTCAAAGACTCTATATAGATTAGCCCTAATTATGATATAGTAATTTAAGAATAAACATCATGAAATTCGTGAAAAAAGTTTCACATGCCTAATTGTTTCAACATGGGGTTCAACCGTTCAATTTTTATACCTAAAGATGGTTGAATTATTCATTTATATGATATTCAAGAACAAAACATGATCACATTCAACAAAAACGTTCATCTACCCCATATTGATTATTTTTTTGATCAATTATAGGACTCCCAAAACATTTTTGTTATTTTAAATTATTTTTGGATATCATCAAATGAGGGTGATAAAGTTGAATATACCCAATACAACCTTCAATATGAAGAATGGTCATTATGAATATATTGTTTTAAAATATGAACATTACATTACCATTAATATCATCATGTATTTTATTAATATAATATTTAGAGGATACCTTGATCATGGTTTTTGAATTTATAGTTTATATTATTATATATTCCAATAAAATGGATGATTAATTAAATTACTTGAGGATTGTATTGAAGACATTGAGTAAAGTGAATTTATATTCCATAGTTTGAATGTGTGAATTCAATATATACAATGTCACCTTAATAGATCATATAATGTTATCTTATATTATATAGATAAATCCATCATAGATATAAGTTTTTATGAAGTGTCCTAGACTTAAAAAAGTGAACAAGATACTTAGTTTTATTGGTATGGATTGGTACAACCCAAAAAACTTTATGTATTCATAATGGTAATCTAATATAATAACAATGTTGAGATAAATGGGACCCAAGTTACATGGGATAGATGAATATGAATAAAATATCATGCAATTGATGAAAATATTACTTAGTGAACCTATAGTCACAATATCCCATAGCAATGAATGGTTTCCAATTGACAGTGTTGTATTATAGAATAGAGATTGGTTTTTCCTCTTATATAGTGATAAGTTGATAAATTACATCTCACATTAATAAAAAATCATGACAAAAATTAACTGAATCATGATTCAGTGGTAGAATCGGTAATGAATTCATCAAAAATTTTGATGAATTTTATTTATAGTAAAGGGTATAATATATATATATATATATATTTTAAAACCATGATCAATACATTCCTGTATAAAGAGTTGAATATGAGCTAAATGAGTGGGATATAATTTATTAATGATTAGGACTATTCATAATAGTACAACCCCAAGAAGGAGAATACGGTTACCAATTCCCTAAGTCAGAAATAACATTATAGATTTCCAATGATGAGTATTTAATGATAAACAATATTTATTAATTGAGATAATATGAATCCTAAAATGATGATGAAAAGTAAGATATCTTATCTTTCTTAGATAAATGTCCACCCATCCATCAATTGTTGGATGAAAGTGGCATAAAAAGAGGATGTGGAAATATAGAAGATAGTGATAACTATCTATAAGTATAGCCATGATTGTGATGAAATGATATGGTTTAGGAACCACTTATATATCCTTCCAATACCATACTTTATGAAGAAACTACTGGACGAAGTCCATAGTTCATTATTCTTTATTAATCCAAGAAGTGTGAAGATGTATAGATATCATAAGGTGTATTTATAGTAGGATAAAATGTAAATGTATGTTATAGAGTATGTATATTTATGTATAGTATGGTATAATGTTATTTATAAGAGACTTAAGTCTATGGATATTTTATAAAAATTAAAAATATCTGAATAGAAATGGTAAAAAAGTAATTGGTATTTCATTGTCATATTCCCCATAACAACTAATGGGAAAATGCTATTTTTGTTATAGTTTATTAAATTATGAAATAAAAACATTATATTTCTATTAGATAAAACATATATCTAGATCATATGGCCAAGATATACATTATGTAAGGGGTAATGTTTCCAATAGTAATACACTCTATCATATCTGATTGGGATTCGGGGTTCACCTCGATGTTCTATAGAATTCATCAGTAGGATTGGAATATAGAGCCAAACATTAACTGTGTATATCATTATTAGAAATACAGTAATTTTGAGATGATAATTAAAACTAATTAAGATATTTTATGAATATGTTTTATGGATGTAATATGTGTTTTTGAATAACAAATTTTTATAGTTGAGTTTCCTTAAAAGAATATATTTCCATCAATAATTCTTATGGATCCTTATGATTCCCTATATAGGAGGAAGTATATAACTCAAATGTGATGGGTTGAAGTCAGAGAAAAAAAATCTATATGGACCTGAGATACCAAAGAAAAGTGAAGATGTTCTAATATATATCTAACTACGTGTAAAGGTATCTTTGAGTTGAAAAAATATTATGTCGACTATAATCGATGGGATGAACTATTGGATTTTGTTGATAAGGTGTTCCTATTAATATATCTTAGTAGATAGTTATGAGATTTTGAAATAATGTAAATTTAATCCATAGATATAAAATTGCCATTAATATTGTTGATCATGACCAGATAATTTATTATCTCTTAGAATTTTCACCAAATCTCTCTCAAGATTATGATTTGTTCCATGTATCTCTTTTAAGGATGTATATAACGAATCCTTCCCATGTTCCGGACTGAATGGTCATACCACCATAGAATGATCAATATTATGAGAAACAAACATATCATGTTTTTTATTGAAGGGAGAATGTTTTGTAAAAAAAGACAACTCACTAGGTCAAATATTTATGGTGAAACCATAAACATGGGAAGTTATATGGGAACCTGATCATGTGATAAAGAAGATGTATATTCATTTTTTTGGTATTAGTGTGATGAAATCACGAGTGATAAATTATTATAATGGTGTATAATGTAACACCACATGATTTTATGATATATTTATATTAATATACATTTACTTTATTTGATATCATAGTTTAGATGGTTTACCATGTTTAAACAAATTGTGGTATATAATTAGTTTTTTAGTATTATTTAATATGATAGTTAGCACCTAACTATGGGATTGGAGGCTACGAATATTACAAAATTGTTTTGAAAAACAATTATTTACAGCTGTATAAAATTATTTTTGTGGTAAATAACATGACCGAAAACTAAATAAAATCATTCAAAAGTAAAAAATAATTTTTTATGCAAACATATTTTTTCACATGTAATGTGCTTCTATATCCATAAATTTAATTAATCAAAATTAATGAAGGATTTTAAATAAATTAATAAATAATAATTAAATTAAATGTTTTATGATTGATATAATTTGTTTTTCAATGCATGAAATAAGAATAAATATGATTTTCTGTCTATAATCACATTTTTGCTTTTGAAAATGGTTTTGTTGTGTGTTTTTATTTTTTTTAAATATTTATAAAAATAATGAAATTGAATCTCTTAAAATGGATTAAATATTTTAATAAACATAAATAATATTATTTAATAGGTTAAACATATTTTTGTTCATAATTAATAGTAAAAACTAGAAATATTGGTTACCATAGTTATGGTTCAAATGGTTTTACTATGGGTTAACTTTTGAGATAAGGGTAAAAATCAACATAAAAATACCTAAAAATATTTATTAATTATATTAAAAACATATTTTAGCATAAATTTAATTTTTTCCTATTTTTAGAAACATTAAAAAAGAATGTGACTTTATATTATTTAAATATTTAATGTAATCTCATGTCTATCCCTCTCCTCATATATAAAAGGGTACATATTCTCCACCAATACTCAAATGAATTTCACACTCTATATTATCAAGTACCTACTTGAAAAAAATCCAATATTCTTTCACTTATATATTTATCTTTTTGTGTTTCCCTAAGAGAATCCTAAGAAGGGATAAAGTGTATGCCAACGGAGGTCTCTCAAAGAAGAGGTAATCATCTAACCCAACTCATTCAAAGTTTATTTCTTCTTTTATATCCACTAATTTATTTCAATAGTTAATAACATAATTATATTGTTATCATCAATATAAATAATTTTATATGATTATGGGACTACTATTTTTTGTATCCTTTTAATCAAATGGTTATCTACATATTCTCAATTATTCATCTAATATGTTCTAATGGTTCATGATTTGTAATTAAAGAATTTTTACTCTTTTTTCATATATATTTATTTGTGAAAAAAACATATTCAATGATTCATGATTAAATATATATGACTGATTTGGAATAAATTTATTATTTATTGACATGTTCTAATACCCTTATTCTTATTTTAATAAATGGTAATTTATTAATATCTTTTATGTTTACCCTTACTAAGAATATAAGGTTATGAAGAAATGTAGCATGTAAAAAATTATAGAGATGGTAATATAACTAAAAAAATATCTTGGGATAAAGTAATTGTAATATATAAAATAATAGGATTATGTATCAAGTATCTAAATAAAATAAACATTTATACTTCAAAAATGTATAATTTTGAAATTTATCGAATGTTCATAAAAAATGATTTCGCATTTTTTTATTTTATGCATGGGTTACACAATTTTCTCAATGTATTGGGTAAGAGTGATATCCACTAAGATATGTGGGATGGGACCTAGTTTGGGTAATGAAAATGGTTGTATCCTTTATAAAAGTTTCCAACGTGTTAGAGAGTGTTTGTTCTGGAAAGTATCTGTTACTGGGGAAAGAATGTGTCTTGTCTTGGTGCAGGTAAGTGGAGTCTGAAAGATTCTAGTGGATGGTATGATGATTTTAACATCCCGGTTCCGGAAGCCACCCAGAGGTGCCCTGTACCCGGTTAGTCACATGGACTCAAGCACATTTCCCCAAAAGCCAAAGGCTGCCGACTAGTAGCGAGGGCCTTGGGTGTGATAGTGTTGAAACTATGCCCTCATTGGCAGAGTACACAACAAAGGTAAATAAACATGCAATAGAGGAATCAGTAAATAACCAAAAATAATAAATAGTGGAAAACCAAATCAGCAAAAATTGAAGAACATATGTATATATATTAAATGATGCATGATACATATCTATGAAAGCAGCAGAACAAGTCACAATGATGAAAAATACAATAGTACAAAAACAACTACAAAGAAAGTAAGAAGCTCCTCAGTATCACAAGAAAAACTTGGTCCCATGCTCTCCTGCTCCAAGAAATCATGTACCAGAAGTCAAAGGATGTTTTCCCTTATCTATACCTGCAACAACATAGTCTCTTCGAGCTGAAAGGCATGACCAAAACAGGGTGTGAGACTAAATCTCATTAGGAAACCACCCAATGATCTGTGCCTAATAGTCAGTGAGTATATAGAAGGTAATAGTGCAGTAAGCAGTAGCAGTAAATAGTAAACAGCAGGCAGTAACTAGTAAGCAGTAAAGCATGATGATATACAAAAGTGATCAATCCTCAAAACAACAAACAACGGTGAAGCAACCAGCTAACAACAATAGGGAACCCTCTAAGAAGTTCTCACAGCCATCCCTTATGGTCCTATCCAAGAAGTACCACAACCCTCTAGGCAGTACACTCAGCCTAAACCATCTGGTTTGGTCATACGAAATTATAATACTCTCTGGGGAAACTCACTTGGTCAATTCCCCTTATAGTCTAGGGTAGTCAGGGACTGTCTGTGGAAGATCACATGGTCTAACCCTCTTGGCCACAAGGTCTAGAGACTCTCTGAGGATTCTCACTTGATCAATCATCCTATAGCCTTAGTTATACCATATATTCTCTGAGGAAGATCACTTGGTCAATTCCTCCTATAGCCTAGGAAGGTTTTAGAGATATTCAAACAATATGAAGACTCTCTGAGGAATCTCACTCGGTCTACCCTCCTGTATTCTATAATAACTAATACTCTCTGGAAAGCTCACTCAGTCTATCCCATGTAGTCTATAAATTCCAAGACTCCATGAGGAAGATCACTCGGTCTATTCCCGTATAGTCTATAATATCTAAGACTCTCTGAGAATCTCACTCGGTCTATCCCTTGTAGTCTATGGCACCAGGTTCTCACGGTCCCATGCCACTTAGTGCATAATAATGCTATAAGGCCAGAGTACACCTATAGAGCTACTTGGATAACCAAAGTACACCTATAGAGCTACATGGCTAAACAGTCTATAGAGAAACAAGCATGTTAACATCATTATTCCATACTACGATCATAAGGCATGGAAATAGGTACAACAGCCAAAGGCTAACAATACCCAAAGGTTGTTATAAGAACAAAGCATGGGAAAAAAATCCTGTTGCAACAATTATACAAATAATGATCAATTTACCTCTACAAAATCATGCTAGAAAGGAAGGAATAACCACAAGGGAAAAAAGGTAAACAAGCAATACCCCGTTCACGGGTATTGGTGGAATTTTCACATAAACTCAAAGACAACGAAAGTTAAGGCACAAACCACCTACCTCAATCTTAGGGGAATGATATACTTGAACAAAGCGGCTTGATTCTCATCATAATGGCGTAGATATATAAAAACACACAAAACATTCAACCCACGATAACTTAAGAAAGAGGAGGAATTGGAAAACGAGGCTCTAGGAGAAGGAAAAACTCACCGATGTAATTCCAATGCAATAAACGGTGGTCGATTCATAGAACAGATGAAGGATTGGGGATTTGGAGAAGTTTTTGGGCTGTACGGCATCTCTCAGTCGAACGGGACCTAGAAGAAGAAGATTCTGTCGATTAGGCGCGACCCCGGTCCGTTTAATGAAAAAACAATACATGGAATGTACTTCTTGAGTACACGACGTGTACTCTACATTTCCGTACTCTACATTAAGCGGCCTCCACATCACGCCTACGCACCGTGTGCATGGCCTAGACACAGCCATCACACGGCCTAGCACGAAAAGGGGGTACACGGCGTGTACTTCAAAAATTTCTAAAAAATCCTCTTTTCATAAAAACTCTAAAAAATGGAAAGACATACCTGAAACGAAGATTCGGGTTCTTACAAACATCCCCCCTTAAAGAATTTTGTCCCCAAATTTCCCTAGTGAGGCCTAGTAGAATAAACTCCAAACATCTCCAGCCACTGCAATCGTACATCGGCCTCCCTCTCCCAAGCCTTGTCCAGCACTCGCCCGTGCTACCACAGCACCCGTAATAGAGGAACAGACCGGCCACAGAGAACCTTCGTACTACGATCAAAAATCCAGATGGGATGCTCCTAAAACAATGCATATGCTTCGAGTTCAAACTCTTCAGGTTGAATGACATGAGACAGGTGTAAAAAGTAACGTCAGAGCTGATAAACGTGGAAGACGTCGTGCATATCCTGGTACCTCTGAGGTAACCGTAACGGATAGGAAAATGGACCAACTCTCTCCAACACCTCAAATGGCTCGACATACCATGGTGAAAGCCTACCCTATTTCTGAATCCTATTGTGTCCCAACCTCAGTGCGACACGCAAAAAAACTTGATCCCCGACCTCAAACTCCATAGGTCGTCTCCGCTGATCAGCATAAGACTTCTACCGAGACTGTGCTGTAGACATCCTATTCCGAATCAACTCTATCTATTCTGAAGTCTCCTAAACAAGATGATGTACCCGAAATGCTTTCTCTATTGTCTCCAGCCAGTATAAGGTTGATAATCATGTCATACCGTACAAAGCCTCATAAGGTTCCATCTGAATAGTTGCCTGGGAACTGTTGTTATAGGCAAACTCCACCATAGGGATTTTCTTCTCCCAAGAACCGCCAAAGTCTAGAATGCAATCTTGGAGAATATCCTAAAGCACTTGGATCGTACAATCAGACTAGCCATCAGTCTGGGGGTGATATATTGTACTCAAAAGTACCTGTGTACCGAAAACCTTCTGAAGTCCTTTCTAGAACCGAGAAGTAAAGAGCACATCCCTGTCTGAAACAATGGAGTGTGGAACTCCATGTAGACGTACAATTTCTCGGATGTACAACCGTCCCATCTGATAAATGCTGAAGGAATCCTTGATCGACAAGAAGTGACAAACCTTTGTAAGCCTATCGAAAACACCCAAATAGCATCACTCCCTCGAGGTGAACTCGGTAACACGGTCACAAAGTCCATCGCGACATTGTTCCACTTCCACTTGGGAATGGGTAACTAATGTAATAGCCCTTATGGTCGCTGATGCTCTTCTTTCACCTGCTGACAAGTAGAACATCTCATGACAAAACCAGAAACATCTCTCATTATACCTGGCAAACAGTAATGGTGGTGTAGATCACAATACATCTTGGTGACACAAAGATGAACTTCCCAAACTGAATAATGAAAATCCTGCATCAGCTCCTCGTGTATGTCTTCTGGAACCCATACGCATCCCTAGAAATGCAAGATCTCATCCTCAGCCACTGTCCATCCAGGAATGCGTCCCCTCCTGACACACTCTCCCGCATGACTAAGCCTTCTGAGTCTGATAGCTATCTCATCTGTACCCGATCAATAAGAGAAGAGGTATTAGCTACAGAAGATAGGTATGTCTGACCCTGTCTGTCGTGCACCTCCAGATGCATCTCAGAGAATAGAGCCATAAGTTTCCACTCATTGGTGGCCTCCTAAACTGCCTGAATCTGAGTTCTCCTGCTCAATGCATCTGCTACTACATTTCCCTTTCCAGACGTATAGGCGTGCTCGAAGTTGAAAGACTGAAGATACTCGACCCACCTATGCTGTCTCGGATTCAGATCACACTAAGTGAAGATATACTTGAGAATATTTTGGTTGGTGAAAACCACAAAGTGCTCTCCCATAAGGTAGTGTCTCCAACATCGTAAGTCATGAACAACAGCTACCAACTCTAGATCGTGCATTGGGTAGTTCCTCTCATGTGGCCTCAACTTCCGAGACTCATAAGCAACAAACCCATCTCCCGGCATAAGCACAGCTCCCAGCCCGATACCTGAAGCATCACAGTAAATAGTATAGCCCTTTCCTGGCTCTTCCAAGACCAGTATCAGTGCTGACATCAACCTCCACTTAACCTCCTGAAATGATGACTCACAAGAATCTACCCACAAAAGCATCGCCCCTTCCTGGTCCAACCTGTCAGCGGTGCTGCTAGGCGTGAAAAGTCTTGTATAAAATGCTTGTAGTATCCAACCATCCCTAGAAAACTCCACACCTCAAAAACATTCTTCAGCTGCTCCCAAGAAACTACATCTCTCACTTTCACTGGGTCCACTGATACTCCTGTCTCTGAGATGATGTGACCTAATAAGTGAATCTGATCCATCCAAAAGTGGAATTTCGAGAGCATAGAATATAATTGATGCTCTATCAGTATACTCAGAATGATCTCAAAGTGTGTGGCTTGGTCTTGTTGACGGTGAGAGTGCACCAAGATGTCTTCCTTGAAAACCACCACAAAGGAATCCAAGTACGGATGGAAAACTCGGTTCATCAGTGCCATAAAAACTGTTGGCACGTTTGTGAGACCGAATGACATGACTGTATACTCGTATAGACCATACCTGTTCTTGAAGGATGTAAGAGTTATATATGATGGTCTAACGTGCAACTGATAATAACTGGACCTCAAATAGATCTTTGAGAACACCCGGGCTCTTAGAAGATGGTCAGAGAGGGTATCGATCATCGACAAGGGATATTGGTTCGTAAACGTCAATTGGTTCATCTTTCGATAATCCACACAAATCCGAAGGGTACCATCTACCTTCTTCACAAACAGGACAGGCAAACCCCAAGGATAAGTACTGTGTCGGATGAAACCCTTTTCCTGCAACTCCTCCAATTGCTTCTTGAGCTCTTGCAACACAGGGGTAGTCATCTTATAAGGAGGAATGGACATCAGTGACGCTCCTGGAATGAGATGAATCGAGAAGTCTACCTCATGCTCTGGAGGAAAACATGAGAATTCCTTTATAAAGACATCCCTGAAACGATCCACCACTGGAGGAATGTCTAACTATGAAGTCCCCTGGTCATCCAGATAAAGACTGGAAGTTTGGGTTGTAACTCCTCCTAGGTCATGATGCTATGGTCCAGATCTACAGGCCTGGACATCCCACTCACCACTATGAAGGAATGATCCACCCTCTGGTGATACAAAAATCACCATGCGGTGATAGCAATCGACGACTACCAGGAAGGGAATCAACAAGTCCATATTGAGAATAACACCATAGTCTATCATCTCTGGGACATAGAGGTCCTACAAGAAGTGACACCCTACAACCTCAAGAGGACACTCTTTGCACAGGCGTATGCTAGATGTCCTCATTTCCAACGGTGTGTCAAGAGTTAACAAGTCAGTAGAGGAAAAGATACAGAGCCCAAGGCTCTTCACAACAGCAATAGAGATAAAACTATGTGAAGCACCTATATCAAAAAGGGATGAAGATAAAACTGAGGCTACTAAGATTGTACCTCGAACTGTATAAGGGTTGGGATCCTTCTCTTGATAGGTCTACTCCACGGAGAATGTCTGGCCTATACCACGACCCTACACCCCAAGCTGACTACTTTGAGCTGACCCACTCTGTTGTTGAAGGAAACTTGGTGACTGACGACCGCAGCCGCGATCTCCTCCTCAGCCCAAACGGCCGGAAGAACTCCAGTTCTCATACTGGTGAAAAACTAGCAAAGCATCTCCTGAACGCGGGGTCATACAAGAATCCCTACCACCAGCTGAAGGTGAGAATATCTGACAAAAGCGCCGAAGATGGCCCATCTTGCCGTAAGATCGGCACTCCATCGGGTCCCTCTAGCACTGTGGCCGAGTATTCCCACTCCTACCTCATTGGTAGCATACGACCTGGCTGCCCAAATATACATCCCTCCTGCTCTGATCCCCTCGAGAAGACTCTCTACAGCTCTTCCTACTATCCGTAGGAGGAACACCATCTCTGGATGTCAAACCTCCCTGGCTCACTGCTCCAGAATCCCTCAGGTTGCGCTCATAGATCAGCGCCTAGTTGACGATAGAGGATATCATAGTCATCTAGAAGATATTCACCTGGGAATGGATCTCTTACCTGAGACTGTCCTTGAACTTCCTAGTAAGGAACAACTCATCACCAGCTGGGATCGGCGTGAAGCGATGCAGCTTGGTAAAGTGATACGAGTACTCCATAATAGAAAGAGTACCCTGCTGGAGACTCATAAACTCCCGGGATAGGTCATCCCTCAAGATCTATAAGTAAAATTAGTCATAGAAGGTGTGCTGAATCTCATCCCAAGACATGCTCTGTTGGCGCCCTAACTGCAAGATCACCTCCCACCACCTCTTGGCAGTTTATCAGAGGATATAAGTAGCCTGATTTAACCCTTTTTCTGGGGGTATCTCCAGATTCTCAGAGATCGTCAGCGTGGCCTCTAACCACGACTCTGAATCCTGGGGTCCTCCATCCCCTGAGAAAGTAGAAGGATGATGTTGCTAGAAAACCCCCATCAACTCAGCCATCGACGTGGAAGGAGGCAGCTCTCTCTGAAATGTCTACATCATCCTCATGAAATACTCCTTGAACTGTGTATTGACACCTATGATGGTTATTACTACTAGTGATAAGGATGACAGAGTAGGAGGATCTTCAGCAGATCCCTAATCGGCCATATCCGGTGTTTGATCACCATCTGGAAACTGACGTACAATCGAAGGACGTCTTGGAGGCATAGCTCTGAAAAGATCAAAAGCACACCTTAGATATGGATTATCAAAGACTGAGAACACAAGAGTACAAAACAAGAATATGGGAAGAAAGTACTCATGTTTCCAAAACATGACTACACGGCGTGTATAAAAACTACACGACATGTTCACATAAACCAAAGACATGGGCGTGTACTCCTGCCACCTCTGGTCGTGTAACACCCAAAACTACACGGTGTGTTGTACCTACAAACGACTTGTACTTGATCTCTATTCCCTTGCCTAAGTCTCTTTACATGGCTAACCCACATGGTCCTCTTAACCCTAGACTACATGACATGTTCACCAAGGACATGACATGTACTATAAAAGATTTTGGCAACCCGTGTTGTCAATTATACGAATGAATACAAGGATGACTCTTACACGGCGTGTTCTGAACAAGAACGACATGTATAGGAGAACATAACACCGACCCATGTTGTTCGTGACACGGCCGGGTACCTGGAACAAGACTACACGACATGTTCTTTACCTACACGGTGTGTTCTACTCGAGCTTCTCCAGCCCGTGTTGTTAGTGACACGACCAGGTACACAACTCTAGACTACATAGTGTGCACCTACCATACATAGTGTGTTCCTATGGAAATTTCCTCAACCTCGTGTTCCTACTCACACAGTCAGTGACACAGTCTGAAACTACACGGCGTGTAGTCCTAAAGTACATGCCATGTATTCTGGGTTTTTTCGGGCAGTAGCTCAGAAACTGTACCGAATCCCAAAAACCCAGAAAAACAAGGCACTAAGGTGCCAAATTCCGATCCGTGAGGGCCCATACTCCCCACGAATCAAATTTTGGCATCCAATACAGTCATATATAAGGAAAAACATGTCAATGATTCACGAATTTCCGATTCAAGAAGGCCCATAACACCTCAAGAACCAAAATATGGCATTCATTTAAGCAAATTACAATACAAACATCCCTCTATCAAACAACAAAGATTATATAAAATAATTTAACACAACAGTATTCATAATCTTCATAAGGTCTATCACAACAACATGAAATCCCTAATGCACCCTAGATGGCATGGAAAGAATGCATGACATTTCATTTCTAATAGGTGCCTATATGATGAATGAGATGGGAAACCCTCATCTCAACAGTTTGAAATAGAAATAGAACCATAATATCAACAATAATAACAACACAAGTCATGTGAATCACTCTAGGTGAAATAATATCAAACGTAAAATCTCAAAACTAGAAAACTGCAATAAACGAGGTAGTATGAATTTTCCCTGTACACGGGTTAGCTACTCTCAGGCACAACTTATTACCAAGTATTGAATCTGTCCTACCCCTGGTTAATGGATCCAAATAGAAAATTAAGAGAAAATAATGCCACTGATAGAACTTTGTAATGTCCCAGTTTAGGAAGCCACCCAGAGGTGCCCCGTACCCGGTTAGTCACATGGCCTCAACAGCATTTCCCCAAATTCCAAAGGCTAACAACTAGCAGCGAGGGCCTTGGGTGTGATAGTGGGGAAACTATGACCTCATTGGAAGAGTACATAGAGGATGTAAATAAACATGAAATAGAGAAAGAAGTAAATAACCAAAAATAATAAACAACGGAAAACCAAATCAGCAAAAACTGGAGAACATATGTATGTATTTGAAATGATGCATGATACATATCTAGGAAGGTATCCAAACAAGTCACAATGCTGAAAAATACAATAGTACCAAAACAAGTACAATGAATGTAAACTGCTCTTGACCATCGCAAGACAATGCTTGGTCCCACGCTCTCCTGCTCCATGCAATCAAGCGCCAGAATTAGAAGGACACTTTCCCTTATCTATACCTACAACAACGTAGTTTGTTTGGGCCTAAAAGCATGACCCAAACAAGGTGTCAGACTAAATCCCAGTAGGAAACCACCCGAAGATCTATTTCTAACTGTCAGTGAGTATATGGAAGGTAATAGTGCAGTAAGCAGTTGTAGTAAATAGTAAACAGCAGGCAGTAACCAGTAAGTAGTAAAGCAGGATGATATAAAATAGTGATCAATCCTCAAAACAACAAGAAACAGTGAATCAACCAGCTAACCACTATAGGGAACCCTCTGGGAAGTTCTCACAGCCATCCCCTCTAGTCCTATCCATGAAGTACCACAACCCACTAGGTAGTACACTTAGACTAAACCCTCAGGTTTGGTCATATGAAATTATAAGACTCTCTCGGGATGCTCACTCGGTCAATTATCTTATAGTCCAGGGTTTTCAGGGACTCTCTGAGGAAGATCACGGGGTTTAACCCTCTTGGCCCCATGGTCTAGAGACTCTCTGAGGAATCTCACTCGGTCAATCCTCCTACAGCCTCAAGTATACAACATAATCTATGAGGATGCTCACTCGGTCAATTCCTCCTATATCCTAGGAAGGTTTTAAAGATATTCAAACAATATGAAGACTCTCTAATGAAGCTCACTCATTCTACCCTCATGTAGTCTATAATAACTTAGACTCTCTGGGAATCTCACTTGGTCTATCCCATGTAGTCTATAAAACCCAATACTATTTGAAGAAGCTCACTCGGTCTATCCCTGTTTAGTCTATAATATCTAAGACTCTCTGGTAATCTCACTCAGTCTATCCCTTGTAGTCTATAGCACCGGGTTCTCACGGTCCCATGCCAGTCAGTGTATAATAATTCTATAAGACCGGGGTACACTGAAGAGCTACTTGGCTAACCAAATTACACCAACAGAACTACTTGGCTAAATAGTGTATAGAGAAACAAGCATGTTAACAACATCATTCCATCCTATGATCACAAGGAATGGAAACAGGTACAACATCCAAAGGCTAACAAGACCCAAAGGTCATAATAATAACAAATCATGGGAAAAAAATCCCAGCACAACAATTATCCACATGCATGATCAATTTACCTCTACAGAAGCATGCAAGCAAGGCAGAAATAACCACAAGAAAAAAAAAGGTAAACACGCAATACCACATTCACAGGTATTGGTGGAATGTGCACATAAACTCAAAGACATCGAAAGGTAAGTCACAAAACACCTAACTCTATTCTAGTAGATCGATATACTTGAACCACGAGGCTTTATTTTCCAAAGAACGACATATATATATGAAAACAAAAAAAATGATCGACCCATGTAAACTTAAGAAAGAGGAGGAATTAGAAAAAAAGGCTCTAGGAGAAGGAAGAACTCACTGTTGCGGTTCCAACGCAATCGATGATATTCGATTCGGAGAATGGATGAAGGATCTGGGATTCAGAGAAGTTTCATGGCTGTATGGCGTCTCTCGGTTGAATGGGACCTAGAAGAAGATGATTTTGTCGATTAGGTGCAACCCTTGTCCGTTTAATGAAAAAAAAGAAAATACACGTCGTGTAATTATTGAGTACACATCCTGTATTATAATTTTCTATACTCTCCATTAAGAGGCATCTACTTCACCCCTACAAACCGTGTGTGTGGCCCGGACACGGCCAACACACGACCTGGTGCGGCAAGGGAGTACACGGCGTGTACTTCAAATTTTTTCAAAAACTCCACTTTTCTTAAAAACTCCAAAAAAAGGAAAGACATACCTAAAATGATGATCCGGGTTCATACAATGATCTTGAGGATAATATAGAGGGGATAGAAATTTTGTGAATGTGTGTCCAAAATTCTCTTGAGGATACTTTCCTATGATTATAGATTGATGATGATACCTGGTATAGTGTGAGGGGAAAGTCCTAGAGTGACTAGAAACAGATAAGGAGTTACTGATCTATGTGATGTGTTGATGGTCCAATTTTTTATTTACTTTCTTTGCCTATATTCTTGTCGTTAGTGATATATCATTATGAGGGTGATGCAGATCCCATGGACATTCCTCACTATGAGTGAGAATGTGTTGGCAGGACCACTAAGATTGAAATGAGCCCCAGTTATGCATGAAGCATTTTCCAACCTTGAGTGAGTAGGTATGTTCTAATATCTTATATAGAACATTACCTGAGTGAGAAGGAGATGGTTGGGATAATGGATAGTCCAAAGGGAGATGTATGATCTGATAATTATGTGATGTGAGGTGTGAATTATAGACCCTACCATTAGTGGAAGGGGTTTTCTCCAGAAATATACATGATGACATAGCTTGAATGATATGGTGGATTATGAGGGTTTATAAGAGACCCCCATTGAGTTATAAGGGTTATTCTAGGTATTTTTATAGGACCCTACCTTTCTTCATTGCGTAGTTTTTTATTACATAGTTTGAATCCTACCATGCACCATAGAAAATGGGTTCAAATTCATTATGGAAAACTACCCCATGTTTTTTGGTATAAGATTGGTTTTGAGTGCAGTGTAATAATGTGAATTTATTTTGAATAGTTAAATATTAGGTATAGTTGAATAGCCTACATCCTACCATGCACAATAGAAAATGTGAATTTATTTTGAATAGTTTCACATTATCACCCAACATCCGACGCACTTATGTGGAATATATATTTTTCCTCATGCATACATGTGTATGTTGGTGTATACATGGGTCACTTTGGGAGACCATACATAGATATTTTTCTCACCCACTATACAAGTGACCTGGTGTTCATAAATAATACATATATGCTTTCGGGTTGAGGAAATATTATTTAGTAGTTCTGGTAATATTTGATTGATTGGTATTAGAGACTCGAATTGGGATGAGTCTAAGAGATGATAGTAAATTCTATTTTATATTGATCTTTTGTAATGTTTTATATATAATAAGTATTTTGGTATATCATTATGATGTATGAATATATAATATCTTGTGATACATTTTATATAGTGTTATATTTATTTGATTATGTATACTCTAATTATTCTAAGTGTGTGATTTGGTTTTTTTTTACTTTTTATAACTCTGATCTGAGGGAATAATAACCCCAACATATGATTTAAGATATAACAACTTTTCAAAAGCTATAGAGTATTGGTAGGTATTCTTGAGTAATATTGGATCTTCACACTTTGGTACTATAGAATGAATTCTTGGTTGAGGTGTTGCATTTACATTCCCAATAAACATTAGACAGTTCTAACAACCATCCTTTAAAGTTATCTGGGTTTTTTGATATTATCAATATTTACCTAAAAAAATAAGTAAAATAAAATATAATTAAAAATAATTTTTGGTGATATATATTTCAAAGGTACTCATAGGTATCGATAGTCCATTCATCGCTGAAACCTCCTCTTACGTTTCCACCCATCTACTGAGGTGATTCCATAACATGTGACACCAGTATCAATTATTTTATGATTGGTAAATATTTTATTTTTTTAATACCATGTCAAAATATATATTATTAATTAGAATAACAAATCCCACATTATCCAAATATATAGATATTATTACATAGAATGAAGTTTATAATTTATTAAATTCTTTGTGAAATTATATTCTTTAGATTTCAAGACTAATGGTTTGTTTTCCATATATTGTCAACATATCCATCATAGAAAAATATATCACTCAAACTGACCACTACTTGACACATAAGAATATATTAATTAAAAATTAATATTATATAATCATTTTGATCATTTCAATTTATAAATTTAACATTTAATATTTCTTACCATATTGAATTTCAATTGTCTCGTCACCCTTTTATCACACTCTAATATAGAAAAATTCTATATGGATTCATCTATGTAAGGTGTTCTTAACACCCAATTCATTCTATAATGATCATTTAAGGATTATATGATAATTATAATTATAATTTATTTAATTTTGGAATCATATAATAAAATATTTAGTCTTATAGGATAACACTTTTACCACCTATGTATTGATTTTCATAAATACACCAAAAGGGATCAATCATCAACATGTGAAATTAAAATAATATTTTTTTATAGGAAATGAAAAATTGAATTATTATGAACTCAAAAATTAAATCTATTTCAATTTACTACTCCCCAATTGATTTATTATTCATTCTATATATGATACCACCTCTATAAGTGAACATAAAACCCCCTACATGATTTTACCTTTCCTATGAAATATGTTTCACTGAAAAAAATATCCCCTACTTCGACTTGTGAAGATTAGTTTTCCTATTAAAGATCATATATATATATATATAAATCATGATACTATGATTCCACGAATTATTTATTTATCTCACCATCTCCATGATATTTGATTTCTTCTATAGATTATAGTATGTTTTGACCAGTGTATTTTGATCCTGGGGCTATTATTATCATTGTCAAATATATTAAATTTAATGGAGATGGACTATGTGTTTTATTTAATATAGTATTTTTTCTCTTGAAATTTAAATCAATGGATCCCACAAAACAAATAAGGTTGTGACATAATAGGCTCCAATAAATATAAACCTGAAATATATCTATCACAAAATTTAGATGGCATATGGTAATTTTATCATTTCTATTTGAAATTTTTTTCTTGGATGACTGTGGAATATTATGAATAATTATAAATCACATAATCAATCCCCCATATATTATAATAAACTCATTGATGTGTGTAAAATAATTTGATTTTTATAAAACATTTAATTTTTATTTGAATTATCAATGATTACATTTTTAAGATTTACGATGACAATCCTAGCTGAAGGATCTTGTATCATAACATAGTGAATAAATATTTCACTAAGAATTAATTTTTTGGAGAATCTCATAGAATATATGATTTTTAACTCTAGATTCACTTATAAATCTCTAAAATAGTAAATCGAATCTAGCATTTGATGATTTGTGGAATAATTTTATTTCTGAAATTCACATTCTCATAAATGAAATGTGAGATAATGCTAAAAATTTATTCAGATATTTCCATAATTGAGTTTTTTTATATACTTTAAATCCACAATGATTTTTCTACACCCAAATAGCATTGAGTCTTATATTTTTTATTCACCATTTATTACAAATAATTGATATATGTGATTAAGGTATAGGTAAGAAATTTGTTTAGAATGAAATACAATAAAAACAACACTACTAGTAATAAAATAAGGTCTCATTATGTCTAATAAGGTACTATGATAAAATTTTGGTAAAACCTAATAAAAAATAGTTGTTAACTCGAATCAATCAAATACGAATTATGAAGCTATAAATTTCACACTAATATTATTAGAATCCCCCTTTCCAAGCTACTGGATGTTTTCATCCAGCTTATTGAAATGTCTCTCCACATTCTTCACATCTTTATTTCAATAAAAACATATAAACAATAAATTGCATATAATTCCTACAGAATGAAACTTAATAGATGATTATTATAATTGATGTTGATTCATTTTATTACATATACTTTAATTATTTTTTATTTTTTATTATAGTGTCCTTATTATAAACTTAAAATGAAAATAGCCTAATTTTCATCTATTTTACCATGAATACTTAATATATTTGAAGTATGTTATAGATGAATCCTTGAATATTAATTGACCACTATATTTTTAACATATAAAATCAATTTTTTACCATAAATGATCAATAAATAATTACCAATAATCCATGTTATCATGGAAAAAAAGATTCAAAAAATTCATTAGATATTCATCTATATCATTCATCTTGATAAAGCATGATAGATATAGAGAAACTAGTATTTGATGACAATAAGATGAGATTAGTCAATAATTTATTTTCTATATTGTTGCCAAAATATTATAACTAAGAAATATATCTAGTAGATTTATGTATTGATAACATTTTAGGTCTCTATATTCTAATTTTTAGAAGTATAATTTAGTGAAAATTAAAATTATCATAATACTCTCCTTTTATTTTTCATGGTATAAATATAAATTTAATTATGATTAATCATCAACTCTTCCAACATTTATTATTATATGGTGAAAAAGGCTTAATAGGCATCCATTATAAATATATAAAAGAGTAAAATTTCATATTTTATTTATTGGTGATGTTTTTTAACATGTATCGAGGACTCAAACATATAGAATAAATTTTCCTATTGTATTGTATAATATAAAAAATTTACCAAAATTAAAAATTAATCTTGTGATTACTTTAAACATTTAAATAAATGATAATAGTGTTCCTGTTGGATCACATTAAATTTTCTACATGATGTAAATTGAGTTTTTAGAACATAACCTTCATTATCAAAATTTAATATTAAATTTTGTTTATTAGTCTCACAATATTTTAACAATCCCATTATCACTTAACATTGGATTTTTAATATATATTAATGTTATTATTCATGTTTAAAGGATACATAGTTCACATTTTATAACTTATTAAAAGGCATGGTCAACTACAATAATGTGTTTAGATATACGATCCTTGATAACGTCATTTACTCACATGTCCTTGATATATCGAGTTACCAATCTAGTCCTAAAACACATGAATCAAATTTTATCAACACATTCATCCAAGTCACTCGAAACCAATAATGGGGAAATTATGACACCCACCATGTCTTTGTGGTTTTAATTTTTCATGATGCTATGTTTTAAGGGTTATTTTAATTTTCATATATTTTTCATAGCGAATCATGGGAAATTTGATGTTTTTCCTGTGCATGGTTAAGGGGAATGGTTTATGTTAGTCCATGTGGAGATCATTTCATAACATCAGTTAATCATTATGATCATTTTATTTGGAGATCACATTTTTTGGGTTTCATAGACAATACACAGGATGGGTATAATAATTCGTGTCCTTCGAGAAATGATGTGTGTTCTGTTTGGGCTTCGAGTGATACAATAAATCATAGATATGGTTTTATAAACCATGATATAAGAATGTGAATCAATTATAAAATTTGGCAGAGGTATTTTACATGATTGGTGAAAATTTTTTAATTATGAAAACTCATAGGTATATATTATGAGTGATTTTCGGATTTGGAAGTGACCTTATCATGGTTGGTTCATGGTTTGGAAAACCATACCGTCTACTAATTTTTTTAAAAAAGTATACATTTTTAATTGGACTTGTTAAATTTTAATATTATAACCATACATTATTAATCCCGCTAAATTGAACATACTTGGTACCACTCACATGTGAGTCGCTTCCCTTCCTTCTTAAATTCTGATTACTCCACCTTGGTTTCATGTGATTTATCTATTGGTATGTCCTTCTAGGATTATACCTCTCTTCAATATTTCAATTCTTTTGGGTTTTAGTTCCTCCTAAGAACCCCAAAATCCATGGGTCATGAAATTAGGGTTTGGGTGGATTTAATCATATATTTTTTTTAATTTTTATCACTTGAAAATGATCTCTTGAGGACGGTTGGTTGATTAACATCATAAGCGATGACTTTTGACTTTTTATTTTTTGTATCATGGTGGTTTCTTCTTTGTTTTCACTTTTTATTACATATATTTATATATTTGAAGGTTTGATTACGATTTTAAATTCATAATTTGAAAAAATTTATTACCCATATATGGATAAAGGGGATATAATATTGTTTTATTCGATGTTTTGGAATAGGATTCCATGCTATGTATTTTTGAAATTTTCGATATTTAATTAAAAGGGTTCTTTTGGTTTTAAATTTTGTAGAGAGAACAACCTTGTGGGTTCTAAAGGCATTTTAAGAAAAAATTTATTTTTATAAAAAATATTTAAAGATATTAAATCAATGAAAATAAATTTAAATGAGATATTTTATTTATAAGGGGCTTGTTAACTCATGTGAAAGATTTTTCGATAGAAATTAAGGTATTTGAATGTTTTTAAAGGAGACTCATGGGAATTTATTTTGTTACAATTTGTGTTTAAAAATGGTTTTAATAAAAGTGATCTCAATAGTGGGTTGATATGGAATTTTAAATATGTTAATTCTGTTTTTTTATTCCAATTATGTTTTATAAATGTAATATTTGGAACATTATGAAAAAAATAGTTTTTCATGTAAGGAGGGAGACCTTATTCATCCACATGTGACTATAATTATGGTCATGGTAGTTTGTGATCCATAAT
The DNA here is from genome assembly GCA_963277665.1 of Viscum album. Lineage (NCBI taxonomy): Eukaryota > Viridiplantae > Streptophyta > Magnoliopsida > Santalales > Viscaceae > Viscum > Viscum album. The sequence continues at coordinate 2,056,238,804 of OY728140.1, forward strand.
GGGATGTCGATTATTGTCTTATCAATATATTATTTCTATGATTTTATGTGAATGAGATTGTTTCCTTTAATTGGTGTTGTAGGTCAATCATGATTTGTTTCATGTGATTTATATTTTATTTGTGTGTTGGATAAACTTTTATCACATATATTTGAATTTTTATGGAACACCATGGGTGTGTTTGTTCATGAAATACATCGTTTAATCCCTATCCTAGTTTTTTGAAATGTTAAAGGATTTTTGAATGGGACTGATAGTTCCTATGGATGTAAAATATTTTAAGGGACAAAGTGATCTAATGTGGTGTTGGGATTGAGAGATTATGAGAAAGATAGAGAGCACATCAAAAATTTCTTGTTCCCACATAGTGCATTGTGATCCTAGAGTTATTTTAATTCATGTTGGATGAAATTATTTATAGTTTTATGGTTTGATCCCATGAAAATAATATAATAACTATGATTATTTTCAGATATTTCATTGTTTTCATTGATTTATCACATGTTTATTTGATAATTTAAAGGAACATTTGTATTTATTTATTTTTTATCACTATTAAGTGACATTGAAATAATGGTTTCTATTTTTTATTTCATCATAGTTTATGTTATTTATTTCTTTACATGGGCCTGAAAAATAGGTTTTTTTAATTTTTAAAAAGTGGAAAATAATGATTTCTTTAGTGTGCTCTAAAACTATTCTAAATAGATTTTTGAAAGAGTCGTCTTTTAATTTAGAAATTTTTTTTCAAAATACTGTTTTGACTATTTTGATGAGAAATTGGGAAGTGGTTTGTTTTTGAATCTCTATTTTGTGGGTGAGTTGAAATCATGGTTTTAGGATGACATGTACGGTTTTACATAATATTTGGTTCTCAAAAATGTTTTGAAAATCTATTTGACTGATGGAAACCACTCTAGAGTTATAAAATGTATATTAAAAAAAGTTTTATTTACAAGATGGTTCTTATTGAGGGAAATTAAATCCATTATTTTTCAAATGGGATTCGTCCAAGGAGAATGTGTTTTCCATTTTCCTTTTTTTCATTAAATGAAAACAATGAAAAATGGATTTAACACAACATTGATATGTTATTTATTCTTCATGATAAATTTTATTTGAAAATTTATTTTTCTAATTATATTATAAATATGATTTTTTAGGATTTAATAAGATTTTGAATATATATATTTCTTGGGTAGAAACCTTCTAGGAATTTTATCTCATGCTTATATTTGATAAGTCTTGGTTTATTCCAATTTGATTCTTCCCTATTGATCTTATGAGGGTGACATTATGATGGATGGTGTTTGTGCATCATGTGGAGGCCTACTAGTTATTATTTTTCAGTTTTCATCATCTTTTAGTTTTGTATCAGCTTTATTGGAATGTTATAATTTAATTTATGTCCTTGTATGTATTTTCTTATTTTTGTTGATAATTTTAAAAAAATATCTTTTGTGATTTTATCCTTGGGTTTAATATTTTCTATTTTGTTGGTTTATATATTTTTTATGCTAATTTTTTATATTATTATATAGGTTTGATAATTATACCAAGGTATTATTCAATAGTTCCCAGGAACTAGTTTCATTCTTTAGAGATTGAAAACACCCATTTCCCTTTATCTCTATCTAGGTTGGGTCTTGGGTAAGATGACACCCTATTATGGTTCAATATAAAATAACATCTGGGGAATTTTCATATACTAGACTAGGTTCTGTAAGCAATGTTAATTATTTTTGTGTGTTATTATTTGTATATAATGACTTTTGGACTTGGTTGGTGGGAAAATGGGGAGTTTTAATATATCTTTCTTTCCTCAAGCTCATGTTTCTAGGGGTAGTCATGATTTTGTTCTGTAATTCTACTACTGCTGTTGTGAGATTAAGGATGATGCCCATAGTAGTGGTGTATTAATCTAAATTTATAAATATTGAGTTTTTTTAGAAGAATATAGTTATGAGTCGTGATAGAAATGGAAAGACAAAAATGTTTCTGGTTTAGTTTTAGGGAGTCAAAACCATAAAAGTAATATGTTCATGATTCTAGACACATTATGGAGACCAATGAATGATTAGCACATGGTCTTGAACCCTATAGTAATGTTAGGCATGAATCCTCATACTAATTGTTTTTATACTTATAACCCCATGATGATTTTATTTTCTATTGTGTTATGGAAATTATAATGGAGTTAGGGGGTGTCATGTGATTTATTACCATTATTGAATTGAATTTTTTTAAGTTTAAGATTTTATTATGAATATTTCAACTGACTTAATTAATGGTGGAAAATTAGTTTTTTAATTTTAAGAAATGATTTCCAATAGAGAATTTATTCAATTTTAAAACAAGGCTATAGGGGTTTTTTATATAACCATGTTTTCATTAAATTTTTTAATTTTTTAATTTCAATTTGAAATTTGGAAAGTGTTTTATGTGTGATTGATTTTATGATCTATTGTACATAGTGTTTTTAAAAAGGATTAAATAGATTCTATTTTTTCATTCAAATGGTAAATTTAAAATTTGTTCTATTATTTTAATAGGAGCCATTGAGTTATTTAAATAAATTCAATTTTGGGCGTTTTAGGGGGTTTCTACTTAGATTTTACTTTAAATTGAGTTTTGAAACATTTTTATAATGACTATGTCTATATATGGGTTGTGGTTGGATATATGGAATGTATTTTGTATTTATTTTTTTAAAATAATACTTGATTTTTTAAGGTATCTTGGTTTTCAAAATGATTTTCAAATAAATTTTTATATGGTTTTGTGATTTTAAAATATGATTTATTTGATAGATAATTGATTATTTTAGAAATATAGTTTGTTTAATTTTTCCCTCATCTGATTTTGGGACTTATTAATATTATTTTGGAGATATTATTGGGTTTAGTTTATGTATTTCTTAGGTTGATATAAGCCTTAGATAATGTTCTAGTGTGGAAGTAGAGTTATTAACTTATTTATTTTTCCACCTTATATGATTAAAATTTCTCTTGATCTAAGGGATTGGAATGTGTTGTATTCCCACGTCAGTGGCTCACCTTAGAGTTGATCAAGTATGTGTTAGTTTATATAGTTTTCTTAGAAATTTTTTATTCTATGTGGCATATGGTTCTAAACATGGTTTGATGGTTCGTCAGGTTTCAGTCAGTTTTCTTGGATAATCTTATATAGGGCCAAGTATGGAATGTTTAGTTTACTAATATTAGATTTTTTTAATATCAATAGAGTTTGGATTAATTGATGTATCCTTTAAGTATTTACTTATGTATTTCTTAAATTATAGATCACTTTTCAATTTTTGTTCACCAAATGAAGAGTTATTATGTCTTGTGGAAATATTTTCCCAATAAATTTGGTGCCTCATTGTTTCTTATATTTAGGTGGTGGATATTTGGTAGATTCTCATTCCTCATTTCCTAGTGAATTTTTTGTTTGTGAAATATTTTGTATACAAAGATATTTTTTTGTTAGTATGGATATGTAAAAAAATTATGTTAAATTCATTGGTAACTTGGGTGTAGTTTTATTTTTGATTTTTCTATCGGTTTTGATGATCTGTAGCCTGATTCGAAATAATTGTTGAAAGGAATTACATTGATTTTTATCTAAAAACACACATATTCTAGTTAGGGCCCTAGGATTATACTTGTTTCATTATATAACAAGGAATGTTCTCACAAGTTGTGATCATTAGTGTTGTGATTCCAATGGTTTGATGATTTGGTTTTAATGGCCATTGGATAAGTTTTGAGGTTTAGTACCTTCATTTAGCTGTTTGATCCCATTTTTAAGTTTTTTTTGTGACTGGAGAACCTTGGTAATTCTCTTTTTTGCAGATTTGGGGATGTTTTTTCATGGTGACATACGCATTTTTTATTTGGAAAAATAGATAATCAGTTAATCAACTATTTTTATTTAATTCTAAACTATAGGGAGAACAATGATATGAATTTTCCTCTTAAGAGCCTCCCATTGATTAGTATTTTATTTTTAATTATTGATTATATTTAATGATGATTGAGTATTGAAGAATTTGTTCATTGAATTATATTTTATTCTGAGGATTCATCTTATAATTCAAATTTGGTGTTCCTATACTGGGTGTTGTGCCATTACAGGGGAAGGAGATGGTATGGTGGTGTGAAATTTTACACCCAACACATAAATTTTGTGTTTATTTTTTGGTATTCAATTATTTTGAGTGCCATTTTTATTTTTTTAATCATTATCTTGAAAAAATAGGATATTTCAAGTTCTTTTGTACATAATTTGGGAGAATAACCTTATATTTCATTGGGTAGACCTTACATGTAGTTAATTTTTTAGATACATGATTTAGGATGAACAAGAATTATATGGATTGATTAATTCCATTAAAGTCCATGTGGAAACCATGTCGGTTTTTAGGGGTCGGGTGTTTTGGCACATAGATTTCATATGATTTGGTAAAATGTGCGATAAGAATGAGAATCAACTCTAAAATTTGACTATTTTATTTTTCATGGACGGTGGATTTTATTTCCATCTATTAAGATTAACAAGTAAATAGTGTGACTAGGTTTTGTTCAAGGTGGTTATATACACACTGTTGGAAGGATTGGGTAACAATATAACCCAATCATGCAGGCATACCATATTCATTAAAATTTTAATTTCAATAAATATCCATATTTTATTTTAACCTTCCAACTCTCCTTTCGTACTTCCTATCATTTTAACAAACCAATAACCCCTTACCTATGAGTCTTCTCTTTTTCACCTTCAATATTAATGTCCCCCACCTCGGTTTCAGGAAATTTCTCTCCTGCAACTTATTTCTATGTCTCTTCCCCTCTTTTGTCTTTCAATTCCAATTTATTTTAATTTATCTTGACAACTCTAGAAGCAATATGTATAAAAATTTGGGTAAGGTTAAAATTAATATGGAGGTTTTATTATTATTAAGGATTCATAAGGACCACTTGTGGATCTGTTGGGGGTTTCCCATCATTGTCATTGACTTATGGATTGTTGTTATTGAATCAATATATGATTTAATTTTTAGAGTTCATTATTACCTTTATTAAAAAACATGATGACCTTATAATGTTTTTTTATCCAAAAAATGACTATATATATGTCCAATGATATTAAAGGATATTTAATGTGTCTTTAAACATGGAATGGAATGGGATTCCATTTCATTTAAAAATCATAAGTAGTTATTAAAATTATATTTTGGTTTTAAAATCAGTGGAATGAAATTACATGAGGTTTATAGATTTTTTATTTACATAAATATACTTAAACGATATTTAATGTATTTTAATCATTTAAAACAATTTAAAATATATTTTTTATTATAAATGGTTATTTTCAATGCATTTGAATGATGTTGTAAAACACATTTGTGGCTTTGATAGTTTATAATGGGGACTTAGGGGAATTTTGAAATATCTTATTTTTGTTTTAGAAGTGTTATAATAAATTAGGTATCAATAGTTGATTTAGATGAAAATTGGAATATTTTTTTGTTTCATTGCAATTCCAAGAATTTTTTTAAATGGAACATTTGGCACATTATAGAAAATGTGTTTTCATGTAACATGTGAGACCCTTTTATGTAATATGTGATCATCATTATGTAAATGGTTGTTTATAATCCCATTATAGGAGGATTATTATTTATTCTTCATTATATTTTTCTTATTATTTGATGTGAATGTTTTTTTCGATTCAAGGTTGTAGGATGTGTTTCATGAGAGGATTCAATTGATTTGTTTTTGAATATACATTCAGTTCAATTATTCTCACATCTATTTTCATTTTATTGGAGACCATGGGTGGTGGATTATATTCCCTGGGTAGTTGAATACATAACCATTTATTTAAACATGTTGATCAAAATATTCCATGAGGCATAGATAGAATATAAATAAAACATTATCTCTATCTCTGAGTGAGGTCATGGTAGTTAGGACCGAAAGAGGTCGGGGAATACTAGACATATTCTAATATTTTTTGTACACAATTAGTGCCCTCTGAATCTACGGTTCTTTTAATACATACTATATAAAAATTTTAGTATCCCATTGTTTATATCCCTTTAAATTATGATTATATTTAGTATCATTTTAATAGATTCGTCATTTTTTTAATTTCATCCCCTACTTCGTGGATTATTTCTTGGAACAAATTTCTTTTTTTATTTTCTTATCACTATCATGTGAATTTGAAAATGTGGGTCATTTTTTGTGTTCATTAGATCATTTTCATTCCACAATTTTCTTTTAAAATTTCTAATAAAGGGTTTTAGAAAGGTTTTAAAAATAAGAAAGGTAAAAGAGTGGTTTTATTACTATTTCAAACAATTTTTAAATGAGTTTCAATAAAGTTTTATTTAAATATGGGAAGATGATTTTAATTTTTTTATTATTTTATGAGAATTTTTAAAGTAGTTTGTTTGTTGAACTCTAATGTATGTGGGTTTTGAAAATAATTCTTTTGGATGGCCTTCTAAGTTTTACATTTATGTTGGTTCCCAAAGGTTTTTTTGTAATGAATGTGAATGTTGGAAACCTATTCTCGAATTTTGAAAAGTGTATATTAAATTGAGGCATTTATGAGATTATATTTAATGAGGTAATTTAAAATAATGTACTTCCAAATGGGATTCATCCATGGGGAAAGAATTTTCCATGTAAATATATTAATTAAATTAAAATAAATAACAAAGGTTTTAATATAAATTCCTTGGTTTTTCTTCTCATCATATAATGCCAAATAGAAATGAATATTACCAATAGTATATCAAAATAACTTTTTTAAAATTTAATATATAAAAAACTTCTGAGTTTTCAAACATGACTATATACTAGGCTCTTTAGCACATAGTAATATTTTACAATTATAGGTAAGTTCTAGATTGATTTTTCCCTATTGATCTTCTGAGGGTGAAATTGGTTTTGGTCATGAATATGGGTCATAGTGAGGCTCATTTGATCTTTTATGGTACTTTTCTTCCACTTTTTGTTTTGTATAAGATTATTTTCCATGATGTAATTTTTTCTCCATCCTTAATCTATATTAATTTTTTGATACATTTAAATCAGTTGTATCTTTTTATTGTATTATTAGGTTACATATATCCTTTTTAGTTAATAGATTTTATTTATACATATTGATTATATTTTTTATATTGTCAAGTACATTCACAAGATTTTTTTTTGTGATTCCAATAAACATTTTTTCGTAACACGCAAATAGGGATTTCCCATAATTCCTTATTAAAGATTGTTTTAGCAGGCATGTTAGATGATATTGAGTTCTAATTTGTTACAATAAACATCTTTACTCAAACTATATTTTTTGAACACAAAATAATTCATTAACTCCTTAAAAATGATGTCTTCTGACAACTCCTTGAAAACCCCATTTATCTATTTCTTTATCTACAATTAAGTAGTGGAAGGAGACAATTTACCTACTATTATCATTTAGGGATTTTAATCATTATTCATAAGTATTCAATATTTTATAATTTTGTATTCTTTTAATCATAATTTTTTTTTCATATGTAATAAACTATCTCAATGGAATAATGTATGCGTACTCTAATTATTTTATTTATTCATCCATACATTTCAATTCAGTTAATTTATATGATTGAATTATCATCTAATAAAAATAAATACTTGACCATGCATAAAAATGAATTAAAATTAATAAATGTGTTTCAATCATTAGATTTTATATTGGTCTCTTCATCCATTAGGTAATAAAAAATTATTAATCTAGTGGGAATAACATCATCATACAAAATTTGGTTTGAATTTTACATTTCCATATATTCCCCAATATACCTCTTTAGTTGGTTTCACCTCATCTTTATGGTTGAACTACATCCACTCACCCAATAGCATCATCCTTTCCATAATATTTACTCACATGTAACATAGGGGAACCATGATTATGAGGTTACATAAAAGAAACCATACACTTGAACTCTCATATATAATAATTATAAGGGGATGATACACAAATAATTATTTTATTAAATCAAAATAATTAGAAAAAAGGAATGGAAAATTAAAATAAAATCCAATTAAATCAATAAATTTTTCTATCAAACTCATAATCATCCATGTAAAAAATTATTACTAATTTAAAACATGTTTGTGTTCAATTAAATAAGTTCTTTGGTAAGATAAATCACTTGAATTAATCATAAAATTATATTATAAAGAAATTCTTTAATTTATCTATATTTTCCTTAAATAATCATTGAGATTCCCATAACTTTTAATATTAAATAAATTAAATAATTGTATTTGGTATAAAATTCATCAAGTATACTACATTTACTAGAGGAAACAAGAAGTGTACCACAATTAAATATCCAATATCATGTTTGGTACTTCCCATATATTTATTACTAATAGAAAATGTAACATACAACTTGTGTCATGTATAACATGATGTGTAGTTATATGTGAAAAAATAAGTAGTCTTCTAGATATCTATGACACATGATGTGTTAACATATATTGTATCAGTCTCTTTCAATTACCATGAAGTGAATTAAATTTAAAATGAAAATACAATAAACGTAGTTTCAAAATAATAAGAAAATTAATTAATCATTTAATTTTCCATAAATCCCAATCACATAGTGTTCATACAAGTTATAACCCATGTACTTTGGTTTAATAAAAAAATTAATTTTCATTCCGCAAAATTTATTTATAACGTGTATACCCTAGATTGATGTGTACTCTTTATAATTGGTTATTAGTTACATGGAAGGTATGGCCCAATAAACATCATATACTGAATTCTAATGTTTTCCTTGATACACACCATGGGGCATGGCATGTAATTCACATACATAATTTTTCATTTCATAGTGTAGAATCCAGTTACATGACACTTTGAAACAATTTTTTCATGTTTTTTATCTTTATGACATTACATGGAATATAATAAATCTATTACAACCACATGGATTATGTATCTCCCAATAGGCCATAATAATTAATTTTACATGATATATATGCAATATACAAACCATGAATCCCTAAAAATTGCATATCTTTTGGATGGTTAATTCTTACCATGTATTGACATGGTGTTCAATTTTCTTATAAAACATAGAAAAACATATGTTCCTCTTCCTAATGTACTGAATTTCGTTCAACAGATTATGGTTTGGTTTTACCTAATGTATAATACTTTGTAATCCAGTGATAATGTTAGACACATCTAGATGGGATTTTTTAATTGTTCATCATCATTTATTAGCCCTTTTCCAGGTCATATGAAGGTTAATAAATTGATTACATGACATTAAAATTACATATCAAAATACTAGAAATAAAAATCATACAGAAAATTCGCAATTAAATAAATTATTAATAAATAATTATAACTTAAGATGTGTCCCCTTTCATACCAAAAATGAGTTCTAGAGTGCAATAAAAGTGGTCAGACTCATGCCCAACAATGGATTTTTGTTAATTTTTTTCAATACATCATCATTTTTTTAAGGTTACCCCAAAATATTTATTGAGATGATCATTTCAAATATAATCTTAATTTATTTATTCATGGATAAAAATTACATGTTCCTTGAATTATTTTTTTAATGAATGAATTTATTGATCTCTATTATAATACAATCATTATAATAGATGATATATTATTAGAATCCAAATAGTAGTATCCACAAATTCCCCCATGTACATTGGAATATAAAATAATATTATCAAGATTCTATCATGAATGATTTTAATTTCTTGTTCAATTCACCATTATTCATAATAGGAATTTTTCTTATTAGAAGATTTATCTCTCACGTATCTTAATCACTGAGAGGGAATAGTATAATTATTTCTCATTATTGTTAAGAGAGTTATATAGAATGTTCTCTATAGAGAGGATAGAATTTACTAAATGTAATATAGTTCACAATGATATTCTATAACTAGATATTATATTACTACCATTATAGAATTCTGTTATAGAATTGGTTGTTGACAAAAGGCCTTATCCAATCTATCAATACACACAGAACCCCACCTATAAAAATAAAAATAATAATATTATTATTATATTTCAGTGACATGAATTGGACACACAAATAATTTAAATATCATTTTCACTAGAAACATAAATACTCATGTCAATCAAAAACATTATTTTATCAAAACAAGAATAATTGAATTTTTTAAAATAAATAAATATCACTAAATTATTCATTAAAAATTAATGAAATATTATATTTAATATTTAATAAATAAGTAATAAATTCATTCAACAAACCTGAGAAATAATTATCTTTTACCTTGTGAATATGTAATAGATTAATCTGAATTATATATTCATGTAATTTATAGTTACCTTTTGAATACATAATTATTTGTTATTAAAATAAAACGTTATTTCATCAGAGAATTGGTAATTGAATTACTATGATCAACCATTCATAAATAATTATTAAACACTAATTCTAGAATAATATTTACTCAAATTGTTTAATTAAAAAAGAATATATCTTCTATTCTAAATACAATAATTGTGTGAACCTCTAAGATAAATTGTAAGAGAAATTATTCTAACTAACATATTGTTTATGATTAGAATATAGAAACTTTTCATGGGATATTTAGAGAAAGAAGTAACAATAACAGTGTGAAAACTTCTTTTGAATGATAAATGTGTAATATAATCCCTTTTGTCTAGATATTTAATCAATAAGGCTTCGTACTATGAATTTTCAATCTATATACTTGAAACTTCCTGACCCAAATTCCACTAAAACAGTGCGCTAGGCTGGTTGGTTACTAGGATTCATGCTTGCCTCCCCATATGACAGTGGCTACCTAATAATATTAAGGGACTATGGTCTAATAGTGGGGATAATATGCCCTCATTTTAGAGTAAGATAGAAGTGGAAATAGATAATAATCATACATAGTAGTAAACAAAAAGAGTGTGGAAGTAGTAAATAATGAAATATAACATGATTTAATAATGAATAAAATGATGTAAAATACCAAATATTTATGTCATAAAAAAATCACTAGTCATCCAGTAGAATGACCATACATATACAAATGTATAAAAGAAATTTCAAGTATACGTACATGGCCCCACTACTAAATATAAGCCATACCACGTACCTTGTGTCTATACACTATCGAACAACAACATCGTGATGAGTAGAACCACCCAGGAAGCTTCGCACTATTATGAAACTCTTGGACTAATCTCTATCCACCATGAAACCCCTAATCAAACATAAAAGAATACATAAGGTCTAAATGTACCTGTGGTATATGTGAATGGGTGAGAAATTATCACTATATTCCACTGTCCCGTGGAACATAAAAAGTGTTTCTATATGTGTATTCCAAAGTAACTACTCAGTGTCGCTGAGACATAACAAAAACGGTAAGTAAAACCAAACATGATACCACAGTCAAACGTTGGGTCTATAATCTTGGTCAACTGGTTATGTTACACCATGTATGTGCATATATATATTTACATATGCACATATATTCCCATACCAATACAAAAATACAACAATATGAATATTCATGAGTATATGAATTAAATGACATGAAAACAATTTAGTATTAAATCCTTGGGTATATAATCTCAATTGGCTAGACATCCTATGAATGGGAATTAAACATGACATCATTCCATATAATACATGTATCTTCATGTTGTTCTTTGGTTCCATAATCTCGATAGTCATATACCTACTTAGACTAGCACCGATGTTATATCTATGAGAAAACAAAGTCACAAGAGGTGGATACTCATCCTACACCTAGGATCACCCATACTCACCTACATTAATTAAAAATTATGTCATATATTGTTGTTCAATATTGTAAATAAGGATACAATATTTCGAAAGTAAATCCTACACAGAAGGATATCGTATTCTAACGGTTTATCCATTAAAGAATGATTATAGTGAGAACACCCTGACATCATTTTAAAGGTCACTGAGTCAGTATCCATGTTCCCTAGGCATGTAAATCTAGATTAATTTTTGAGCCCTACATCTCGGTATACATGTAGTCACAACATTACGAAGTCATGTAATCTCTAAGGGGATTACCCTTAGGTGATCTATAAATAAAGAACACATTGTGAGATTCCATTATATAACCCCTGAGTCTTTTAATTGATTTAGAAGAGTGTAATCATTATGATCATAGGCCATGTAGATCATAATAATCCCTAACAATCATGATAGCATAATCTACCATGATCATTGGGTATTCATGACCGTATAGATAAAACTCACCTGTGACACACCATGAAACACTGTTCAGGAATTTTAACTGATCTAAAAGAGAAAATTCATTCTGACAATAGGTCTAGGAAATAATAATCATCCCCAAAAATTGGGAGAGTGTAATATACCATGATTCATGTGATTCCATGCCCTTACTGAAGGGAGATTAATCATCCTCATTACGTATCAATGGACAAGGAGGGCATAATAATCCCCACATATCACTAGCCTATGTGTCCGTACAAGGAATTCCTACTACAAGGATTTAAAGTATCACTCATGGAATGAAATTCAATATATAAGGATCAACAAACAAATACTAGAAAACACATCTGGACATCCCATCACAATGTATATCATAATATATTTATCAAGGCTCAACATCCATGTCATAGGTAGTACCTATGTGAATAGTTTAAAATATCATAAATACTGTGGATCAAAAGATGTATCACATATAAGAATATTTGGGAATCCCAAAAAAAATAAAAAACCCATAATGATCATCCACACATTCCAAATGAATGAAGGACACCTTATGTCAGGCTCAACATCCACCAACCAAAGATACCCCATGTTAAACATCACGACATCAGTAATAACCATGTAAAAGATATAAACAAGGAGTGAGGGAGGCATGAATGTCCAAACCAACACTACTCACATAGCCCTAAGGGAATACAAAATAAGAACATGTTCTAATGTTACAAACAAACAATGGGAACCCACTGGGTCCCTCAATCCAAATAATGAAGTCAAATCCAACATGGCATCCTCAACGTCTAAGAATAAGAGACGGAATCCAACATGGGCTCCTGAGTAATAACTGGAAAGGAGTAATCCAAAATGGGAACATAAAATTGAACGAAATGTAGAAGCATCCTATTTGGGATCCTCAGAACAACACCATAAACAGAGGAATCAGTCTTGGGATCCATGGTCTTGTACACAAGTAAGGGATCCAAAAAGGGACTCCCTAGAACATCATATAAAAAAATGAATCCCTCATGGGATCCTCATTTAACTGATATAATGTAGTGACATATTTTACAAGATCCACTAGGTTGAAACATATGTATAGGTATCCTCCATGGGATCCTAGATAACAACAAGTCTCAGGGCCTCATATTCTAAAAGGGAACATCTAGCTAGGGAAACATCCTCAAAAGAAAACATGATGGGAGGTAGATCATGGATGAACTCAGAACAAAATCTCAACCAGGTTGGTTAAATCACCCAACCTATCAGTCACATTCACATATCTCACTCAAGATAATACTAAATCTTTTTACTAGAAGAATGACATATCGATTTATGTTGAAGCCCCATAACACCCATTTGGATACCTTAGATCACTCTATGGGTTTCATCCAGATGATCATTGGTAAAAAAATAATTAGGATGGACTAATATCATGTTCAAATAAGATTTTAGGTTATAAAAACCCAAAAAACCATCAAAGAGTTAAAAAAATGATTAGTACATGGTGTGTCACCCTTAATACATGATGTTTCCTCCCAATGCACCTCATGGTAATGCACTCTTTCTGACATGGTAGTGTAAATTTCCCAGTCTCAGGATGTGTAGGGGGTGAAATGTGTACACTACAAAGGGAATCTACCCATGTACCTCATCTATCCTACTTAGATACTTGGTCAGGCCATGTACTCCAACATGGTGTGCAACCCACATAGAGTCTGACTGTGTACTCTACACAGCCATGTACCCCAACATAGGTTCGCCAAGCCAAGCACATAGCTACACAACTGAGTATTATTAAAAAAAAATATACACCCCTATACATTAAATTTAATCCCATGAACTTAATATTCCCCAAATTAAAATAACACACGACATGCGCCCATGGACTATAGGCCTTGTAGAATGATTTTCCCGAATGAAAAACCCTCTGATCATCTGAATCCCCTGTTTTCATACCTAAATCAATGAATCCATCCAACATGGGCCACATACAAGAATTAAAGGGAATTAAATTATGGGAATCAAAAATCTATGTGGATCTAAATAAATAAACATAAATGGTCCTACATTCATGAGAAAACTGCCAATGTTCCATCCGATTTCGTGGTCTGTAGATGTCTCACAATAATATAGCATGTTGATGGATTTATGGTGGTACTTATCTTTATCCCTATATATATTTATCTCTCAATCACCATTTCCTTCTTAGTTCATGGAAGCGAAGGATCCAAAAATGATACATTCACGAGAAAGAAGGAAATAAAGAAAACCAATCAAAAAGAAAGAAAAAGAAGAAAAAATGGGGCTCAGGACAATTGGGGCCCCTATATTGATTTTATGACATTTCAAGGAAAAACTAATCATTCTAGAATTAATAGAGTAGATGTAATATCAATCTGAAGATCTTCTCAACAGATACAACTGAATGAACCTATCCAAACAATTTAATATTTTATTTATTAAATATTAATTATTAATTATTCTACCAAAATTCTAACGGCTTGGATTCATACCAATATCATGTCCTATGGTAAACACCATATTCTATGACCAAAATGGTTGTCATAAAATTTATTCTAGATCATCATATAGGGGGTAGAGAGACCATTTTACCCCATTAAAAGCATATGACATAAAAAAAATTAATTTCTGCTCAAAACTGGAGTCTGAAAAAACATTGGCCCTTAAAAAATACCTACCATAAGCTTCTTTATACCTGAGAAGCCTAGTGAAAATATCACCAACAATTATATACACCCAAAAAACTATATAACCATGTTATATGTACATCCCAATGAAAAGATTCATTGCTCCAAAAACATAATTTTATAATGAATACATTTAACTATGATAGATAAGGTACTCCCGACCATAGAAATATCCATATCATCATCTGAATAGAATCCTATAAAGACTAATACCCATGTAAAACATATAATTTCAACTAAAAATTAGGTTCACCACTCTCAAAAATCCAATGGTGCACTCCCCACCATATGGATTACCTTACACCACTCCTCTAGTGGTAACCTAAACATATTTCTTTATCCACCAGGGAAGAACGTTTTAAAAGGAAAGTGATCTTGGATTATGGAATATTATCTCATAGAATACTCATGACTAAAAAATATACATCATGAACTTCTCTAGAAATAAGTAGACTAATATTAAAGAAAATACAGGTATAGATCCCTCTGAGCTACACTAACATCCTATCATAACCTTACCAGGATTCAACCATGATTCAACCATATTAGGGAACACCATACATTTCATGATTCCACCTCTACCATATAAGGACATTCTAGATAATCTTCTATGATCCAAGCCCATGAAAAGTTTTGAAACATTGGTCCTTGGCTCGTACCTGGCCACTCAACGATTTAAGTTTAAATGACGCAACTTGCAACCTACATGAATCTTTATCTATCGACTTTTACACCAATGATTCAACCATTATAAAGCTATGATAACCATGATACAAGGTGTGCATGGTTCTTTAAGCTAGAATTTTACTTGGAAATATGCTTCAACATTTGGAACCTCACATGTGTCCAGATTTTATTTCACAATCACCCATCATCTAGAATCATTCTAATAATGATCATCTACTCACACTCTGAGAACAGTAGAAATAGCGGATGAATTGGTGTACCAGGATAGGAATCCAAATATTCGTCTGGTTGAATCCAGTCTAGAAAAAAATATCCCTAGGTTCTTCACCAAAATCTAAATTCATAAACATGCCTAAAATGTGAAATTTGAGAATATATCATGCATCGATCTAAAAATGATAAAATAACCAAGATCACAACCTAATAAGGCTTATGAAAACACCAAAAAACTCCCTCATGTAGGATTCCTTAGAACTAACCATAAATTGGCTTAAAAGGGTCCAATTCAATATAAGGGCCTATAGGTATCCCACCTAGCCCTAAATAACATGCCTCACAACTAGGTCACATGGTCTATCCACCTAGACCAAAAGATCAGAACCTCTTAGAATAAGATGAATATCAAAACGATCTATGAGGGTCAAAGATGAAAAAAAACCTATAGAGTCCAGATCCTATCCAAGAATCCTCAAAACTAAATGGTACATGGAGTTCACAATACCAACATAGAATAGAAACTGAGTTGACACTCACCCGGCATCTGTATACTTCAATACCCTCCGAAGGTCCAGTTCCTAAGAAAAGTCCTTTTCTCTAAATTCAATGATCTCAGTGATCTGAAACGATAACCACAATCCTAATAAACAACACCATATATTGGGTTCAACATAAATTCATCGTGTTGTATATCAACTTAAAAGGTCACGAAACCTCATGTGTATGAGTACTGAGTTGTTATCCTCACAAAAAAATTCCTCAATTTTGATCCACATTTTCTTCCATCATAATGAAATACATATGTTAGAATTCCCAATTTAATAGGCCTAAATCACTGTTAAAATATTTCACTAGTAGGCCTATATGGTGTGAATCCTACGTAAAAAATATGATGCATGAGACATTTCTTTCCTTTTTCGGCCAAGGGCCAAAATCCTTCCTTTGCCTCATTCCATTGGCCATGATTCCGAGGTCTGTAGTAAATAAAAACATACACATAAAATTTGCATCACTCAAATAAAAAATCATTTACAATGAAAACATTGTAGGTTGGAACAAAAATACCATACCCATAGCATCCATGACTTATTATTAGAACTAGTGTTCATGATGTACTGACCAAACATCCATCACAGGTTCTGAGACATTCCCAATACTCTTGTCTTCTATATTCCAAATAGTGAAGACCAGGAAAAGAACACATATGATACCACATTGTAATGTCCCGAACTGGATTCCACGGAAATGGTTCCCTAATCTCGTTTGTTACTAGTCATCATGTGTTCCTCCCCATACACCAGAGGCTATTGAATAGAAGTGAGGGAATTGGGTGTGATAGTGGGGAAATTGTTACTTCATATCACAGTAAGAAAACAATAGAAATAGATAAGTATCGTACAAAGTAGTAAAGAAATAGAGTGTGGAAGCATTAAATAACTAAAATAGAACATGCTATAATAATAAATTAAATTTTGAAAAATCTCAAACAACTATGTCCTACAATACAATACTGTTCACCCATAGGGATGACCATACAGATATATGAGTACAAAATAAAATGAAAGTAAAAGTATAGGGCTCTACTACTAACTCCAAGCCAGATCACGTACTCAGTCTTCATACATTGTCAAACTGCACCAATCTGATCAGTAGAACCACCCAATCATCTCCATTTTTTCATGAAAAATTGGGCCTCACCACTATCCACCATGAAACAAATGCTCAACCTAAAAAAGAAAACATAATGTATACATGTACACCGAGTTTCTTGTGTAGGGTTGAGAAAGAATCTTAGTTGTCCAACTCGATAGGAAACCAAAAAATGTGCTATTATAAGTGTGTGAAAAGCAACTACTCAGCCTCACTGAGACACATATAAAAAGGTAAGTGGAACCAAATATGAAACCATAGTTGAACTCTGGGTCTATAATCCATGTCAATTGGGAGACTTCCACAATATATTTCTATATATATATATATATATATCTTTGTGTGTGTGTGTAGTCTCATTCCTGTACATATATTAATAAATTAGAATATTAATTTGTACGTGAATAAGACAAGATGAAACCACATAAATAGTGGATAATTAGGCCCATAATCAGGATCTCTTTGACATCCTATGCATGAGAATTGAGCTAGAGTTTATGGCCCTCATGTCGTGTATCATTAAGTCAATCATTGGGTCTATAATCCCAATCTATATATACATACTTCAGCCCACGCCAGAATTATATTTCTAGGAAAGAAACATCAGTACAAGGGAATAGTCATCCTACACTAGGGTTCATCGGTAACAACATCCAATAATATACAAGGACACAATATACTGACGGTCAGTCCTGTAAAAAAGGATTCCATATACCAATAGTCATTCATTAAATGAAGGATAATGTATACCCATGGTCAATCCTATAATGAATGATTACAAGGTTTACAGCCGGATATCTTTTAAAAGGTCACTAAGTCAGTCACTATTCTACCCAGGCCTGTATATATAGCTCCATTTCTAAGCCCTAGGTCTGAGTCCACATGCATTCACACCATTTAGAACTCAAATGAACCTAATGGAATTACCCTTAGGTGATCTTTATAGAGATACCTCACCAGTGAGATGCCCTGATACACCCCTTAAGTGTCATAACTAATTCGGAACTATGGAATAATTCTGATTAAAGGTAGTGGAGATAGTAATCACCCCTCCACTTAGGAGAGCATAATATAACATTATTATTGGGTCTCCTTGCCCTAACACTCCATGAAACACACCTCGAGCCTTGTAACTAATCTTGAAGTTCATAATCATTCTAATCATAGGCCGAGGAGATCATCATAATCCCCATTAATCCAGAGTGTATTCCATGGGTTTCTATTCCCATATCTGGGATAGATTAATCATCAACGTTACTTTTCAATGTATGAGGAGATCATAATTTTCCCTTCCACATATTGCTTCCATGTGAGTCCATCCAAGGAATTCCTATCACATTGAATCTAAGTATCACTCAAGGCATACAATTCAACACTTAAGGATAAATATCCAGATACTAAGAAACACCTTTAAACATCCCAAATGAATATATATCACAATATATATATATACACACATATATCTAGGATCAATAGAAGAGACATAGTTTTTACCTATTGGTATAATTGTAAATATTGGAAATATCAAGGCTCAGAAGCTAGATCTGTTGTATGAACGTCTAGGAATCCAAATAAGCTTAATGAGTCCCATAACGAACATTAGGGCATCTCAAAATAAAGAAACATGACTCATGTCAGGCTTAGTATCCACCAACTAGAAGGCACCTCTAGTAAACAACACTACATCTGTAATAACCATTTCAAAGATATAAACACGGAGTGAGGGTGTCTAGGATGCCCAACAAAACACTAATTCCACATACCCAAGGGATTACAATTTTAGTTTTAGTTCTATGGTCACACCTGAACACCATTTCTACCAAAACATGATGTAATAGCTCAGGTTATGTCAAGAAACAAGTACCTGATGGGCCCCTCAATCCAAACACGAAAGAAGAATCCTACATGGGATGCTCAAGGTATAAACAAAAGGGACATAATTCTTCACAAGATCTTCAATTGTAACAGTATGGGATTAATCCTACATGGTATTCTCAAGTAGAAATAATGCTAGAGGCATCCTACTTGGGATATTCAAAAAAACACAAGAAGCAGAGGCATCCAGCATGGGATCCACAGAATAGTACAAAAGTAAGGGATCCTACAAGGGACTCCCTAGATAACCATATATGCAAAGGAATACTTGAGGGGATCCTTGGTAAACTGATAGAAGGTAGAGGCATCATATACGGGATCCTCTAAGTCGAGAAATAAACCATGGAATCTTATAGGGGATTCCGGATAACAACTGCTCTCATGGCCTCATAGTCCAAAAGGGAGCATCTTGCAAGGGATACATCCTCAAAAGAATATGTATTGGGAGATATATCCCAGACCCACATAGAATATAATCCATACTAGGTTGGTATAAACATGGAACCTATCATTCACATTCATTTCTCTCCCTCAATAGATGACTGAAATGGAATACTAGAGGAACACTCTCTCTATTTAGGTAGAAGCCCCAAGATATCCATTATGAGTTCTCATATCCATCCATGAGTTTATACATCACGAAATATGCAGAAAGCATCTAATTATGGACCGGTCTTATGTCCAAATATGATTTAGGGTCATGAAAAAATGAAATCCCCATAATGGTTTGAAAGGGGGAAGTATACGATGTGTCACCACCAATAATTGGTGTGTACTCCCAACACACCACGTGGGCATATACTCTAACTACAAGGGTGTGTAAACACCCCTTGTACATGGCCTGAAAGGAGGGAACATGGAATGTATCCTAAAAGAGGTACCTTTCTGCATCCCTCATTTGGATTAGATGGATACATGGACTAACTGTATACTCCAACATGACATGCTACCCACACGAGGTCTGACCGAGTACTCCACACGGTCATGTACCCCAACACTAGTTCACTTGTCTATTTAAGCGCATACACATCTGAGTACCAATAAATGGTGTGTAAACCCTTTTACATTATGAGTACTCCATTAGAAATCATATTCGCTAAATGGGAAGAACACATGGCGTTCCATCCTAGACTACACGTTGTGTAGCCTAGATTTCTCAAATGGAAGTCCCTTGGATCTTTTGAATCCTCCATTTGAATCTATAAATCAACAGATATGGTCAATAGGGTCCACATAAAATTATAAAAGATATTTAAATTTAAAAAATATAAAATATTTTTGGATCATTGGTGAAAACATAAGAGGGCCTACCATTGGGCAGATACTGCTGATGCTTCGTCCAATTTGGCAGTCCACGACAGTTCTACAACAATCCTACATGTCTAGTGCTTCAGGAAAGTACTTCTATTTCTCCACATATAACTTTATATCTCCTTTTCAATTTTCTTATTAAGTCACAGTGAAGGGGGATCCACAAAGTTGGCATCCATGAGAATGAAGGAAGTTATGAAATAGAAGAGAAGGAAATGAATGAAAAAGAAGAAAATAAAAGAAAAGGAAAAAAGGAGATCAGGCCAACCCCAACCCCCACCTCAATTTTGTGAATCTCATAGAATAAAATATATGTTTTGGACTCAAGGTATAATATAGAATATCAATATGACTCTCTATTCAAAAGATACATCCAAAATAACCTATGTGAATAATTTAATATTTAAATTATTAAATATTAATGATTAATTATTCTAACAAAATTCAAACAACCTAGATTCCAAACAAAAATATAACATAGGAAAAAACCATATTTCAAAACCAATGGATAGTATGAAAAATTATTTGAGATCATATTATAGTGTAAAGAGATCATTTCAACAGTTTATGAGCATTTGATAGAAATATTTAAATTTCTACTGAAAATAGCAGTACATAAAAACACGGGTCCTTACAATTCTATATTACTATTGGATATATTATTCAAATAGAAACATAAATATCCAATGATTACCATGGATTATTCATATTTTTATATTTCAATAAAATGGATATAACAATCAAATTACATTTATTCATAATAGATTAATCCTTTCTTGACATATTCATTACTTCCTATCCTAAATGGAATGCCCAATATGTTCTACTTCTGAATGAGCATATTTCAGCATGGTTTTAATTAATACATAAAATAATTGAATCATGATATTTAGTTACAACCATTTCAAATATTAGGGAAAACAAATATCCAAAAATAAGAATATCTAATAATAGAAATATCATATTGAATTCCTATAAACATGTATATTCTTATAACCTCCACTCCTATATATTAAAATGGGTGAGAAATGGGATTAATTTTAAATGTATTATGATCCTCCTTCCCCTGATATCCTATAACATATATTTTATGTTATATGATTACATATATCCATAGAAAAACTTATGTGTATTATCATATGACTTCAAGGTCTTCATTGTAGCTGGGAACTGGTATGACCTTTCGATGTACCATATACTCTTAGGTCATCCTCACATTAAATGTTAAATTAATTAATAATCATATTTTCATATGATACAAATTATTTATCTAAAACATAATTATATATTTAATAATATGTAACATGTTTTTAGTACTAGGTA
Organism: Viscum album; assembly: GCA_963277665.1. Lineage (NCBI taxonomy): Eukaryota > Viridiplantae > Streptophyta > Magnoliopsida > Santalales > Viscaceae > Viscum > Viscum album. The sequence continues at coordinate 2,056,260,869 of OY728140.1, forward strand.
ACCAAAACCAACACCAGTATCCTTTAACACATTTTATTGTCTTGTTAGATCAACTCTTTCTATAGGGACCCAAACTTATTACATTTGATAATCTTGAATTTTCGTCATGAACTATCATCATACAATATTGAGGATATTTTAATTTGATATTTTTATGGAATAGGGATTTAAAACATACAAAACATTCCACATTCATATAGAGAAGATTCCACAAAAAAATTGTTTCCGACTATTCAAAAATAAAAAACATTCCAAATGAAACATGATTTCATTGAAAAATCATCATAAATGTCAACACGACTTCCTTATTTGTAGCAGAAATCCTTATAACATTTTAAAATCAATTAAAATATTTATATGAGACTAAAAATCTCAGCAGCACATATAAAAAAAATAAAATAAATCATTAGTCTATGCATACGTGCAAACACAAGTAATCATTTTCAAAAAATCATAGTTGTCACACATATAAAAATACTTTTTGAAACATGATATTTCCATGAGATTTCTTCAAAACATATATAACAGAAATAAAACCATACAGGTATATTGGGTAATGACATATATATACTTGTAACCATCACGACTAACTTATAATTTGTAACCATAATGGCTACCTTAAAATGAAAACCCCACGACAACCTTATTGTATAACCATCGACATTATAGTTAGAGTAACCATACAAACGACCTCCAACATACTCATAAATAATTCATTTGTAGTAGATATAGTTCCTAAATTTCATCATAAACAATGATCATGAACCATTAAAATTTCAGACAACATGAATAATTGCATTAAAACATTGCTTTTTAATTTTGTAAAATAGATTTTAAAAAAAGGCCCTTATAAATATCATATAATTTAAGAGAGACTTAATAAATTGGATGGAATATATATATAAACTATTAACAAAAATAACTCATTATAATATTAAAAATATTCATCAATAAAAAAATTTAATCCCATTTAAACAATGATGTAAGAGGTTAATCAAAAGAATGGAAATTTGGTTATGAATTACCTTACATTGGGTTTGTCAAACTACAAACTTATTTAAACATCCGGTATAATGGTTAAAAGAGTTTTTATTAATTTTGTATTGAAACATATTTATTTTTATAACACATTATATGATAATTTCATAACATCATTACTTCCTTTAATTACTAGTATTTTGTACCTTCTATTGTATTGGGTGTGTTCTTCACATGATTTCTATGGAAGATTTATGTTTTATTTTCTTTTCGTATGGAATTGAAATTTTAAAAGTGGAATAAAATGGTATTAATATGTTTAAACAATATATAATGAAACCATAATTCATTTTTTTATAATATTTCATGAAGGATAATTTCATAAAACATTAATGATATTTGTTTAGATCATTTTTTGTGGTTCCTTAATAATCTTGAACCTGTTTAGTTATTTAATATAATTTTATCCATAAAGTTCATTAATGGTCATAAAAAATTTTACATAATACACATTAAATTATTTTTAAACAGTTAAAAATGGTTTAATGTTCATATTTGAAGGATATAATAGAAATTGACAACACATCGATCATGTTTATGGTCAATCGGCACATCGCAAAAGGTGTTTTTTAGAATAAGAGAGAGAAGAGGAAGAATGATGATGAATATTTTATTTGAACGTGATAACGTAGAAATATCCATGATTTTGGATATTTCATTCCTCATGGATAATTTGAGGTATATATAGTATAATAAAAGAAATGAGTTGGAATGAAAACACATGAAAACAGAAGAGGAATCTTACCTCTTGATCTCTTCTCCTCGAGATCCTCCTTAAAGAAATTGGTTGTTGCATTTTAGTGATACCATATGTTATTGGAGGTGGTGAAGAGCCTATATTAGGAGATTTTATAGAACATAAGAAGTTATCAAGGCTTGAGAGGTGTGTTAGGAAGATGGGAATGACGGTGGTTTTTATAGTGGAGGAGAGGAGGGATTTTACATTATTTTAATCGTTATTAGAATATTTTTTCGCAAGAATATGAATATTCCTGAATAATGAGACCCCAAATAGTAATAATTTCATGTTATGTTGAACCAAGTGTGTTTACACTATCTTTTAATCGCATATGATGTTGTAAAACAAGCATTCAACATTTATTGTAATTTTTCGTATTTTACTATTTATCAAAAATTCCAGAATTTCATAAAAATATAGAATATTTACCCTAACCATTTTTTGAAGTAGAATTGAAAAATTAACACCATTTTTGGCAAAAAATTTCTTAATATTATTAATTTAATTTTTAAATAAGATCATAATTTATTCAAAAATAATAATTTTAAATCTATAACTCATTTTTAACACCTTGAAAAATTGATCAACATCTCATCGTCTTATAACAATAAGAAAATAAAATTATAATGAAATTTACTCTTCATTAGGATGATATTACTATTCATTTTACTATTCATAAGGGTATGTTACTATTCACCAAAAATCAATTTGGATCATCAAACTCCAAATAACTTATTGATCACAATTGTATAAGACTATTTTCCATAATTCAAAACATAGAAGTTGAGAAATTATGCTTAAATGGAAGATATAAATAAATTTTTAAAACAATGTTTAATGCATTTTATTTTATTTTTTAAAACATGGGGTGTTACATTATCTCCAACTTCTATAAATTTCTGCCTCACAATTTTATTTATTTATTAAACAAGTGACGGTACCTCTACCTCATAGTATTTCAATATTACCATGTTTCTTCTTCAACCATGTGGTTTCCCCAAAATAACCTTTACCTAGTAGATTACCATATTCCACAATAATTGTTCCCTTCGATCTAGAATCTGAATTAGTTTCTCTTCATATGATAGGTTCCCTTCCAGCTGAACTGCTTCTTGGCTCAAGACATGTGATAAATAGGGCACATATTTTCTCAATATCAAAACCTAAAAAACATTATATACCTTAGATAAACATGGAGGAAAAGCTACTCGGTAGGTGAATGGTCCAACATTCCATATAACCTAACAATATCCTTGAGGTATAATTGAGAAATATAATACATATTCATTATATCTTGAATAAGGAGAAAATGTGCAGATTTAGTCAGTCCGTAAACAATAACCCATATTACATTGTTACCTTGAGAAGTCATTGATACTCCCAAAACAATTCCATGTATATGTTCTCCAATTTCTACTCTAGCACTGGAAAAGGATAAATCATTCGCTTCAGTAACTACCAAACGGATTTAAACTATTGACAAGTCAAGCATTTCACTATAAATTATGCAATATCCCTTTTCATTCCATCCCACCAGTAATACTCATGAAGGTCTCTTTGCATCTTATTACAGCTAGGGTTAACTGAAAATTTGGAACTATGTGCTTCACATAGTAATTATTTCTTCAACTCAAAATCACAAGGCACACCCAACCTTTTACCAAATCCTAAAATACAATCTTTATCAGGGTTGAATTATGGGAACATTTCCATTTTATCCAATTATACCTTTTTTTGTACCTCATGGTCTTCCTTTTGTGCTTGAGTTATTCTGTCTGATAATTATAACTACGTTTAAACCTGAAACAAGACTGAGGCATTTCCCTGACCAATAACAGCTTATTTTTTTTCAAATCTTTAGTCAAGGGATCATGTTCTAAATGTAACATGGTTAACGATGCATGATGTTATCGACTCAAGGCATCTGCTACTTTGTTTTTTTCGGATGGTAATTGATCGTGAAATCATTATCTTTTATCAGTTCAAGACATATTCTCTACCTCAATTTTAATTACTTATGATTTAATATATATATCAACCTTTAATGGTCAGCATATATTTGACATTTGGTTCCATATAAATAATTCTTCCAAATTTTCAAATAAAAACACACATTTTCCAATTTCAAATCATGTTGGGTATAATTTAACACATGAGGTTTAAGTTTCCATGAATCTTAACAATTACCTGATCATTCTGCATTAGATCACAACCACGTATCTTCAATGAAGTATCACTGTAGATGAAAAACTGACCATTTATGGATGTAAAATCCAAAAATAGAGCATTCACAAAATTCTTCTTCAGTTCCTGAAAAAATATATCACATTCTTCTATCCAAATAAATTTAACCCCCTTTTCCATTAACATAAATAACAGGGTAGATAACATTGAAGTGTTTTTAATAAACCATCACTAATAACCTACCAATCCAATAAAACTAAGAATCTCTATAACATTTTTTAGACATGGAAATTCATCAACCACTTTTGATTTGGTAGGATAAACTGTTATTCTATCTTTATTTACAATGTTCCCATGAAACAAATCTATTGCTACCAAAAAAAATAATTTCTAAATTTTCAATATAATTTCATTTACTTTAAGGTCTGAAAAACAACCCTTATATGTTTTTGATGCTCCTATTTTATCTTAGAAAATATCAAAATTTCTTCAATAAACAAAAACAAAAACATATCCAAGAAGTCATGAAATATTATTTTCATAATATTGATTAACAAAATAGGAGTATTAGTTATCCCAAACGACATAACTACAAAATCACAATTCCCATATATAGTATGAAGATTTGTTTTCTAGGCATCATCCTCATTCATTATCGGCTGATGGTATCTAGATCTCTAATCAATCTTGGAGAAGTACTGAGCTCCCTGGAGCTGATAAAAAACATCATCAATATCAGGAAAATGATACTTGTTTTTAACAGTGATGTTATTCAAGGTTCTATAATCAATGAAAAGTCTTATGAAACAATATTTATTTTAAAAAAAAACTATAGAACCCCATGCTAATGTTCTGGGTTGAATTAATCCTTTATCAAGAAACCCCTACCCCTGATTTATCAATTCAATAATTTCCATATGATCTATTCGATATGTGGATTTTAAAATTGTCTTGTCATTATGAATTATGTAAATTGTGAATTTGACTTATCGATCAGGTATGAAACCTGGAAACTCATTAAGAAAAACCAAAAGGTATTCATTTACCACTTGCACATCATTAATCTAAATAGTTCCTTTTTTTCAAAAATACAAGAAATATAACTTTCATTTCTATCCTTCAATAGTTTCTAAGAATCCTGATATGTTACCAATTGTATGGGTTCATTATTATATAAAAATTTGAACTCTTTATAAAAAACTTATTTGGCTCTATAATCAATCATAGAATGATAAATAGAAATCGAATCCTTTCTCAAAATGACATCAAACTCTACTAAGGTCAAAACAAATAGGTTGTCTTGTAATGTCTTACCACAAACCACAATAGAATGATTCTTATAATCCTTGATTTCTATAATATTACCCAGGATATTTTTACAATAATTTCTAGTCTCATGTGTTGATGTGATATTTTTAATTTACCAGAACATATCATCGAAGTAAAAGAATGTGTAGACCCTATATTGAACAATTTTTTTTTCCAAATCTGAATAAACAAATAAGGTACTAGTTATGTCTTTATTAGATGGCCCGACTTCTACTAATGTAGTCTCAATGGATAACACTACACCTTTCTTTTTATATTCAACATTCTTTTTATCATTTATATCTCCCTTTTAGTAAGCATTTTTATAATGTCCCATCTCTCCAACATTAAAAAACGTTATAGTTTTCGTATTAGGATTTGTCTTAGGATCATTTTCATTAAAATATCAGGCCATATGTGAAAATTTACCACATTCAAAACACTACCTAGTTTTGGTAATCATTCCCTTGGGTGCATTGAGACACACTTTTCCCAAACTAGAAACTGAAATTTCTTACATTCGGATTTCTTTGATTGTTCTTACCCATCATTGGCCATCTTCCCCTATTCTTCTTATTGATTTCATAGTGCATGTGTTCATTATAAAACACCATATTTACCCACTTAGCATATTAGGAAAGTTTCTCATATCTTTTGAATTCTTGGGAGGCCAATTCCCATCGATACCTTGCATTAAATCCTGAGTAACATCAGATTATTTTTCTATCAAGAACCCAAATAAGATTAGAATCATGCCTTTCCATCCAGGTGAAGTTTTCCTCATACACATACATTGAATCTTCATATTTTCCCTTCAAATCAAGTAACTGCTTCTCTATCCAATTTAACACTGCCTTAGGAAAATATTTCTGAATGAAAATACTTTTAAATTCATCCCACTCCAAGGGATCAATCAAATATCCATCTGTCCGGAACCGAATTTGGTCACCCTCAAAACTTGCACCAAAACTGGCCCACGACAAGGCTCATAGTGCATTACCGATCTCCATCGGATGGCACAAGTTCCCCCAGTATCATTAAATGAAAATTGGGAACGGTTTACCCAATTTTATAAACATACAATGATAATCAAAACCAATAAACCATATTTGTATTTTTTAAACTAAACCATCCTTTAAAAAATTATGAATAGAATTACATGCATTAAAACGATTCTAAATGACTATTCAAAAATGAAGAAACCCCAAATGGGAAGCCCAATAACCACCTCATTGAAAGAGGCATCTCCCTCAAACCACCTCCATAAAACTGTATCATGTATGACCGCCAAAAACCCAAACCATTGGCACAAAATCTTTACTCAAACCTATGACAAAAATAACCAAGTCTACTTATACCCAAAGGTGTCAGAATAGTGCGAGCCAAATCCCAGTTGGATACAACTACTAAGTGATTCACTGTGATAAACATTCAAATATGAAAATCTTGCAAGTTTTCCTGACATGAAACTCTAGTAACAATTTCTAATGGGTGAAACATTAAAAAAAATTCAAATGAGATATTTCTAAGAATAAACAATTTTAAATAAAATACCAAACTTAATAATTTTCCTTAAAAACATACCATATTTCGATGGTAAGTATAAAGTATGTAATGAGAACAATTAATGGTACAACTAATAGGCACTAGCTCACTACGGGTCTAGGGTACCTCATATCTCAGTGAAAGTAACCATACAAAAATCGATTCTCGTTCACACGAGCCACTAGTAGAGATCATACCAATAACCTAGTTGTCCCCCAACATCAGAATCATCATTATCATAGTTTATTTACTATTTTCATCTTCATACGTTCTACATGAAACTTGGTCCAAACCCCACGAGATATCTTGAATACTAGTATATGTCCACCAACCTAGATACTTGGATTTCCCTCTTGTACTAGAACTAGTTCCACAAGCCATAAAATGAAATTTTCACATGATAATTCAACTTACATGTAACACATACATCAAGCATTCCACCTGTATATCACACAAGCCACATAATCCCCTTTTTCATTCAAAATCATTTCGATATCATACTCACCAAAAAATATCCCGCAACCCATTTCACAACTATTTAACACTTCAATAAAACCATTAAAAAAATTTATAAAACCTTTACATGATTGTAAAATTCACATAACATCCCACACACATATCACATACTGCTTCATTCATAAACAAAAAATAATTTTTCACTTCATACTCTCATGAAATAGCCGAATAACGTGTTTTTCACCCACACCGCGATTTAATAAATCATCTCACCAAATTATAAAACATTATCAGAAAGTTTTGAATCAGAAATATACACTTAATCTTTCAAAAAATCATTTTAATAATATACACCCATCCAAATAGTACATAAAAATCTTTTTCACCCTTGGTGTAACCCATTAAACCATTCAATATTTTCATGGAACACTTCCAAGAAGCATGACATTATTTTTAACCTAAAACACATTCAAAACCCCTATTTTAATCTCAAAACAACACCAAGACCCTCCCAAAGAAGAATTTTCAGCCCAATCAACATTTAGTAAACCACTTTATTATGTTATAAAATAACCCAAATAATACCACAACAGTTACACATGGAAAAAATCCCAACATAACGAAACAATGAAACTATAAAATTAACCGCTTATCAAAATCCATCAAAAATGGATTCGCATAATGAAAAAATTATAAATAAAATTAAAAACAATTAAATCAATCATGCTAAGTCATCAAATAATGTTTACACATGGAATCACCTACCTAAAGTGTTGAAACCCTTAAATCATGGGGTGAAACATCAACCGCACCACTGCCGCATCTCAATAATGATAAATCGAGCCCTATACCACAAGTATTAACCAAAAGGACTCAAGGATAAAAATTATGTACGAACCCTAAATTTTAGACTATTTAGAACTCATGAAACGGTGAAAGAAATACTAAATAAAGTGAAGAAATCAATGAGAGAATGACTTACTAGCATGATTTTGATGTTTCTCCCATCAAATCTCTCTTCAAAATTGAGTTCCAATAGAGGGTGAAAGATCATATAGTATTTACATGGAGGTAGGTAAAAATGGGTAATAAATTAGTGGATTTGGGTTTATTCCTGAAGGGGAAAAATGGGAATTACCAAAAGATTTTTAATAACCCATACACCTTGCATGGTTTGGATGCACGGTTAAGTAAACCGTGTGGGAAAACCGTACAGCCTGTTCTCGCCACCCAAAAACCATTCCATTCTCTTCTATTTTCATGGTTCTATAAGGGGGAAACATAGGGGGAAGATATACCAATAATAAGGGATAAAATCTCACAAAACAAATCAATATTTTCCCTTCAAAACTCTTCCAACTCAAGGGTACAAACCACCTCAGAAACTTACCCCACAATTGGTACCACTAGGAGTGTCACTAGTCCAACTACAAAACACCACAACCTCACACCATCCCTTTATCAAAATAGGGGGCCATGTACCAGATAATAACCCTGAGACAATGTTCATATATTAGCAACACAAGAGACACCAAAATTTCAAATCTGAAACACCTAAAAACCAATAGAAAGCTATGAGCCAAAAGAGAATTTGAACAAAGCATGGAATTGAAAATACAAGTGTGACAATTCCCCACACCATAATTCTTCCCTCCCCTAGATAGACACAACATGGCTGAAATCAAAACCAAACCCCAGAGAGAAACCAAGACGTACAAATTCCATGTTTTTATGGTAAGGGCCAAAACACACCAATGATCAATTAAGGGAGGAATAATCTGACAAACCAAAACATACACCACATTCATGAAATGATTAAGAAAATTCAGACTTTATCCCCAAAGAAAACACCTCAAACACTATCCGAACAAGACTCAATAAATTTACCAAAACAAATAACAACAACGGACAAGGTTACACTTACCTTTGTATAATTAAACTATTGGGAACTCTCAAATCCCAATGTTTACCCAATGAGGATGTTTGAATTTAGAAATATCTAAATGATACTACCTACCTCGAATCTAATTACATGGAAAAATATGAGTTACTCTTATGGGGAGACACAAATAGGCTCCCCACCATACGATAAAACATAAATATTCTCGAGACAGAATCAGGACACTAATAGGGAAGACCCGAACTATAACACCCTGAGATTTTATGAGAAATATTTTTTATTTATTATGTTATATGCAAAAAAAAAGGAATATTTCACTACACACAACACTTTCTTGGCTTGCGTTACACACAGGAGAAACCTTCCTCGATAGCTTGCATTGTACACATTACTGAGTTTCACTAATCAACGATATGTTATTAAGATATTATACCCACTTTTTGAAATTTTATAAATTTTATCTTTCAAAATGGAATTTATTTTTGGTTTCAGAATATCGAAATTATCATAGGATGAATTTTTGGAATTTTTTTGAAAACATTCAATTTTTTGTGAATAGTGAAAAACACTGAGTTATAGTTTAAAACCAAATTTTCATTTATATAATTTTTTATTTTATTTAAATTTATTTTAGGTCAAAATAGATACATAATACCTATATATGTTCAATTTCATTCATTGGAGTCATTTTATAATAATTTTAGATATATAAAAAATTTATTGAACTTTTTACCGTCTTTTACCCACCTCCTTGAAAAATTTGCAAATTTAAATAAAACTTAATTTTACCGCTTATGAGAGTTGAATTTTAAAAATCCAAGAGACAAGTTTGATATTAGTAAGTAAAATTTGGTTCAATAAGATAAATACATTTTTTGGTGAATAGTAACTTTTTACATTTATTTACCATGGTTAAAAGTAAATAGGATAATTAAGGGTAAAAATGATATTATTATTAACCTAACACATGTCCTAATTCTATTTTATGAGTGTAATTCGACCAAAAAAACCTTAGGAATAAAATATGACTATTTAGGTCCAGTTGGATCAGATTAGGACTTTTATTATTATTTAATTCAAAGAAGAGTTAAAAGAGTTAAAAATAAAATTTAATAACTAAAACATTTTTAACATAGGGTTATACATAAGATAAATTTGACTATAAATATTATATAGAAAGATAAAAATATTTCCTACATAATGGTATTATATTTATAATTTTATACATTAAATAATTTAATTTATTTATGACAGAATGATGTTGCAGTAATTACCATATTAATGAGATATTAACATAATCGATATTATAAAAACCCAAATAACTGTAATTTGAGACTTTTTATGAAATAAACTAATTTTATAGGTTTATATTACATATTAGGGTTGTTTAGATAATTTTATTCAATGTAATAATTATGTTATGAATTGAGAAAAAGCAAAATACCAAATGGGGTCAAAATTGACACAAAAGAGTTTTTAAAACAAATATTATATTATAAATTGATATTTTATTCCTAAGAATCTAATTTTCGACCAAAAGTCTTATATAATGATAGGTGTATCGTTAATGAACCCATTGGGTTAATTTGGATGTATACTGTATGTTTATTAAACATATAATATAAAAATACAATGAGACATGGTAAATGTTAAACTATTTAACTAAGAGTTAAATATAAATTAAAAGGTTAATATAGTGACCCAAACCTGTCTAAAACTTATTGTGTGAGTGTATTTATACCCATTTCCACCATATAATCTAAATAAATCAATTTGGAGACATTATAAATAGAACATAAAATAATTATAAAATGATATTTTATGTTTTTTCTAAGGTGCCCCTCACCTCTCTTATAAAAGGTCACTCCACCTTCTCTCTAATTAACACCTCCAAAGAAATTTGGCTCGGCCAACCCCTACCCAAATACCCTCTCAACTGTCCTAACTTCATCCTAGAGGCCTTACTTTAGTCATAAAACCAACCAAAATATCCCTTTAGATCAAATCAAAAGGAAGAACCCGAAGAAGAGGTTAATATCCCACCACTTATTTCAAGTTCCTTTCTTCTTCCACTCCCCCCTTATTTTGTTGATTCCATTATAAAATAATAACTCAAGTATCTTCTATATTCTGTGATGTTATTATAAAATTGGTACAACCATATTAGTTATTTTATCCATCCTATGAATGAAATGTCACCACACGTGCGTACGTATGGTTTACCGTTTCCACGTCATCATGTAGTTTGTTATTCAAAAATTTCATCATTTGGATGGGTATAATAATGAGTATAATTGATATAAATAATAAATATAACATTATTATGATTCTTTATATATGATATACCATCCAATTATATACGATTTTAATATCAAAACAATGATATCATCGCTCGTGCGTATGTACGACCTACTGTCTCCACGATGTGATGTGTCCCGTTCTACATGATCTTCATTGAATAATGATTATATAAATGAATTGAATGAATAAATATGATATATATTACACTAATAGAATTTATAAATGTGGTATATATAAACTAAAAAGAGGAATAAGATTTTATTTGACAAAAAACACATAAGAACATAAAGCAATGAACACCCAAATATCAAGTAGCAATGAAATATTAATAATAAGAATATAATAATATGACCATATATGATATCATAACAATGAATATTATTATGTAATAAGTCAATGAAATTATTTAAATCATTATACAGGAGGTTCAAATACGTAAAAATCATATCAGACATACCATAAGGGAAAATCTCACAATCTCATTTGTATCCGAGATTGTTTATACTTCATAATTTACTGTGGAATATTTATCATCTACATCTATGTTTCCTAAATATGTAATATTATTTATATCCTCCTAAAAATTTTTAAATCCAATTTTACCTATCGGGGAATTTTTCGTAATAGTTATGAAAGGAATCTTTTTTCATTTTCAGTACGATATACTTTTTGACTTTTCAGGCCAAAGTATGAGAAAAATGTTTTTTTAACTTATACAACATGAATGGATTTTTATGAACATTATTTCCATGAATCTTCCTTTACAGGGTTTCAGGTTTATTTTCAATTAACATCTTTTACTTTAAAATTGAATGACTTGTTAATAAAAGAAAAATGTACTTGAAGTAGAAAGGATATTTTCCCCAAGAATGGAGTTCAAGTGTTTTATCAAAATTATTTTTTATCTAAGATAATATAGGGTTCTATTTCTATCCCTATTATTACATTGATTGGATTAGGTTATGATGTAATTATTATTATGAAGTCCTTTTATCATATATGTATTATGTAATGATGTCATGATGTTTAAGAATCCCATTTTTTATTACATGGGTTATGCTATAATGTATGATTTATGATTTTATGGCACACATAAGAATGGTTATATTATGAGATGGGTGGGACTTATATCTCCCTCCAATGAATTGGGTAAAGATTTATATCTCATTAGATAGACATGGCTGGAATGTCAAGTTAATCAGGTTCAGTGATACAGGACAGAAATGAGGAGTGAACTCGGTTCAGAAATGGACTTTGTCCGCTATGATAGTCTTGGCAATGAGTCTTGAATAATATGAAATGATTTTATATGATTATGTGTGTATGACACAAAGTTTCATGTTTTAGGTTATGATTATTGGGATTACATTTCACTCCTATGATTTATCCCATGTTATGATATTATGATCTCTTTTGCAGGTTAAGATTTTAAAAATGTTATGTTCTTATGAATATGATATGATTTATATTATCTTTTATTACCCTTACTGAGCATTTGATCTCACCCTATTGTATGTTTTCTTTTCCCCGGTCCAGGAAGAAGGGTATTATGTAGCATATACCAAAAGGGACTCTAGATATGATGAAATAAACGGGAGACAATGTCGATGATTTATGAACCTGTTTTTTATGTTTCCCATTTTCTAAAGACACTATACCTATATGGTCCTATAATGGTTTTGTTATATCTTGTAATAAGTATGCTTCAATTCTCATGTAATAATAATGTATGTAATGTCTGGGTTGTTATAGTTGGTATCAGAGGAAAGTTATAGTCAACCTTTAAAAACTAGGATGTGAAAGCCTTAGTAAGAACCCTAAGGATATATCTAAGCATTGAACACAATATTAGTGTTATATAAATGTCCATGAAAAACCAATGATAAGACCTAAAGTGTGAAATTTTATTCTTGATTATGTGGTTTTCCTATTATGATTAGTGTATCTCACACTATGCTTATTGGTTTTAGTCAATGGCTAGAACCTGAAGGAACCGTGTTAATGCTGAATGTGACGGGAAATGCAATGATTGTCCCCCTGAGAAACCAAACGTTATGGGATATGGAATGAAAAATATTGTAGCCATTCTCACACAACTATCTCAAGCTATGAATCACACAGGACTTCCAAATGAGTAAATAAAGGAGAAACATTCCGTTGAATCCTTCATGATGCAGCGTCTGCCCTCATTCAGTGGGTCAACTAATCCATTACTGGATGAACAATGGATTAGTACCACTAAAAAGATATTTTCAGCTCTAAAATGTTCGGAACATAATAAAGTCATCTTACCTGTATATTGTTTGGAAGGTGAATTTGATCAATGGTGGAATCTTATCAAGAATAGGAGGCAAAGAGACGAAATTGAGTCCATGTAATGGGATGAGTTAAAGAATATATTTTTCATTAAGTAATTCCCTTGTATTCTTCAAACAAATATGGAGAAGGAGTTTCTTGAACTAAAGAAAAAGGATGATGGATCTGTTGGTATATACAAAGAAAATTTTACAAGACATTCAAGGTATACTTCTAGAATTATTATCCAACTTAAGAGTAAGATCGATTGATTCTTTAGTGGCTTAAAACCAAGTCTTCAAATGGAGTTATCCATAAGGGACTTCAATAGCTATGAGGAAATTGTTCGATGTGCTCTCAAGGTTGATCTGGATATTGGAGTAACCCATCAGTCATATGGGTTTGATGAGAAAAAAAATGTAATTCAAAAGGAAATGTAAAGACCACACTGAAAAGAAGATGAGTTTTCCCTTATTCTCAAAGTGTGGAAGGAAACATGTAAGGAATTTTCTTAAAGAGAAAATTAAATCTTTCAAATGTGGAAAATATGGTCATCAGGCATTTGAATGTCGTAGTGACGGAAAAAATATATCTAGTGATGCGAACAAAGAAAAGGCTACAAAGAATTCACCTCCTACACTTCA